>CM077669.1:221884057-222484057 GCA_039707655.1 Elymus sibiricus
CGTTGAGATTGCCGACATTGGATCCGCACAGGAAAGTTGAAGAGATGAAGAGTGCATCCTCTCTGTATTTGTCGTAGTGGGTGTGCTTCTTGTGTTGTGTGGTGCGATCGGAAGGTAGAAGATATGAAGGTAAATGGTTGTGGGAATAATTGGATGGGCGCCCGAATGTCCTAGAATTTTGGCACGTCCGCTGGCAGTTTTTGCAGCGCTTAACTGCATTGTGGCGCACGTAACTGCATCGTGGCGCCAGACGCGGCGCACGCTCATGCATATGGCGCCCCAAACGTTTGTGACTATTCATGCGTGGATGGACGCCGGCAGAGCGCGCAAGCAGAGCGCACCACGGCCGACTCAACCGTGAGGAACCTCATGCGTAGAGCAGTTCACGATGATGCGTAGAGATTGGCCATTTGATATGTAATGAAATGAAATGTTTTTTTATTATTAATTGTTTGTGTACTTATCATTTCTTCCTCCTCTGTCACGTCTTGTCACCGCGTTCTCGCCCGAGGATTCCAATGCATGCTTCGGCACCGAACATGCATTTCGTTCTGCCACGGATCATCTCAAAAAGGTGTCGGTGAGCCAGTTCCCGCACGCAGTCGCGCAAGCTTCCCACCTGGCTCACAACCCCCAATGCTTGCTTGCCTGCTTTATAAACCCTCCCGGCTGGCGACTCCACATCGCATCCATACCCTCCCTCCCCATAGCTTCTCTAGTTTGCTTCTCCCCCAATCGCCAATCCACCGGTCCGTCGTTGTTGGTCAGCCACTCCTCTAGAGGACAGGTAGCTGCTACAGGCGGCCGTCGTGGTCGCCACCCCATCGCCAGCCATTGCCGCCACCCCGCCAACAACCGCCATGCCCGCGACCACACCATTGTACGTCTTGGCCGCCACCCCACCGTCAGCCGCCGGGGCCATCACCTGCTCCGCCACCGTGAGCTGAAGGAGGGACGCCAAAGTCCAGTCGCTCGGCTTTTGCGTCAGTGACCTTGCGCGCTACATCAACTTCCTAGAGGAGGAGGAGGAACGCCAGGTCGCAAACGTAATGAAGCTCACCGCCGACGTGGCCGCAAGAGAAGCTGCACCAAAGGCGCGGAATGTGGAGGTCTACGCCGGGTCCTCCGCTTCAAGGAGGTGGATCAGGAGCAGTGGAGGGCAGAGGCGGAGGGCGACGGATTCGACTCCTCCAGCTGATCGGTAGGCTCCTCCTCCTCTGGCTTTTACTGAGCGCGCTTGGCGGAGGAGAGGCTGCTAGAAGTAGTACAAAGCCCCTTCGTAGTAGTATTTAGGGCCGACTTTGTTCAGTTCATCTAACTATAGATAAGGTTGAATTGTACCGTGTACTTAAAATTAGCTAGTATATATAGTTGAACAAGCTATTTCAGTACGTGGTTGGCAACAATTGGGGAGAAGTTTGTTTGGTTCAGCTGTCAAGTTGGACTGTTTTGTATAACGAATGATTGCTTAATCTATGAATGAAATCTATGTTTGCTGAATTTCAGTTGCAAAATTACACCGTACTAGTGATTTTGTTCCTGTAAAATTTGACAAATGTTAGTGTTATAATGTTGACAAATGTCAATGTTACTGCATTGACAAATACCAATGTTTGCAATTTGACAAATGGCAATTTACCCAATATGACAGATGCAAATCTTACAAAATTATCTATAGTAAGCACACGGGTCATCAGACAGAATCGTTTGTGATGACACGATCCACCTATCCTTCGCGCCAAATTTTCACTTTGCTTAGTGTCAAAAGAACCATAGCTCTCATTCTGCACATGGGTGTTCAGTGTGAAACGTTGGCGATGGGGTCAAAGGGCTCGCTTCCCGGTGAGCCTACGTAGGGTACTCCTCACACGCCTCCCGTCTACTCAAACAGTTGTCCGTGCGACACCTCCTAGCGAATAAAGATGTGATACGTGGCAGCACATAAATGGTCAGTAGAACGCCCACGATTTATTAATAATACCAAAAATACCACAAAAATGGACACAAAATACACCATAGCGCATTTGCGCCTTCTCTCAAAATGTACACGAAAAATACCACAGTATATCTGTGCTATATCACAACAGCGTGCACAATTTCATGAATTTTGTGTGTGTTTTGGACTTACGGTAATTTAAACCTATATTATCAATGTTGGCTCTAGGAGAAACAATCGAAAACGCGTCTCAAATTGGAAAACAAAATCTCGCAATGCCTTTATGTGCCATGCCATGACAACATGCCAAGTTTCATGATTTCTGACGAGATTTGAATTTACTGGAATTTAAAACCTAGACTCGCAATGTCTATGGCCGAGCAACGAAGTTGAGATTTTTGAAATGCATTCTCATTCCTTGCATGGGACCTAAACATGCAGCCAGGGACACGTATATGATTTTTCGATCCATTTTGGTGCATCAGACCTTGTGATTATGCTTCAGATTTGAATTATGCTCATTACATGCCAAGAAAACTCAATTAATGTATAAAAAAGGCCAAACGAACCCTGAACAATTCCATATTTTAGCACGGCACTCCTATTGGTCGATGTTGCCTATAGAAAGAAATCAATGGGAGAAGAGGCAGCGGATGTCGTTTCGCCCACAAAAGGTGGCAGACGTTCCCTATCGAAACCACATAGCTTGATGTGAGAAGCTCCGGTTTGTAAGAGGCATGTGCTAAAACTTGTCCTAAATCGGATATTTTTTACCACGGCACATATGTGCCATGCCATGACACCATGCCAAGTTTCATGAATTTCTGATGAGATTTGGATTTACTGGAATTGAAAAACCTAGATTCTCAATGTCTATGGCCGAGCCATGAAGCCGAGATGTTTGAAATTCGTTCCCTTTTCTTGCATGGGACCAAAACATACAGCCAGGGACACATATATGATTTTTCGATCCATTTTGGTGCACCAGACCTTGTGATTATAGTTCAAATTTGAATTATGCTCCTTAAATGCCTAGAAAACTCAATTAATGTATAAAAAGGCTAGGCTAACCCTGAATAATTACATATTTTAGCACGGCACTCCTATTGGTCTATGTTGACTCTACAAAAAAGGCCAAGGGGAGAAGATGCGACAGATGTCGTTTCGCCCACAAAAGGTGACACACGTTCCCAATCGGAACCACATAGCTTCTTGTGAGAAGCTCCGGTTTGTAAGAGGCGTGTGCCAAAACTTGTCCCAAATTGGATAGTGTTTTTACCATGGCACATATGTGCCATGCCATGACACCATGCCAAGTTTCATGAATTTCCGACGAGATTTCGATTTACTGGAATTTAAAAACCTAGATTCTCGATGTCTAAGGCCAAGCCACGAAGCCGAGATGATTAAAAGTCATTCTCATTTCTTGCATGGGACCTAAACATGCAGCCAGGGACATGTATATGATTTTTTGATCCATTTTGGTGCACCGGACCTTGTGATTGTAGTTCAAATTTGAATTATGCTCATTAAATGCCTAGAAAACTAAATTGATGTATAAAAAAGGCCAAACAAACCTTGAATAATTCCATCTTTTAGCACGACACTCCTGTAGTTGCATGTTCACTACAGATAAATGTTATTGCAATCCAAATACCTTCCTTTGCCAATGTAGCCTCATTTCATTTTAAAACACCATGAAACTCAAGTACATCACAAACAGTTCAAAATTATTAATCGTGTGTGATGCAGTATAAAATATCTTGTGCCAATCCTCATATATATATATATGGCTTATGTCGGAAGCTTTGTCGTCTACAGTCCACCTTCGGCACGTAAACCACACTTGCTCCCCAAGCCTGTTATACTGTTCAAATGTCGCCGGTGAAAGATGGGGACGTGGATCTATGTCGTGAGGGCAACTTCGGCGACCCACTCCGGCCCGAGCATGGCCGCATCAGCCATAAGCACACTGATAACGTCCATGAGTGCGGCCGCAATCTACAAATGGGCAGCTGCAGCAGCCGAAAGGACAGCTGCTGGAGTTGAGATGGCGGCAGCAACATCCGTGACGGGGATAGCAAATGGCGAGAACAGCACAGCAGCTGGCCGTTCCTTGGCAGCCGCCGTAGCCCTAATGGCGGCTGCCTATGCATATGTCGAGGCCACCCACGCCCAGCTCGTGTCGGTCACTTCAAAAATAGCAGCTGCTTAGTCTGACATCTATCGGTAACCCATGTCCGAGGAGTTGGCAATTACTGAGAGTGCTCGAGCACCAGTCCATTCATCGGCGGCATCCCTAGCCGAGATGGAGGCCGTCAACGCCCAGACTGTAACCGCCCACGCCCGGCTCGTGGCGGCCTTTTCCAAAGAGATGGCACATGCAGACTACGAGATGCTTGTGGAGTATGCAATGATGGATGCCATGGAGCCCCTTCACTCAGAGGTCGTTGAGCAACAACTGGTCATGGAGGAGGCGGCGCGGGCAGAGATCGACGAGCGCTGGGAATAATATTAGTCTTTGTTTAGAGCGCTGGAATTTTGTTAGAGTAATGTTTAGGTCAACCAACTCTGTTTAATTGGTCGATTAAGTATGTGCGAGCTGTGTTGAAGGCTCTTTTGTGTAGTACTCAAATTAGCAAGTGATGTTAAATTATGCAATGACATGGATGACCACTGTAATGAGGGAAATTTGGACCAAAATTTTTCGTTGAATCCCCATTTCGTCCTCCAAATGAAAATGACATGCAAGTACATCACACAGAATTTGTTAGCACAAACCGTGTGCAATGTAGTATCCAATATCTTACGCCGAAAGCTTGGAAACCAAAATATTTACGTTCAAACTCATAACACACGGGGTAAACTATAGGATTCTTTTGTGATGTTTACCTATCATACACAGTTCTTTGTAAGGGACTGTTTCTGATGAAACTTTACACGCCAGTTTTTTGATGCATCGAAAGAAAATATCTACCTCCCCCACCCCTCGTACCAACAAAAGGCCACATTTCCCCTGCTCCCCCTTCCTTTCCTAAGTTGAAACCTTCACTGCTAGCTTGCAGATCTGCCTCCTCGCTGGCGATGCTCCTTCCTGCTGCTCGGCCTCCTCTATCTAGCCAGGTAATCCACGCCTCCCACATACCCCCTCCCCCACTCCTCCCTCCTCCATTCCACATGCGCCGACAGCTGGCGCGATAGCTTCCACACAAATCACCGTGCCACCCCCCAAATAATCACCGTCGAAAGCCATGGTGCACGCAGTATAGCTAGGATCTGAGGGAGCATTTGGCAGCGGAAAAGCAAATCGCGGCCGCACACGTGGACGAGGCCGCGATGGCTGTCGTGCGTGCCGCCCCCCAGATCTTGGAGCAGCACCTCGTCATCAAGGTCACCATTGACACCTCACGTGCGGATGCCACCATGCGGTTGGCTGCTTTAAACGACAGCTCATAGTGTTTTCTTGAGGACATCGTCGGTGCCTTCGACGAAGAGTACGAGGTCTTTTCTTAGCGTGTGTGTGCTTACCTCAGCTCCAGAGTCGATAGGTTGGTGCTGGGACAGGCTTAGGTCGCTCACCACTACGAGGAGGGCACCCACAATGTGGAATGTAAATCCAGATGCAGCACGCGAAGATCAATGAGATTGATCGAACCGGAGCAAAGATCGACACCGTGGAAATATGATTTCCGCAATGCTGAAATCTGTTGGAGGAGTCACAGTAAAACGGGCATACGAACTCCGTTTTTGCTCCACGACCTGTCAAACTGAACAGCATGACAAGATGCATTTGACCTTCATCCTCTTCGCCGTTTTCGCCGATATTTTCGAGGTCAAAATCCTCTTATAAAATAGAGTTTTGGACAGTTTTATTTTTGGCGGTAGAACGTCTGACTTGTTTTTGCAGGGAATGCTTGTGATTTGGTATAGCCCATGAATGTTGCTTGTAAATTATTAAATCATGACCTGCGTGTCATGAGTGCGGCAACCGGCTGGAGCCATATGGTTGTCCCATTATTGTAGTAATGACATGTGTGTCAACATGAGATGCCTTGTAATGTAATTTACTCTCATAGCTATTAGTTTGTAATAGCATAGTATCTTATGTAACACTTGGCGGTTGACACCATGTGTGGAGATGGAGATCACCATAAGGGCAACCTTCCATGGACATGGTGATCGCCATGGGCATGCAGCGCACGTGGAGATGGAGATCACCATGCGTTGATGAAAGGGGATATACCATATCACACATATATATACTGCATGTGAAAGTTTATCCCTTGTATGCGCCCTTCTTTTGCATGATAGATGTTTTAAGTAGGGTGATCCCTCAAAGAATGTCAAGTAAAATTGCCTCCCCGATTGCTGCACCATCACATGTTAAGTATTTTTAGTGGTGGGCCTATAGAATTAGGGTGCTACTGATTCTCCTTATCGTAGTGTGTTTGTGTCGGACACTTACGAGCGAAGCATTGGTTAACTTGTCGTGGCTATCAAAACAATTTTGGGCCTCGAGGCATAAGAGTTGGCGTGGGATGAGATGTCCCCAACAAACAAGAGTCGTATAGGGATACGATTAGCAAGTGTTGCTTACCGAGTGATCTAGTCTTCTAGCGGTGATGCAAAATCTCACTAGTTGACATGTGGATCTTGGATCTTGAATCGCTAAGAATCAACGGAGGGATGTTGATTTTAGTGGGAGTAATGTTCTTATTAAAATGTTTAATTTGAATTACTCTTTATGAATACATGTCTTAGTGTTTTGCATATTTCTGTTGTAGATCAATGGCACCACTTGCTCAACCCAGTTTTTCGTTGAAATCAAAACTAGAAAAGGATAAACTCAATGGAACAAACTTTACCACCTAGTTTAGAAATCTGAGAATTGTTCTGAGGCATGATAAAAAGGAACATGTTCTAGAGGGACCCCTTCCAGAGGAACCTGCCGAGAATGCTAATGCCACGACCAGGAATGCCCACCAGAAACTCGTTGATGAGTCAAACGAGATCAGATGTCTCATGCTGGCTTCTATGGAGCCCGATCTGCAGTAGCATTTCAAAAACATTGAGGCTTTCGATATGATCGAGAACCTCAAGAGCATGTTTCAGATGTAGGCAACGACCGAAAGGTTCAACGTCTGGCGATCCTTGATGGATTGTAAGCTGAAAGAGGGTGATCCACTGAGCCCGCATGTGATCAAGATGATCGGATACATGCAAGCTTTGGATCGGTTAGGCTTCCCACTTGGGGACGAATTGTCCACGGATACAATTCTGGCTTCTCTTCCGACTAGCTATGGGGCATTCATCTCGAACTTCCATATGCACGGCAAGGAAAAGAAGCTCACTGAATTGCATGGGATGCTAAAAGTGGCAGAGCAGGATATCTAGAAAGGCACGCATCAAGTGTTGATGGTGTAGAACACGACAAAGTTCAAGAAGAACTGGTCCAAGAAAAAGATTAAGGCAAAGGGCAAGGAGGCAACTCCTACTGTCTCCTCTGCGCCCAAGTTCGGACCAAACATGGGGACCGTTTGCTTTCACTTCAAGGAAACCGGTCACTGGAAGAGGAACTGCAACAAGTGGCTTGCCCAAATAGGCAAGAAGACTAGAAGTGTGACTTCTTCTTCAGGTACACTTGTTGTATATGTTATAGACATTTTTCTTCCTGATATTTCTAGTAGCTCTTGGGTATATGATACTGGATCGGTTGTTCACATATGCAACTCGATGCAGGGGCTAAGAAGGACTAGGAATGTTGCAAGAGGAGAAGTTGACATACGCGTCGGGAATAAAGAAAGAGTTGCTGCATTAGCCGTTGGCACCATGCAACTTATATTACCTTCAGGATTTGTAATGGAACTTGATAATTGTTATTATGTTCCTGCATTAAGTCGAAACATTATTGCGGCCTCATGTTTGATGAGGCACAGTTATGAATTCAGTATTAAGGACAATGGTTGTTCTATTTACTTGAATAAAATGTTTTATGGCTTTGCGCCTGTTGTGAATGGGTTATTTATATTAGATCTTGAAGGTGAATTGGTCTATAACATAAATGTCAAGAGGCATAAGCCTAACGAGATAAATCCGACTTACATCTGGCATTGTCGACTAGGACACATTAGTCAAAAGCACATGAAGAAGCTCCATGATGATGGAATTCTGACTTCATTTGATTTTGAATCACTTGAGACATGTGAGTCCTGCCTACTCGGCAAGATGACTAAGACTCCTTTTGCAAAGAGTTGTGAGAGGGCGTATGAGCTATTGGAACTTATACATAGTGATGTATGTGGACCAATGAGCATGACAGCTAGAGGTGGTTTCCAATACTTCGTGACTTTTACCGACGACTTTAGTAGATATGGATATGTCTACTAGATGAGGCACAAGTCAGAAACTTTTGAAAAGTTCAAGGAGTTTCAGAATGAAGTGGAAAATCAACTCTGCAAGACAATCAAGCTTCTATGATCTGATCGTGGCGGTGAGTATATGAGCCAGGAGTTTGATGATCATCTTAAGAACCGTGGAATAGTTCCACAACTTACTCCTGCAGGTACGCCATAGAGAAATGGTGTGTCGGAACGGAGGAATCGGACTTTGTTAGACATGGTCCGATCGATGATGAGTCAGTCTGATTTACCCTTGTCATTTTCAGGATACGCTCTAGAAACTGCAGCTTTCACACTAAATAGGGTACCATCAATGTCCGTAGATAAGACACCATATGAGATATGGACTGCAAAGAGTCACTACTTGCCTTTTCTAAAGATTTGGGGTTGTGAAGCATATGTCAAGCGACTCCAGTCGGACAAGCTCACACCCAAGTCGGACAAGTGCATATTCGTGGGATATCCTAGGGAAACCTTGGGATATTACTTCTACAACCGTGAAGAGGGCAAAGTGTTTGTCGCTCAACATGGAGTTTTCCTTGAGAAAGAATTTCTCAATCGGAAGACTAGTGGGAGGTCGGTCCGACTCGAAGAAATTTGAGAGCCACACGGGGACGTTCCGATAGGTGATTCAATCATGCCGGAGTTAGTCAGGGTACCCGTAGTGGAATCGGCGCCGGTTCCAAGTAGGTCGGAAAGGTTGCGCAATATGCACGACTGCAATGTGTTGTTCTTGGATAACAATGAACCGACCACATATGTGGAAGTGATGGTGAGCCCTGATTCCGAGTTATGGCTTGAGGGCATGAGATCCAAATTAAAGTCCATGGAGGACAATCAGGTTTGGAACTTGGTTGATCCGCCAGATGGTGTTCGAGCCATTGAGTGCAAATGGATCTTAGACAAGAAAACTGATATGGATGGAAATGTTACAGTCCATAAGGCTCGAATTGTCGCTAAAGGTTATCAACAAGTTCAAGGAGTTAACTATGGTGAGACTTATTCATCGGTAGCGATGCCTAAATAAATTCGGATCATTCTTGCTATAGCTGCATATTTCGACTATGAGATATGGCAGATGGATGTCAAAACGGCTTTCCTTAATGGAAATTTAACTGAGGACGTGTATATGACATAGCCCGAGGGTTTTGTCGATCCAAAGAATGTTGGCATGGTATGCAAGCTTCAGAGATCCATTTATGGATTGAGGCAAGCATCTCGGAATTGGAACATTCGTTTTAATGAAGCGGTCAAAGAGTTTGGCTTCATCAAGAACGACTATGATCATTGTGTATTCAAGAAGGTCAGTGGGACCTCAGTTGCATTTCTGATTTTGTATGTGGATGACATATTTTTGATTGGAAATGATTTTCAAATGCTTGAATCTATCAAGGTCTAATTGAAAAATAGTTTCTCGATGAAAGACTTGGGAGAAGCAGCTTATATTCTGGGAATCGAGATCTATAGAGATAGATCGAGAAGGCTTATTGGATTAAGCCAAAGTACGTATATAGACAAGGTGTTGAAGCGGTTCAACATGCAAGATGCCAAGAAAGGGTTCTTGCCCATGTCACATGGCATTAGTCTTAGCAAGACTCAGAGTCCTTCGACTCCTGATGAGCGAAGACGCATGGATGGGATTCCGTATGCTTCGGCTGTCGGGTTCATCATGTATTCTATGGTATGTTCTCGTCCCAATGTTAACTTTGCTCTAAGCGTAGTAGGCAGATACCAGGCTGATCCAGGCGAGTGTCACTGGACAGCGGTAAAGAATATCCTTAAATACTTGAGAAGGACAAAGGATATGTTCCTGGTTTATGGAGGTGAGGATGAGCTCATTGTAAAGAGTTACACTGATGCTAGTTTCCAAACCGATAGCGATGATAGACGATCGCAGTCTGGGTTTGTGTTCATTCTGAACGGAGGAGCAGTGAGCTGGAGGAGTGCCAAGCAAGATACGATAGCTGATTCTACAATGGAGGTTGAGTACATTGTGGCTTCTGAAGCTGCAAAAGAAGGTGTTTGGGTGAAGAATTTTATTTCTGATCTTGGAGTGGTTCAGGACTCGTCCAATCCGTTGGACCTCTATTGTGATAATAGTGGTGCTATTTCACAAGTCAAGGAACCACAGAACCATCATAGAACCCAAGACATACTCAGGCGTTTTAACCTCATTCGAGACATTGTCAAGAGAGGCGATGTAAACATATGCAAGATACACATGGATGCAAATGTTGTTGATCCATTAACGAAGCCTCTCCCGCAGTCGAAGCATGAGATGCACATGAGGTCCATGGGCATACGATGCCAAGATGATTGACTCTAGTGCAAGTGGGAGACTGTTGGAGATATGCCCTAGAGGCAATCATGTGATGATTTCGTTTCCTATGTATTCATGAGTATTTTGTATTGTCCTTGAACATCATCAGTGATATGTATCAATAAGTATGTTACTTATTTGTGAGACTCTATATAGTATGATGATTGTTCTAATAGTCCCTAGTTGTTAAGGTTATGCAAACACATATCCTTTACTAGTATACGATTCAGTTGATGACTATGTTTCACAAGTCATGTGCATAGAGATGCTAAACTGATAGTATGGACTCTGGGATTGAGATCACCGAGTCGGACAGACCCACTTTGAGACACAGTGAGATAATGTCATCTGTTAGTCTCAAGTACAATGTATATGCATGTCCTAGACCTGAGGTCATTGCATGTTCTTGGGATGAGGATCGACTTACTTAGGGTCTATCAAACGCTACTCCGTAACTAGGTAGTTATAAAGGTAGCTTTCGGGTGAGTCGTGAGACATGCCACGAGACATGGTTAACCAAGATAGGATTTGCCCCTCCGTGAGGAGAGATATTCTCTGGGCCCTCTCATGTGATCAGATTCAGAAAGCATGGCCATACGACATGGGTTAAGTGTTAACCCAGTTCGGGAATCTGCATCACGGTTTCGAGAAGAGATGTCGAGCTACCACAAGGGTGACAAGTCCTCGCCTTGATCTCTACAACATATATCATGAGGCAAAAGGAATGTTGTATATGACACATTCTCGAGGTTCGTCTAACGACTTTGCGCACACATGGGAGTTGGCACGTTCTACTAGGAGCCGCTACCGACTATCGACTCGGCTAGTGTCCATGTGTACGTGAACCTATAGGGTCGCACACTTAAGGGATTGCAGCCCATTTGGATTGGATCCGAATGGAAAATGGGACTAGCCTTGTCGTGGGCCTCAAGTGTTGAGCCCACCTCGAAGGTCTATATAAAGGGGAGTAGGCGCACCTTTCAGGGTTGATCTTTTTCCTCCCGTCGACAGCCACCGCCACTCCCCACGCCACCATGCCATGCGATCGGACCTAGCAGTCCGCCGCCCGACGCTGCCCCCATACGTGTGGATACCTTGGAGGCATCGCATCTGCGGTGCTTGGACGAACCGTTTGAGGGATCCGTGACGAACCGTTTGAGGGATCCGCGAGGAGCTTTTCGTGGGGGATCACTGCTCATGGGAGATCGGCTACAGGAGTAGGAGATGAATCGGCTGATCGACTACACGCATCACCAACTCTACTTCCGCTGCGGTGACTGCGCGTCTAGTGGTAAACCCGATCCCGTGATCTATTTCTAGCAGCATGTTCTTGGGTGCGCGGTAGAAAATATTTATTTGGCGCTAGCGTAGCGTACCGCGTGTTACAACAATATTTATAGGGAGACTGAGGAGAATTTCGTCCACCCTTTGCAAGGTGGGATTAAATTATGTCCTAAGTTGTCTTTCCTATTAATACGGACTCTAAAAACGGCCTACAAAGTTTATTTCAAAATTGCATGAGCCTGGCCCAAAACTAACATGGCGCGACACCTATATAAAGCTATGAACGAAATTTATGATGGGTCATCTTGTATATTTTGTACATGTCCTTCTATGTCATCATGGTGACGTCAAAGTGCTGATAACTCCACCGGAAACTCTGTTCTTGTTCCCCTTGCGTGCACTATCATATCCATGTTTGATCTTGCTCCAACGTTCGTCCTTCTTGTCCATGTTGGGTCGTTCACTTGTAAGCAAAACAAATGTATCCAATTTAGGTTGCATCATATTCTCATGAACATTGGAATCGTTACCAAAAATGAAAGTACTTGGTACTTTAATTGGCATGCGCGAGCTCTAGTAATTGGTCTAGTGTGTATAGTAGCAAGAGTTGCAGGTGCAACTGTAGTAGTGATGCTTCATCAGATGGCGGTCACAGCACCGGTGGCATGCGACCGTGCAAGACCCCTCGTTCGTGATTAAGGTGATGAGGATGAGATTCCAAATGGTGTGGTGGAGGAGCTGGTGGAAGATAAGAAAAAAACTATGCCCCCCACCGCTCGAAGTGCCTCCAAAATTGCCTCGACTAGGATAGGTGCTTGTAACCTTGTTTTACCCCAATCCCCACCCCTTATAATGAAAAAAGGACCATATGAACCCTAGAATCCATCGGTTCTACACTGATGGAATCTAGGGTTCATCGGCCATGTTTCCCCATACCAATCACCCCCCCCCCCCAATGTGTTTAATCCTCTCCCTAATGCTCCAACGATGTCGGTAAATTAAATCTACTGCGACTCAGAAGCAGTAAATCAAGAGACAAGGTAAGGCCTTACCGCCATTGTCGATACGATGGTCAATCTAGTGCTCGCTGCCACCTAGGATCGCCTTGCAGTCAGTCGCTCTGGTGCTCGCCACTATCGGTGTGAGTGGGGAAGAGAGGGGAGACCGGTGAGGGATGGAAGGTGAGGGTAATTTATGTCACGGCTTCAAGAAACAACGCGACGCCTCGAACCCGCATCCATGTGTGCAACCGCCCATGCCCACGTGCCTCGGGTTGCAACGCCCGGGCCTCGGTCGGAAAAGATGGCCGATTCAGTTGTTTCGCTAGGTACATGCACATAGGTGATTTAAGTTCTGTACGGGCCAACTTTTTTATGTGACCCAAGCAACCAAACAGGCCAAAGACATCCCGTGCGGGCCTGGCTAAGACTAATATAGGCTACCAAACCCGTCCTTAGATATTTAGGATTTTACGCCCTGCGTGAGTGGCATATAAAAAGGGACTATAGGCCAGATCATTTGGCCGATGCCCACACCATTCTGATTGCTACCCGGATGTTTGGCCTACCTGCGCGCAGATTTGGCTAGGTGGCCATGTATCCCCTCACTTACCCCTTCATGCCTTTAACTATATATAGGCTTCCTCTTCCTCCACATTTCTAGGGTTAGCAAAGATTGCAACTAAACCATAGAGCTTTGCTCGTGTATCTCCTCTTGTGGGTTTCATCTTGAGAGAAAAGCCTTCATTGGATTAGAAGACCACCAAGAGAGTAAAGACTAGGGAGTACAAGGCCACCCTCGAGTGAAGGCTCCATGAGCACAAGATTCCTCAATGAACTCAAGACCCATCTCCTAGAGATTTGGATAAAATACCATTGTATCTTTTCCTTTTTTGTTGAATGCTTGAGATCTATTCATTTGCCTTGTGATTTGAGTGCCTTATGTGTTGATCTTGTCCAATAAAATGTTTCCCCCTTTGTGCCTTCATGTTCTTCCTCAAATCCCCCTTCAATTCTTGAAGATCGCACAAACAAAGGATTGTCCATACATAAATTCCCCAAGTAAGTCATCAAGGCCTCCTAAGGGAAAAGGGTCCTCTTGTGGACTATCAAGTGTTTCTTGTCCTAGGACTTGGGGAAGAACTCTATCTTATTCCATCTCTATATTTGGATGATTTGACCTATCTTTATTTGCATCTAGGTTTGTTGATTCATGTGTTTCCCTAAAGGCTTGTCTTAGATCAATTGAAGAAGATTTTGACCTACAAAAGTATCCCTTTCATGGACTTTTCCATGTGCTAGTAATTGTTTCTAAAGTTATATTTCCTCTCCTTCTGAAAGAGCTACTATATTATAATTTAGCGACATGGATAATTAAATCCAATAATACATTTCAGGTCACCCGCTGCAAAAAATGAGATTGTTGGAACTCTAACATGCAAGGACAATGTTGGATGCGACATTCATATCACGAGGCCATTTTAGGCCTCATGTGCAGAAGACTTCACACATTGAAGGCATCATGGAGAAAATTGTTTTACTACAAGTCTAAGGGCATCTCCAAAGGCCAAAGCGGACCCTCAAATCGTCTGCAAGCATCCAGAGCGAGTTGTCCGAGCGCCGTTTGCCATCTAACGTCGGCTTGCATCAGTCCACGAAGCAGTCCAGGCGTACATTTGCCCGAAAATTGGAAGCAAGCCAAGGGCTATTGTGGTAGTCCGAACCCCCAGCCCACCCATAACCCTGCCCGGATCTCGCGTCTCCATCATTCTTTCTTTCTCTACATCCGCTTTCTCTCTCGCCAATGTCACCGCTCTACCATCCTGGACGCACGTCAATCCCTTCTTGGAACTTCGCGACCTCCACCGCTACACCCAGTCTCCATGTAGCTTGTCCTCTGTCGCTAGTCCACACTTCTCATATGTCCGCCGCGTAGGTACCATCCGCACTTACGGTAGTCACCACGCGGATAAGTGTTTGGTGAAATGCCCCTGCTAAATTTCTTGCACCTTCTTTGGAGCAATGGATTTGGAAATGGAGTACATATACGAGCACTAAGTTGAATCGTCCGACGAGGAGGACTACACACATGAAAAAGCGACGATATAGGGGATCCTTGCAGATGCGTAGCATGCAGAAGACCATTTGCTCAATTTCAAGGGTCGGTCAAGGATCATCGAGTACTCAATCGGAATAGGGCACATGCCTATTTGATGTTGATGGAAGACTACTTTGCCCCCACGAGTCCCTAGTCGCTGATAATTTTCATTGGCTCTTTCGGATGTGAAAAAATGTTTTCGATCGCCTCTAGCATGGTGTCTCATCCTTTGATGGCTACTTCATCTTGAAGAAGCATGTTATAGAAAGGATTGGATTCTCTGATTACCAGAAGTGCACACCGCATTGCGAATGCGTGCATATGTCACGGCCATAGATTCATGGGGATAATACATCTGGATGTCTGAGTGCACATGTGAAGATGCCATGGTCAGATTTGCTATTGTCATGGCCGAGATGTTTTGACCTAAGTACTTGAGACAACCAACTGTCACACACGCCGAGAGCCTCTTGGTAGTGTCTGAAGTAAGAGGGTGGTCAGGTTTGCTCAGATTTCTTGACTCCATGCATTGCAGATGAAAAAACTGTCCAAAAGATCTACCAGGGCAATATCAAGGCCATGTTAAGAAGTCCATCGTCATTCTTGAAGTAGTTGCGTAATAGGATATTAATATTTGGCACACTTTCTTTAGCATGCCTAGGTCAACATGCTGCAGTCGTCTTCATTGTTTGTTAGGTCCTCCTTGCAATATACTGGGCAAGAATATAACATGGGCTACTCTCGAGGTACGACAATCTATGGGACCGGCAAGGCCCCTTTTACGGTTCAACTATGGGGATCTACGTACAAAAAGAGCAACACCAACCAAAGCACGCTCGCGATTTAGACAGGTTCAGGCCACCCGGAGGTGTAATACCCTACGTCATGTGTGGTGGTTTTGTATGATTAAGTCCAAAGGACAGGGAGTGTGACAGTCTGGCAAGAGTTCTCGAGAGTGCTACTACACGTGCAAATGGACAGGGTTTCGACCTTTGTGAAGGTAGCCATGGACCTCCTATTATAGGCTCAATGGGTTACCACAGTGGTCAAACTGCTGACACTAGCTATAGTGGGAAATACCTAACCCTGACGGATTAGAACTGGCGCATTAAATGCGCCGTGAGGTGTCGCGCCGGCATCGTCATTCGGCAACAATCGTCTATCCTTCTGTGTCGTTCACCCAGCTACCTCTTATTCTTCCGCCACGCCATTAGGACGGGTGTCCCTAAAGCTGATGTAATCCTCCGGTAGCGCCACACATCCCGACAAGCCCAACCTAACGCCTGCCCAATCGACACTTAACTGATTGAGACAATCAGCCCGATGAGGTGGAGCGATGGCTTGGTAGTGGGATCTTGTCGGGTACATCTGCTGTCGGGTCTTCCTCACTGGCATAGGGGCCTGCCGGTGGCTCGGTCTTTGTTTGATGTTGTCTTGAGTGCACTATCTCCTCGGCAAGGCTTGCCGGGCTGGAGGTTGCTATCGTCTATGCACAAGTCAGGGTGCTAAAGGAACCATTCTGTAGTACACCGACAGGAGCCCCCGAGTTTGGGCCACACTTAAGTTCGTGATGCTGTTAGGCTAGGCCCAAAGTAGTGCACGGACACACGTGGTCAAACTTTACCACAGTTGTAATGATGGTTTTTATTGTCCTCCCCACGACGCGCATTAAATGCGGGACGTGGGAGAGATGGAGCGAAACATCACCTGAGGGGCGCGCCTAAAAAGGCGCGGCCATGTCGGATAGGGAGAGACAGCCTCTACGTATTCCACCCTTATAAAAAGGGAACTCGGAGAGGCGCTGCTCATCCCAGCTGCACTTCGTCTGCTCTGCCACCTCCTCTGCTCTCTCTCTCTCTCTCACGCGGTGCAAAGCCCACGTGCTACTTCTTCATCTTGTCACCATTCTCCTCTAAGCACGCCATGGCGCCAAAAAGGGCACCATCTACAGCTGCCCCTGGTCCGGTGAAGAGGGCCAAGAAAGCCACTGACACCACCGCGGACTAGAGGAAGGATGCTTTGGCGGCGGCACGGAGGGGCGGCGTCGTCTTCTACCCCTCCGTCTTGATGGGCAACGACCTTATCTCGAGGTACGCCCTGATGTGGGGGAAAGAAACCAAGGCGCATCGTGTGCTGGTGGTGATTCCCGACGACTCCCAGCCCAACGCGGAGAAGTACCCATTCTTCACGGTGTACTTCTACTACAGGTTGGTTCCCCCTATTCTGCTTTCTTTGTAGATGCTGACCTACGGGCTCCAGTTTCTTGATTTCACCCCAAACGCCATGACCACATTGTCGGTCTTCGCGCATCTGTGCGAGAACTTCATAGGAGTAGTTCCCAACGCCTCCCTTCTCTGCCATTTTTACTATCCACGCATAGAAGGCGATGCTCGCTCTGGCAGCATCACGTAGATCCCCCGCGCCACCAACAAGGAGGTACACCCTCCCGGCAATCTGCACAAGAAGTGGGAAGAGTGGTTCGGCGAATGGTGCTATTTGTCGACAAGGACACTCCGGTCTTCTGCAAGATCCGGAGATCCAAGCCCATCCGCAACTAGTAGTGGAGTGCTCTCGCCCCTGACGACAAGAAGTTGGAGATCACCATCACCCCGATGCTCGGCCTGAAGACTGTCGGGATCACCATAGAAATGGTGGGTGCCTATTTCCTCGCCTGGAGCATCGCCCCTTCGCAAGACCGGCAACACTTCGCATGGGAGTACGTCAGTGCTCTCGATGTGATACGGCTGCGCCCAGAACTCTCGCATAACTTGACATTCATGCAGCTCTCCTCCCTCTGCCACCAGCTCTTCCACCCTGATGGGCAGTTCAAGCTCCCGCCAGCCATTGATCCCCTCTGCAACACCTCCGCCAAGGACAAGATCTTGGAAGTGATTCCTGCATGCAACGCGTACGCGGTTGACCCCACATGGGAGGCGCCGGGAAACGAGGTAGTGCAAGAGGTATTCAATAACCTGGCAAAAACGCGCGTCAGGGATGAAGGGAGGCTGATTCACGACACCACTGATGAGGAAGGCTTTGATGTGGGCGGCAGCAATTCGGGTGCTGCTGTGCTAGACGGGGAGGAGGAGGAGACCGCCAGTGAAGAGAAAGAGGGTGAGGAAGAATCCCCGACAATCGACCTGCCGGAGAATCATGCTAGGGTCGAAGAGCCCGAGGTCGCCGCCGAGCCGGAGTTTGAAGAATACCGGGCCCCCGCCATTCCAAAGAAGAGGTCCCACGTTCTATGCAGGGCCGCCACCGAGGAGGTAGTTCGCCCCTCTCAGCCTCCAGAGGATGAAGTAGAGGAGGAGGACCCCACGGCTGACGTCAGTCGTCCACGTCGGACAAGGCAGGCCGTTGGTAAGCGCTCATCGAGGGCCTCTGCAATGAAAGCAGAGCCTTCTAGCTCTGCTACGTCGGCACCATGCACTGGGACGCCTACTCCGCCAACTGCTCCTATCGGTCGCCCAAAGGAGATTCGAGGTCTGTCGACCCTCAGCTCAGAGGAGGAGTAAGTACTTTGCCTTGGTCTTGAATTTTTGTCTTGAATTCTTATCTTGAATCCATCTCATCACATTGTTGATATCTTGCAGGGACGAGGAGATCTTTGCACGGTGCTTGGCCAGGAGGGCGAATCCCAAGACGGACACAAAGGAGGTGCCAAGTTCTTTGTCGGAGCGGGACGTTGTTGTCATCAGCCCCCCGTCAAGCCCCCGGCAGGAGGCTCCTCCCTAGTACACGATGGCGAGTACTAGCGTGGACGCCAAGGTTACCCCTTCTGTTCCCATGCCGAAGGGGGCAGAGCGCCAAGAGTTGGAACGCCCAGAGGCGAACCTCCCAGAGGCTACTCATACGCACACCCCGACGGAGGGGAGCTTCCAGGCAAGGACTTCCACCGACGATCCAATCTGCATTAAGGACTAATACATCCAGTTTGCATCATGAATTCTTATTGATATTTATGTTGTTCTTCTCCATTATTCCTCATTATGATACAATTATTATGCCTTTTCTCTCTGAATATGCAAGGTACATCACAAAGAGGGAAATCACTGGAAACTGGAATTCTGGACCTGAAAACCAAGAAAATGGCTGAAATTCACTGGACTCCAAATGACCTGAAACTTCACGGAGAATTTTTATGGAATATAAGAATTATTGGGCCAAAAATATACCAGAGGGGGGCCACCTGCTGGCCACAAGCCAACAGGGCGTGCCCTGTTGCCTTGTGGGTCCCCAGCAGGTCTCCCGACCCCTCTCTTCTCCTATATAGTGTGTTTTACACTAGAAAAAAAATAAGGATACTTATGGGACGAAGCACCACCGTCTCAAGGCGGAAACCTGGGCAGAGGCCCTTTTGATCTCCGGCATAGAGATTTTGCCGAGGAAACTTCCCTCCGGGAGGACGAGATTGAAGCCATCGTCATCACCAATGCTTCCACCTTCGTGGGAGGACCAATCTTCATCAACATCTTCACCAGCACCATCTCATCTCAAACCCTAGTTCATCTCTTGTATCCAATCTTTGTCTCAAAACCTCAGATTGGTACCTATGGGTTACTAGTAGTGTTCATTACATCTTGTAGTTGATGCTTGTTGGTTTACTTGGTGAAAGATATTATGCTCAGATCCTTGATCCTAATTATTACACCTCTGATCTTGAACATGTTGATGATGTGTGAGTAGTTACTTTTGTTCCTGAGGATATGGGATAAGTCTTATTATAAGTAATCATGTGAAGTTTGTATTCGTTCGATATTTTGATAATGTGTATGTTGTTGCTTCTCTTAGTGATGTCGTGTGAACATCGATTTTACGACACTTCACCATGTTATGGGCCTAAGGGAAGGCATTATGTAGTAAGAAGTAGATGATGGGTTGCGAGAGTGACAGAAGCTTAAACCCCAGTTTATGTGTTACTTCATAAGGGGCTGATTTGGATCCACATGTGTGATGCTATGGTTAGATTTATCTTAATTCTTCTTTCGTAGTTGCGGATGCTTGCGAGATGGGGTAATCATAAGAAGGTTGTTTGTTCAAGTAAGAACAGCACCTTAGCACCGGTCCACCCACATATCAAATTATCAAAGTAACGAACGTGAATCAACTCAACATGATGAACATGACTAGACAGAAATTCCCATGTGTCCTCGGGAGTGCTTGCTTAATATAAGAGTACTTTCAGGCTTGTCCTTTGCTATAAAAAGGATTAGGCTACCTTGATGCACCTTTTTTACTATTGCTACTTTTCACTTATGATGAATTACCTTGCTACAAAACTTTCTATCACTGTTACTTGCAGCACTTGCAGAGAATACCTTACTGAAAAATGCTTATCATTTCCTTCTGCTCCTCATTGGGTTCGACACTCATACTTATCAAAAGGACTACGATTGATCCCCTATACTTGTGGGCCATCAAGCCTCTTTTTTGGCATCGTTGCCGGGGAGTGAAGTGCCTCTGGTAAGTGGAACTTGGTAAGGAAACATTTTTCGATACATGCTGAAATTTACTATTGCTTGTTACTATGGACGGTCACCCTTTGAGTGGCTTGTTTCGGGCATCTTCGCCTCGAACGGAAGTGGAAAAGGTTGTGTCGGATATCGGGCTCCGCAATACCCAAAGAGGTTCGAACTCAGGGGCGTGTGCGAAGATCCCAACCAGCTTAGGCCTCAAGCTCTCAACACCACCGCCTGGCCGAATCGAATTCACTCGATCACGAGGAAGAAGATGAACACGAGGATTTACCCAGGTTCGGGCCGCTGCGAACCGTAAAACCCTACTCCTGCTTTAGGTGGATTGCCTCACGAGGAGGTTTGCGGATGAACTAGTAAAGTGGTGAGCCACCTCACGAGGGGAGGCTCTGGTCCTTTTCCATCTCTCCTTCTTCGGTGTAGCCTAACCTCTATTTATGGTTGCCAGGGTCCTCTCCCCTTATCGCACTGGCGGGAAGGGATCCCACAACGGCCAAATTCGAAGGGGGACAAGGAGTACACCTTATCCTATCGAAAAGGTGGTATTCGCCTGCAAAGTAGCTGGTATTGATGCAGAGGTGGGCTCGGCGATGACGTCCATCCTAGGGGGCTTGCGGTCTCGGTCTTGTTGCACTGGAATGGTAACCTTTGGGGGGATGCCTTGGGAACCCGCGTACGTCCTTTCCTCCCTTGCACCAAAGAGGAAACTACCCCTGCTGTGCCCGCTAGCGCCCGCCTGGCCAGGCTTGCGTCACCCCAACCTCACGAGGCCGAGTGCTGCACAGAGATCTCCACCCCTCGGGAGGGAGCCTGGAGTGGCCTCCTCCTTCCGGGGGTCTTGGTGTCGTCCTCCTCGTGAGGGCGGGGCTCTCGCGAGGGCCTTGCTCTCGAGCGATCCTGCGCCGGGCCGTACTGCGCTGTCGAAGTGGGCCACACCTTGGCCCGCAGGCAGGCAGGTCTGGGTACGCCCATTCCCAGACGCCGACAGCAGCCCCCGAGCCCAAGGCGCACATGGGTTGGCTTCGGGGCGAAGTCGAAGGAGCCGACCTGAGCGCCGCGGGCCCCAACCGCCTGTGGGCCCAGCCTGATGCATGGCGCATAATGAGACGTGGACGCCTCCGCTTCCCGAAGACTTCGGGAACCGCCCCGAGTCAGGCTGTCACTAAGCCTGTGCGCAGCGCCGGCCGTCATTGCCCTTCATTGAATGTAGTCGTCTCCTTGCCCCTTCTCTCCCCTCGACCCACGTGGATGTGACTCGATGGGGGGTGGCGAGCCAACATGCAGCAGGTCTGCACGCCGGTCAAGACGGGCACGTGGCGCCTGGGGAGCACGCACCGCCTCCACTCCCCATGATGCCTCGTGGACCGCGGTTACACCTATAAATTCGCCCCGCCAGAGGGGTCATGCCATCCTGACGTGCCCTCACGCTTTCCATCCTTCCCAAGACATCGTTGTCTTCTCTTTCCTTTCCTTCCATGGCGTCCGGGGGAAGTGCAGCTGGAGCGGAGAGGAGCATGGGGCCTCCGGCTCCACCACCGCCCTCTAGAGCCAGTGGCGGGGGGCCTTCGAGGCCGGCCCAGGCACGCCGGTGCTGGGCCGTCACCGATGAGTGAGTGCTCTGTCTCCCTCCCCCTTTCTTGTGAACCACTCCTGGTATGCTGAACCTAGTCGCTTCTCCGTCTCAGAGCGCCCGCGCCCAAGAGGCGCAAGCTTGATGAACTCCAGGGCGAGGTGGACGCGCTCAGGGCCCAGCTGGCGGGCGCCGAGGCCGCTCTCCAGGCCACGCTCAAGGGTGAGGAGGACGCCAAGGCGGAGTTAGTGTCCCTCCAGGCCCAAGTCGAGGGAGCTGCCAACGCCGTGCAGGCTGCCAAGGACGAGGCGGCACGCAGGAAGATGCTGGAGGCGCAGCGCGGCAAGCAGTATCTGGACATCGCCCGCCGCGCGGTCGGTGCGGTTGGCCGGTTCGTCGGAGAAGCTCCCGTGCTGCCGTGCGCGCACGGTGACGGGGGTTATCTCCACTTCTTCGGGAAGGTGGTGGAGGCGCTAGAGACCGGCGTCTCCCGGGTGGATGAAGACAATGAGTCTAGCGCGCGCGACCTTCTGGACATCGCGCTGACGCGCGTCTTATCCATCCTGCGCCGCCATGTCCCCGAACTTGATCTCTCCCGTGTGATGGAGCCGGTGCCTGAGGAGCCCCAGAGGCCCCTCAGGGACGAAGTGCGTGGGCAGGTGGAGTCCCTGGTGGAGTGATTCGTCCAGGAGCCTCCCTCCGAAGAGAGCGGCTGCTCCGGTGCCGCGGCCGGTGGAGGTCACGATGGGGACAGCGCCTCCTCCGCCTGAGTTTCCCCTGTTTCCTTCCTTCTGGTTCCTGTTGCATCAAGAAACACCTGGCCCCCGGGGGCGTTAAACTTTTGTGTTTTACCTTGTTTTCCTTCTTTCGAACCATCAATTGCTCGTTTTGCACTGCGCGTCCTCATTTTCTCCACGGGGTTTTACGTCATCGTTGGTGTGCCTCCGCACATTCCTTCGTGCCCTTGCACGCCTCGCTGTGCCGTTGTTCCACGCCCGACGCTCCTCGGGGGGTCCGCGGGGTTGTCGCATCGTGTCCAGCGATACTAGCCTGCCGGGGCCTCACGAGGTGGGCACTCCTGAGGGGACGCATGCTGCTCCAAAGCCGAGGCTTTAGCGGCGATGCCTAGAGAAGCCGAACTCCCTTGCTTGCGCCGTCTCCCCTGTATCCGAAGCCACAGGAGGCCCCACGGAGGTACTCAGTAAACCGTAGCGCCTGCACTTTCACGTTAGAGTTCCCGTCCCATACCCCGATATTTGGGTCGTCATTGAATTATTGGATCAAAAATTCTTGCTTGTCACGGTTAAGGAACTTAGCTTGGCAGGCCCGTGGTGACCTCGTGCGTCGTGAGGCGCAGCTGAAGCGCCTGGGGAGCCCAGGGACCTCGCCAGGGGGAGGCCTCTTCCTTGCAGACGAAGCGGTTTGGTATCCTCCTTGATGGTCTACATCGACAGGGCCCAATCCCACGCATACCCCGACCGCCGTTGGGGGCGTCCGGATCACCAGGACGGGACCAAGGGATGAGGGGCTACGTGACCAGTGAGGCTCCTGAGTCGTGTTGCTCAGGAGTCCCCCTTAACGCTCGAGCGGCTCCCATACCCTTCCTTGCCAGTTACCGCCTCAAGAGGTGCCCGAGCCTCCCGAGGATCTATGATGATGCACCTAGCCGCGGCTGGAGCCCCCGAGCGAGGGTCGATCGTCGCTGGTATGCTGAGTCGCGATGCTCAGCATGTGCCAGGAGATGGGCGCCTCTAAGGCAGCATGCGCCTGTCGGCTTGCTCGAGAGCGCCGTGCGAGGGCCAGGATGCCCAGGCCTTGGCAAGGTGTGCACACCATGCCCGTGTAGCCCGCGCTCGCAGGGCGTGAGGGGGATACCGACAGACGTCGATTCAGAAAACGAGACTTCAAGATCAAGAAGATTGCAAAGAGAAAGAATTCCCCCCCCCCTTTTTTCAAATAAGGTTGCGAAACTTCGAGCTTCATTCCAAAAAGTGGCAATTCGAATACAAAAAGGAAGCAAGGAACAGCCGCATCCGGCACCTAGGCTAGTCTTCGTCTTCGTCTTCTCCCCAGCGCGAAGCGTAGGGCTTCCACTAGGCGTGGGCATAGTCACTGGATGATAGTGTTGTCCGCCAGTGCGGAGCATGGGGCTTCCACTTGGACGTGGGTGGGAACCCCTCCGCGTCCTCGGGGGGCTCCGGGCATATACAGCCCACTCATTATTACGTGAGAGTGTCACGGTCGGAGGTAGCTGGGCGAACCCCCACGCGCAAGGCCTAGGTGCTCCCAACTCGGCCATGAGCCATCCCGCGCATTTCTACGTGGTTGCTTGCCCCTACGTCCCAAACATGAGTGCATTGCCCCCCGCGTAGCCGTGGGATTGCGCTCCCGCGGCCCAAACATGAGTGCAATGCACCCCACGTAACCATAGGGGTGTTGTGTTGGTGAAGCTGCCTCGTGAGGCGTCGGGGCGCCGGCCAGGCCTCGACCCGAGGACCTCGCGAGGCCCTACCTCTTGAGGCCGTGTCGGCGCCCTCGGAATAGCGTGTGGCCCGCGCTCTTCGTGTCCTGCCGGTCCCCTAGGTGGTGGCTCGTGCAGCCCAGGGGCCCGGCTACGTCTTCCTTGCTCGCGGGGGCGGGGCTCGCACCGCGCCCCCGTGCATCCCGGGACACCCCCTTCTCTGCTCCAACCGGGCCCAGTGCTCCCTCAGTGGAAGCCCCCAGGCCCGACCTGAAGAGGGCATCCGGGCCACCCTCCTACTTCGGGAGGATGCTGACACCTGCGGCGGACGAGTGACCTGCGGTGCCGTCCACAGATACGATGTTGCTTGGGACATAGGGCTCCGTGTAAAGGCCTTGGCTACCTCCTGAGCCGTCTCCGCGCGCCTCGCCGTCAACCTCCCTAGGTGCCATGGAGGCGCCACCCGGGCCACGCGGTCCACAGACCCTCCTGCGCCGACCCTCCGCGTGAAGCTGCTTGCCCTTACCGTCGCCGCGAGGTTGACCGCACGCGTCCTGGCGAGGATTGGATCCATGGTCATCCACCGTGCTCCTGTTGTGATTACCTGCTTGCCCGGAGGCTTGAGCCGCCTCATCCCTGCACCGATTAGCGCGCTCACGCCTGGACTGCCCAGGCGGCCGATGATCCACCATGCCGGGGGTGCGCGCGCCGGGGCACTCGCGTGGTGCCTAGCCGCCTTCTTCTTGCGTGCCGCCGACAGGGCCGGGTGATGCCCCGAAGCCGGCCACCGAGACCCAGAGGAGGAGCACCGTGTGGGGCAAGCCTTCCTCGGGCTCGCCCGGGCGCGGGCCGAGCATGCCTCCGGTCGATGAAGGGAGCTGTGTGGCGGACGAGCCCTCGGCGCCCAGCGTCGGAGGATGGAGGGGGAGGTGCGGGGCCCAATCTCTCCTTGCGACGGCGACAAGCTCGGCGATGTGGTCGGCCCAAGCGTCGAAGCCCCCATGCGTCGGGCGATGACCAAGCACCTCACTTGCCATCAGCAGCGCGTCATGCGCGTTCAGATCTCCCACGTTAACACAGGGTGAAGTCTGCCCAGTGGGCGGTGCCGCAAAGCGGGCGTACTGCCTCGGCGGTGGGCGTGCGGAGCCCGGGGACGCCTGGCTGGTGCGGGCGGCGACGGCAGTGGCGACAACGCTGGTGGCCTGGTAACGTCCGCCCAACACTGAACCGCCAGGGCGCGCGTCATGGGTGGCCGCCACTGGGTCAGTGAAGGTGGGAACTCCGGGGCCGAAGGAGGTTTGCCGGGCGTCAGCCATCAGAGCGACGGAGTGGAGCGGAGGCGAAGCTTAGGAAAGGATTCCGACATGCCCCCTACCTGGCGCGCCAAATGTCGGATATCGGGCTCCGCAATACCCAAAGAGGTTCGAACTCAGGGGCGTGTGCGAAGATCCCAACCATCTTAGGCCTCAAACTCTCAGCACCACTGCCTGGCTGAATCAAATTCACTCACTCACGAGGAAGAAGATGAACACGAGGATTTACCCAGGTTCGGGCCGCTGCGAAGCGTAAAACCCTACTCCTGCTTTAGGTGGATTGCCTCACGAGGAGGTTTTCGGATGAACTAGTACAGCGGTGAGCCACCTCACGAGGGGAGGCTCTGGTCCTTTTCCATCTCTCCCTCTTCGATGCAGCCTAACCTCTATTTATGGTTGCCCGGGGTCCTCTTCCCTTATCGCACTGGCGGGAAGGGATCCCACAACGGCCAAATTCGAAGGGGGACAAGGAGTACACCTTATCCTTACGAAAGGTGGTCTTCGCCTACAAAGTAGCTGGTAGTGATGCAGAGATGGGCTCGGCGATGATGTCCGTCCTGGGGGGCTTGTGGTCTCGGTCTTGTTGCACTGGAATGGTATCCTTTGGGGGGATGCCTTGGGAACCCGCATACAACCTTGCCTCCCTTGCACCAAAGAGGAAACTGCCCCTGCTGTGCCCGCTGGCGCCCGCCTGGCCAGGCTTGCGTCACCCCAACCTCATGAGGCCGAGTGCTGCACAGAGATATCCGCCCCTCGGGAGGGAGCCTGGAGTGGCCTCCTCCTTCCGGGTGTCTTGGTGTCGTCCTCCTCGCGAGGGCGGGGCTCTCGCGAGGGCCTTGCTCTCGAGCGATCCTGCGCCGGGCCTTACTGGGCTGTCGAAGTGGGCCATGCCCTGGCCCGCAGGCAGGCAGGTCTGGGTACCCCCGTTCCCAGAACGCCGACAGGTTGCCTCTCAACCTACTGAACCTACTAAAAATATTTGTTATGAGATTCCTTCGGGTATAGTAGATAAAACTGCTAGCTAAGCCTTAGGACGGTACAACTCACCCTGATTACCACTTGATATATGTAGATGAGATTTGTGGATTGTTTAACCTTGCAGTTTGCTTGGAGACAAAGTTAAGAAGAAGGTTTTCCCTTTATCTTTGGAGGGAAAAGCACTAATGTGGTACAGGCTATTGGATGATATTGGATCATGGGACTGGAATTGCTTAAATCTGGAATTTCATCAGAATTTTATCATGTGCATCTAGTCCATCGTGATCGGAACTTTATATATAATTGCTGGCCTCGTGAAGGATAAAGCATCGCTCAAGCTTGGGGAGGCTTAAATTTATGATGCACACTTGCCCCAACCATGAGCTCTCAAGGGAAATAATTATACAAAAAATTTATGCTCGGCTTTCTCATGATGATCAATTACTACTCGATTCATCTTCAACAAGTTCCTACATGAAGAGGACTATTGAATTCAAATGGAATCTTCTGGAATGAATTAAATGCCACTATGAAGATTGAGAATTCGACAAAGGTAAAGAGTCAGGTATAAAGCTTAAGTTTTATTCTGTTAAATCTTTTATGGAAACTAATACTTTCCATGAGTTTAGCAATAAATACGGGCTTGACTCCGAGATAGTAGCTTATTTCTGTGAATCATTAGCTACTCATGTTGATCTCCCTAAGGAGAAGTGGTTTAAATATCATTCACCTATTGAAAAACCATTAGAGGAACCTCTTAAAGTTAAAGAGGAAACAATTGTTTATCATGTTGATCCAGTTGTGCCTACCGCTTACATTGAGAAACCCCCTTTTCCCGTTAGGGTTAAGGAACATGCTAAAGCTACAACTGTGGTAATAAAAGTTATATTAGAACACCTAACCCCTCCGAACAAATAAATTTTGAGCATAATATTGCTATGGTTAAAGATCTCCTAGCTCATAATATTGATGGTCAGATTATATATTTCTGTGATGAAGCTACTAGAATTACAAAACCTGTTAGAAACAAGCAGGATGAGCTAGATAAAAATAAGCCAGTTACTGGCATGCTTGTTTTTTCTGTTAAGATCGGGGATCATTGTTATCATGGCTTATGTGACATCGGTGCTAGTGTTAGTGCTATACCTTTTACCTTATACCAAGTAATTATGAATGACATAGCACCCTCTGAGATTGAAGATATTGATGTCACTATTAAACTTGCAAACAGAGATACCATTGCACCACTTGGGATTGTTAGAGATGTTGAGGTCTTGTGTGGAAAAGTAAAGTACCCTACGGATTTCTTAGTACTTGGTTCACAACAGGATATTTTTTGTCCCATTATATTTGGTAGACCGTTCTTGAACACTGTTAATGCTGAAATTAATTGATTACTGAGAAGGTCAAGGTAAGCTTTCGTGATGCGTCTCTTGAATTTAATTTCTCTAAGTTTGGGAGAAAACAATATGAAAAAGAACTACCTAGTAAGGATGAGATAATTGGTCTTTATTCTATTGTCGTGCTTCCTACTGATCCGCTAGAACAATATTTTCTAGACCATGAGAATGATATGGATATGAATGAAAGAAATGAGATAGATGATATATTTGTTAGACAAACACCTATTCTTAAACATAACTTGCATGTTGATATTTTTGGGGATCCTCCTCCACCCAAGGGAGATCCCGTGTTTGAGTTAAAGACATTACCAGATACTTTGAAATATTCTTATCTTGATGAAAAGAAGATATATCTTGTTATTATTAGCGCTAACCTTTCAGAGCATGAAGAGAAGATATTACTTAAAACTCTAAAGAAGCACAGGGCTGCTATTGGATATACTCTTGATGACCTTAAGTGGTAAGACTTGAAATACTAAAGCTTCCGGAGGCAGGTATAATTTATCCTATTGCTGATAGTAGATGGGTAGGTCATGTTCGTTGTGTTCCTAAGAAAGGAGGTATAACTGTTTTTCCTAATGATATAAATGAACTTATCCCAGAAAGAATCGTAAGTGGTTATAGGATGGTAATTGATTTCAGGAAATTAAACAAAGCTACTAGAAAAGATCATTACCCCTTGCCTTTTATCGATCAAATGTTAGAAAGGCTATCTAAGTACACACATTTTTGTTTTCTTGATGGATATTCTGGTTTCTCTAAAATACCTGTGTCAAAAGAAGACCAAGAGAAAACTGTTTTCACTTGCCCTTTTGGAACTTATGCTTATAGACGTATGCCTTTTGGTTTATGCAATGCACCTGCTACCTTTCAAAGATGTATGAATGTTGTATTCTCTGATTTTTGTGAAAAGATTGTTGAGGTCTTCATGGATGATTTTTTTTCATTTATGGTACTTCTTTTAATGATTGCTTGAGCAACCTTGATCGAGTTTTGCAGAGATGTGAAGAAACTAGTCTTGTCTTGAATTGGGAGAAGTGCCACTTTATGATGAATGAAGGTATAGTACTTGGGCATATGATATCTGAATGAGGCATTGAGGTAGACAAAGCTAAAGTTGATGCAATATAGAAAATGCCATGTCCTAAAGATATTAAAGGTATAAGAAGTTTTCTTGGTCATGATGGTTTTTATAGGCGTTTTAGTAAAGATTTCTCGAAGATTTCCAGGCCACTAATTAATCTTCTTTAAAAAGATATTCCTTTTGTTTTTTATGATGATTGTGTAGAAGCCTTTGAAATAGTTAAGAAAGCCTTCATTTCTGCACCTATTGTTCAACTACCTGATTGGAACTTACCGTTTGAAATTATGTGTGATGCTAATGATTATGTTGTTGGTGTTGTCCTAGGGCAGAGAGTAGACAAGAAATAGAATGTTATTCATTATGCTAGTAAGACCCTAGACAATGCTCAAAAGAATTATGCCACCACTGAGAAGGAATTTTTAGCAATTGTTTTTGCATGTGATAAGTTTAGGCCTTATATCATTGGTTCCAAAGTTACTATTCAAAATGATCATGCTGGTATTAAATACCTTATGGAAAATGATGATGCTAAGGCTAGGCTGTTTAGGTGGGTGCTTTTACTTCAAGGGTTTGACCTGCACATTGTTGATAGCAAGGGAGTTGAGAACCCCGTAGCAGATAATTAGTCTAGGGTGGAAAATGTTCTCGATGACCCACTGTCTATTGATGATAATTTTCCTGACGAGCAACTTGATGTTATAAATGCTTCCTATAGTACTCCTTGGTATGCAAATTATGCTAATTACACTGTTGCTAAATATATATACCACCTAGTTTCACTTACCAACAAAAGAAAACGTTTTTCTATGATTTGAGACTTACTTTTGGGATGACCCACATCTTTATAAAGAAGGAGTAGATGGTGTTATTCGATGTTGTGTACCTGAGCATGAACAGGGATAGATCCTACGAAAGTGTCACTCCGACGCCTACGGAGGGCACCATGTCGGTGACGAAACTACACACAAGGTATTACAATCCGGTTTCTATTGGCCTACTCTTTTCAAAGATGCTAGTAAGTAGGTATTTTCTTGTGATGAATCTCAAAGAATTGGTAACTTTAGTAGACGTTAGGAAATGCCTATGAATTATTCACTTGAGATTGAACCATTTGATGTATGGGGCTTTGATTATATGGGACATTTTCCTTCCTCTAATGGGTATACTCATATTCTAGTTGTTGTTGATTACGTTACTAAGTGGGTAGAAGCTATTCCAACTAGTAGTGTTGATCATAACACTTCTATTAAAATGCTAAAAGATGTTATTTTCCCTAGGTTTGGAGTCCCTAGATATTTAATGACTGATGGTGGCCCACATTTTATTCATGGTGCTTTCCGTAAACTTCTAGCTAAATACGATGTTAACCATAGAATTGCATCACCGTATCATCCTCTGTCTAGCGTGTCGGTGTACTAAGAAACGGGGCCCTTAGTACCCTGACTTGTGCACCAGACGCCTGCAGCCTCCAGACCGGCAAGATCTTGCCGGGCAGAAACCTTCCTCCAATTATACCAAGCAACAGACCGAGTAACCCAGAAAGACGCCTTGACGGCGGCTCAAGGGCGAGCGCACCCGCCAAGGACTCCGCCTGCCAAGGCCTAGCTCCACGTCACCGAGTTGGTTGTCTACATAGGCTAGGTGGCGAGTAGGTAGGCGGTTAGGTGGAGCCAGTTAGCGCGCGTGGCAACATGGAAGGATTTACAAGAGCATTATCGACACCCGTCCCATGGCATGGCGAAATAATAGGAGGTAGCTGGCAGACGACACAGAAGGAGATGCAGTCCTTGCCGGGGGACGTCGCCAGCTTGACACCTCACGGCACATTCAATGCGCTTGTCCTTGTCCGTCAGGGTTAGGTATTTCCCACTACCCCCTCTGCCGACACTCTGGCAAAGGGCAGTACCCACTGTTTACCAGATGTAAAGACCATTTTGCCACTGTGGTAACCCCTTGTCTATAAAAGGAGGCCCATGGCTACCTTTACAAAGGTCGATACTCTGTTCATTTTACACGCGTAGCTGCACTCTCGAGCCACCTCTTGTCGGGGTTGTTGCACCCTGTACTATGAACACTCATAATCCACCAGAACACAGGACGTAGGGTTTTACGCTCCGGCGGCCCGAACCTGTCTAAACCCTCGCGTACGCAGGAATCAGTGATGCTCTTTGCGCATTAGAGACTTCACTGCCGAACCACGAAGGGGCCTTGCCGGTCCCATAGATCATCGTACCCTGACATCTTTGGCGCGCCCGGTAGGGGGCTTATTTTGTGTGAACCTTCACAGATCTCTGCGCATCTTCATCAGCAGCTTCATCAGCGCCCATGGCCCCCAAGAAGTCCAAGGGCGCGGCGACGCCTACTGCGACCACATCCAAGCTACCATCTCAAGTAGTCATCGGCAGCACCGACGGAGGTGACACCCACGCTCACCGCACTGGTGAGCGCAGCCACAACACCGTGCGAAGCTCTGCGAGCCATGACCTAGACCCCGCTGTCATAGAAATGCATGGTGCGCCGATGGCATTGGGGGCTAATGCAGAGGCGAAGGCAGCTGCGGCGTCGGCCACAGCAGCGGCGACGGCGGCAGCACCCCCGCCACATCCTTCACAGGACGACCGTGATTGTCGGGCCTCTGGGACTGGGGGTACCCAGGCATGTCTGCCTACGGCCCAGGACTTTAAGATTGCTTAAGCATTGAGTGACCTCACCCACGGACTTCATGGAGCTGGTTCTTGTGAGGGCCACGCCACGCGAGGTGTGAGGCGACGTCACCGTCGAGTGCTTCATGAGGCTTCTCCGCGAGGCTGTCCATGATGCCCTCGGGGGGCGGGTCTGTCTAGAGCTGGCCTAGTAGGGCCCCGCAACCCTGCGTCCGCACATGGGTCACGCGCACCGCGCCAAGCGGTGCCAGGAGCGGTGCCAGCAGGCGCAGACAGAGAGGCTTTCCTCTTCTATGATAGAGAAATGATATCTGCTCGCGGACTCCGAAAGTAACCCCCAAAGGTTTCCCTCCCGGAGAAAGAAGACCAAGACCGAGGGCTCGGCAGGATGGATGTCACCCCCGAGCCCACGAGCGCGTCATGACGGAGAGCTTTGGCAGGCGAAGATCACTTTTGTCAGGATATGCTGCAGTCATGTCCCCCTTCAAACTGGCCGTTGTGGCAACCCTTCCCGCCTTGTTTCAGGGGAAGAGGACCAAGGCCAATATAAGAGAAGGGACCGGCCACCATAGAAAGGCAGAACCCCGGGCAAGCAAGAACATGCCTTGTACTCATCCTCATCCTCAAGCAATCCACCAAGCAGGCGTAGGGTTTTACACCGAGAGGTCGCCCAAACCTGGATAAAACCGTGTGTCGCTTGTTCATCTTCCTCATCTCGAGCCGCTGGAGAGTCACCGTGAGGTTGCAAAGCAGAGTAGGGCTAGAGAGCGAGTGCACCCCAGTGTTCGAACCTTTTTGGGTCTTCGGATCCCCGATTCCGACATTTGGCGTGCCCGGTAGGGGTGCGCCACAGCTCTCCAGCTCCATCTCGCCTTCGCCCGCGCCGACCCGATGGTTGACACCCACCGCGCACGCATAGCACGCTCAGCGCCGAATGGACGCCACGGCCTCGCCCACGCCGCGGCCGAACCTGTCGATGGCCACGCTGCCCACGAGCGACAGGAACGCTCGTGGACCCCCGCGCGGCGGACCGGCCGCCCCGTCGCGTCCTCCTCGGCCTGCGTTCACGTGGGAGAACTAAACGCGCAGGACGCATTGCTCATGGCGAGCGAATTGCTCCGCCACCGCCCGACGGACGGGGGCTACGACACCTGGGCAGACCACGTCCTCGAGCTTGTCGCTGTCGCCAGGAGGGCTCTGGCACTCTACCTCCCGCTCCGGCCCCCGGCGCCGGGAGAAGGGGTGCGAGCGGCGGGCCTCCCCCACCGTCGCGCGACGACCTGACCGGGCCTCTGCCAGGCGAGCCCGAGCAGGGCCCGCCTCGTGCCGTCCTCCTCCTCCTCCGGTTCCCGGTGACCGGCTTCGACCACCCGACCGGCCCTAGTGGTGATGCACCTGGAGGGGGAGGTGGGATGTTCTACGCCCACCACAACGGGCGCACACACGACACGGAAGACTGCCGGGCGTTCGGACCTTCCCGCTGAGAGCGCACCGGCCAGCGCCCGGGTCGTGGCGTCCGTGGCACTGGTTGCGGAGGCAGCAGTGGGGGCAACAGGAGGGACAACCATAGTAACAAACCTAACCATGGCGGGCGTGAACAACCTCGTGGCGACGGCGAGCGCGGTCGGCTTTAGGAGGACGCCCGGCAGGGTCAACACCGCGAGGCACGCCCCCAGGGCAGCATGGCCCTGCTACCGCCACCGCGGTTGCCTAGAGAGAGGTAGCAGATCGTCTGGCGGGAATGACCAGGAGCCTCACGTGGCGGCCTGCATCCTGGGCGGAGCCCAAGCCCTCCTATCAACCTATCGGCTCGGACAGCCTCACCGCGCGACGAGCGGAACTCCCCGTGGACCAGAGGCCGCAAGGTCCCTCGGGTGGTCCTAGTACCCCATCTCCTTCGACTCCAGGGACGGCCTCAAGTCCAGGGCTGCCGCGGGCACGCTCCCCGTGCTGTGCACCCCCATCATTCGCAACGTCTCCATCACCAAAACCCTCATCGACGGGGGTGCCGGCCTCAACGAACTCTCTGTAGAGACCTTCGAGACTCTCTGGGTGCTCTACAGTCAACTGGCGCCCACTAGGCCGTTCTTCGGTGCCGCCGGCGGTCCTGCTGTTCCCCTCGGGTAGGTCCGCCTCCCGTCACCTTCGGCACGCGCGACAATTACCGCACCGAGCTCACCGACTTCGACGTGGCACGCATCGGTCTCCCGTACAACGGGATCCTGGGGTACCCGGCCCTGGCCAAGTTCATGGCAGTGGCTTACCATGGTTACAACATCCTCAAGATACCGGGTCCCGACGGCGTAATCACCATTGCCTGCGACAAGAAAGACGCGGTCTGCTCCCTCGAGCGGGACTACAAAGCTGTTGCGCCCGAACATTCCGACGACGTGGGAAGCGCTGGGCCTCGCGGGGCCGCGCTTCCAAGGAAGGGGGAACTGCTACTCGTCCCGGGCTTCGCCAAGATGAAAAGCGCAGCGCTCGACGCCGTCGACATGAGCCCCGTGCCCCTCGCCGGCGTCGGCCTCCTCTCAGCATAGGAAGGCACGCCCGACGCCTCCCTCGGGCTAGGCCCGGGGGCTTCCGCCCGGGGAGCGCTTGACCTGGCTGGTATGAAGAGGGAGGAGCTCGGGCACCACTTGGAGGCGTGCCTCAACACGCGCCCCCACTAGCGAGGAATGCGGCGCCTGGCGTCAGCGTCATGGGAGCTCATCGACAGAGGGATCAGTAAGCAGCGGGAGGAGCGTCATCCAGAACGCCGCTCAGAGCAGGCCGCCACCCCCAGGAGGAGGAGCAGAGGGCGCGCGCACGTCGACCTCGCGGGCCTTGACAGGGCAGGGCCCAGGGCCTCCCCCAACCCTCGCGCGTCACCACCAACTACGCCCGCGTTCCTTTTGTCCTATTGTGCATCAGCGTCACCTTCCGCAAGCAGGCGCGGCTCACGATGGCGCCTTGGGTCGCGCCTAGACCTCGCGGGTCTCTGAAGCCTCATGGGCCAGTCTGTCCCTGAAGGGTGAACCCTCGTGGCACGCTTCATCAAACGGCCTGTGTCAAACCCTGTGTTTGTATCACTTTGCTATGCTATGGTTTTATAAAATTTGGAACCATTTAAAACTTTTTGAGTGCAAGTGCTTGTTTGAATTGTTGTGCTTGCTTGCTTGGTTGGTTGTGTTTTGGCACTCAATGATCTTCTTCCCCCTAGAACTCACTTCCTTGATCCAAACTTCTTGCCCAATGATCATAACATGTGTATAGTACCTAAAACTATTTTTATAAAATTTTATTCTGGCCAAAAAGGATTTATTCAAATTAGGTTTTCAAAAAAGCCCTGAATTGAGCTTTGCACTACAAGTCCTCAAATTGGCTAGATCCTTTTTCACCAAAGACTTCATTTGAAACCTACTATATATAAGGCTTCCCAAAACCACAAAATATTAATTTTAAAGATTATTTCACTGTTTTATTTAAAGGCTTTTTCTTAAGGCCAGAAATGGTTTTTCATAGGGAAAATATTTAAATGCTTTGAAAATATTTGTGAAAATTTAGGGAAACTCAGTGGACATGTATTTTCCATATATATGAGTTTCAACACATGGTCATGTTCAACATAATGGGCAAAACCCTTCAAAACCCTTTCTGCTCAAGTCAAGCATTTGAAATATTCCTGTAGGAAATATTCTCAATAAAATCCAGGAAAATTCCAGCAAGTCACCCATGCTATATGTGATGATCTTCCAAAGTTTCATCTCAATCCCAATTGATTTGATTCTCCAAAATATTCCAAGACCATTCCTGTCCAGATTCAAATTTGAACAACTCTACATTGTGAAGTTTCCCCTATTGACCCCAAACTTTGTGGACATGTTCTAATCCCCAAATAATGCTACCAAACCAAGTGGTGCATTTAGGAGATTAGTTTTGCATACCTAGATCTACAGAAATCTGATTCTGTTAATTTCTCGGGTTCACCAAGTTTGCACTATCAACTTTCTTCAAATCATCTCAAACTTGGTGGTCCACTCTATTTTTACCTACCTTTTCATCCTGTCAAATCCCATGGCAAGCAAACTCATTTTACTTGCCCAAATCATCATCAAACACCTTCTGGTCAATTCTAGAAGTTATTGTTTTCACCCTCTAACACATTCTCTTTGAGTCTAAATTTTTTACCACAATAACTCCCAGTGCCCATTTACCTCCAGTAAGCTCTGCATGGCCATGGCTCAATTATTGGTGGGGGGAAACCTCACATTTCCTCCCTGGACAGCAAGAATCCCTCTCTCTCTCTCCACCCCCTCTATATTCTATTGACCCCCCCCCCAAAGCATCCAATGCCTCCCCCACATTCTTTACTCCCCCCTTGTACCCCTAGACACTAGTGCCCGCGCGCAAAACGTCGTTGGCATGTCGTGGCATGCCAAATGGGCGCTCTGGAGCGTGCTACAGTGGGCTCCCGCTCTGTAGCGCCCCCCCCAATCGCCTCTCCCGATAGCCTTGGGCCTCCCCCTCGTGTCCCCCGAAGTCGCCTCGGCGTCCGGGACACGCTGGCTGGTCGGGCCCCTCCTCTCTCTTCCTCCCTCTTCCCCCTCCCGCGCGTGCCGAGCACCGCCGGCTCGGCCAGTGGGCTGCTTCACACGCGCGACGCGCCCGGCCCCTCCCCAGCTCTCTCTCTCTCTCTCTCTCTCTCTCTCTCTCTCTCTCTATCTCTCTCTCTTCCCGCGCCCTAGACGAGCCCCACGAACACCGCACACAGGCCAGGACCCCCTCCCGTGGCCATCCGAGTTGTTCCCCCGGACGGCCATGGACTCCGTCCACAGTGAACCTCGGGATCGCTATTTAAGCAAGCCCCGCACCCCTCTCTTCCCTCTGGTTGCCCCATCTATCACCTAATCACTCCCCTGTGCCACCCAATCTTCCTCCCCCACTCTTTGTGCTCGACGCGAGCCGGAGCTCCACCGCCTCGGGCTGCCGTCGTCCGGCCGGTACAGAGCCTCTCCGCTCCTCCATTCCGCTCCATTCACTCCCCCTTCTCCTCAGGAGCCTAACCCCCCTCTCCATTTCGCGTTATTCCCGCAGGAACGAGCTCCTCAACCGCGCCCGCTTCCTCCGCCGTTCGGGTCCCTCGCCGCCGACAAGCTCGTCGCCCCTAGTGACCAACTCCACCCTCCCTCGATGCGTGGCTCGGCACTGATCTCTCCGGTGCCCTCCGTTCAAGCTGTCGTGGCCTAGATCGCTGCCGGTGAGCACATTGCCTCCCTGACCGGGGTTAGGGATGACAGGTGGAGCCCACCTGTCATCCCCGCACCCTCCCCTCTCTCACTGCCAAGACGGCCCACTGGTAGGTTTAAATATAAACCTGTCGCGCGCACCGCTTCCCTCTGGGCTGGATTCCCATTGGGCCGACTCGGTTGCGACGGTTTCGGCCCGGATGCACAGTGGCTTCCATCTTTTTCTTTTTCCAGTTAACTTGCAAAATTTCCATAGATCAAAATAATTGTCCAATTCCAAAGATTCCAACTCCATAAATCTTAGAATATTCTGTAGTATTTAATAGTGCCACTTGTGTAATTTTTTGAAAATGTTTTATGTAGTGATTTTATTTAAAACCTAGTTTTAAATATTTTTAGCCTCTGTTAAAATAGTTTGCAAAATCTTTTTCACTACAAAACCAGAGACAAGTATTTTTAGTTTCTATTATAGTATTTTACAGAGTAGGGTAACATTTTAGAAGTGGGTTTTGTGCTCTGTTTTTGTTGTGATTCTTATTATTGCCGTTATTATCGTGACGATAGATTGCGTTGTTGACGAAGGAGTTGGACCCGAAGACTTTGAAGACCCCGAAGACTTTGTTGAGCCAGGCAAGCAGCCCTTTGACCATGTTAAGAAACCATTTACATGCATGTCATATAGCACTTTATTTCGATATATCGATCATGATGATGTGGTGACCACTCCGGTGGGATGCCTCCGATACTTTTTCCGTTGATACTTGCATCATGCATGACCCTACCTCCTTATGAGGGTCATGTGGGTGGGAGTTGTTTGGTTGCTTGTAGTTGCTACGCAAGTGGGATGGGGATATGCATGGAGTTGGAAACAAAGTGTTTTCAGAGACTTTTCAAAAAACCCGTCGGGTGCCACTAATGCCCGAGGGAGATGAAGTTGGGCTAGGTAACCACTTGATAAAGAAGTGGTGTACCGGAGCAAGTTGTGTGTGTGTGTTTTCGAAAACGGGGAGATTTAAGATTTGCTGACCGTCCCATCCTTACATGCACAACCACGATACCCCTTATGTGATGGGGCTTTCTTGATTACTTTGGTCGATACTAGCAGGGAGCCCGCATTACTAGTGGTGGGAGAGTATAAGTTACTCTGTCGGTACGGGGTCGTGCCTAGTAGGGCGACCATGCACTGTCTTTACAGGCATCGGGCACACCGTTGTGTCCCTTCATGGATGGTACTATGTGGAGCGATGCTCGTGTTTTGTACATCATGAAGATACGGACCAACGAGTGGACTCTTTGTTTAGTGTCGTTAGGGGAAAGGCATTGTTCGGGTGCTTACCTCGGGTATGTAATATATCGCGAGTCATGGATGACACGGAAGTTCCCCGAGTCTTGTGGGTAAAGTGTGCAACCTCTGCAGAGTGTAAAACTATTCGAATAGCCGTGTCCACGGTCATGGACAGTGGGAGGTCCTTCTTAAACTACGTCCGATGGTTTCACAAACTTGGCGTGTGTGTGTGTGTGGGAGAAAGATGATACTTGAGTTAAGTCGGATGACTTGACATGATGTCTGAACATGAGATGTTCAATCTTTGCTTATGATGATATTTGTAACTTGTTCTTATGGATATCTGCCAACTGTTGATGCATACTTACATAAGTTACTTGATGATATCACTGCACTCAAAATTAGCTTTCTGCAAAAATTACCTACTTAGTGCTATATCATGCATTGTTATACCTTGTTCCAAAACTTGGGTTGCTTGCGAGTACATTGAAAGTACTAATTGGCTTGCCACTGGTTATTTAATTGGCCAGGCATGAAAGAGCAGGAATATGGTGAAGAGTTCGTTGTTGACGAACATGAGAACTAGGACGTTTCCCAGTCACAATGCCTGTAGGGTTAAGGCAGATGGCATGGGTTCACGCTTTCGATCAAGATTTCCGCTGCTAGATGTGTTTGTTGTTTGGCCTTCATGGCCCTATCTATGTAAGACTTGACCTTCAAGGTCTTTATTTATGTAAGACGCTAAGTATGGATGTAAGACTCTTGTTATTCAGTTTTTGTGTGTTCAGTGAGCATTGATCTCTAGGATCACTATACACGTGCATTCGGTGATCACGACTTATGAGTCGGGGTCCCCACAGAGCTGGTATCAGAGCCATCCTGACTATAGGAAGCCCTTAGTTAACATGGATGTTAGTTAGCATAAAACCCTTTTCAAAAACTATGCCTAGTTGCTAGGTGCAACAATTTCTATACTTCTCTTCTCTTCTAGCCTATTTCAAACCCTTACTGACTCTCCTCCCTTCAAACCTTGTAGATGGTCGTCATACCCGAAGCCCTCCTAGCATCCGGCTTTTGCCTACTCCTTGAAGATATCCTGGAGAAGTGTCAGTTTCGCCGATCACCCATTTTCCTCTACCACGAGCACTGGGTCGATGCCGTCACGAAGGAGTACCACGTTGATGCAGTCATGAAGGCAAACGACTCCCCGACCAGTTGGTTCTTTGAGGGACCACAGATGGAGACTCTGGCACTCGCACTCAAGACAGCTGCACACAAGGCACTCATCCACCTTCGAGGCATCATCCCAGAGATGGCTGACGAGCCAGCTACTCGCTATCTACCCTTCAGAAGGGACAATATTGGCAAAAGTTGGACATTGGTTCCATCCAAAGAGGATGGGACACCACTCAGATTCCAGACCTACTTCAGCCTCTCCGCCAACAGTCTAGCTCACCACTTGATTAAGGAGTCCGTGAAGCTCCGTGAGGAACTTCACCACACCCGAGAGCTACTTCATCAAGCCAAGACGAAGCCTGACATGATCAAGAAGGATGGAGCCCCCGAGGGACGACCATCTGTCGCTTACCGAGGAGGAGTACCCCCAGCTAGAGACGCACCCACACGTCGTTGTCGCATGAGTGCGAAGGAGTACCGTGCGCTCTTCACCGACCCACCGACGAAGCGTCGTCGGGATGGACCTCCTCGTTCTCCGACTCCCTCGACCGGAGACGATGCTCGTATGGACAATGATCAGGAGGAAGACCTAGAGGAGCGTGACTATGAGACCAAGCACTCCACCACTTGAGTCCGAGAACCCTTAGGGTAAGATCTGTCATGTACCCCTCATGCGAAGTTGAGTCCATGTGATGGTTCATATGAAACCATGTGTGCTTGTTGTTTGCTTTTGTTGTTTGTGTTTCGATGCAAGTCGCGCTTTTGCCTTAGGCGACATGTAAGCGACTCCTTCGTCTATCCTATCTTAATATATGTGTTGGTCTTTCGACCTTTGTTTTACCACACTTGCACTATACCAACCCCCTTAGGCACGCTCTCTCTATCGCTGCTTTTCCCTCCCCTTTGTCCAGTTTTTTGACTTGGCTGCTCCAAGCAGGATGGTGAATGCAACCCGCAACAGCTCCTTCACCAACCCTAAAGACGGCAACTCCAGCCAGCAACAGGGAGATGGTGGGGCTGCTCACGCTGGAGATCACCCGGAGCAGCCACAAGGCGACATTCCCCCGCCACCACCTCCACCGGAGAACATGACCATAGCCAAGTTTCTCCAAGTTCTCCGGGAGGAACGCCAAGCCAACACTGCTGCTATCCAGCAGATGGCTCAATTCCTTGTGAACAACCAGCAGCAAGGAAGGAATAACAATGGCCGCTCCACTCTGTCTGGGCTCATGAGGAATTCGCCCCCAAGCTTCACCGAGACTACTGAACCACTGGATGCCGATGACTCGATCCGCACCATAGAGGACCTCCTTGCACCGGTCAACTTCAACGAGGATCGTGAGAAGGTGCTTACGCCTCTCATTACCTCGGAGGTACAACCAGAGCTTGGTGGGATGGGTTCAAGGTCATGGAAGGCGATCGTGTGATCACCTGGGATAACTTCAAGGAGGGATTCCGCACCACCCACATTCCTTCTGGGATCATGGCTATCAAGAAGAGAGAATTCCGAGCGCTAAAGCAAGGAAGTGGCTCTGTCAAGGAGTATATGCAGAAGTTCAACCTGCTATCAAGGTATGCACCGGAAGATGTCAACACTGAAGCTGCTAAGATGGAACGCTTCATGGAAAGACTCCAGCAAGCCTTGCAGTATCAGCACATTGTCTGCGACTATCGGACCATCTTCGATCTGGTGAATAAGGCCCTCATGCTTGAGGACAAGCGGCGTGTCATGGACGACACTCGTAAGCGCAAGATGATCAGCAAGGGTAGTTCTAGCAACCAGAAGCCTCGCCCCTGGCAACCAGCCCAAGCCAAGCCAACCTATCAGTCGCAGCAGGCTAGACCTCATGCACCTCGTCCGAGCCACCAGCCTCAGTAGTATGCCAATCCCAGGCCAGCCTACAACAACCCCAATAATAATAATGGCGGTAGGAACAACAACAACTTTGGTCAGGTCACATGCTTTGGATGTGGTCAGCCAGGACACTACTCTAAGCAATGCCCCAACAAGAAGCCAGATGCATCGCGCCCCAAAGCGCCAAACCAAGGTCAAGGCCGTGGAGCGCCACCAAGGAACTCGGCTCCCCGCAACCAGCCCAACAATGGCAAGGATCGTGTGAATCACGTCACCGCTGAGGAAGCCCAGGAAGACCCGGACGTCATACTGGGTACGTTCCTCATCAACTCAACCCCAGCAACCGTATTGTTTGATTGTGGAGCTTCGCATTCTTTTGTCACTCAGAAGTTTGCACTAGAGAGTGGTATGAAGCCTACACCCCTGGGTAGTCATATGCTGATACAAACCCCGGGTTCAGTTATGAAATCCAAGATAGGATATAAAGGAGTAAGGATCAGCATTACCGAGGTAGACTTCCTAGCAGACCTCATGGTCCTGGATTCACAGGGCTTAGACGTCATCCTTGGCATGAATTGGTTGACCAAGCACCAAGGCTTGTTAGACTGTGCCAAGAGGATTGTTACCATGACCAATAGCCAAGGAGTGGAAGTTAAGTATGTCCCCAATCCTGCATCCGCTCAAGCCCCTCAGGCTAACTGTCTATCGGGAGTTGAGTTGGATCAAGTGCCAGTGGTATGTGAATACCCAGATGTATTTCCTGATGAGCTGCCCGGAATGCCTCCTGACCGCGACATTGAGTTCATCATTGAGCTAATGCCCGGAGCAGGACCCATCTATAAGAAGCCCTATAGAATGGGATCCAAAGAGTTGGCTGAATTGAAGAAGCAACTGGCAGAGCAGCTCAGAAAAGGATGCATTTGACCTAGTGCCTCTCCTTGGGGATCACCTGTTCTATTTGTGTCAAAGAGGGACGGAACTATCAGACTCTGTGTCGATTACCGTTCTCTCAATGAGGTCACAATAAAGAACAAGTACCCACTTCCCAAGATTGAAGACCTGTTCGATCAGCTAAATGGGGCTAAGGTGTTTTCCAAGATCGACCTCAGGTCTGGGTACTACCAGCTGAAGATCAGGCCTCAAGACATTCCCAAGACGGCATTCGTGACCCGGTATGGCCTGTATGAAAATACGGTCATGTCATTTGGATTGACCAATGCCCCTGCCTACTTCATGTACCTCATGAACAAAGTCTTCATGGAGTACTAGGACAAGTTTGTTGTTGTCTTCATTGATGACATACTCGTCTTCTCCAAGTCTGAAGAAGAGCATGAGCAACACTTGAGATTGGTCCTAGACAAACTTCGAAGAGCACCAGCTTTATGCCAAGTTCAGCAAGTGTGAATTCTGGCTGCACGAAGTTGGATTCTTGGGTCACGTGTTGTCACACCCTGTGTTTGTATCACTTTGCTATGCTATGGGTTTATAAAATTTGGAACCATTTAAAACTTTTGAGTGCATGAGCTTGTTTGAATTGTTTGATGATTGCTTGTTTGGTTGATTGTGTTATGGCACTCATAGGTTCTTCTTCTCTCCAGTTTCACCTTCCTTGATCCAACCTCTAGCCCAATGATCATACCATGTGTACAGTACCTAAAACTATTTTTATCAAATATTGTTTTGCCAAAAAGGATTTATTCAAATTAGGTTTTCAAAAACCCCTGAATTGAGGCTTGTACTACAAGTCCTCAAATTGGGTGAAATGTTTTGCACCAAATACTTTATTTGGAACCTACAATATATATGACTTACCAAAACCATCAAATATAATTTTTAAAGATTATTTTACTATTTTATTTAAAGGCTTTTTCATAAGGCCAGAAATGGTTTTCTATAGGGAAAAATTATTTAAATGCTTTAAAAATATTTGAGAAAATTTAGGGAAACTCAGTGGACATATATTTTCCATATATATGAGTTTCAACACATGGTCATGTTCAACATAATGGGCAAAACCCTCCAAAACCCTTTCTGCTTAAATCAAGCTTTTGAAATATTTCTACTGGAAATATTCTCAATAAAATCCAGGAAAATTCCAGCAAGCCACCTATGCTATATGTGATGATCTTGCAAAGTTTCATTTCAGCCCAATTGATTTGATTCGCCAAAATATTCCGAAACCATTCCTGTCCAAAATCAAATTTGAACAACTTTACATTGTGAAGTTTCTCCTATTTCCCCAAAACTATGTGGACATGTTGTAATCCCCAAATAATTCTACTACACCAAGTGGTGCATTTAGGAGATTAGTTTAGCATGCCTAGATCTACAGAAATCTAAATCTGTTGATTTCTAGGGTTTACCAAGTTTACATTGCCAACTTTCTTCAAATCATCTCAAACTTGGTGATCCACACTATTTTTACCTACAATTCCATCCTGTTAAATCTCATGGCAATCAAACTCCATTTGATTGCCCAAATCAACATCAAACACCTTCTGTATGTTTGGTAAAAATCATGTTTCCACCTCTTAACTTGTTCTCCTTGCCCCCAAAATTTTACCACAACTCCACATAGATGTATTTTACCTCCAGCAAGAAATCCATGGCTCACCTCAATGGTTAAGTGGGGTAAAACCCCATTTTACCCTCCTGGACAGCAAGAATCTTCCTCTCTCTCCACTTCCCTCTCATCCTAGTCAGCCCCCAGAGCATCCTATGCCATTTCCACATTGTCTATTCCCCCCTGGACCTACTGGACAGGGTTGGTCGGGCCAGGAACGCCGTTGGCATGCCGTGGCATGCCATACGCATGCTCTGGAGCGCGCTACAGTGCGCACCCGCACTGTAGCTGCCGCCCAATCACCTCTCCCAACAGCATTGGGCCTCCCCCTCGTGTCCCCCGAGGCTGCCTCGGCGTCCAGAACACGGCAAAGGGTCGGCCCCCTCCTCTCTCCTCCTACTTCTCCCTCCTCCCGCGCGTGCCGAGCGCCGCCCGGCTCAGCCTGTGAGCAAGCTCACACGCGCGCTCTTCTCTCTCCCTCTCTTGCTTCCCCTGGTTGTGGACCACGTCCAGAAACGCCCCAGACGCCTACCCTCGAGCTCCCGTGGCCTCCAGCGATGGCAGCAACCTCACCGGCGCACGGGTCCACGATGCACCATCGCCCCCTCTATAAATAGCCCTCCCCGAGCTCTCTCTCTCTCCCCTTTGATCACTCTCTCTCCCACTCAATCGAGTGCCAGTACCACCCATTCCACCTCCCAGATCCCCTGTGCTCATCATCGAGCTCGACGCCGCCGCCTCGGGCCGCCGTCGATCTCCCAGTAGGGTGCCGCTCCGGCCCTCCTTTTTCCGTTGGTCCTCCCTCACCTCCCTGATGCGATTCCCCCTCCTCCCCATTCGTTTTGCAGCATGACACCGCTCCGGCGATCACTTCCCAAGCCCCTCCGCCGCGTACACCTCGTCGCCGGCGAACCCCTGAGCCCCGGCGACCATCTCCACCTCGAGAGGAGCGGCGGTGTAAAGCCCAAGATGCAGTCCTATCCCTATTAAGGCACGAGGCCTCGACGGGGATAGAAGCGCATCTAGTCGTTTCGCAAGAACAAGTAATCATTGCATACATGTAGGAAGAGATGAGTATATGAGTTGGCTTACACTCGCCACAAGCTATCTTACAAGTCCACACAAATTGTTCATACATCATTCGAAGACAGGGTTCGACTACGGACGAAATCAAACGATAAAAGAAGCAATGATAAACTGTCTTGCTATCCCAGGAACACGACCATGATGCCTCCCTACTCATCTACATACATAACATACATCTGACCACGTTCTTCATCATACTCCCACTGGAGCTGCGACACATCATCTGGTACGTACTCGTCAACACATGTACCTGTATTGTTGTAATCTGTGAGCCAGAGGGACTCAGCAATCTCATAACCCGGGTACCGAAACTACGTAAGCCATTGGGTGAGGAAAAGGTTAAGTGGTGAGGCTGCAACAAGCACAAAGCATGTATTTGGTGGCTAGCTTATGAGAACATGAATGTAAATATGGTGGCCTATGTAAGACGGTCGTGAACTAGCATGATCACTAAGTGATCCTGAACACCTACTTACGTCAATCATAACCCCACCGTGTTCTCTCTCGGTTCATGTTCACGAGCAGAGACAGTCACGGTTATGCACACGGTTTGTGTATTTTATTGAGTTTACTGCAAGTTTACTATTACTGGGTGTTAAAGAAATTTCCAAGTTGCCACGTAACCGCGGGCACGGCTTTCTGAAATATTTAACCCTGCAGGGGTGCTCCAACTCATCCATCACAAACTAACCACATGCCGCGGGAATAACCTTGACCGCGAATCTCGTGATCTTCCTAGGCAATTCCACTGGAAAACCGCAACCTCGAGATAGCCCGAAGAAAAATCGGAATTCCTCGCGCAAGACATTCGAGAAAGGTAAAAGAAGTCCAGTAAGACCACCCGACGTGTCGACGAACCCGATAGGAGCAGCGTATCTCGATCTCAGGACACGACGGATAAGCAAAGCGTACGGTGGCCTGATAGAAATCACCCAAGTTGCCCTGGGGTGGCCCCGCACAGTGCTCTAGGTTGGACCAACACTCATGAGGAGCACTGGCCCGGGGGTTGATTAATTATCCACGGGGTAGCTATGCCCTATGCAATTTTATTAAGTTGTTTAGCAAATGTAGTACCAAAGTTGGGTCTTGTCAGACAAGTTTTAATCTAAAACGAATGGTCAAGGGGGTCCGCATAACACCCCCGAGCATGTTAGGAGTGCAAAATATGGAATATAACACCGATACTCGGAACTAGTGCGGCAAAAGCGGAACAAAACACTGAGCAAAAGGCCAAGCCTTCCCCCATTGCCAGATATATATATGTGCATTAAATTAAATAACAATAATAGAGTGATATAACCAAAATCCATGTTGATACATGGAAAGCTTGCACCTGCAACTAGCAACGCTATAAGATAAGGGCTGAGCAGCGGTAACATAGCCAATCAATGTGGAGGGGTTAGAGGCTTTCTTGGCAATTTAGGAGGCTGACAGTTTAAGTGGTAGGTAACGGAAAACATAACGGTAAAAGCGAGACAACTAGCAAGGCAAAAATAGTGTCGGGATCCGGGTATGATCATCTTGTCTGTTGGGTCTTCAGAGGGACAAAGAGCTGGGTCCTCGTCGTTGTACTCTCCTGGATCCTCATACTCAGGTTCGACACTCGCATCTACCCAAAGAGAAACAGCACCAAATAAACATACAAACAAGGTGCAATGCACAAACAAGATGATGCATGACCAATTTGAAGTATTTAACATGGCAACCTAAACTAGTCATGTTTCTCATGCAATTATTAAGTTCTTTAGTATTCTGGACAGAACCTCAATATTAGTTATTTGAACATGCATGATCATGGCAAATATGAATGCTTCATGCAAAATCGATGCAAACGCATATGTAGAACAATGCAAACGGAGTAACGTAGTAGCTCACGGTACACTCCCGTCAAGGTATGAACGTTAACGGAGATAAAACACAAAAATGAGGGAGGCCATGGGCTATTCCTTGGTATCCCAAGGATGCCACTGGATAGGAAATGAAAATATAGCAAGAATAGAGCTAAACATCAAGCAAAACAATGGAGTATAGCTCCCACAAGTCACAAAACATTCAAACACACAATCTGTCCACAAACAGCAACATGTCAACTTGCAACACCCATATCCAGAGCTACAACAAGTTTTAAATCACAAGCAAGGCATGGTCATGAATTACACAGCATGCTTAACAAATCATCTATCTACAGCAACAAGAAAGGAAGCATGGATCAATGGCAATGAAGCTCACAAGATGGCATGTTGAATCAGTTTTTAGGGACTTGCTGAAAATTCCAGTTTTATTGAATCTGAGTTAACATGATAACAACTTGACATCAACTTTTATATATGCTATAGGAACATTCATGGCATGAAAATTAACAGGGTGATAGAGAGCAACATGTACTTCAATAAATTACTTATGGCAACATCAGAAAATGCATGTATCAATGGCTACCATCCTCACAAGATGACATATTGGAAATAACAGATTCTCAGACTTAGTGAAATTTAGCAAGGGCAAACATGGCACTTGTTAACAGAATAGCATGTTGACAGCAAGTTTTATATAGGATGCAATAGCCTAATCCACAAGACCTTGGCACACATTTATAGAGGATGACAAGAACAACAATTCATGACATTGTCCCAACTCCAAAGGAGCAACAAATGCAAGGGAACCATCTAGATAACATGGCAACAAAATAACAGATTTCCAACACTTGGAATATTTTGGGCATGTGAAAACAGAATTTTAGTGGCATGTCGACATCAAGTCTTCCACTCCTAGCATGAACTATCATGGCATGCAAAAAATACCAGGGCCTAGAGCACACCCAAATGAACATGTTTCATGTTGACAAGTTTATCATATAGGTCAAGAATTAATTCATGTGGAAAAGACAAAATGAGACATTATCACAAAACAATATTTTTACAAACTTGCTCAAATGGAAAATCCAATACCACCATTGGATTCACTGCATTTTTCTACCCCAAAATCATCTATCCTAAGCCTATGTTCCTATGTACAAACTCCCATAATCTCAAAACCAAAATCTGCACATCCACTTATAACATGGTATATGCCAAAAATGGCATATCCTAAACTAGATACAAACAGAATTGGCATGTTTTCCTAAAATGGAAAAAAACATAAACAGAAGAAAAACACTTAAAACAAAAATAATAAAAACACACGGGCACCTGGCATACCCACCAGGGCCCCTAGGGGTTGACAAGTGGGGTCGGGCCCAGTTTCAGCTGCTAAGAATAATAAAAACACAGGGGCACCTGGCATACCCACCAGGGCCCCTAGGGATTGACAAGTGGGGTCGGGCCCACTTTCAGCTGCTAAGAAAAATAAAACGAAAAGGAGCCCGGGTGGGGATTGAACCGGGGTCTCCCCGCTGGAGAAACAGGTGCGTTGCCACTGGGCTATGGCTGCGCAGTTGGCTAAAGAGGGCGCTCTTTCCAATTGAACAAAGGGAAACCCCTGACGGGTTTTCTTCTCCTCGCACAGAGAAGACGTCGACAATGGCGGCGAGCCTTCCGGCGACCGCCGGAGCTCAGGACCCACGGCGGGGCTGCGAATTCTACCCAGGAACCCGTTCCCGGGGCTAGCGCGGAGGGAGATGGAGGCAAGGCGAGGCGCGAGGAGCTCGGTCTCCCGGCCATGGCGGGTCGATTGCTGCAGGCGTGCAGGAGCTGCTAGTGCGGGCGAGGCGAGGCAAAGCAGGGATCAACGGGAGCGTGCGAGGCGCAGAGGTACACTACGCAGGCGAGAGGAGCAAGGACACGCCGTGCAACGACACCACAACAGCACTACGTATGAAAAAAACTGCACCTTGACCGCGGGCATCGGGAGCACGAGGAGGGCACGACAGCTACGACATCTACGCGATTCAGGCGACCACAAGAAAGGGCAGGGGGGAGGAGAGGCTCACCTTGTGCCCACTGGACATGAAGGTGATGCCGAGATCGCGACGAAGACGAAGCGAGTACGCGCCAAACCTTGACGCGCTTCTGCTCCGAGAAGAAGTTGGGGCAGAGGAAGAAGACGAGATCGAGGAGGCCGTTCCTAGGGTCCTGACGGTGCGAACATGGCGAGGGACGCAGCAGCTGCCGACCCCGAGCTCCCTATGGATGAAGTCGAAGGAGGGGAGGCACGAGAGCTATCCCGGACCTGAGCTCGGGTGCACTCGGTGCATGGCAATGGCGGGGCGAGGGCGAGGGCGAGCTACCCCTAGCGACGGCGGCGCAGAGGAGGGCAGGAATGGAATGAGGGCAAGCCCTAGAGCGCCGGGGACAACATATATAGAGGTTAAGGGCGCCGGACGGCCATCAAAGCACGGGGTCCGAGACGTGGCACCGGTGGATCTCCTGTCATACAGAGGTCAGGGATGACTGCACTAAGGGGGCTCTGCTGGGCTGCGCTGGCGCTGGGCATGCTGGCTGGGCCGCATGGAGGCAAGCCCAGGTGGGCTGGATCTCTCTCTCTGGTAAAAACCCTTTTGTTTTTTTAAATAACAGAGAAACCAAGAAAAACACAGAGAAAAGGGAGAGGAGTTAAAGAAAGAAATAAAAATACTTTTGAACTCACAAAAATATACCCTACTTAGGAAAAATGAAGTTGACATTTTTAGAGCAAACAATTTAAATCATAGTTATTTAAAAAGGACTCTGTTTTGCAAGATCAGAGAGGCAATAATATTCAAACAAGGATAAGAGCTATTTTAAAATTCATAACAGAATATTTAGGGGAAGAGCAACATTTTTATCTAGGGGAAAGAGCAAGTGAAAACAACACATCTTGCACATATGAATAATAGGAGAGGTGGCATAGTTTTGAGAAATAGAGAGAGGGCTTAGCTTGAGAATTAAGGAGAGCCTTTCACACCACAATGCACACCACACCACTCACAATCAACATGGCACAACAACATATAATGCAAACAAGAGATGATGAACATGATGCCAGGATGCAAAATGACATGAGGCAAATTATTGCTATTCAAACCACATGAGGCACACCATGAAGGTTCATACATGGAATAAATTACATAGATGGCAAGGATTGCACTTGGTCTGTTACAACTCTCCCTACTACATGAGGATCTCGTCCCGAGATCTAGGAACGACAGAATTCAGGAAATTCGGAACGGAGATGGTCCTCTCGTTCCCAAGTGGCTTCTTTGTCGGAGTGATGTGACCACTTCACCTTTAGAAACTTGATTGACTTGTTGCGAGTCTTACGCTCAGTTTCTTCAAGGATAGCAACTGGATGCTCATGATAGGATAGGTCTTCTTGGAGATCAACGGTGCGCTCGGGAGTCTTGAAACACTTCCGGAGCTGAGAGACGTGAAACACATCATGCACATTTGAGAAATTGGGAGGAAGCTCGAGTTGGTAGGCAAGGTCACCCCTCTTTCCCACAATCTTGAAAGGAACCACAAAGCGTGGAGCAAGATTCCCTTTGATGACAAAGCATTGAGTGCCCTTCATGGGAGACACTATGAGATAGGCAAAATCATCGATCTGGAAGGTCATGTCACGATGCTTGCTATCATAATAACTCTTCTGACGAGATTTGGCTGCTTTGAGATTTTTACGAATGACACGACACATCTCTTCTGCTTCTGTGATCATGTCAGTACCAAGGATTTGACGCTCACCGGTTTCGGACCAATTGAGCGGGGTACGGCACTTCCTGCCATAGAGAATCTCGAAAGGAGCTTTGCCAAAACTTGCTTGGAAGCTATTGTTGTATGAGAACTCAGCAAACGGGAGACAATCTTCCTACTTCATGCCAAAAGAAATCACACAAGCTCTGAGCATATCTTCGAGGATTTGATTGACTCTCTCAACTTGACCACTAGCCTGAGGATGGAAAGCTGTACTGAAACGGAGATTGGTCCCCATTGCAGTCTGGAAGGAATCCCAAAACTTGGAAGTGAAGATGCTTCCACGATCTAAGGATATGAGCTTAGGAACACCGTGCAAAGAAACTATCCTTGACGTGTACAGCTCTGCTAGCTAAGCTGCCGAGATAGATTCTTTGACCGGAAGGAAGTGGGCAACTTTGGTGAGCTTGTCAATGACCACAAAGATGGCATCGTTCCCTCTCTTGGATTTAGGAAACCAAGTGACGAAATCCATTTCCACATGATCGAATTTCCACTCTGGGAAGGGCAAAGGCTGAAGGAGGCTTGCTGGACGTTGATGTTCCGCCTTCACTCTGCGACAAACACCACACTCGTTCACAAACTGAGCAATCCCACGTTTCATACGAGTCCACCAGAAGGTTTGCTTGAGGTCCTGATACATTTTGGAACTGCCTGGATGAATTGAGAGGAGGGAATTATGTGCTTCATCCATGATAACCTTCCTGAGATCACCTTTTGGAACCACCAGACGGTCCTCGAAGAACAAGGTATCTTTGTCATCAACACGGAAGCACTTATACTTTGGAATGTTCTTGGCCACACCTTTCTTCACTTTCTTCACCATAGCATCAAGAAGCTGAGCTTGGTGAATCTGATCTTCGAGAGTCGGAGAGACTTGAAGATTGGCAACAAAACCTTGAGGAACCACTTGGAGATTGAACTTGCGGAATGCTTCACAAAGCTCGGGTTGAAGAGGCTTAAGAATAAAACTATTGCAGTACGCCTTTCTGCTCAGTGCGTCTGCAAAGACATTTGCTTTTCCAGGAGTATACTCAATGCTTGGATTGTACTCCTCGATCATTTCCACCCAACGTGTTTGCCGAAGATTGAGATTGGGTTGAGTGAAAATGTACCTCAAGCTCTTGTGGTCGGTGAACACCTCAACTGGTCTTCCCAACAATAAATGTTTCCAAGTCATCAGAGCATGAACAACTGCCGCCAACTCAAGATCATGAGTGGGGTAGTTCTTCTCGCTAGGCTTCAGCTGACGCGAGGTATAAGCAACAACCTTCTTATCTTGCATGAGAACACCACCGAGACCTTGGAGAGAAGCATCACAAAACACTTGGAAAGGCTTGGATTGCTCGGGAGGAACAAGAACTGGAGCTGAAGTCAGCTTCTCCTTGAGTGTATTGAACTCCACATCACACTCAGGAGTCCACACATACTTGACATTCTTCTGAAGGAGGTTAGACAGAGGCTTAGCAATTTGAGAGAAGTTCTCGACGAATCTTCTGCAGTAACTTGCAAGCCCGAGGAAGCTACGAAGCTGCTTGACATTCTGAGGAGGCTCCCACTTCACAATTGCCTCAACTTTCTCAGGGTGCACTTTAATGCCCTCGGCAGAGATGACATGCCCAATGTACACCACTTCATTGAGCCAAAACTCACACTTGGAGAACTTAGCATAGAACCGATGCTCTCTTAGCTTGTCAAGCACAAGCTGGAGATGCTCTGTATGCTCTTCTTCGGTCTCTGAGAAAACAAGGATGTCATCCAAATACACCAAGACGAACTCATTCCTGAAAGGAGAGAATATGAAGTTCATCATTCTGGAAAAGTTCGGAGGCGCATTTGCTAGACCAAAGGACATGACGGTGTACTCATAAGAGCCAAAACTCGTCCAGAAAGCAGTCTTTGGAATATCTTCTTCTCGAATACGGATTTGATGATAGCCCATACGGAGATCTAACTTCAAGAAAACCTTGGCACCTTTCAATTGCTCAAACAACTCATTGATGTTGGGAAGTGGATACTTGTTCCTGATTGTCTTCTTGTTCAATGGACGTTAATCGACACATAGTCGGTCTGTGACATCCTTCTTCTTGACAAACAGAACACCACAACCCCAAGGAGAAGAACTTGGTTTGATCAGATCCAGACGCTCTTGTTCATCTAGCTGCTTCTTCAATTCTTTCAGCTCTTCGGGGCCAAGCTTATAAGGACGCTTGCACACCGGTTCAGTTCCAGGCTCGAGTTCAATCGCAAGCTCAACTGGCCTGTGAGGAGGCATTCCTGGCAATTCTTCTGGAAAGACATCTTCATACTCCGAGACAACGGGAATTTGAGAAATGGCAGAAATCTGACATTTCTCATTGAGAGAAAAGAGATGAATCGTGTCATCGCGAGTAGCACAAATGATCACGTCTTCAGAAGGATGAGTCAATTGGACTTCTTTAGCTTTGCAATCAACATAAGCCTTGTTCATCGCCAGAAAATCCATGCCAAGAATAATATCAATATCGAAATTGCCGAGCACAATTGGAGAGGCCAGAAAAGAATAATTGCCCATCTTGATAGAAACATCCAGAACGACCTTGTTAGCGCTCATGAGAGTGCCGGGAGAAACAACACGCAATGCTTTGCTCAAATATTCAGAATCGAAGTCATGCTTGGAGAATAATGTTTTTGACATGAATGAATGCGATGCACCAGTGTCAAACAAAACTTTTGCAGGAATAGAATTAACCGAGAGGTTACCCATTATCACTTGAGAAGAATCCTCTGCTTCAGCTGCATTAACCATGTTCACTCTTGCTGACTTGGGATTGTGCTTCACCATAGCACTACCTGGGGACCTGATAGGAGGAGGAGGCGGAAGACGTCGCTGGTTGGTGCACTTGTTGGAGTAATGGCCCTTCTGACCACACTTGTGACACGTAACCTATGAGAGCGGACGGAAGTTGCCTGGAGGAGGAGCATTTGCTGACTTTGGTGCCTGGGGCCTCTGCTGAAAACCTGTGTTTGGTGGGTGGGAAGGTCCATGACTACCGTGCTGCTTCTGCTGCTGAGGAGGACGAAACGGAGGAGGAGGAGGAGGAACCCAATACTTCTGCTGCTTAGGAAGAATCTGATAGCTGGACGAAGAAGAGTTGGAGTCTCTGAACCGCTTCCTGGAATTCTCAAACTTGAGCTGAACTGCCTCGAACTTTAGGGCCATGTTGTTGAACTGATCAAACTCCGGAGGCTCATGCAGGACCAAAACCGACTGCAGTTCATCCTTGAGACCACCTCTGAATTGATAAATCTTGGACTTCTCATCGGGAACATCTTGCTTAGCATAGCGGGCCAGATTCTGAAACTCAGAGTTGTACTGATAGATAGACATACTCCCCTGCTTCAGGTTCCTGAACTTCTCATGCATACCCTCGACAAAGCTCGTCGGGATATGATGAGCTCTGAAGTCACGACAGAAATCATCCCAAGAGACTGCACACCCACCTTTGGAATCCTTGTACTGCTGCCACCAATCTGCTGCCTGGCCCTTAAGCTGGAAAGTCGCAAACTTGACATAGTCATCTGGCCTGACATTGCTGCACTCAAAATGCTTGTTCATGTCACGGAGCCAATCGTCCGCATCAAGAGGTTTATCACAGCAAGTGAAGGACTTGGGTTGATTTGTGAGGAACTGGTTCAGAGTTGCAAACTGCGGCTGATTATGAAAATTCCCTTGATGACCTTGCTGTCCCTACTCTCTTTCCTGCAGCAACCTGAGCAACATCTGAGTATTGGCATTGGTTGCGGCCATCACAGCCTGCCAAGCTTCTGGAGGTGGAGGTGGGGGTGGTGGAGGATCAGACTTCTCTCCATCACGACCATGATTCCCATGAGTTGCTGGCGCCATCCTGAAGATGGACAAGAATATCAGCACACCATTGACAAAGATGATAGAAATAAGCTGAATCAATGGCTTGAATGAATTGCAACGGAATATCATCAATTGCATTCAAACTGCAAATAGTAAGAACGCTTTCTGCAGGATCTTGATAACACCATTAGATCATGAAGCCACTTGAAATAACACAAAAAGTATTGAGCTAAGGTTGCTCGGAACAAATGTACAACCATTATACATCTGTCGGAAGATGATCCTAAGAACTACTGGAATTCCCACCTAAGAATTTCCGAAGTCTTTCTTGTTTATGCGATTCGGGTTGTGGACCCAGGAACGTACCCAAGGTAATTAGCTACAACTACACACGCAACCTTCCACACCATAAACCAAGAAACTCCGCAAACTCGTCTACCTCAGACACTCGAAAACACACCGATACTAAGTATGGCAGTACATCCGAAATCTCTCCACCAGTACTGGGGATGCCGGACTCCTCTCGCCACTACTAGAATTGAAGCAATTTCGAACATCCTCCGTCCTGCGGTACTAAGGAAACTGAATGATAACGATGTGCAAAAATCCCTCGGAGCTCTACTCCTCGATAACAGGAGGCACCAAGACAGAATTCCTTCACATCAGCATCATATAGTTTCTGAAATACCCGCGTGATCCTAAAAAAAATTGAGCGAGAAGAGGAGTAGAATGAAAATTCCTAAGTCGAATACCTCACCAGAGTATAAAAGAGGAGTAAAAGAATCCTACTCTCCGATATGACTAGACTCAAAATAGTTTTTCACTAGACTCGACTCGGCCAAGTTCGATCAAGCAAGGGCTCCTATGGTCGGTATGGCTCTGATTACCAACTTGTAATGCCCAAGATGAGGTCCTATCCCTATTAAGGCACGAGGCCTCGACGGGGATAGAAGCGCATCTAGTCGTTTCGCAAGAACAAGTAATCATTGCATACATGTAGGAAGAAATGAGTATATGAGTTGGCTTACACTCGCCACAAGCTATCTTACAAGTCCACACAAATTGTTCATACATCATTCGAAGACAGGGTCCGACTACGGACGAAATCAAATGATAAAAGAAGCAATGATAAATTGTCTTGCTATCCCAAGAACACGACCATGATGCCTCCCTACTCATCCGGATACGTAACATACATCCGACCACGTTCTTCATCATACTCCCACTGGAGCTGCGACACATCATCTGGTACGTACTCGTCAACACCTGTAGCTATATTGTTGTAATCTGTGGGCCACAGGGACTCCGCAATCTGATAACCCGGGTACCGAAACTATGTAAGCCATTGGGTGAGGAAAAGGTTAAGTGGTGAGGCTGCAGCAAGCACTAAGCATGTATTTGGTGGCTAGCTTATGAGAACATGAATGTAAATATGGTGGCCTACGTAAGACGGTCGTGAACTAGCATGATCACTAAGTGATCCTGAACACCTACTTACGTCAATCATAACCCCACCGTGTTCTCTCTCGGTTCATGTTCACGAGCAGAGACAGTCACGGTTACGCACACGGTTGGTGTATTTTATTGAGATTTCTGCAAGTTTACTATTACCGGGTGTTAAACAAATTTCCAAGTTGCCACGTAACCGCGGGCACGGCTTTCCGAAAGATTTAACCCTGCAGGGGTGCTCCAACTCATCCATCACAAACTAACCACACGCCGAGGGAATAACCTCGACCACGAATCTCGTGATCTTCCTAGGCAATTCCACTGGAAAACCGCAACCTCGAGATAGCCCGAAGAAAAATCGGAATTCCTCGCGCAAGACATTCAAGAAAGGTAAAACAAGTCCAGCAAGACCACCGACGTGTCGACGAACCTGATAGGAGCCGCGTATCTCATTCTCAGGACACGAAGGATAAGCGACGCGTACGGTGGCCTGATGGAAATCACCCAAGTTGCCCTGGGGTGGCCCCGCACAGTGCTCTAGGTTGGACTAACCCTCATGAGGAGCTCTGGCCCGGGGGTTGATTAATTATCCACGGGGTAGCTATGCCCTATGCAATTTTATTAAGTTGTTTAGCAAATGTAGTACCAAAGCTGGGTCTTGCCAGGCAAGTTTTAATCTAAAACGAATGGTCAAGGGGGTCCCCATAACAACCCCGAGCATGTTAGGAGCCCAAAATATGGAATATAACACCGGTACTCAGAACTAGTGCGGCAAAAGCGGAACAAAACACTGAGCAAAAGGCCAAGCCTTCCACCGTTGCCAGATATATATGTGCATTAAATTAAATAACAATAATAGAGTGATATAACCAAAATCCATGTTGACACATGGAAAGCTTGCACCTGCAACTAGCAACGCTATAAGATAAATGCTGAGCAGTGGTAACATAGCCAATCAATGTTTGCTAGGTGGTGGAGGGTTCAGTCACGTGCATGCATTAGCCGTCGCTGGGTTGTCAGGTCGTGGTGCCTGGACAAGGTTAGGAGGTGAGGGGCTTCGCGAGCTAGTGAAGGGTCCTAAGGCGTGATGCTCAAGAGCCCCCCTTTGACGTATGAGCAGCCCTCCTGAGGGAGAACGCTAGCAACGGCGGGGCTATCCCAGAAAATTCTCAAACTTACCTCTTTGCAATACCGGTAAATTGTATTTGACGTGCGGCCTTCAGCGAGATCCTTCAAACAATCCATCCCAAGGAGTATTCCTGCGCGCAAAAAAGCTTTATTTTGGAAAAAAACACGCGCTTGCCAGCTTGCGTTTGGGCATCGTGTGAGGAGACTAGGCACCAAGGGCCTTTGTGGGGTGACGTGCACGGGGGCAGGCCCGCGAGCCAGACCCCAATCCCTTGGGTTTTCAGCGCTGCTGGGACTAACCCGAGCACAAGCACCGTGCCCAGCCCCCGCTCGCGTGAGGCCCAAGGGGAAACTATTTAGCATGCGTCATGGGGCAAGATGATGACTTTGATTGACCATCCACCAGCACGGAGCATGGGGCTTCCACTGGGCGTGGGCATACTCGCGGTTCGACAGTTATTTCCCTAGTGGGGAGCACGGGGCTTCCACTTGGGCGTGGGCATAGTCGCTGTTCGACAGTTATTCCGCCAGCGCAGAGCCTGGGGCTTCCACTTGGGCATGGGCAGGAGTCCTCCCGAGGCCAAGGGGTGGCTCTCCGGGAAGCTCCGGTGCGTGTACAGCCCCAACCTCATTCTTATGTGAGAGTTTCACGAGCGGCGATAAAGGAGGGGTCGGATATTCCAGGCACTGGGCTCAGGAACTCCTTCCTCAGTATTCAGGCGGTTTGTGCCTAATTCTTTTGGCGCAGCTGCGCACTTATGTAATCCTAGGACATGGGGGTGATGCACGTCGGTCGTTCGTCCCAAGGCCACCATATGGAGAGGTTGGACACCGAGGACCCACTAGGTGACGTGTGCGGGTCTGGCCCACCAAACAGAGCTCGGTCACTCGGGTTTAGAGATGTTGCAGGGACGGCCCCGAGCAAATGCGCCTTGCCGAATTTCTTCATAAGATGACCAAGGGAGGAATCACCCGAAGCGTAGTGCCCGAGCTGGCGAAACACCTCAATGGCAGCCATATAATATCAGGCCGCAACTCTGCTTGCCTTCTCGCGGCGGCTCCAAGGAACGGTGAGACACCAAGGACCTCTATGAGGTGACATGCACGGGAGCAGGCCCGCAAGACAGAGCTCGATCGCTTGAATTTATCAATGCTGCAGGGATGAACCCGAGCATAGAAGCCGTGTCTAACCCTAGTCATAAAACGGCCAAAAGAAGGGTTGTGCGGGCGCGGCGAATGCAGGTGGTGATGAAGCACCAGGCGCAAGGCATAAGCAAGCGTCATGAATTCATCGAGGAATAACCAAATTAACTACACAACCAAAAAGCATGAAGGCCACAAGGTGGAACCCTTGCCCGCTTGAGGATAATGCAGCCCGGAGGGCACCCTCAATTCTAACAGACCAAAAAGTCACCTGGTGATTATGCTGTTGCAGGGGCGTCTGGCTGCTCGGCGAAGCGTGCCGTGAGGGTCCACCTCTCAGGATCCGGTTGGCCCCTGAGGTCTCGGGTGCCCGCAAGGACCCGACGCCTCGCGAGGCGTCATCGCGAGCCGCACGAACCTTTGGCAGTTGCCGCCGGCGTTTTCCAGGACAAAGGGCATACGGGTGTAGCCGATGGCGACGCCCCTACCTCGCCCAGCCTGCGGCAGCAGGAAGAGGCCCCGCGAGCTGGCGCCGTTGAGCCTCGTGATGTCGACGCACATGTGCACCTTGGGGTCATCCCCGGGAGCCGCAACCAGGATGGCGGGTCTCCCTGGGTGACACTCGCCACGCATGGCCCGATCCTCTCGTAGCATACCAATTTCTTAGGCGACGAACTCTTGCGCCCCTGCGGCTTGGCACCGCTTTCCTTGCCGGCGGGGGCGCACATCGAAGCACGCCTCCAAGTGGTGCCCGATCACCTCCCTTGGCATATGGGTCAGATCGGATGCTTTCCAAGTGGAAGCCCCCGAGCCTGGCTTGCGGGAGGCGCCTGCCGTGCCTTCCTATGTTGGGGGGAGGCAGGCGCCGGTGACAAGCACTGGGCTTGCAACGCTGGAGGCGGGCACCGCATTCTTCACCTCGGGCGGGCCTTGGACGGGTAGCAGCTACTTCTTCCTCGGGGGCGCGGCCTCTCGTGGGTTGACATTTCCCTCGTCATCGGAATGCTCAGCCGCAGCAGCTTTGTAGGTGAGCTCGAGGTAGCAAACCGCATCCCTGTCGTCGCAGGCGATGATGATGACGCTGCTGCAGCCAGGCATCTTGAGGACGTTGTAGCTGTGGTGAGTTGCCGCCATGAACTAGGCCAGCGCTGGGTACCCCAGGATTGCGTTGTAAGGGAGGCTGATGTGCGCCACGTCGAAGTCCATGAGCTCAGTGTGGTAGTTGTCGCCCGTGCCGAAAGTTACCGGGAGGCGGACCTGCCCCAGGGGAACAGTGGAGCCTTCTATCACCCCAGAGAACGGCCTCGTAGGCATCAGCTGGTCGTAGGGCACCTGGAGCGTTTCAAAGGTTTCCACGGAAAGCACATTGAGACCCGCACCTCTGTCGATGAGGCTCTTGGTGACCATGATTTTGCTGATGGTGGGGGTGCACAACATGGGGAGCGCACCCGTCTCCCATGGACTTGGGCCGTCCCTAGCGTCGAAGGAGATGGCATACTACGACCACTTGAGGAGCCGCGCGGCCTGTGGCTTCGGGAGGAAAGCGTTCACCTCACGAGAGAACTGCTTGAACGGGCGGTTGAACACCGGGGTGTGGGCTCCGACGAGGATACATGCTATCATGCGAGGCTCCTGATAGCCCCTAGCCCCTTCATCGCGCTGGGCGTCATCGTTCCTTCTGGGCGGTGGCGGTAGCGGCAGGAGAGCAGCATTGTCCTGAGGGCGCGCCTCACGAGGTTGCTCACGCCAGGCGTCCTCACGAGGTTGACCACGCGAGTTGTCCTCGCGAGGCTGCTCGCGCCAGCACTGGCAAGGATTGTCGCCGCGGCTGTCCCACCTGCCGCCGCCGCGAGCGCCTCCGCGGCCGGTGTTGCGATCGTTGCGCTCAAGACGCCGCCCGACACGCTCGTCACGGAGGGACTTGAGCTCCTGACAGTCTTCAATGTTGTGCATGTGCACGTCGTGGTAGATGCAGAATGGGCAACGGTCCTTCTCAGGCGCATCACAGTCACGGCCGCGCTTCTGCTCAGGCACCGCCGCGAGAACGGTCGGACCCTTGTGTTTGACTTCCTTGGCCTTCGCCTTGCCGTCATCCGGTGCGGCGTTAGGGTCATCATGGATGAAGAGGTGACCTTCCTCGGCCTTGGCGCATTTGTCGGCGATGTTGAAGAGCTCCAGGGCCGAGCTGAGCCCATCATTGATGGCGAGATTTTCGCACATCCAGACGTCCTTGACACCATTGGTGAACGCCATAATGATGGCTTCGTCCGAGGCGCGCAGGATCTTGTTGCGCACCTGGCTGAAGCGTTGGATGTACTTGTGCAGGGTCTCTCCAGGGCGCTGCTTCACGCGCCGCAGGTCTTTGACGGAGAGAGGGCGGTCATGCGTGCTGTTAAAGTTTGCGACAAACAGCTCGCAAAGCTTGCACCAAGAAGAGATAAACTCCTAGGGCAGGTTCATGAGCCAGGAGCGCGCGCCATCCTTGAGGTCCATGGGAAACCAGTTCGCCATGACCTTGTCGTCGTCATTCGCCGCCTTGATGCTCAACGCGTAGAGCTGGAGGAACTTCCAGGGGTCAGGGACTCCATCGTAGTACGGGGGCATCTCAGGCTTGAACTTTACAGGCCAAACCACCCGGCGCAACTCGCAAGTGAAGGCCCGGTAGCCCACACTGCTGGTAGGGACGCCGTGTGCGAGGGCAGCCGGTTCTGGCGCCCGACGGCCGCGGCATACTTGAAGATCCGGTCTTAGTGCTGGTGCTACTGCTCGAGGATCACCTGTGCGTCAGGCTATGCACGACAGATGATCTGGCGGGGCTTCTCCAGCGGAGGTGACGAGTTCGGTGATGCGGCCCAGCCACGCGTCATAGCCGGCGTCCGCCGGACGGTAGCGAAGCAGCTCGCACGCCATGAACAGTGCGGCCTATCCGTTCATGTGCTCAAGGCAGACGTGGGAGGAGGACGTGGTGGCGGTGCGGCCGTCCCTCTACACCGAAGGGTGCATGGAGGAGTCGTGTTGTTCGCGTGCAGCAGGGTCGGTGGCGGCGACAACTTCAGTGCCGGCGGAGTGACGGCGGCCGTCGCGACCTGCAGGCGCGATCTGTACGACACGGGTCGGTCGGCGCTCAGCGCGCACATGGCGGGCTTTGGCCATGGGGTTGGTAAGGGCGGAGCCGAAACGGAGCTGAAGAACAGTGGCGCACCCCTACCTGGCATGCCAAATGTCAGAATCAGGGCTCCAGGGACCCAAAGAGGTTCAAACTCTGGGGTGCGTCGGTTCTCAAACCCTGCTCTCTCTTGCTAACCAATGGCGTTGCTTCGGCGTGCTTGATCTTGGGGGGAGGACAAAGAACGCGGTTGTTTACCCAGATTCTGGCCACCTCGCGGTGTAAAACCCTGCTCCTGCTTGTCTGGATTACTTGGGGGTGAGAGTGAATACAGTGGGAGTCAGTCCTTTCTATGGTGGCTACCCCACTTTGGTCCTCCTCCCCTGAAAATATCAGGCGGGAAGGGTTGCCACAAGCGCTAGTTTGAAATGGGACAGGACTGCGGCTTATCCTGACAAAAGTAGTCTTCGCTTGCAAAAGCCTCCCTTCGTGATGCATTGGTGAGCTAGGTGATGACCTCCGTCCTGGCGAGCTCCCAGCCTTGGCCTTCTTACACCAAACGGGAAACCTTTGGGGTTCGCTTTGGGAACCGGTGTGCAGGCCCAGCTCTCTTAGCACCAAAGGGGAAAGTCTTCTCAGTGAAGCGTCCTGCCATGGCTCCGGACGATGCTTGGCAGGGCGCGTGCTGCCCTCATGACGGGACGGGCTACGCGACCCCATCGAACCATCTTCGACCTATGTGCCCCGTGAAGCCATCGGGGGGCAACCTCGGGAGGCGACCTCGCGGGGGCGTCCTCATGAGGCCGGTGGGGGCACCTCCGGCCAAATGCCTCACGAGGCGGGGGCCCCCATGAAGGCCTTCTTCGCGAAGCCTAACGGCGGGCCGCACTGGGTCCAGGCCCCATGTCATGACTGGGGCCTCAGGCAGACGGGCCTGGGTACCCCCTGTCCCAGTGGCCCGATAGAAACCCCTGACATAGATAGTGGGGTCACGTGTGTGATGGACTCGCCGGAGCATGCGACGACGTGGCATGCCGCGTCGTCGCCTGCTCCGGCTCCTTCCGGGCTGGGCCTCGCCGGGGGTGGGGAGGGGGGGTCCTCTCACTAACGCGGCAGTGCGCTTCGTTGACAGGTGCAGTGCACTTGGTTGTCAAAAAAGGAAGTAGAGAGAAGTTGTGGCACAAAAAAGTGCAGTTCAGTCATACATAGTGTTGCAGTGGAGTTCTTAAAAAATAGCATAATGGGGTTGCAATGCATTTAGAAAAAACGGCTTAATGTACTTCCATTTTAAATGTTTTCGGGCACGAAAAAAAATATGATAAAAAAGTGATGCCTACAACAGCACCATTGCATTCGGTAGAAAAACACAGATGACAAACCAGATTTAACATAAAAATAACATCATGATCATATATAAACGCACCATGTTTTCACCAGAGTACTGCACAGTAGATACACACGATAGAAAAAGGTAGCCTTCATACACAGATATTTTGAAACATGTTCAACCTTCGTCAGCACACAGTACACACCACCTAAAACTATCTTTCATACAAATCATTGACACGACTCTGACTAAGGCTCTTAATCCGAACGTGACTGGGACTGCGACTAAGACTAAGACAACGAAAAAAGCCCAAGCTTTTTAATGAGATCACAGAGCTCACGCGGCATGTCTTCTACACACAGCAGGATGAAAGGGTGGAACAACAGTTGGAAAAGGTACCCTGCCTTCCAATCTTCGATACCAGACTGAAAAACTTAGAAAATGCAGAAAATGATTGGAAGAACATGATGAACAATAGTTGGAAGGATATACAAACAACAATAATGAATACGAGAAACAGAAGGCATTACATCGCACTTCGCCAATTTTTCAACCATACACGTGTCGTCAAACAGATGTGCCATCATCAAAACATAGAATCCACACTCATTTGTCCCCTGTTCTGGAGCAGGAGAGAAAGAGGGCTTCTCTGACAATTTAACCTAGTCGGGTAGGTTCTTTGAGTTATAAGCCTTTTCACCGTAAACCCTCTTCAACACTAGAGTCATCCTGGTCATCTGGCAAAGGCAGAAAAGACAGCCACAAAGACAAAAACACACATTTCAGAACAATAAACAAAGCTATAACAAAAATAGAACAAGTATATTAAATAACGTATCCCTGTCAAACAGACAACTACATATTTTTTACATAGTCTGAATCGTCCCTCTTTTTAATGCAAGTCAAATCATCTTCATGGGTTTATCGCTCTTTTAGCCATGGTTAGTGGTGGGATAAATGAAGTTCTCTATCACTGTACCAACAAATGCAGTGCTATAACTAGTAACAAGTGTATTAAAGACCTTACAGTTCCCATATGCGGTTTGAAAATATGCCATAGATGCCGTTCAGTTATGTGGAACGATGTAGTATGAGAAAACAAGCTTTGTAGTTTGCTAAAAGGTAGGCAAAAAAAGAAAAGGATTAACAAATGAAAACATGACATACCATTTCAGTGCAGTCTGCGTGGTAGTCAGACTTGCGCCACCTTCTCCTTTGATCAGCAGATCTAGTGTACCTCCTAGTGTCATGGATATCAATGGTCTCTTTATAGCGCTTCATCATGTATAGGGTGTAATGTTGGTCCTTCAAGCGCGGTATCAAAATCTGCCGAGGGGAGAAACATTCAGGAAGAGGAAAAAACAAAACAAAATCAGTGAAGTTCATTTCCGAACATAGAACCAGGAGAACTGCTGAAAAATAAATATGAAGGAAATGCAACAAATAATAAGATGGAACGATGCAAAATAGTGGACTTACTAGTTTTCCATCAAGCAGGTTATCATTGCCAACAAAAACTATGAACTGTTTAGCCGCATCATCTACATTAAACGGGCTATGCATAACCGGAAACAAAAGGTATCCTTCTTCATTTCTCTTCACATTATATTCCATTTGAAGAACATACTGCATTGAAAAATAAATAAATGGGTCATAAAAAAAAAGGTGTAAAAATTCAGTACGAAAGAAAAATACACAGAAGCACTTTTATGTGGCAACTCTGGTGCAGGGCCTAGCAGTCCTGCTAGGTTCCATGAGCCTATCTAATGTGTTGAGCATCCTTCTCAAACCGACCGCACTTTTCATCCAGTGACTGCTTCAACTGAGAATATGAAGACCGAATATTCATCACTGAAAACTTCAAGACCTCAAGCACACCACGATCAAAGTTGTGAGCAGCCACAATTTCTTCTTCACATCGGCCATGGCCAACAGGGAAAAATCCAGCAACTGTCCTCAATCGATCACCAGAGGTTGGCAAATCTTCGGTTAATTGGATACCCTTCTAAAGAAGCTCATCAATCTCATTGTGTTTGCTACTTCCAACAAATGTCTCATCAGAAGACCTTCTAATATTGAAATTCTGACCAGCTGTGAAACCCCGAGTAGGCAGCATCTGGTCATCATGGAAAGGAAGCTCGATGTAGATAGGCTCATGGAACCTAGCAGGACTGCTAGGCCCTGCACGAGAGTTGCCACATAAAAGTGCTTCTGTGTATTTTTTTCTTTCGTACTGGATTTTTACACCTTTTTTTTGATGACCCATTTATTTATTTTCTATGCAATATGTTCTTCAAATGGAATCTAATGTGAAGATAAATGAAGAAGGATACCCTTTGTTGCCGGTTGTGCATAGCTAGTTTAATGTAGATGATGCGGCCAAATAGTTCAAAGTTTTTGTTGGCAATGATAACCTGCTTGATGCAAAACTAGTAAGACCACTGTTTTGCATCATTCCATCTTATTCTTTGTTGCATTTCCTTCATATTTATTTTTCAGCAGTTGTCCTGGTTCTATGTGCAGAAATGAACTTCACTTTTTTGTTTTGTTTTTCTTCCTCTTCCTGAATGTTTCTCCCCCCGACAGATTTTGATGCCGCGCCTGAAGGACCAACATTACACCCTATACACGATGAACCACTATAAAGAGACCATTGATATCCATGACACTAGGAGGTATACTGGACCTGTTGTTCAAAGGACAAGGTGGCGCTGGTCTGACTACCACGCAGACTGCACTGAAATGGTATGTCATGTTTTCATTCTTTAATCCTTTTTTGTATTTTTGCCTATCTTTTAGCAAACTACAAAGCTTGGTTCTTGTACTGCATCATTTCACATAACTAAACTGCATCTATGACACATTTTGAAACCACATATGGGAACTGTAAGGTCTTTAATACGCTTGTTACTAGTTATAGCACTGCATCTGTTGGTACAGTGCACTACATTATATGTGATAGAGAACTTCATTTATCCCACCACTAACCATGGATAAAAGAGTGATAAACCTATGAAGATGATTTGACATGCATTAAAAAGAGGTACGATTCAGACTATGTAAAGAATATGTAGTTGCATGTCTGATACAGATACATTATTTAATATACTTGTTCCATTTTTGTTATAGATTTCTTTATTGTTCTGAAATGTGTGTTTTTGTCTTTGTGGCTGTCTTTTCCCTCTTTGCTAGATGACCAAGATGACTCTAGTGTTGAAGAGGGTTGACGGTGAAATGGCTTATAACTCGAAGAACTTACCCGACTGGGTTAAATTATCAGAGAAGCCCTCCATCTCTCCTACTCCAGAACAGGGGACAAATGAGTGTGGATTCTATGTTCTGAGGATGATGCATCTGTTTGGCGGCACACGTATGGTTGAAAAATTGGCGAAGCGCGATGTAATGCCTTCTGTTTCTCCTATTCATTATTGTTGTTTGTTAATCCTTCCAACTGTTGTTCATCATATTTTTGCAATCATTTTCTGCTTTTTCTATTTTTTTCACTCTGCTATCGAAGATTTGAAGGCGGAGTACCTTTTCCAACTGTTGTTCCATCTTTCCAACCTCTTGTGTGTCGAAGACATGTCGCGTGAGCTCTACGATCTCATTAAAAAGCTTGTGCTTTTTTCGCTGTCGTAGTCACAGTCCCAGTCCCTATCACGTTCGAATTAAGAGCCTTAGGCAGAGTCGTGTCAATGATTTGTATGAAAGATAGTTTTAGGTTGTGTGTATTGTGTGTTGTCGAAGGTTGGACATGTTTCAAAATATCTATTTATGAAGCCTACCTTTTTCTGTCGTGTGTATCTGTCGCGCAGTACTCTTGTGAAAACTTGGTACTTTTATATATGATCATGATATTATTTTTATGTTAAATCTGGTTCGTCATCTGTGTTTTTCTGCTGAATGCAACGGTGTTGTTGTAGGCATCACTTTTTTCTCAACTTTTTATTCATGCCCGAAAACATTTAAAATGGAAGTACAATATGTCGTTTTTTTCGAATTGCACTGCTACCCCATTATGCCCTTTTTTTTAAGAAATCCACTGCACCCCTGTGTATGACTGAACTGCACTTTTTTTGCCACAACTTCTCTCTACTTCATTTTTTGACAACCAAGCACATTGCGCCTGATAACCAAGCGCACTGCCGCGTTAGCGCAAGGCCGAGCCGGGGGTGGGGGAGGGGGGATCTGGTCCCCCCCTCCTCACCCCTGGCGAGGAAGAGCTAGGAATGAGCCGAAGCAAGCGACGACGCGGTGTGCCGCGACGTCGCATGCCCCAGCGAGTCCGACACACACGTGACCCCACTATCTATCTTAGAGGTGTCGGGGGGTGGGGTGCGGTTGTTCTAGGGTGGAAACAGAATAACCGCACTGCTCCTGTCAACCAAGCGCACTGCCGCGTTAGTGCGAGGCTGAGCTGGGGGTGGGGGAGGGGGGTCTAGACCCCCTCCCCAACCCCGGTGAGGCCAAGCCCAGGAACGAGCCAGAGCAGGCGATGACGCAGTCCGCCATGGCGTTGCATGCTCCGGTGAGTCCGTCACACATGTGACCTCACTATCTATCTTAGGGGTGTCGGGGGGGCGGAGGTGCGGTTGTTCTGGGGGGGACAGAATAACCGCACTGCGCCTGTCAACCAAGCGCACTGCCGCGTTAGCGCGAGGCCGAGCCGGGGTGGAGAAGGGGTGTTCTGGACGCCCCTCCCCACCCCCGGCGAGGGCGAGCCAGGAACGAGCCGGAGCAAGCGACTTGCGTTCCGCGGCGTCTCGTGCTCCGACGAGTCCGTCACACACGTAACCCCACTATCTATCTTAGGGGTGTCGGGGGGCGGAGGTGCGATTGTTCTCGGGGGAAACAGAATAACCGCACCCCCCTCCCAACTACCGGCTCGGGCGAGCCAGGAACGAGCCGGAGCAGGCGACGACGCGGCGTGCCGCGGATTCGCGTGCTCCCGTGAGTCCGACACACACCTGACCCCACTATCTAGCTTAGGATGTCAGGGGGTGCGGTTGTTCTGGGGGGACAGAATAACCGCACTGCTCCTGTCAACCAATCGCACTACGTGACCCCACTATCTAGCTTAGGGGTGTCAGGGGGTGCGGTTGTTCTGGGGGGGAACATAATAACCGCACTGCTCCTATCAACCAAGCGCACTGCCGCATTAGCACGAGGCCGAGCCGGGGCTGGGGAGGGGGGTCTGGACCCCCATCCCCACCCCCGGCGACGCCGAGCTTGGAATGAGCCGGAGCAGGCGACGACGCCGCGTGTCGCGGCATCGCATGCTCCAGCGAGTCTATCGCACATGTGACCCCATTATCTATCTTAGGGGTGTCGGGGGGTGGGGGTGCGGTTGTTCTGGGGGGGATAGAATAACCGCACTGCGCCTGTCAACCAAGCGCACTTCCACGTTAGTGTGAGGCCAAGCCGGGGGTGGGGGAGGGGGGTCTTGACCCCCCCTCCCAACCCCCATTGAGGCCAAGCCAGGAACGAGCCAGAGCAGGCGCTGACGCGGCGTGCCGCGACATCGCATGCTCTGGCTAGTCCGTCACACACGTGACCCCACTATCTATTTTAGGGGTTTCGGGGGGTGGGGGCGCAGTTGTTCTGGGGGGAAACAGAATAACCGCACTACACCTGACAACCAAGCGCACTGTCGCATTAGCGCGAGGCCGAGCCGGGGGTGGGGGAGGGGGTCTACCCCCGACTCAGGCGGGCCAGGAATGAGCCGGAGCAGGCGACGACACGGCGTGCCGCGGCGTCTCATGCTCTAGTGAGTCCATCACACACATGACCCCGGGGCACTCTCTCTTCCTATGGTTGTCAGTCCATGCTCTTATATTGGCCTTGTTCCTCTTCCCCCGAAAATACAAGGCGGGATGGGTTGCCAGAACGGCCAGTTTAAAGGGGGGACAATAATGCAGCCTATCCTGACAAAAGTGGTGTTCGCCTGCCGAAGCTCTCCATCGTGACGTGCTCGTTGGCTCGGGGATGGCATCAGTCCTGCCTAGCCCTCGGTCTTTGTCTTCTTGCACGAGAAAGGAAACCTTTGGGGGTTGCTTTGGGAACCAGGGGGTGGCGCTGCTCCTCTATCACCAAAGAGGAAACTCTCTCTGTCCGCGCCAGCTGGAGCGACCCTGGGGGCCGCTCTGTGCGAGCCGCATCAGCCATGTGAAGGGGCAGGGCCGTTTGACCCCGCCAGGCCGACCTCGATGGACCTATCCCGCGAGGGCTCCAGGAGGTGGCTCCGCAAGGGGGGCATCGGGAGGCTCGTGGTGGCGCGGTTGTCGTAAGCCTCACGAGGCACGGGCTCTCGCGAGGGCTTTCCTCATGAAGATGGTTGGTGGGCCACTCAACGCTCAGGGCCAGTGCCGCGCCCGGGCCGCGGGTAGACGGGCATGGGTACCCCCGTTCCCAGACGCCCGACAGTAGCCCCTGGGCCTACGGTGCGCATGAATCCGCCTGTTGGTGGGGGCGACGCGATGCGGGCCCTAATCGCCTACGGGTCAGGTGCGACACACGAGTGCCTTGGGGCGCGGGGTGCCCCACTTTCCATGAGGCATTGGTGGCCGTGCAAGCTGACATAAAGCTCGTGTGCGGCTAGGGGCCATCATTGCTATTCCTTGTGTTGCCTCCGTCTTCCTGCACCTTCCTCCTCCGCATGGAACCACTCCAGATCCAGCCTCTTGCGAGGTTCCTCCCCCGCTCTTCCCGCGGTTTCAGCATCCGGATGGCGCCGTCGTCAAGAAGGGAAAGGCCACGGCCTCCGCCGCAAGCCCTACCGCCATCGGGCCGGTACTCCTGTCCCCCATCATTTCTGACAAGTAGGACTTGGGCCCGGTGCTCCCGCTGGTGGCCGGCAGGCTGAATGAGGGGTGAGCGACTGAGATCTGGCCAGGCTTGGCAGCACCGAGCAGCCTGCCGGAGACCGCCTACTATTGCGAGGCATTCTTGGGCGTGAGGCATTCGGTGGCGCTCTTTCGCCACTTCTTCAGTTTGCGGTTCACCGCCTCGGACCAACGCTCCGCGTGCATCTCCTTTGTTGACGTCACGGGCTCGAGCATCCGCCTGAAGGCCGGGAAGAAGATGGAGGGCTACCGACAGCGTTGGGTGTTCATGAACATGCGCCGGGCCAGCTCGCTCCTGGCGGCCCCCACGCGCCAACCCGCGCAGATACCCAGGTTGGGCCATGAGAAGCTCACCGACCCGAGGGCGGAACCCGTCCTAGAGCACATCGCCACGCATGGGAGTGCCTCTCTGACGGGGCGATGATCATCAAGGAAATCCTGGGGCAGCGTATCGCGCAGCTCCAGATGCGATCGCAGCCCCTGTGGGAGTTCGCTGGCTCCAGGGAGCCGATGAGGCTGCACGTGAGCAGCCTGACACACGACGAGCTGTTTGGGGCCATAGGGGCCCTACTTGGCATCAGCCCCAAGGGTCTCCCGGAGGCAGCTCCGTCGATGTATGGCTGCGAAGACCTGGAGGAGCTGGTCGGGGAGATGCCCGTCTTCGACGAGTGGGGGCTCGTCGGGTCGTGCAGGATCCCCTCCATTGCGGTAACATCCTCCGACGAGGGCGATGGTGGCGACCGAAGGAGAGGGGAGCGCCGACCGGGTGCCGTCGCCCAGCCTCCACACATCCCTGCGCGGTCTCGGGGATGACGATGTCACCGCAGACAAGCAGCACTAGGTGCCTCCCCCAGGCCCGCAGGCTTGGAAGACGAGGCTGGATCTGGCCCCGCGACCCCTCTTGCGCCGGCGACGGGGGCCCGTATAGAAGATGCGGCGCTCACTCCGGCGGCGGCTGCGCCTCCTCAAGAGGCCTCCCAGGCACCTAAGGAAGTGGAGAACTTGGCCGGTCCTGCCAAGGGCCGTACTGAGCACCCTCCAGGCAGCGTTGAGACGGCGCGTGAGGGCGGCGCGGGCACGCCGTCTGCTGTTGCGAAGAAGAGGAAGTGGGCTGCCAGGGACGAGTAAGTGCCTTAATCCGCTCCCGCGTCGTGTGTTTGCGACTGGTTATTCCAGCTAACCCTCTCCCCGGCGCAGGTATTCCGGCGGCGTCGAGGAGAAGAAGAAGAAGGCGAACACCGGGGCGAAGGTGATGCCCGTTCGTAAGGCGGCCTCAACTCTTGGCCGAAGCATTGGGAGCGCGGGGGCGGTTTACGCCAGCCTGGCGCTATGCTTGGTCGTGCGGCCGGCACGGCGAGGGGACCCGTGCCCCAGGGCTGCGACAGTTAAGCCCCCGACACCACCTGCCAAGGCCGCGGGGATCCAGCCTCAGGCGCCAACTACCGAGGCCACAGCTGCTCAGCCCCCGGCGCCACCTGTCGAGGCCGTGGCTTCTCAGCCATCTGGAGAGGGAGGGCCTCCTCAACCTTTGCCGGCCGTTCTGGCCCCCGCAGCCAGCCACAGCGCGGGGCGCGACTCAGACCGCCCTCCTGTGGCAGTCGTTCCAGGGGCCCCTGAGGCCGGCGCGACGGTCTCCCCAGGCGAACCGCGGGGGTAAAGCGCAGGGGAGAACCTGGAGCCCCCGGCGCCTCAAGGGCATGGCGTCGGGGCCCTTCTTGTTACAGCTGCAGCAAGCGCCGGGGCGCCAGCTCCCAGGCAAACTCTCGCCCTAATGGACCAGAACGCCTTGCTCACGCGCGGGCCTCTGACCGATGCCCAGGACGCGCCTGACCGGCTCGGGGCGGACTTCCGAGATGCCGATACGCGTCTCTCTGCCGAGCGTTTGAGGCTCGCCATGGGGTAGCGTCAACTTGACGCCTCCACTAGGGAGGCTCACAGCAGGGCCGAGGCTACCCTTGCGGAGGGCAAGAAGGAGGTCGCTGAGACAAAGGCCGCTTGCGAGAGGGCTCTTGCCGAGAAAACAGCGCTCGCCGAGAGCTTCAAGGGAGCGGAGGCCGACCTGAAGGAAGTTTAGGAGCAAGCGGCGCAAGCGTAGCAACTCCAGCTGCGGGAAGAAGATGTCAAGGCCCACGAGGCGAGGCTCGCGGACCGCAACGCTGTGCTCGCGAAGTTGATTGCCAAGAAGGCAACGGTGCGCGGGTGCTTGGAGACGCTGCAGCGCGAAGTGGCCGAGGCCCAAGAAGCTCACACCAAGCAGGTCTCTGCCGCCGCCGAACTGGTACGGGCGCTAGTGAAGACTCCTGAGGTGAGATGCTCAAGATTCCCCCCTTTGACGTGCAAGCGACCAGCTCGAGAGTCCTCGCGCTCTGCGTCGGCGGGGTCTAGCCACGTGCATACCTCAGCCGTCGCGGGGACGCCAGGTCGCGATGCCTGAGCTGAACCAGTAGGTGAAGGGCTACGGGCGGTAGTGAAGGTTCCTAAGATGCGATGCTCAAGAACCCCCCTTGATGCTCAAGCGGCCCGCCTGAGAGTCCTTACGCTCTGCATTGGCAGGGCCCAGCCCCACGCATACCTCACCCGTCGCTGGAACGTCATGTCACGATGCCTGAGCTGAACCAGGAGGTGAGGGGCTACGGGCGCTAGTGAAGGTTCCTGAGACGCGATGCTCAAGAACCCCCCCCCCCTTGACGCGCAAGCAGCTCTCGTGAAGAAGAATCATGCGTACGGAAAACCGTGCTTAGAGCGCCATGCACTTGCCAGCTTACACTTGGGTGTCGCGCGAGGAGAGTAGACACCAAGGACCTATGGAGGTGACGTGCAACGAAGAAGGCCCGCAAGACAGAGCTCAATCGCTTGGATTTATCAGCGTTGCAGGGACGAACCCGAGCACAGGCCCCGTGTCCAACCACCGCTCGCGCGAGGTACAAGGTGAAACTGGGGAGTGTGGAGCTCAGTCGATCATCCACCAACGCGGAGCATGGGGCTTCCACTGGGCGTGGGCGGGAGTCCTCCCGAGGCCGAGGGGCGGCCCTTCGGGACGCTCCGAGGCTTGTACCGCCCCAACCTCATTATTATGTGAGAGGGTCACGGGCGGTGATTTAAAAGAGGTGTCGGACACCCCAGGCACATGGCTCAGGAGCTCCTTCCTCAGTTCTTCAGGCGGGTTGCGCCTCACTTTTCACGCAGTTGCGTGCACATAAACACTGTGACATGGGGGGCGATGCGCGTCAGGTGGCCGTCCCGAGGCCACCACACGAAGAGGTTCGACACCGAGGACCCCAGGAGGTGACGTGTACGGGAGCAGCCCGTCAGACAGAGCTCAGCCACTCGGGTTAGCGACGCTGCAGGGACGGACCTAAGCACAGACGCTGTGTCTGGTTCCTTCATGAGATGAACAAGGGAAAAACACCCGATGCATGGCGCCCGAGGTGATGAAACACCCAACTAGCAGTCATACATATCAAGCCGCGCCCTTACTCGCCTATTCTCGGCAATCCCCCGAGAGGCGAGACACCAAGGATATCACGAGGTGACGTGCACAGGAGCAGGCCCGCGAGATAGAGCTCGATCGCTCGGATTTATCAAAGCTGCAGAGACACACCCGAGCACAGACGCCGTGTCTACCACCAACCAGAGGATATTCGAAAGAAGGGTCGAGGGAGCACGGCGATTTAAAGCGGTGGCGAGACACCGAACACTAGGCTTAAGCCAATGACATAAACTTCGAAAGGGATAACAAAGTTCGCTACATATACAAAAAGTGAGAATGCTGCAGGGACAGACCCATGCCAGCCTGAGGGATTGCGTCCCGAAGGGTGCCTTCAATTTGAACAGAACAAAACATCACATGGCGATTGTGCTGCTGCGGAAGCGTCTGGTCGTCCTGCAGGTCATGCCGCGGAGGTTAGCCCCTCAGGGGCCGGCCGGCTCTTGAGGTCCTGGAGATCCTGTAGGCTCGCGGGGCCTCGGTGCCACGTGAGGCGCCATCGCAAACTGCGCCAGCCTTTGGAAGGCGACGCCGGCGTTCACCAAGCCAAAGGGCATGCGAACGCGGTGGGCGGCGACGTGCGGTCGGAAGAGGCCTTGGGACCCAGCCCGGTTAAGGCCCGCGATGTAGACACACATGCGCTCCCCGCCTCCCCTCCTGGGAACAGCCTGGCTACCGGAGCGCTCCGGGCGGCGCTCCTCTTGCATCTTGCTGATTCCTTGGTCGATGAATTCCTGCGACGCACGCGTCTGGCGTCGTGTTCCTTCCCTAAGGGGACATGTGGCAAGGCACGCCTCCAAGTGGTGCCCGAGCACCTCCCTTGTCATACCGGCCAAGTCGGACGCTTCCCACATGGAAGCCCCGAGCCTAACTTGAGGGGGGCGCCGAGCGCGCCTTCCTATGCCGGGAGGCGGTCGGCGCAGCCGGCGGGCGCGGGACTCGCGTCGGCTGGGGCTGCATTCTAGGTCTTGGAGAGGCTTGGGACGGGCAACAGCTTCTTCTTCTTCGGGGGCGCGGCCTCGCGAGGCTCAACATCCCACGCTTCACCGGGATGCTCCGGCATGGCAAGCTTGTAGGCACGCTGTAGGGAGCAGACTGCGTTCTTTTCGTCACAGGCAATGGTGATTATGCCACTGCATCCTCGCATCTTGAGGACATTGTAGCCGTGGTGCATTTCCGCCATGAACTTGGCCAGCGCCGGGTATCCCAGGATGGCGTTGTACGTGAGGCCGATGTGCGCCACGTCGAAATCGATGAGCTCGGTGTTGTAGTTGTTGCGCGCGCCGAATGTGACAGGGAGGCGGATCTGCCCCTGCGGAGTGGTGGAGCCGCTGGTCACTCCGGAGAATGGCATGGTCGGCATCATCTGGTTGTAGGGCACCTAGAGCGTGTTGAAGGTCTCCACAGAGAGCACGTTCAGGCCCGCGCCTTCGTCGATGAGGGTTTTGGTGACGGCGACATTGCTGATGGTGGGGGTGCACATCATGGGGAGTGCACCCACGGCGGCCATGGACTTGAGGCTGTCGCCGGCGTCGAAGGAGATGGCATACTGTGACCACTTGAGGGGCTTCGCGGCTTCCAGCCTATGGAGGGAGGCGTTCACCTCACGAGAGAATTGCTTGAACCGGTGGTTCGACAAAGGGGTGTGGGCCCCGCCAAGGATGCAAGCCACCGTGAGAGGCTCCTGATAGCCCCCAGCATCCTCATCGCGCTGGCTATCGTCGTTACTCCTTGGTGGCGGCAGCAGCGGGGGAAGTGCGGCGTTGTCCCGAGGACGTACCTCACGAGGCTGATCGCGTCGGCCGTTGTCATGAGGCTGTTCTTGCCAGCCCTGGTGGGGGTTGCCGCCGCGACCATCCCATCGGCCGCCACCGCCTCCGCGGCCAACGCCACAGTCGCTCCGCTCTGGGCGCCGGCCGACGCGCTCCTCTCAGAGGATCCTGAGCTCTTGGCAGTCTTTAGTTCCGTGGGTGTGCAAGTCGTGGTAGATGCAGTTAGGACGGCGGTCTTTCTTGGGCGCGCTATGGTCGCGGCCGCGCTTCTGTTCGGGCTCCGCTGCGAGCACGGTGGGGCCCTTGCGCTTGACCTCATTGCCCTTGGCCTTTCCATCATCTTGTGCGGCATCTGGGTCGTCGTGGGCGAATAGGCGGCCCTCCTCAGCCTTGGCGCATTTGTCGGTGATGTTGAACATCTCCAAGGCTAAGCTAAGGTTGTCGTTGATGGCGATCTTTTCGCACATCTTTAGGTCCTTGACGCCGTTGGTGAACGCCATGATGACGGCATCATCCGTGGCGCGCGGGATCTTGTTGCGCACCTGGCTGAACCGTTGGAGCTTCTTATCATTAGCGTCGAGGGCACTCCAATCCTTGCTGCGGACCGGCATATCCTTCCAAGGCTTGCAGAAGTCCGGAAACTCCTTTTCCTTGATCCAACACCACTCCCCGTGCCATTCGTTCCACTTCAGGTGATGGCTGCTAGCAGGATACACCTCCTTATGGCCAGCCCTGCAGATCCAAGTGACGCTGCCGGAGAGGGTATCTCCATCTATGCGCGGGTAGAAGAAATGCGAGAACAAGGTCACATTTGGCACTATGTTGACAATTTATTTTTGCACAAATGGGCGAAGACTGGTAATGTGGTGATGGCGTTTGAACTGAAGAGCAGGAGCCTGAAGTCATACTTCAACATTAGCTCGGTGAAGAATGCAGAGAAAGGAGGCACCAACCTGCAATAGAAGTACGCCACGAAGAAAGGGTATTTCTCCGGGCCGGGCATTGTGTCGTCGAGGAGCACGACCGGTGTGACGTGCGCCTTGGTTGTCTTCCCGTATATCGACAACATCGTTGGCTGTCAGCACGAACGACGCAAAGACGACGCAGGATCTCCACGCTGCCGTGATTGCCTCATTCCTCCCCTTCGCCTCGCGATCGAGAGGTTTCTTGGCCTTGTTCTCCTTGGACGGAGCGGTAGCCTTCTTGGGCCTCTTAGGTGCCACGGCGGGTTTGAGAGGTTGGATGGCAGAAGCGCGCAAGGATGGAGATGTGGTGGAGGTGCTCTGCTTTGCGCAAGGATGAAAACGATAGTGGCAGTGAGAAAGGAAACGACTGTGCTAGATGAGCAATGCCTCTGCAAATGCCCCTTCTATAAGGACGAAGGCGTAGAGGCTGGCTCTCTCACCTAACTTGGCCGCGCCTTTTTAGGTGCACGACCCAGGCACCGTTTCGCTCCACCACTCCAACGCCCCGCATTTAATGCGCATCATGGGTAGACAGTAAAAGCATCATTACCTGCAGTAACTCCCCGCCACGTTTGTCTGTGCACTGTTTTGGGCCTAGTTCAACAACATAACAGATGCAAGTGTGGCCCAAGTCCGGGGGCACCTATAGATGTACTAACGAACGGGTCCTTTAGTACCCTGACTTGTGCAGAGACGACAATAGCCTTTGGACCGGCAAGCCTTGCCGGAAGACGACTACGCTCAAGACCCAACCAACAGAAGACCAAGCTACCGGCAGGCTACCATGCCGGCAAGAGAAGACCCGGCAAGCACTGTGTCGGTATGCTCCCACTACCAAGTCACCGCTCCACCTCATCGGCCTGATTATCACTTGTCAAGGAGGTGTCAAGCGGGCATGTAGTTAGGTAGAGCCTCCCGGGGCACGTGGCAGCTCCGGGGAGATAATTCACCTTTATTCACACCCGTCCTGATGGTGTGGTGAAGGAATAAGAGGTAGCTGGGCGGACGGCATAGAAGGAGAGGTGATCTTTCCCGAAAGATGGCGCCGGTGTGGCACCTCATGACACATTTAATGTGTTTGTCCTAAGTCGTCAATGTTAGGTATTTGGCACTGTAGCCACTACTTGTACAGTCCTTTTACCATTTTGCCAATATGGTAACCCGTTAATCTATAAAAGGAGGTCCATGGTAACCTTTACAAAAGTCAACTCCCTGTCCTTTTACACGTTGTAGTTGCGCTCCCGTGCACTCTGGCTGGCAAGTCGCACTCTCTGTAAACATGACAAACACCCATAATCCACCAAAGCAGGAGTAGGGTTTTACACCTCAAGGTGGCCCGAACCTGGGTAAATCCGCTGTATTGACTGTTGTTTCTGCTCTTCTTGCACGTCGATCCGCTTAGAAGAACCAGAAAGGGCCCTTGTCGGTCCCATAGATTGTCGTACCTCAACACCAAGTGCTCGAGGACACGCTCACAGCCTATGCTCTGGATTACAGCTCTAGTTGGGATCAGAATCTTCCCTACATAGAGTTCTCCTACAAGAATAGCTATCAGGCCAGCATCGAAATGGCACCCTTTGAGGCACTATATCGAAGGAAGTGCAGAACCTCACTACTATGGAATGGAGTGGGTGAGCGGAGTTTTTTTGGACCAGATATTATTTAGAAATCTGAAGAGAAAGTAAGGCATATTAGAGACCGCCTAAAGATAGCCCAGTCAAGGCAGAAGAGTTATGCTGACGCTAAGAGGAATAAAGTGAGCTATGAAGTTGAAGATAGGGTGTACCTCAGAGTTCCACAACTCCATGGAGTAAGAAGTTTTGGCGTCAAGGGAAAATTGGCACCCAGATTTGTCGCGAGAATACAAGGTCCTTGCCCGAAGCGGTGAAGTAGCCTATCGACTCGAGCATCCAACGGAACTATCAGCGGTACATGATGTGTTCCACGTCTCCCAACTCAAGAAATGTCACCCGACATGATGGAGATCCAACTAAGAGACATGGTACCCTTGGCGGAATTTGAGCTGGGAGATGATCTCACTTATGAGACACCCACTAGAATCTTGGAAACCGCCGAAAGAAACACCCATACCGAGACCATCAGATTTTTAAAGGTATTGTGGGATGCTAATTGTAAACTGCATTGGGATTTTCCTCGAAGAGGAGAGGAGATGCAGCACAATAGAGACAAGTATTTCCCTGAGTGAGAAACAAGGTTATCGAACAAATAGGAGGACCATGCAAATTCCATTAAATAAGTAGCAATAGAGAGATAATATAAATATAAAGTAAAATGACATTAAATAAATGGAAGAAATATTTTTGTTGTTTTTGTAATAATATATTTTGTGAAGACCCCGGGGCCATAGTTTTTGCTAGAGGCTTCTCTCTCGAAGAAAGCATACGGTGGGTAAACAAATTACTGTTGGGCAATTGATAGAAAAGCACATAGTTATGCAATATTTATTCATGGCAATGATCATGTATATAGGCATCACGTCCATAAACAAGTAGACAAACTCATGCCTGCATCTACTACTATTACTCCACCCATCGACCGCTATCCAGCAAGCATCTAGAGTATTAAGTAAAGACAAAGTAATGCTTGGAGCAAGATGACATGATGTAGACAAAGGAAATCCGATCAAAATGAATAAACCCCATCGTTTTCCCCTTAATGGTAGTAATACAATACATGTCATGTCCCCTTTTGTCACGAGGATTGAGCACCGTAAGATTAAAACCATCACAATGCACCACTCCGGCTGAAGATAAACAAATCTAGTTGGCCAAACCAAATCGATAGATTGGAGAGAAATACGAAGCTATAATAATAATGCATATAAGAATTCAGTAAAGACTCGATATATTTTCATGAATAATCTAAGCATAAACTCACAATTCATTGGATCCCAACAAACACACTGCAGAGAAGGATTACGTCGGATAGATCACCGTGGGATTCGCTGTGAACTTTGTATTGAAGATCATAGAGACAGAGCCATCTACGTACTAGCTATGGACCCGTAGGTCTGTGGTAAACTACTCACACATCATCATGGAGTCAGCAAGGTTGATGTAAAGGACCTCCATGATTGATCCCCCCTCCGGCAGGGCACCGAAATAGGGCTCCAGATGGAGTCCCGTCGGAGTTGAGACTAGCGGCAGTGGAAAAAGTATTTTTGCTGGCTCTCGGCTGTTTTCCCAATTTTACAGAATATATAGAGTTGGAATTATGTCAGGAGGCTGCGGGAGGTGGTCCCAAGCCATCAGGTCGTGGCCACCCCCCTGGGCGCGCCCTGTTGGCTTGGCACCACCCCGTGTGGCCTCATGTCTCCCTCTAAGCTTCCAGGTCTTATCTTTGTCCAGAAAAAATCATCAAAAAGTTTTGGAGCATTTGGATTTCGTTTGGTACAGTATTCCTGAAAGGCCAAAAACAAGTAGAAAATAGCAACTGGCACAGGGCACCAGGTTAATAGGTTAGTTGACAAAAATTATATAAAATAGCATATAAATGCAAATAAAGTATCCATGGATGATAATATAGTATCATGGAATAAAAAAAATTATAGATAGGTTGGAGACATATCAACATCCCCAAGCTTAATTCCTGCTCGTCCTCGAGTAGGTAAAAGATAAAAATAAAATTTCTGATGCGACAGGCTACCCAGCATGTTATCTCTTTAGGTATGATCTTTGAGAAACGATGAACTAATAAATATCAATATAGTAATATCCATAGACATAAGCAACATAATCATTAACTTTCAAAATATACGATCCTTAAAGAACATTACTCCCCACTCTTTTTGTCATATTAACATGGTATGACCCCGTCTTCACCACATAAGTACAAATCATGTCACACCCTGTGTTTTGCCTCTCCTAGCTAAGTTCACATAGCTCAAAAATTAGGGCCAATTAAAACTTTTGTGTGCTTGTGATGCTTGACTTGATTGCTATTTGCTTGTGTGCTTGTTTGTGTTTTTAATCATAAAGATTCTCCTTCTCTCAAGACTCATTTATTTGCTCCAAATCTCTACCCAATGATCATGCCATGTGTATAAGACATAAAACTATTTTTATAAAATATTATTTTGACCAAAAAACATTTATTCAAATTAGGTTTTCAAAAACCCCTAAATTGAGATTTGAACTACAAGTACCCAAAATAGGGAGGATATTTTACCCAAGGACTTTATTTTGAACCTATCATAAATAAGACCTCCCAAAACCATCAAATATTATTTTTAAGGATTATTTTCCTATTTTATTTAAAGGCTTTTTCTTAAGGCCAGAAATGGTCTTTTATAGATAAAATTCATTTTAATACTTTTAAAATATTTTACAAAATTTAGGGAAACTCAGTGGACATATATTTTCCATATATAAGAGTTTTAACACATGGTCATGTTCAAACTATTGGACCAAACCCTCCAAAACCCTTTATGCCTATTTCAAGCATTTGAAATATTTCTATAAGAAATATTCTCAAATAAATCCAGGAAAATTCTAGAAAGTCATATATGCATAATGTGGTGATCTTTCCAAGTTTCATTCCAATACAAGTTGTTTTGGTTCACAGAGTGCCCCAAAATCATTCCTGTCCAGATCCAAATTTAAGAAACTCTACATTGCCAACTGTCTCCTATTGATTTTAAACTTTGTGGGCATGCTATAATCCCCAAATGATGCCACCACACCAAGTGGTGCATCAAGGAGAACAATTTAGCTTAGCTAGATCTAAGCAAATTTGTTTCTATTGATTTCAAGAATCTGCAAGGATTACATTAGGAACTTCTTCAAAATGACCTGGAAATTTGTGATCAGGACTCATTGATCTTACCATTTACCCCTGGTAAATCTTAGGGCCATTGGATACCCTTAGATGCCCTAGGACAGCATCGAACACCTTCAGCCATAAGCTTGTGGACAAGGAAAGTTGACCCAAAAAGATTCCCCATGTCTCCAAATTTTTACCACAATATGTTCTAACCCCAATTTACCTCCAGTAACTTTGTCATGGCCTCTGATTAATTATTGGGGGGTAACTGATCCAAAGTACTCGCAAGTATTACATCAGAACTATACTCAAATATGCATCAGTATCAAAGGAATGGGGTTATATCTTTGGACTGACTGCAAAAAATAAAGAATAGGGGGGAAGGCCTAGTCCTATCGAGCATCTTCAACATCTTGCAGTATTAGAAGAGTGTAGATTGGTAACTCATATCTAACAATATTATTGTAGCAATTTCATTAAGTAACCACGCCCAGAGATTCTTCCTCGACTCCCTGCGAGAAAGCAATCCTAGAGGAAACATTCATTTCAATTTTAACTAACAATTATAGTTATAGTAGATCGGGGTACAACTCCAAGTCATCATGTTACCATGGACACGGTTATTCAAATAGTAAATTTTCATCCCTGCAGGGGTGCACCACATTTTCCAATACGCTTGATAACCTTTGGCCGGACACACTTTCCTGGGTCATGCCTGACCTCGGGAAATCAATACGTTGTCGCCCTACCTAGGCTCAACAGAGAGGCCAGCCCGCCGGTATAAATCCTAAGCGCAGGGGTCATGGGCCCACTTACCCTTTGCACTCCTGCACGATGCGTGGGCGGCCGAGATCAGTCCTAGCACCTCTAATACAAGATCAATGCCGTCGCGGACCACTTGGGCGCGCGCCACTCCATTGCTGACGTCCGAAGAGCTTCGGCTGATATAACGATGTCGAGTACCCATAACATGTCCCACGTGAAGGTTAGTGCATCAAAAGGTCAATCGACCAACTCAAATCAAATACCCAACCCATTAGCATTTTATTAATGCGGTGACAAGTGCGACCCACGATGTGCGGTCCCGTCGCCCCGTCTCGAGGTCTTTTGGCAAGGGCCTCACCTCCTGGCCACGCCTCGTCATTATCAACCCGTGGGTACCCTTCAGGGCCGACCCATCACCAACATCTTTTCATAACCAAGTCAAAGTAACCGTGTGTATAAAACATCAAGGCGGAACCTAAGGAATCACCCTCAATGATTCCCGCTCGATGTAGTCGTCAAGGGGGACTTAGAGGAATCACCCTCGGTGGTCCCACACTTGAGGGGTTGCACGACAGAATTGTTATCGGAAGCGGTGAAGGAGGAACCACCCTTGATAACCACGACCGACTAGATACACTACAGAGTTAGCATCATGAGTACTTCACGAGGTGTCACCCTCGGTACTCGATGGTAGCTCTTAGAGTCGTACAACAAAGGGGTGTGCGGTGATGTGTTGGTCTCTACACATCGATCACGATGATCGAGTAATTGATAATTAAAACGGGGCAACTAGGACTATGGGCTCACAGGGGATTCACTGACCAACCTATACTAAGTAGTTTAATGAAGCAGTAGGTAATAGCAGTTTATCAAAAGCAGGCTATGCATCAGAATAGGAGCTATATACAACAGTAGCAAAATCTAATGTAAGCATGAGAGAGAAAGAATGGGCGATATCGGAATGCTCAAGGGGGGTTTGCTTGCCTTGCTGCTTTGCTGCAAAGGCCTGATCATCAGTGGCTAGTCGTACCCGGCTGTAGCGTCAGTCTTGGTGTCTACTGGTAAGAAGAGGGGGGAGAAAGAATAAATATAAAGCAGACAGATGCATCACGATGCATGACATGGCAATATGCAGTGCTAGGCATGAGTTAACGCAGTACTACACGTCACAGACGGAGCGGGAAAAAATCTGACCATATTTCCCGTGTCTCGGGCTACTACCGAACAGACGAATCTGATGGAAAAGTTCCATGTTCATCATGCTAGGGGCATGTGACAGACGAACAGACAGTGTATTCGGATTCGTGGGATTTTTGTGAGCAACTTTCATATATAAATTATTTTCATCTGAGTTATAGATTATTTTATATCAATTTTCAAAGTTTTATTAATATTATGGCAGTCAATAGGGATGTTGACTGGTCAACCCTGACCTGTGGGCCCCATCTGTCATGGACAGGGGTTTATCCGGGGTTTAAAATTAATCCAATTATTGATTAATTAGAAAGAGCCCCACATGTCATACTCTGTTAATTTAACAAAGAGGTTAATTAATCTAATCAAGAGGTGGGCCCCATCTGTCACGGCTATTAGTGAGTTTAACTAGCGCTAATTAGGTTTTAATTAGGGCCGGTCCCACTGGTCAGCGGGTCACCTAGTGGTTTAAACCTCTCACGCGCACTGGGACACGCCAGCGCCGAGCCCAACGCCGCAGAGGCTCACCGGAGTTGCCCTTCGGTGACCAAATGGAACGGCGGATGGCGGGAATCGGGCCAGCGCAGAGCGCCGTGTCTACTGGTGCAAACGAGGGGTTCGGGGATCGTCCAAATCGTCGGCATTGACCCCCCCCCCCCCGACGGCGGCCAGAGCACGCGAGCTCGGCCACGACACCTACGGCCACGGATGGCAACCGAGAGAGGGACGGATCGGTGGCGGAGCTCACAACGGTGACAGAGATACGTATAGGAGGGCCGGGGGGCTCGGGACGGAGCAGATCGACGCGGTGGTCGCCGGAGCCTGACGGAAAGGAAGAAGACACGTGCAACGGCGCAGAAATGCCTCGGCTCCGATCCAGCGGCGAGGGAGGCAGAGCGGACCACGATAGACCTTCTTGAAAGGCTGGGGAGGCGAGGAAACGGCGGTGGCCGCGGCTTCACCACGGCGCAGCCATGGATGCACTCGGGCGAGCTCGAATCCGAGCGAGGAGAGAGACAAAGGGAGCTACAGGGGGTTCTAGGGTTTGTGGGGAGTGAGAGATAGGCGCTGGGGGCTAGCTCTTATCCTCCTGCGGTACTCGATGGCCGTGCACGCGCGTCGGCTGCCATGGGGAGCCGACCTTCTCCTGGCACTGGCGAGAGGAAGGAGAAAGGCTGTCCTAAATGGGCCGGGCCAACATGTAGCAACTGGGCCCCGGTGCCGAGTAGGCTTTCTTTTTTTTATTTCATTTTATGTTTCTATTTTTATTTAATTTTAGTAACTTAGCACTTTTGTAAAAAGTGCCACCTAGTCAAATATTAGTGTTTTAATATTTGGCAAAGCCACAAAAAGTTTGGGGGCCTTTTGAAATTATTTGAAATCTGACAAAATCAAATGGGCATTTAATTACTTGATTTGGCCTCTATTTTATTTATTTTTGAGGCAACAAAACACTTTGCAAAATGTTGGTTACAATTTTATAATAACTTAGGGAATATTTGCAACTCATGCATGATTTTTAATTACTGGTTTGCAAAAATTTTAATCCCACTTTTCAAATGAATTGGAATTGGAAAGGAATTTGAATTAGGGTTTGATTCCAACAGTGATCATACTTGGATTAGCAAAATGGATTAGCTTAATCCTCATGTTACTGTAGCTTGATTACAAGGATTACTGTAGCACTTAATCCAGGGTGTCACACTTGGACATCTTTTACGATTGTGAGCCCCCACCAAATATTATATAATGATAAAGTGTTGATGTTGGACATGGAAGACATAGTAATGATCATGTTTGTCTACATGCACATAGAAGTTATATTATCATGGATCCTTTAAATTGTGGTGCTTGCTTTAGATCTTTTGCTAGCCAAACAATTTCCGCACTACGTAGAGATACAACTTGTGCGTCCATAACCCCTTAATCCCAGTTTCTTTCCATGAGAGTCCACCATACCTACCTATGGATTGATTAAGATCCTTCAAGTAATTAGTCGTCTGTGCATGAAGCAATAAAAATTTCTCTTAAATATGTATGATCTTTTATTGTAAGGGAAAATAAACTTTGTACGATCTTGTGATGGCAAAGAAATAAAAGAGACAGATTGCGTAATAAAGTTTGCTATCATAAGGGGCAATATAAAGTGACGTTCCTTTCCATTAAGAGTTTGCACATCCAAAAATAGAAAGCGCATGAAAACCTCTGCTTCCCTCTACGAAGGGCATATATTTTACTTTTCATACATTTACTTTTATGCTCGAGTCAATAATCTTTATCTCTATTCCTACTGATTAACTCTCTATTTGGCAAGCATTATGTGTTGGGGAAAGATCCAGATATATATATATATATATATATATATATATCCAGTTGGATGTGGGTGATCATGATTCATTATTGTGTTGACATTATCCTTGAGGTAAATGATTTGGGTGGCAAATACAATAAAGCCCCTATCTTACTATGTGTCCGATGGAAACATAGCTCCAAAAATAGGCAATAAGTATCAGCAATCATAGAAGACTAAATGATAGTTTCCATGCAAATTCCATCGTCACTTCACATGACTAGTTCGTTCATTGTCATATGGCTTTGCATGATCATATAGAGCTGACATAGTATTTTTGGCAAAGCCACCTTTCATCATGTTTTTTATACATGTCACGCTAGATCATTGCACATCATGGTACACTGCCAGAGGCATTCATACAAAGTCATATCTTCATATCAGTTCTCCATATTGAGTTGTAAGTAAATAAAAGTGTGATGATCATCATTATTAGAGCATTATCCCATTGAGAAAAGAATGATGGAGACGTTGATTCTCCCATAAGTCGAGATGAGACTCCGGACAAAAATAAAGATGGGGTAGGCCAAATGAGACCACCATCCATTAAAAAATTGAGAGAAAATGAGAGAAGGGACTTTGCTACTATCCTTTACCACACTTGTGCCTCAAAGTGGCACCATGTTCCTCATGTAGAGAGTCTCATGATATATCACTTTCATATGCTAGTGGGAATTACCTATTCATTATTACAAACTTGCCTTGTATATTCCTAAGACGGGATTCCTCAAATGCCCAAGGCCTTCATGAGCAAGCAAGTTGGATGCACACCCCACTTAGCTTCATTTGAGCTTTCATACACTTATAGCTCGAGTGCATCATTTGCATGGCAATCCCTACTCCTTGCATTGACATCTATCGATGGGCATCTCCATTGCCCGTTGGTACGCCTAGTTGATGTGAGACTATCTTCTCCACTTCCTACCCCTTTGATATCTACCACCTTACTCTATTCCACTTAAATGCTATGTCCAATGGCTCACGCTCATGTATTGCATGAAGAATAAAAAGTTGATGCATATTGAAAAAGTATGAACCAATTGCCCGACTTGGACACCGTGGTGATTAACATTTGTATTAATGTGGTGAAGATGGAGCCATGCCTTTCTAATACAATAAGATGAATGGGGGGTAAACATTTCTTAAGGATCGTATACTTCTAAGAACTAACAATTCTGGTTCTTACATTTCAATTATTGCTATGTTAATATTAGTTGATTGATCTTTTCTCAATGAGCCTACATGCACAATATTACATAGTGGATAGCATGTCACATCAAAAATTCTATTTTTATCATTTACCTACTCGAGGACGAGCAGGAATTAAGCTTGGGGATGCTTGATATGTCTCCAACGTATCCATAATTTTTTATTGTTCCATGCTGATATATTATCATTCTAGGATACTTTTTGGGTCTTCATTTACCAATTTATAATATTTTTGAGCACTAACCTATTGACCCAGTGCCCAGTGCCAGTTGTTGTTTTCTACAAGTTTTTGCCTTTTCAAGTTTTCTGTGCCAAACGAAGTCCAATTGCCACAAAAAATTTTGAAGATTTTTCTGGATTATATGAAGACCTAGAAGCTTCGGAATGAAGCCAGGAGGTGCATGAGGGCCCCACCACACATCAGGGCACGCCCTAGGGGGCGCGCCCTGATATGTGGTGGCCCCCTCAGCCGCCTCCCAATGTCCCTCTTCGGCCTATAAATTTTCTAATATTGCAAAACCCTGAAGCCAGTCCCAAAACCCTTTTTCCGCCGCCGCAAGTCGCTATTCCGTCGCGAGGCCATCTGGAGCTCCGTTCCGGCACCCTGTCGGAGGGGGGATCGATCATGGAGGGCCTCTTCATCAACCTTGCTGCCCTCATGATCATGTGTGAGTAGTTCACCACAGACCTACGGGTCCATAGCTAGTACCTAGATGGCAATCTCTCTCTCTCTCTCTTATGATCTTCGATACAATGATCATCGCATCTTCGTTTTGATCTATCCGATGTAATCGTATTGTGCGGTGTGTTTGTTGGGATCCGATGAATTGTGGGTTTATGTTCAGATTATTCATGAAAAGTATTTGAGATGCCTCTGAATTATATTATCTCTTAATTGCATGATCATTATAGCTTGGTAATGCTCTCCGGTCTATCGATGTTCTTTGGCTAAGTTGATTGATATTTCATCGGTGGCAGTGGTGCGTTGTGGTAGGTTCAACCTGGCGAGTTTCTATATCCAAGTGACAAAGTAGGGGACAAGATGTGTCTTTGTGTTGTTTCTACTAAGGATAAAATGATGGGGTTCATTCATATTGTTTGAGTTTACTTTGTCTACATCATGTCATCGTTCTCCAAGCATTACTTTGTTTTACTTAATATAATACTCTAGATGCATGCTGAATAGCGGTAGATGAGTGGAGTAATAGTAATAGGTGCAGGCAGGAGTCGGCCTATTTGCTTATGGACGTGATGCCTATATTTGCATGATCATTGATGTGAACATCGCATAACTATCCTCTTTTCTATCAATTGCCCAATAGTAATTTGTTACCCACCGTATGTTACCTACATGAGAGATGCCGCTAGGGAAAACTATGGTCCCCGGGTCTATTCACTTATATATTTACAAAGGCTATAATTACCTCGCTGCCTTTTTTTATCTTTTATTTTATTGTGCAATTTATATTTATCAACAATTATCTACACAATTGATTTACTTGCAAATAACGAGATCAAGGGGATTGACAACCCTCTTGCCCTTGTTGGGTGCAAGTTGTTTGTTCATTTGTGTGCAGCCGCTGAAGACGGTTGAGGATTGATATTCCTATTGGTTCGGTAAACCTTGGTTTCATGACTAAGGGAAATATGTATCCACTTTGTGCTGCAATTACCCATTCCTCTTTACGGAAAACCAAACGCAGATCACAAGTATCAGCCACCTGCTGGCCACAAGCCAACAGGGCGCGCCCACCCCCTGGGCGCGCCCTATTGTCTTGTGGGGGCCCAACAGGTCTATTGGCCCCCTCTTCTCCTATATGGTGTGTTTTACCCTAGAAAAAATCATAGAGATACATTCAGGATGAAGCGCCACCATCTCGAGGCGGTAACCTGGGCAGAGGCGCTTTTGATCTCCGGCAGAGATTCTGTCGGGGAAACTTCCCTCTGGGAGGGGGAGATCGAAGCAATCGTCATCACCAACGCTTCCTCCATCGTGGGAGGACAAATATTCATCAACATCTTCACCAACACCATCTCATCTCAAACCATAGTTCATCTCTTGTATTCAATCTTTGTCTCAAAGCCTCAGATTGGTACCTGTGGGTTACTAGTAGTGTTGATTACATCTCGTAGTTGATGCCTGTTGGTTTACTAAGTGGAAGATATTATGTTCAGATCCTTGATCTCCATTATTACACCTCTGATCTTGAACATGTTGATGACGTGTGAGTAGTTACTTTTGTTCCTGAGGACATGGAATACGTCTTGTTATAATTAATCATGTGAAGTTGGTATTCATTCGATATTTCGATTATGTGTATGTTGTTGCTTCTCTTAGTGGTGTCGTGTGAACGTCGACAACACGACACTTCACCATGTTATGGGCCTAAGGGAAGTCATTGTGGAGTAAAAAGTAGATGATTTGTTGCGAGAGTGACAGAAGCTTACACAACAGTTTATTCATTACTTCATAAGGGGCTGATTTGGATCCACACGTTTCATGCTATGGTTAGATTTACCTTAATTCTTCTTTTGTAGTTGCGGATGCTTGTGATAGGGGGTAATCATTAGTAGGTTCTTTGTTCAAGTAAGAACAACACCTTAGCACCGGTCCACCCACATATCAAATTATCAAAGTAACGAACGCGAATCAACTCAACATGATGAACAATACTAGACAAAAATTCCCATGTGTCCTCGGGAGCGCTTGCTTAATATAAGAGTACTTTCAAGCATGTCCTTTGCTATAAAAAGGATTGGGCTACCTCGTTGCACCTTTGTTACTATTGCTACTTATCACTTATTACGAATTACCTTGCTACAAAACTATCTATCACTGTTACTCACAACACTTGCACAGAATTACTTGCTGAAAACTGCTTATCATTTACTTCTTCTCCTCGTTGGATTCGACACTGTTACTTATTGAAAGGACTATGATTGATCCCCTATACTTGTGGGCCATCAGCGTCGGGTGGGTTGACGGAAGGGGAGCGGCGAGATGGATCAGATCCGGTGAGGATCTCCAGTGAGGGGGAAAGCGGGTGGCGGGGCGTGGGATCGGGCGGTGGGGCTAGGGTGTCAGCGAGAGAAGGGAGGGGGACAGGTGATCGGTTAGCCGGTCCGGATTTGATCCGCAGCGGATCTGAATCTGGGCCAGATCAATTTGGTGGTCCGTCACACTATTGTTTCCAATAAAAATGTTTTTTTTTCATTTTGAAAATGTAGAGAGAGAGAAAAGGACAGAAAACAAAAGAAATGAAAATATAATACATACATATCATATATCAAAATGATCAGAAAAATAAATCCTAAAAGATGAACTATTTTTTAGAGTCAAAATAATAACTTTATACAAATCATTTTTATTTTTGAAAATTCCAAATAAAATCAAATTTGACTTTCAAATAATTTAGCACTATTTTCTTCTGACTTTTAGGGTGGCATGGTACCTCCTCTCATAATTGTTGATCAAAGTATTTTGTCAGGGATTTGTGAGTATCATTCGAATGCCAATTTGAAATGAAGTCAAATTCAAATTAAAAATTCAAATGCTACATTCCAATTCAATGAAAATGCATCGATGCTTAGCTATAATTGTAAAACATTCCAAATTGAAAATCTGGGATGTTACAAACCTACCCACCTTAAGATGAATCTCGCCCTCGAGATTCGGGTTGTGTAGCAAATAGGAGCAGATGGTCTCGACAAAGGTCTTCTTCTCGTTCCCATGTGGCTTCCTCCTTGGTATGGTGACTCTACCGAACCTTTCAAAACTTCATGATCTTGCTACAGGTATCTTTGTTTGCAGTCTTGAGGATCCTGACGGGCTTCTCCTCATAGTCAGATCACTGTCAAGATGTATGGCCTCTCAGGGCACTATGTCTCTCAAAGGAATAGCAGCCATCTCAGCATGGCATTTCTTCAGCTGGGAAACATGAAAGACAACGTGAACTTCTGACAATCCTTCTGGCAATTCCAGCTTGTATGCAACTTCTCCTATGCGTTCAAGAATTTTGTAGGGGCCTATGAATCTGGGAGCTATCTTTCCTTGAACACCAAACCTCTTGATTCCTAGAAGTGGAGACAGACGGAGATATGCTCGGTGTCCCACTTCGTATGTTACTACCTAGCGTTTACTATCAGCATAACTCTTCTGTCTGGACTGGGCTATCTTGAATCTGTCACAAATTAGCTTGACCTTCTCTTCATAACCTCTGATAAGATCGGCGCCAAAAAGTTTTCGGTCTCAAACACCATCCCACATCAATGGTGTTGTGCATCTCCTTCCGTATAGAGCTTCAAAAGGGGCCATCTTCAGACTGGTCTAATAGCTGTTGTTTTATGAGAACTTTGCGTAGGGCAAGTTATCGTCCTAGCTAGCCCCATAGTCTATCACACAAGATCTCAACATGTCGTCCAGAATCTAGTTGACTCTCTCGGTCTATCCATCTATGTAAAGATGAAAAGATGTACTGAACTCGAGCCTCGTACCGAAAGTTTCATGTAACTGATTCCAAAACTTTGAGGTAAATTGTGTTCCTCTATCTTATGCGATACTCCTCAGAACTCCATGGAGACATACGATCCTGGTCATATATATCTTGGCTAACTTAGCACTGGTATAGGTGGTCTTCACGGGAATGAAGTGAGCTACCTTGGTCATGCGATCAACCACTACCCAGATGGAATCATAACCTGAACGAGTCTTGGGAAATCCTGTGATAAAATCCATCCCAAGTTTTTCCCATTTCCACTCGGGTATCGACAAAGGTTGAAGTAACCCAGTTGGCTTCTGATGTTCTGCCTTTACTCGCTGACAAACATCGGAAAATGCTACATACTCGGCAATATACTTCTTCATGCCTGTCCACCAGACACTTTCCTTCAAATCCAGATACATCTTGGTGTTGCCTGGGTGTATCGAGTATGGTGAATCATGGTCCTCCTGAAGTATTAACTTCCTCAGCTCTGGATCATTGGGCACATAGATACAATCCTCAAACCATATAGTTCCATGTTTATCCTCGCGAAAACCTATAGCTTTTCTGTTATTCGTCCTTTCCTTTATATCAGCAATTTCCTTGTCCGACTTCTGGGCTTCACGGATTCTTTCGGTCAATGGGACTGAATCTCTATTGTTGCAACATATCCTCTTGGAACTATATCCAATCAGAGATCTGTGAGATCGTCGGCTATGTCCAGGGGTAATCCTCCCGCTATGAAGGTGTTCACATAGCTCTTATGTCTCAAAGAATCTTCTACAACATTTGCTTTTCCTGGGTGATAATGCAATCTCATGTCACAATCCTTGATCAACTCTAGCCATCCCCTATGTCCCAGGTTCAATTCCTTCTATGTGAAGATATACTTCAAGATCTTATGATCCGTGTAAATGTCACAACTATTTCCGATAAGGAAATGTCTCTAGGTCTTGAGTGCGTGCACTACAGCTGCTAACTCCAAATCATGCATGGCATAGTTCAACTCATGAAGTCGTAGCCGTCTGGATGCATAGGCTACAACTTTTCCATCTTGCATGAGCACTCCTGCAGGTCCTTGATGTGAAGCATCACAATATAGCTGAAAATTCATTTGAATGTTTGGCAAAATTAGCACTGGGGCTGTAACCAATCGTTTCTTCAACAACTCTGTCATGGGCTTTGCAATCTTCGAGAAGTTCTCTATAAACCTCCGATAATATCCTGCAATCCAAGAAAACAGCGGATCTCCTTGACTGAGGTGGGTGCCTTCCATTCATTGACTGCTGCAACCTTGGAAGGATCAACAGCTATTCCTTCTCCAGAAATAATATGTCCTTGAAATCTAACTTCCTTCAACAAAAATTCACATTTGCTGAACTTGGCATATAACTGATGTTCTCGGAGCTTCTCCAGAACTAAACACAAGTGTTCCTTGTGTTCCTCCTCGCTCTTGGAAAATATCAATATATTGTTGATCAACACCACGAAAAACTTGTCCAGATATTCCATAAATACCTTGTTCGTCATACTCATAAAATATGAAGGAGCATTAGTCAAACCAAATGACATGACCGTATACTCATATAGACCATACCTTGTGATGAAAGTTGTTTTGGGTATATCATGTTCATGAATTTTCAACTGATGATACCCTGATCGAAGATCAATCTTGGAGAATACTCTGGCTCGAACTAGTTAATCAAACAAATCGTTTATCATCGACAGAGGGTACTTGTTCTCAACGTTTTATCCTTCTTCTCTACCAAGAGAACTAGGGCACCCCAAGGTGATGAGCTTGGGAAAATATAACCGTTATCCAATAGCTCCTTAATTTGTTTCTTGATTTCTTCCAAATCATTTGCGGGCATCCGATAAGGTCTCTTGGATATTGGGGCTGTCACTGGCAATAACTATATCAGGAACTCAATTTCTCTATCTGGTGGCATGCCTAGCAATTCCTTCGGGAATACATCAGGGAAGCCTTGTACTACTGGCACTTCCTCTTGAACAACTTATGTGAGGGAATTTACCCAAGTATTCTTCGGTGTGTGCCTCAATACATACTTAATCCTCTTTTGCTCCAGGGTGGTGAGCAAAATCAACTGACGAGCATAATCGACGTTTCCTTCATACTTGGTCAGCCAATCCTTTCCTAGGATTACATCCAATCCCCGTGAATCGAATACGATGAGGTCAGTGGGAAATTCATTCATATCATATCCCAGCAGTCATATCGGCTCCCGGGGAACTAATCTGAAGGGGTCTACTAAGGGTTCTAGTGGGCAACCCATACTTTTCCACAACTACCCTCGATATGAATGAATGCTATGCATCAGAATCAAAAATTACCAATACTGGAAATTAATTTAATAAAAACATACCAAGCATATTCTCTGGCTGATCATAAATCTCCTCCACATCAATGTGGTTCACCTGAGATCATGGAAAAGGGTTGGGCTTCTTTGTTGCTGAGTTTACATTGTCATTTCCATTTCCCTGCTTGGCCTCTGGACAATGGGTGGATTAATGTCCCATCTTCTTGCACTTGAAATAGGTCATATGACTCGGATCATTCTGATAAAGAGCGGGACGGTGCTGACTGCCATTGCCTCCATTTCCATTCTTGAAGTTTTTGTTGTTGTTGTTACGATTGTTCCCATTTCCTCCATGGTTATGACCTCCATGAGTATGTCCTCCATGAGTTTGGTGATTGTGCCCTCCAAACTTACTGGATCTTGATCTGGTTTTCCCCGTGTAAGGGGAGTAACGGTGCTTCTGCTAAACTCTAGAGTTGTACTTTCCATGTCCATACTTCCGCTTGCGGTTCTCTACCTGCTGATGCTTTCCCTCCAGAATAAGAGACTTGTCTACCAACTCCTGGTAGTTGTTGAAGGTAGAAACAGTCAACTGAATGCTCAATTCATCATTGAGTCCCTCTAAGAACTTCTCGTGCTTGGTTCCATCATCAACAACATCTACGGGAGCATATATGGCCAACAAGTTGAACTCGTCCACGTACTGAGCCAGATAATGGTTGCCCTGGCGTAAGTTGTGAAACTCATGCTTCTGCAAGCTCATGGCTCCAGCTAACACATGTCTAGTGTGGAAGGCCTACTTGAATTGATCCCATGTCAGAGTGGCAATGCAATGAGTGGTGGTGTAGTTTTCCCACCAAGAAGTTGTTGGTCCTTCCAGTTGGTGTGCCGCAAATCGCACCTTTTCCACTTTAGTGCATCCAGCGGTAATCAGCTCTCTTTCCATCTTACAACGCCAATCATCTGCCACAATGGGCTCAGTGCTTCTGGAAAAAGTTGGTGGAGTCAGCCTCAACAAACGGGTGAGGTTGTCGGCCTGCGGTGGAGGGTCATTGTTGTTGGCTTGGTTCTCGATCAACAATTGCATCAGTGCATTCTATTGCTAAATAAGCTGAGTGAGCTTCGGTGGGAAGTTTCATCCGGGGTCACCGCTTAGAGGCATCTGACGGTTTAGAGTGATGAGAATTAGAATAGAACAAGGGTCTAAAGATAAAATAACACTACCCATATGCATGCAACAATCATTAGCACACCAAACATTCATTTATTCAACTCAAATATGGTTCAAATCTCAGGATACAAGTCCTACGATAAAATGAAACATCGCCCTAATTGATCAACGAGAAAAATAAAGATAACATGGTGGTCATAACTAAGTGTCCTCCTCAGAACTCCATGTTGGTGCATCCTCCCATGATGCTCTCCTCGTACTCATCATCGTTGCTCACGAAGGGGCCATTGATGTCATTCGAGTGAAGGTCTTCTCCCTGGACCAGTTTCTCCTCTAGGGATGCAACAAAAAGCTTCAAGTTCTTGATCCTCTCCAGAAGGTATTTAACTTCATCTTCATGCTCGTAGTGGGCTTCACGCGCTTCATCCTCAGTTTCAACTTCACGAATCATCAGCTTCTCGATCATCTTTGTGCTTCTGCGTAGCTGAGTCTCCAGAGTCCTGATGTGAACCTCCAAGTCATGGACGAATGAATTGATAGAGTCTTCATTCACGATGCAAACGATCTCTCCATCTGTAGTCTTGTGGGAGATCATGTTGAGGTATGATCTGATGAGATCGCCTCTCTACTCCTCCCTGATGCTTCCAAGTGCACGATGAACTGCCATGTTCCTCCCGAGAATCCAAGTGGGAGAAACAAACAGGAAGTTGATGGGCTCTGAGTAATTTCTGAAGGTCCTCCCGACAATGTGCACCTCAATCTTATAACGAGGGTCTATCGGAAGAGGCATGACAGGGGTCCCGTGATAGTAGGCAGAGCAATCCTCAACTCCTTGATGATCTGCACTAGCAGCGGGCCGACGGGCATCGTCTCGTCAAGCTGGCAAAACTCCATGATCAGGACTGCGGTGAAGGAGGCCATCTAAAATATTGAAAATCGAAGAAGAGTCAGAAATGAACTGATGAGAATATAGGAATTAAAACATAAATAAAAATGATTTTCTCCCTAAGGGTTTTTCCAATCCTAGTGGTTACGTCCTACGGTCACTGTGTGCTTTGATGCCATATCTATAGTGACCCGGCCCGAAACGGTCAAGTATGTGTGTAGTTGTATAGTCCCAAGATCATGTTGGCACATGATAACCCACAAGTATAGGAGATCGCAACAGTTTTCGAGGGTAGAGTAGTCAACCCAAATTTATAGATTCGACACAAGGGGAGCCAAAGAATATTTGAGAGTATTAGCAGCTGAGTTGTCAATTCAACCACACCTGGAGATTAAATATCTCCAGCAGAGTGATCAGTAGCACAATAGTATGATAGTTTTGATAGCAGTGGTAGCAGTAACGGTAACAGTAGCAGTGACAGCAATAGTTTTGTAGCAAGTGTAACAGTAGCAGCAGCAATAGTAACTTAGCAAGAACAATATGTGGAAAACTCGTAGGCACTGGATCGGTGAACTCGTTGGATGATATTCATCATATAACAGTCATAACCTAGGGCGACACAGAACTAGCTCCAGTTCATAAATGTAATGTAGGCATGTATTCCGTAAATAGTCATACGTGCTTGTGGAAAAGAACTTGCATGACATCTTTTGTCCTACCCTCCCGTGGCAGCGGGGTCCATAAGGAAACTAAAGGATATTAAGGCCTCCTTTTAATAGAGAACCGGAACAAAGCATTAACATATAGTGAATACATGAACTCCTCAAACTACGGTCATCACCGTGAAGTATCCCAAATATTGTCACTATGGGGTTGACGGATCATAACACGTAATATGTGCATATGATTAGGCAAGATCGGATCAAGAACATAGATATAATGGTGATAACATAAAAGGTTAAGATCTGAAATCATGGCACTCGGGCCCTAGTGATAAGCATTAAGCATGGCAAAGTCATAGCAACATCAATCTCAGAACATAATGGATACTAGGGATCAAGCCCTAACAAAACTAACTCGATTACATGATGAATCTCATCCAACTCCTCACCGAAAAGCAGGCCTACGAAGGGATTACTCACTCCCGGTGGGGAGCATCATGGAATTGACGATGAAGAAGGGTCGATGATGACGAAGACCGAACATTCCCCTCTCCGGAGCCCCAAACGGGCTCCAGATCTGGCCTCCCGATGAAGAACAGGAGGTGGCGGCGGCTCTGTATCATAAAACACGATTGTCGGGGTAAACAGACAGGGGTGTTCATTTTCCCCCTGACTCGTGCCCGGACAGACGGTCACCGACGCCCGGCAGCCACAACCTGCACAGGCGATAGAAGCAGAAAACCCCGACAGCAATCAAGACCAAGACTCCAGCAAGCTCAATGTGGCAGCCCAAGCCTGGGCTGCGACGCGCCAAGCATGACCCCGACGCTTGTCGGGGATCAAGACGAATGCACCTTTCAAAAGACCCGGCAAGCCATTTCCCGGCAGGCATGACCATCCAGCCACCGCTCCACCGCATCGCTACGCCTGTAACTTATCGATGCGGTCGAGCCCTCAGGCGATTAATCAGCTCTCGCTAAGCACATGGCAACACATTGGACGGCAAGTTACGCTTGGTTGACACCCGCCCTGCAGCGTGTCAAGATCTTAAGCAGCAACCGGCCAAGCGGTGGCAAAGGCTTGCCGGGGATGCACCCCCAAACGCCACCTAGGCAGGTAATCATGGCATTTTGTCCAAAATGCCAGAGTTAGGTATGATAGCTCTGCTTAGCTATATAATCAATAGATAATGTCTGTTTTGCCACTGTGGTAACCCCTTGAACTATAAAAGGAGGCCCAAGGCAACCTAGCTTAAGGTTGGCAACTCAAACCCCCGAACGCTTGTACTCGCATAGCTGCCCCCCCCCCAGCAGCAGTCCTTGCCGGGGTTAGGCGCCTTGCGTTATTCGTGTTCCTCCAATCAATCCACCAAAAAGGAGGAGTAGGGTTTTACGCTTAGCAGCGGCCCAAACTTGGGTAAAATGCCTGACCCTTGATCGTTGCGCTGTCTCATGCTCTCCGCTCTTCGTGCAATGTGACCCCCCTGCCGAACCACAAGGGACCTCTAGTCCCATAGGTGATCGTGAGCATCCATGCCCCGACATCTTTGGCGCGCCAGGTAGGGGGTGTGCATCATTTGCGCGAACCCGAGTTCGTGAACGGCGAATCGGTCTTCGTCATCATCTTCTTCAACAATGGCCCCGAAGAAGAAATCCAGCATGGCCGCGCGTCTTCCCACTTCAAGGACCCCCCCGCGCGCTGCCACAAGCGCGGCGGGTGACGCGGCGGCCGTAGGTGGCGAAGGCGCCATAAGCAACACGGCCGGCACAGGCGGCGCTGCCGTCGTGTTCTCTGTGGCCAAGACCGGAGCGGAGAACACCGAAAAGAAATGAGTCCGCTCGACCCCAGTGAGATATGGCGCAGACCAGCAAGTTAAGGGGAGAAAGAGGTACCTGACCATATCCTTCTTCCTCCTCCTTCCCCGCCTATGGTGAGCTCTGTGCAGGCGACGACATCATCAGTGTCGATAAACTCGCACAAGGATCGGTCTTGCATTTGTCCCGCCAAGGGACGAATCCTGAACCAAGTGCTAGAGTATATCCGCTGGTAGACGCTCCCGGCAGGCGAACCACGGCAAGATCCCGTACACCCCTCACGGGATGCCACGAGACCGTTGGGTAGAAAAAAGAAGAAGAGAGGGGGTGGAAGAGAAGAGATGACCGTGCCCGCCCTTTTTCCTTTTTCCATTCTCGAATCAATCATGAATATTGCATCAACCCGGCAAGCTCTTGCCGCGGACCGTATGCAGGACTAACGGATCTTCAAGTATCCCCGTTTTGTCTCTTCCCTAAGTTCCTTCTCTTTCAGGGCTGCAGTGAGCATATGCTTGCGCGCGTACCATAAGGGGAACTAAAGAAAGAAGACGCCTGGGTGACATGAAAGACCAAAAGCTAAGTTGACTCAATAGTCAATTTCCATTAAGATATACTTTTATATGCCCTTTCGTTGAACCAAAAGGTTTCGTATGCCGAACCTTGCGTGTGACCGAACCTTAATGTGTTCGTTCGCGCCCGTGTTTTTGTTTCAAGCCTGCTCAACAAAACACACGGCAGCGTCAACACTGCCAGAGGTAATCCGCCGGCAGCGTGTTTTTGCCAGCAGAAAGCTAAGGACCTGTTCTTCAAAGCAGTTCGCGGCAACACGTCGTTGGCGGGTAACTAGAAACACGCAATGGTGAGTATCATACGAACACCAGAAGGGAAACGAAGGGCATAGCATACGATTACATAGAAACATCAGTTCAACAAACGATAAAAGAAAGAGAATTCACGCCCTAATACGAGATACCTACTATGTCTTGAGTACAGGGCAATGTGGCGACAAGAAAGATATAGAGCTAACTCCGGTGGCCTCCCTGAGTCCTTGGAACTTTGAGGATCCTGTCGGCAAGTGGCCCGGCCTTCTCCGCAGTAGCTGAAGTGTCGACGCCTAACGGCAGCTTCTTGAAACCATCGGAAAGGTCGAGCTCCGGGTGGAAGAAGGCGAGGTTGCTCAAGACCAGGAACACGGCATTGCACGCTAGCTTCCGGGATTCATCGGCGAATGATGCGGCCCTGTCCTCTTCATACGTCTTCAAACCCTCAATCAGGCCCTCGAAGAATATTGTCAGCTTGACGTTGGGGGCTTCATGTTTGCCGGCGGAATAGGCCCAGCTCTTCATGTCCATCTTGGCAATCTGGGCAGTGAGACGCTCGGCGATATCAACCATCATCTTGATCCAGAGATCACGCTGCTCAACCATGTTCTCCAGGGTCTCTTCGGCATCCTTCTGAAGGGTATGAGCACGGGTCACGTCAGTCAGCAACAGCTTCTCACGGGCCTCGGCAGATTCAAGATTGCTCTCCAAGGAAGCAAGCCTGGATTTCATCTCGGAGATAGTACCATTGGCGGCATCAAGGTCCTGGCCCTTGGAGGAAAGCTATAATTGCGCCTCTTCCAGAGTCGCAGTCACCTTACACGCTTCCTCCCTGAGGGCCTCGACCTCCTTGGTGCTCCTGGCAAAATATTCTGTCAGTTTGATCAGTTGGGCTTCAAATTCAACCTTGGCGGCAGAAGCAGCAGCCAACTCGTCAGTCACCTCCTTCAGCCGAGCAGCAGATTCCGAGGAAAGTGCATCAAGAGCAATCTTGTGGCCATCTTCCAGATCCTTGGTACACTGTCGGACGCAGTCCTCCAGCTCATCATCCTTGGCATGGAGGGTGGCATCGAGGTTCTCTTCCCGGGCAGAAATGTCGTCCTCCCTGGCGTCCAGAAGCGCCTTGCGCTCCACCAGACGGACCTTCTGGGCGGTGACATCCTCGTTAGCCATGGACAATGTTTCATGCTGCCTCTTGAGGGAATGGACCTGCCAATTGTACCAGTCCCGCAGTTCGCTCCCTTTGCTCCTCAGCTGCTGATTCAAAGCCCGACCGAATCTCGTTGCTCCTTGACCGTCTGCCACTAGAGGTTGTACCTGTTCTGAACATCCTTAAACCCTTCTGCTATGGACTCCAGAAAAGCCAAGTCCTTGGCGGCGTCGGCAGCGCTGTGGGCCCCTTCGACCATCTGGGGTAGTGGCGCCAGGATCTTACTGATCTCTTCGTCGAGATCCACACCCGCTGAGAAGGGCGAGCCGAGAGCTGTGTGGCTTAACGGAGCAGTGATCAGCGCCAGATGACTTTGCGGGGATTGCAGGGCTGACGCCAGGGGGTAGCTGGACGAAGAAGGCATCATAGCTTGAAGGGGAGTCTTCCCTTCAACCCCTAAGCTCAGTACGGGCACGCTGCCGGGATTTTGTTCCACCCTCTTCGGGGACCCCTGAATATCCCCGGCAGCAGAGCCATGTTCTTTTGCGGCAGAGATCTTCACCGCTTCCATGGCAGTGTCTTTCCCAATAATAGCAACCTCCTCCAGCAGTTCGGGCTCTTCAAAAAGTGGGGCTGCTGAATATTACAACAAAACAGAAGCATGAAAAATCAAGAATCTACAAAGCGCGTAAGGAAAAAGATACAGGGGAAACCAGAACACCGGCAAGAGGGATACCCGATGCAGAATGCTGCGGAAGGACCTCCCCTTCCCCGGCAACATCAGTTGTCGGCGTGCCGTTTGTCGCTGCCCCTTCGGCGATGGCCCTTGCACGAGCAGATTCCTCGGCGGAGGCCCTTGCCGGCGAGTCCCCCTCACGGGCAACGGTTGACGGGGAATCTTGGAGGAGGAGTTCCACTGGATGGGCCTCCCTCCGATCTTCCTCTCCCGTTCCCCTGACGGGAGAAGGGAGGCGCACTTCCTCATCTCCGCCAGCGGACGAGACCTGCGTTTGAGTTTCATGAAGAGGACTGGGCTGGGGGCTAGACACGGGATTCCCTTCCACGTCCCCTGCAGAGCTTCCGCCTGCTGCAAGGTCTGAGCCCGCGGCAGACTTGGCCCTCTTGACCCTGTGCGCAAGAGTCTCATCATCTTCGTCCCTGTCAAGGTCAACCATACATGATCAATCAGAAGATTAAAAATTGAAAGCCTTTTGACGGAAGCTGGGATCAACAAAATTAACTCCGAGGCAAGGAGCATTGAGCCCAGCTCGTACGACGCAAGCGGTGGAGTTGCTCGGCTCCTCTTCAGAGTTGGAGGGGCGGGGCTTGGCGGAGAGGCCAGGGCTGCCGGCAAGGCCGAACTTGGCGGAGAAGTTGGACTCGACAGGGGGCTGGGATCCACCCCATGCACTTTCCGTCGCTTGGCGAGGGATGCCTTGGTCTGAGTGAGGCGCGAGGATTGACGACGTGCTACTCCACGCCCAGCGCCCTTGACAGTCGTCTTCTTCACCTTCGAGGAACTTTGCGAAAACGCAGAGGCCGTTGACTCCCGATTGGTGCGTAGACGGGGGCGGTGACCCAGCTCCGGAGCTTGGGGTCCCTCTTCAAGCCCCTCCTCTACCACCTCCGGGTCCTTCGCCCCTTCCGCCTCGCCTTCCACCTGGACCCCTATTGCCGTGGTTTGGGAACTGCTAGCCCCGGCAAGCTCCAGCCCGGCAAACTCCTCCAGAACAAGATTTTCGCCCACCTCATCAGAAGAGCCGCCGTCCCCAGGCTCCTCTTCTCCTTCTGAAGCTGCTCTCCTGGCGGACCTGATGGCCTTGTCCTTCGCGATTCGTCCAGAGATAAAGGCTCTCTCCACCTCCCTGGTCGGAGCGGTCAGGTTATCCTTCGGTTTGATAGCCCTTTCCTCCAAGGCGGAGATCCACTCCATATCGTTCTCTAGGGCGGGCAGCTCCCAGTCAGACTTAACGCCGAAGGCGTCACATTCTGGCATCCATTGAAGAATCTGATTCCTGGCGGAATTGCGATGCAGCGGGATAAATTTCTCCGGCAGGCGATGTGTCCCGAAATGGCCAAACAGCTGATCACACAGCCAACCATGGCAGTAAGATGTCAGGTTGTTGGCAGGACCAGGATACAGGCGCATCCAATCGGCAGGACCATTGAACTCCCAAGCAAACCGGTCTCTCTTTTGCAAAGGAGCGATGCGGCGGTGGAGGAAGTCTGCCCCCACCCGTTCAATGGTCAATCCGGCAGCCTTGAGGCGGATGATCCTGTTCAGCGCCAAGCGGAGTTTGCTGTCAGATGGGCCAGGCTTCCCCCAGTCGCTGCCGCGCGTGATGCATTTAGTCCGCGCCCGGCAAAACTCGGGGACTTTATCATCCTTGATCCAGCACCAGTCGCCCCTCCATTTGTTCCACTTACCACGAAGATTTCTGGAAAGGTACTCCTTCTTATCCCGGGGGATCCATCTTATATTTCCGGAGCGGTGGGATTTGTCCTCAATCCAGGGAAGGAAGAAGTGCTTGAAAAAGTCCACATTGGGGGCAACCCTGACAAAGTTCTCGCACAGATGGGCAAATATCGCCATGCAAGACATCGCATTGGGCGTGAAATCCAAAAGGTGAAATCCGTATGTTGCCATCATGGCGCAGAAGAAATCAGAGAAGGGAGGAACAAGACCGCAGAAAAAGTATGCACAGAAGAAGTGGTACGAATCTGAGGGCTTCTTCTCCTTGGGGTTTTCTGGCAGAACTTGCGGCGCTCCATGCCCCTTTGTCAGCCGCCCCCACATATAGGCGTACCTCTCGATCAGAGTATTGCCATATAGGCTCGATGGAGAGATAACCACATCTCCTTGTCGCCGCCTCTCTAGCTCTTTCGCTTTCCTCCTCCGTTCCTCAGCCGCCGGGTCCGTGGATGTGGCCGCCTGCTTCCCCTTGTTGCTCGCCTTTTTCTGCCCCATCCTGGAAGCCTTCAAGGGCAGCGGGTAGTCCGGCGGTGCTCGGTGGGACGAGAGTGGTGGTGGAAGCAGTTTCTTGACTTGAGGAAGAAGACGAAGGACGGAGAAAGGGATGCGAATGAGCAGCGCCCCTGCGCGATTGTCCTTTTTTATCAGGGGACACGCACAAGGGCTGGCTCTTCACTATCTTTTCGGAAAACTGCCGTTTTATTACTGGCAGTTCCTTTTATTCTCCAACGGCTCCCGTCCATGACCCCATGACCCGCGATAATTGCACGGAGTGGACGTGGATGGAAAGGCAGAACCCCTCCGCCGCATGTCCGTGCACTGTTTGGGGCCTAACCCAACGTGCCAAGCGACACGTATGGCTCAGGCCCGTGCGCTTCTGTCAGGGTAAACAGATAGCGGTGTTCATTTTCCCCCTGACTCGTGCCCGGACAGACGGCCACCAACGCCCGGCAGCCACAACCTGCACACGCGATAGAAGTAGAAAACCTCGACAGCAATCAAGACCAAGACACCAGCAAGCTCAACGCGGCAGCCCAAGCCTGGGCTGCGACGCGCCAAGCACGACCCCGACGCTTGCCGGGGATCAAGACGAATGCACCTTTCAGAAGACCCGGCAAGCCATTTCCCGGCAGGCATGAGCCATCCAGCCACCGCTCCACCGCATCGCTACGCCTGTCACTTATTGATGCAGTGTCGAGCCCTCAGGCGATTAATCAGCTCTCGCTAAGCACGTGGCGACACATTGGAAGGCAAGTTACGCTCGATTGACACTCGCCCTGCAGCGGGTCAAGATCTTAAGCAGCAACCGGCCAAGCGGTGGCAAAGGCTTGCCGGGGATGCACCCCCAAGCGCCACCTAGGCAGGTAATCATGGCATTTTGTCCTAAATGCGAGAGTTAGGTATGATAGCTCTGCTTAGCTATCTAATCAATAGATAATGTCTGTTTTGCCACTGTGGTAACCCCTTGCACTATAAAAGGAGGCCCAAGGCAACCTAGCTCAAGGTTGGCAACTCAAACCCCCGAACGCTTGTACTCGCATAGCTGCTCCCCCCCCCCAGTAGCAGTCCTTGCCGGGGTTAGGTGCCCTCCGTTCTTCGTGTTCCTCCAATCAATCCACCAAAACGCAGGAATAGGGTTTTACGCTTAGCAGCGGCCCGAACCTGGGTAAAATGCCTGACCCTTGATCGTTGCGATGTCTCATGCTCTCTGCTCTTCGTGCAACATTGACGCCCCCTGCCGAACCACAAGGGACCTCTGGTCCCATAGGTGATCGTTAGCATCCGTGCCCCGAGAACGATGAAACTTTCTCTCTGATTTTTTTCTCCGAAAATAGGAATATATAGTGCCGGAATTAGGGTCAGTGGGGCCCCGAGGTGGGCACAACCCACCAGGGCGCGCCCTGGTGTATCTTGCCCAGCCAGGGGCCCCCTCCGGTGGTTCTTGGCTCTAGTATTTTTCATTTATTCTAAAATAAATCTCCAAAAAGTTTCGTCCAATTCTGAGAACTTTTATTTCTGCACAAAAAACAACACCATGGTAGTTCTGCTGAAAACAGCGTCAGTCCGGGTTAGTTTCATTCAAATCATGCAAATTAGAGTCCAAAACAAGGGCAAAAGTGTGAGGAAAAGTAGATACGACGGAGACGTATCAACTCCCCCAAGCTTAACCCATTGCTTGTCCTCAAGCAATTCAGTTGACAAACCGCTTTTCTCTGCCATAGTCACTTCATCAAATATCTTCATTATTGCCTTTCACTTGCACGACCGAATGATAAGAAAATAGTAATAGTGCAAGAGTGCCGTGGACTAAGCTGGAATCTGCAACATTTTATTCAAGAGGAGAAGACAAGGTAAAATGGGCTCTTTGTTAGATTAACAATGATGCATATGAGAGCCACTCAACATTTTCATCGTGGTCTTCTCCTTGGTACGACTCAAACAAAAAGAAAAGAATTTCAGAGAAACACACTGAAATATTTTTGGAGATTTTGGTTTTTCTTGAAGAAAGCAAATTAAAGAGGAAAAAACAAAAACAAGAAAAACTATTTACACGGGAAAGCTCCCAACAAGTAAAAGAAGAAACAAGAAATCTATTTTGGTTTTCTTTTGATGCTACAATTAAACTAAGCTAGAAAGAAAAAAACGAAAAGAAGTAGGAAATATTTCTGGATTTTCTTAAAGTTTTTCAAACACACAAGAAGAAAGCGAGAAAACAAATTTAGCATGGATATTACAATGAAAAAGTATGAACACCGACAACTGGATTGAAATGTGTGAACATGAATGTAATGTCGGTGGAAATACGTACTCCCCCAAGCTTAGGATTTTGGCCTAGCTTGGTAATCACCATCCGCATGGATAATAGTCTGAGCGATAGCTTACTGAGGCCCTGGGTGCAAACTCCTCGGCCCTCCTGGAAGCTTCGACCTCCGCATTGTGCGCATGGGCTTCGCTCTCAAGAACATAGTATCTTCCCCTACTGTGAAAATCAAAGAGAGCAGGAGCAGGCAAAGTGACAGGCACAACGTTTTTTTATTAAATCTCAAGTTATAAGTGTAGTTAGTGGTCGTGCCCGTAAGGAACTTATGATGCTTCATGGCATCAAAGTCTAAATACGGAATAGGTAAGAAGGGGTCATTAGGCCAAGGTGATACATTTAGTCTCTCTGCTACACGGGAAGCATAAATTCCTCCATAGAAATTACCACTAGCAGCATTGTGCTGCAATCTCCGTGCAACAATTGCCCCGAGATTATAACATTTATTTACGGTTATGGCAGTGTGTATGAGGCTCAAATCAGGAGTACACAGTGTGCTACAATCTTGTTTGCCTACGATACATTTGCCATTAAAGAGTGCGAAATATTGTATTGATGGGAAATGGATGCTCTTAATTCTCCCTTGTGTTACTCCCCTTTCATCGCCATAACAATGATTAAACAAAAATGACTCGTATTCAGATATTGTTGGTTCATCAAGGGAACCCCAATATGGAAATTGGCATGCTTCACTTAACATTTCTAGCGGCATGGTGAAGGAACGGTCATAAAGGTTGAATGAAACTCTAAACTCACGAGGAAAATATTTAAATTTATTTGTGAATGTTTTTGTGAGTTCGAGGTGTTGAGGACACTTATCTGCGATGAAGGGAGCAAGCTCTGTATTGTGGATATATTGATCAAATTCCCCCTTAATAACTGCACCTTCCATGAACTCGTCGCATGACCACAAGCATGATTTGGTGGCGGCATCTCGCATTGAGCTTTCGCTTGGCTCAACATAAGATTTTCGAACCGAACTTCCACTTGATGAGGCCTCCGAGGATCTCCTCCTCGAAGAAGGCCTAAAGAATTGCATTTTATTTGCGAACAAATTTCTGAAATATTTTTGAGACACAAAATTTTGTCAACAAAACTCTGTAAGATTGGTAGCAACTACTCCTAAACATGCATAGAGGCCATATTGAGCATTCAAACTACATAGAACTCTAAGAATTCAACATGCAAGCTCATCTACAGAAGCACCAAGGGTAGCTAATTACTCTAAAAATAACCCACTAAATCAAAAACTAATTGGAGCAATGGAGGAGTCACATACCAAGTAGCAATCCCTCCAAACAGTGTCAGAAATGGAGCTTCGAGCTAAGAGATCGAAATCCGCGGGTTTGAGAGCAAGAACACGGGAATGGTGGCTGAGGTGATTTTTTCTGGAGGTAGGGGATGATGTGGGTTAAAGAAGTAAGTGAGGGGGCCCACGTGGGGGCGACAACCCACCAGGGCGCGCTTGGGGGTGCTGGCGCACCCTGGTGTCTTGTGGGCACCAGGTGCACCCCCCCTCTGGTATTATTTGCACCAGAAATTCAGAAATATTCGGAAAAAAATCGTATTAAATTTTCAGAACATTCTGAGGACTTTTATTTTTGGGTCATTTTTTTATTGCACGGAGAAAACAGAAAACAGGATAAACATGGCATTTTATTTTATTTGACTAACTAAAACAGAAAATAAATGGTGGGAACAGAGAGTTGTGCTTACTAGATTCATCAACTTCATACCTCTCAAAAATGATCCATTAATAAGGTTGATCAAGTCTTATTAACATCCACTTCCGATTAGCATGAAAGCGAAGAACTTTCATAAAACACTAAGTTACCTCAATGGGGATGTGCATATCCCCAACAATAAGTATATCATATTTCTTTTTGGCACTAGGTAGAGGTAATTGAAAACTTCCAACAGTGATGGTCGGAGATTCTTCAATAACATTTATACCATTCACTTGGAATTGCTTCTTCGGAAAGTGCACCGTATGCTCATTACCATTGATATGAAAAGTGACTTTGCTTTTATTGCAATCAATAACAGCCCCGGCAGTATTCAAAAAGGGTCTACCAAGGATAATCGACATGTTGTCGTCCTTGGGCATCTCAAGAATAACAAAGTCCATTAAGATAGTAACATTTGCAACAACAACGGGCATGTCCTCACAAATACCGATAGGTATGGCAGTTGATTTGTCAGCCATTTGCAAAAATATTTCAGTAGGTGTGAGTTTATTCAAATCAAGTCTCTTATAACACTAACACCAGCTCCCAAGTCATGCAAAGCAGTTTTGACATAGTTTCTTTTAATGGAGCAAGGCATAATTGGTATTCCGGATCTCCAAGTTTTTTAGGTACTTCATCCTTAAAAGAATAATTAGCAAGCATGGTGGAGATTTCAGCTTCAGGTATCTTTCTTTTATTAGTGATGATGTCTTTCATATACTTTGCATAGGGGGGCATCTTTAAAATATCAGTAAAGCGGGTATGCAAAAAGACTGGCCTAACCATTTCAGCAAAGCACTCAAATTCTTCATCATCCTTTTTCTTAGATGGCTTAGGTTGAAATGGCATGGGTTTCTGAACCCATGGCTCTCTTTCTTTACCATGTTTCCTAGCCACAAAGTCTCTTTTATCATACGTTTATTTTTAGATTGTGGGTTATCAAGATCAGGAGCGGGCTCTATTTCAACATCATTATCTGGTTCTTTATCATTATTGGGTTGAGCATCTTCATGAACATCATCATTATCATTTTCATTATCACTAGGTGAATATTCATTACCAGACTGAGTTTCAGCAACGGAAATAGAGACATCAGTATTATCAGGAGGTTTTTGTATCTCAGGTTCACTAGAGGTATGTAGAGTCCTATCATTTTTCTTTTTCTTTTTCTTTTTAGAAGGACTAGGTGCATCAGTATTAATTCTCTTAGAATCTTCACAAGTGCAGAAAAGCCTAGCTATGGCGTGGCAAAAAGGGCCTTGCTGGCGTAGGCACCCTACGCCAGCAATATGGCGCCACAGTTAAATAATAGTGGTGGCGTTGGATCTTACGCCAGCAGTATTTCATATACCTATGGCGTTGGATTTGTCGCCACGACGGAAATATCATATATATCTACGGCTTGTTAGCTTTTCCAACGCTATAAACTAGCGAGGTCATTACTGGCGGAGCGGATGTTTTGCACGCCAGTACTAAATGACCAAACGCAACAAAAAAACGCTGCCACCGCAGCAAGAAATGCTGCGGCGGTAGCGCAATTTTGTATCAGTATATACATAATGATGTTTGTGTCCCACATTGATTCCGATAAGAAATGAAAACGCACATACAACATAATTTATATTATGGTACACATCATATATATATGCATACATTAACCATCGTCGTAACTACTAGTACGGTACGGATCACGTTTATTAGGATCAATCTTGAAGAAGAGGGAAATTAACCCCCTCATCTCCATGCATGGTGGAGCATAGAGATTCACCGATCTCCAATCTTCCAAGTTGCGATCACTCGGGTAGTTGCCTCCATTTTTTAACTCTTCCAAGTTGCGATCACTCGGGTAGGTGCCTCCATTCTTTTAACTCTTCCAAGTTGCGATCACTCAGGAAGCTGCCTCCATTCTTTTAACTCTTCCAAGTTGCGATCACTCGGGTAGTTGCCTCCATTCTTTTAATAGTACGGGCATTCTTCCATTTTGTGCTGCATTCACAAAATAAAAGTCAATGAAAAAAATGGACATATTGAGACCAAGAAATTTTGATGAAACGGAAATGAATCTACATTTCGCCAAAACATTGGCCACTCTCTCGACCTTTCCCTGCAAAAAGAAACATAGCTAGCGCGAGACAATTCACAAGAACACACGATGATGCAACATATAACATATTTCATCAATTCACATTTCATCAAATGGTTAGAGATAGATTTGTACTATCCGGATCGAGTGGCGGTCGGCTGTCAGCAGGGCACAGTGGGGGCGCCCGTGAAGACTGCGCGATGGGGTGGTGTTGCGTGGCTGACGGGGCGGCCGGACAGGGCGACGGAGGGAGAGATTGGCCGGACAGGACAACCGCGGAGGAACAGAGTGCCGGACAGGACGACGGAGGAAGAGGCTCTTGGATGAGCGGGTGGGCTTGGGGAAGGGCTGGGCAGCGCGGCGGCACGTCTAGCGCAGGGTGCGGGCGCGGCTGGGCGGGGGAACGGTGGAGAACAGTGTCCGGTGTCGGGGGGAAGAAGGGAATCTGAGTTGTTCTCACAATAGAGTGTACATAAAAGTGCCGGTTAGTCATTAGTGCTGGCGCCAATGACGTGGCGGACGCCAGCAGTAATTGGTGTTGTGTTAACTTAATTGGGCTCTTCTAATAATACTTGACAAATGGGGTGTGAAAATGCATACATGAATGTGGATCAAAGTATATAATAATGCAAATTAGGAGGTACAAATGAAGTACAATATCGTGCGAAGTACGTAATACGCAATGAGAAGTACAGAAAGTACTGTAATACACGAATAATGAAGCACACAAAATAATCAAGTACGACGTCATTTGACAATCCTCTCAACGACGGTTTGGGTCTTTTTAATCTTGCTTGAATACTCCCGTCCCGCGTTATGACTCTTTCGTAAGAAGGGACGTTCTCTCTCAGGCAAGGTAGTTCTACTCCTTCTGGTGGTGTAATTTTCATCGTCATCATAGTTCTCCTCTTCTTTTGGGTCGACGCCGAACTGATCATAGTCATCCTCTTCTTTAGATAGATCAAAGCAGCCTGTAAAGGGAAATACAAAAAGAATTACATATATATCATGTGGGGGCATACAAAATTTCGGCATGACCTTTGCTAAAAGTGGTACATATTGAGTACCAGAAATTTGACGAAACGGAAATGAATCAACGTTTCGCCAAAACTTTGGCAACTCTATCTACAAATTCTCCATCCATGCACGTTTCGCCATTTAGCAATCACACACGTACGTAACATGCATAATTAAATGACGAGGAAGTGTTTTTTGTGTTAATTACCTCAAGCAGAAGAAACACGAGTCGAGCTAGTCCTCGAGCGATCCCACGAGAAGCCGATCGACCGTACGTAGGTTGGTGGGCAGAAAACGGTGCACCACCAACAAGAGTTGTGGCTAGCCATTTCTTTACTAGTGCTTGTTCAATTCTTTTAGGATGACCCTCAGGATAAAGTGGTTCTTGTGTCATTCTACCTCCTCTAGTTACTACTCTAGCAGCAAAATCATTCATATTATTATTCATTTCATCAAGAAATTCTTTTTGAGACTTAGCAACTTGTTCTAACTGAGTTTGAACCATAGAGGCATGCTTTCCTACACCTCTAACATCATTAATGATTCTAAATAACAAGTCACTCAAGCGAGCAATCATATCAGAATTATATTTCAATTGTTTCAGGACATGTGAATTGAAATGATCTTGCTTCATAATATAGTTGTCAAAATCATATAAGCACTGACTAGGATGTTTATTGTAAGGGATATCACCTTCATCAAACTTTAATAAAGAATTTACCTCTACCACCTGTGGAGGTGGTGGTGTGTCGAGGCCATGTATTTCTTCAATAGGTGGTAAATTCTTAACATCCTCAGCTTTAATACCTTTTTATTTCATAGATTTCTTTGCCTCTTGCATATCTTCCGGACTGAGAAATAAGATACCTCTCTTCTTCGGAGTGGGTTTGAGGGGTGGTTCAGGAAGAGTCCAATCATCATAATTCTTCAATATGTTATTCAGTAATTCCTCAGCTTGTTCAACAATTCGTTCCCTGAAAACAGAACCAACACAACTATCTAGGAAGTCCTTGACGTAGCTTGAGACTGCGTCGGTCTTTCCCCAAAGAGGAAGGGATGATGCAGCACAACAACGGTAAGTATTTCCCTCAGTTATGAAACCAAGGTTATCGAACCAGTAGGAGGATCACCACGACCCAATAAGCAGCACCTGCACACAAATAACAAATACTTGCAACCCGACGCGAAAGAGAGGTTGTCAATCTCTCTACGGCAAAAAGATAGATTAGGTAGTGATAGATAGGAGAGATAGATCTCTCAAGAACACAAAATAGGAAGAGCAAATAAAAAGTGCAGCAATATGTTTTTGGATTTTTGGTTTTGTAGATCTGAAAACAAAGAGGCAGAAAGATAGACCGGAAAGCAATATGTTGGAAAAGTAGACCCGGGGACCGTAGGTTTCACTAGTGGCTTCTCTCATGAGTATAGCGCACGGTGGGTGAACAAATTACTGTTGGGCAATTGATAGAAGATCAAATAATCATGATGATATCCAAGGCGATGATCATTATATAGGCATCACGTCCAAGATAAGTAGACCGACTCCTGCCTGCATCTACCACTATTACTCCACACATCGACCGCTATCCAGCATGCGTCTAGTGTATTAAGTTCATGGAAAAACGGAGTAATGCAATAAGAACGATGACATGATGTAGACAAGATCTATTCATGTAGGAATAGACCCCATCTTGTTATCCTTAATGGCAATGATACATGCGTGCCTTGCTGCTCCTTCTGTCACTCGGAAAGGACACCGCAAGATCGAACCCATCACAAAGCACCTCTTCCCATGGCAAAAAAAATCGATCTAGTCGGCCTAACTAAACCAAAGATTCGAAGAAGAAATACGAGGCTATAAGTAATCATGCATATAAGAGATCAAAGAATACTCAAATAATATTCATGGATAGAAACTGATCATGAACTCAAAATTCATCGGATCCCAATAAACACACCGCAAAAGTTTACATAAAATAGATCTCCAAGAGACTATTGTATTGAGAATCAAAAGAGAGAGAGAGAGAGAGAGGAAGCCATCTAGCTATTGCCTACGGACCCGTAGGTCTATGGTGGACTACTCACGCATCATCGAAGAGGCACCGAAGAAGATGAACCCCTCTGTGATGGTGTTTAGATTGGATCTCGAGGTTCTGGAACTTGCGGCGGCTGGAATTGTGTTTCGTCGACTCCCCTAGGGTTTTCTGAATATTTGGGAATTTATAGGCATCAGAGTCGGTGGAGGGCACAACACATCAGGGCGCGCCGGGGGCCCCCTGGCGCGCCCTGGTGGGTTGTGCTCTCCACAGCCCACCTTCCTTGCTCTTCTTTGGCCCAATGGGTGTCTTCTGGTCCAGAAAAAATCTCCAAAAAGTTTCGTCGCGATTGGACTCCGTTTGGTACTGATATTCTGCGAAGTAAAAAAACAAGCAAAAACAGCAACTGGCACTTTGGCACTATGTCAATAGGTTAGTCCCAAAAAATGATATAAATTTGTTATAAAGTGATTGTAAAACATCCAAGAATGATAATATAATAGCATGGAACAAGGAAAAATTATAGATACGTTGGACACGTATTAGCATCCCCAACCTTAATTCCTACTCGTCCTCGAGTAGGTAAATGATAAAAACAGATTTTTTGATGTGGAATGCTGCCTAACATGTTCATCATTTTCTTTGCTTTTGTATAGCATGGACATTTGGACTTGTAGGTGATTCAAAGGAATAGTCTAGTTTTAACATAATGACTTCAATACTCAAGCATGTCAACAAGCAACCATGTCTTTCAAAATATCAACACTAAAGAAAGTTATCCCTAGCCCATCATGCTCAATCATTGATCCATTCATGAAACATAGTACAAGGATTCCGGTCTATTGCAACAAAATTTATTGCTACATCTATCTTTCGTTGCAATAAAATGATGTGTTACCACAAACTTCCAGATCGTGGTAATAGGCCGTACATATTGCCACATTTTCGTTTTGTCTCGCTAGGTACTCCTTTTGTTGCAATAGAAGCCGTGTATTGCCACAAGCTGTGTCGTCGTCGTAATATGGTAGTGATATTGCAACAGTTCTGTTCCGTTGCGGGAATTAGTCATTTTGTTGCGATAGACACTAGGTATTGCAACCAAGTAAATCTTTGTGGTAATATTGTGGCATATATTGCAACAATTCCGGCGTGAGGCGCTAGGCACAGATATTGTTGCAAAAACATGGCTTCGTATTGCAACAAAACACGTATTGGTTTTAATAGGAGGAATTTTGCCTCGCCTTCACTGTGTTGCAATAGCTATTATATATTGTGACAAATTGTGCAATCATGGTAATATGTACAACATATTGCAACAATCCCCTAGTGATGCAAAAAAAGAGCAATAGAACATCTATGCATTTTTCTCTTAGTTATAGACATATAATTTATATTCGGATTTATAAATATTAAGTGATGATTTTTGTAAGTTATAAGGAGGAATTAAAGTATTTATTAATTGCACCAATTTTAATTAACCAAAACAGTGAACAAAGTTTATAAATGGATAGAACACATTTTTCTGATAGAAATAGCAATTTTATTTTTCTGATAGGAATACATATTTTATTTTGGAACTAGGGTGTTTTCTCCCAAAAACAAGGGCTTGTGGGATAGGAATCAAAAACGTAGTCTTGCAAGGATTCGAACTCATGCCCTCTAGGGTGCAGAAGCAGGTTCAGACCACTGGGATGTGCATGTGTTGGTGACAGTAAAATGGCCTGGCGGTAAATATCGTGTACCCGCGAGGTTAACTGCACTTGAATCAACACTTCAGAGTTGCAGCCTGATGGTGACGATGGAAAACGATCGGCGACGACCATGAACTAGCGCCACTCCATCCGCGTGAGTGGTATGACGAGGTGCAAGCCTTCCGAGGCTACATTTAAATAACTCCTGGACATTACCTTTGCTCAAGAGAAAAGACTCCCAGGCTCCATTTAAAGAGCCACCAATTGAGCAGCATAACAACATGTATCTCGGCCTAATTTCAAGCAAGAATTCAGCAGTAGATCAACAACACTACATCAAGATATATATATATATATATATATAAGGACATATGACACAAAATTTTAGTAGGATATAACAAACCATCTCAGCGAGATATATAACACATCTTTCAACATGACAGCACACAAGTTGTAGCAGCCATACTTGTATAGATTGTTCACACAAAAGACCATAAGTTCACAGCAAAGTAATGAAAATAGCAACAACACTAAAAGACCACAAGTTCAGCAACGGTGTGTACATAGCATCACTATCAAAATAGCAACAACACTAAAAGAAAAACATCCATGATATTACACATCAACAACTACTCTTCTCTTCTCTTCATCACCAAACTGTTAGCGCTGAGCACTAGCTTCTGTTCCCATTCGCCGCAACAGATGACCCTATGCATGTGCGCCTTGTTTGAACCTGTTTCACATCAGATTAAACTTCAGGAGAGAGACTACTCGTAGGTAACTATCAAAAAAGTTCAGGAATTTATATTCATGGCTTAAACATGTCAAAAGCACCTTACCAAGAGATTAAAGCCTACACAAAGAACCCCTGGTCATCATCCAATTCTTCTTGTCCCAAAGGAGCAACATGGCCATCATTTACGTAAGCCTCATCATCATCCGTATCATCATCAGATTCGAATTGAACATCTTCAAACTCAACAGGTTTTATATTTTCTATGACTGAAACATCAACGCTGGATCCTTCGTCATCATTTCTACTCCAACTAGTGATCTCTTCAGGTACTGTAATCTTTAGCATTGTAATTTCTGCATCCATGATATCCAGTACATCTGCCTCACCACCTTCATCGTCGTCAACAGCTTCATCAAGGCCTACACCATTTAAAACAGAAGGAGCAAACAAATTGCGTGGATTCATTTGAATAACAGCTGCCCAATCAGGGTTCTTCACATCTCTCACATAGAAAACCTGTTGAGCTTGGAGGCCTAGAATGTAAGGGTCCCCCTCGAATCTGTGTAGAGTAGTGTCGAGTTCAATAATTCCATATTTGGTGTCCTTCTTATATCCCTTACTCTCAGTTCTGTTGGCAGGAGGCACATCAAACCAGTCACACTGGAATAGAACAACCTCCTTATCAGGAGGAAAGTCAAGAAATATGATTTTCTTGATCACCCCGTAATAATCAATATTGCCTGTGGTTGCATCGCCCTTGACTATGACGCCACTATTTTGGGTACTCAAATCCTAATTCCGAAAAAAATATCCATTCAAAACTGTACGGTTGTATACACGAGCTAGGTGATCGGGTCCTTTAGCTAGTGCATAAATAAGATTGCTGACCTTCCCATCATTGTGGAGTTCTATGATCTGTTTCATCGAATAGCATATGTGTGAGTGTATTGTACATCGTTGGTACATTATTACGAGGAACACTAGTGAAAATGCGAAAGAAACTTACCCGTCTCTCAAACCAGCCAACAAACTCTTCCTTGTGCTGCCTCTGAGGATTAGGAGAATTGTTACTCGTGAGCTCAAGATGTTCACTTCAAAGAGATATGATTGTTAGTTGAAAAGCAAAGTATTAATGCATATCATGATGTGAAATAAATACACAAGTATCCTTACTCAATCCATGGCGCGGTTTCCTGATAGTTTGTTATTATGAAATGCCTCATTCTATTAATCTCAGCCAAAGAGAATGATTCACAAACAAAACCTTTCTTGGAGTAATCCACTGTACTCATTATGCTAATCCCTGTTGGTGGTTGATCTGTACCTCCATCGTCATGACGTTCGGACTGACTTAGCTTGGTAGGCATTCCATCAAGGAATCGACTGCAAAAAGTCATGCACTCTTCAAGTATGTACCCCTGTGCAATAGAACCTTCTGGTTGAGCCTTGTTACGCACATATCCTTTGAGCGTACGCAAGTATCGCTCAATTGGATACATCCATCTATACAAGACAGGCCCTCCCAACCGGGCCTCTTCAGCAAGATGAATTGGGAGATGCATCATAATATCAAAGAATGCTGGTGGAAAGATCATCTCGAGCTGACATAGAGTTTCTGGAATTGTTTTGCTCAACTTCTTCAAATCTTCATCCCTTAACGTCTTGGAGCATAAATCAGAAAAGAATTTACTCAGCTGAAGCAATGGGTTAACAACATTCTCTGGCAAAAGCTTGCGCAACGCAATAGGAAGAAGTTTCTGAAATATAACATGGCAGTCATGAGTTTTGAGTCCACTAATCTTGCACTTATCGAGGACTACACATCGCTTAATGTGTGAAGCATAGCCATCAGGCATCTTAATGCTCTGCAGAAACTTGAGGAGCATTATCTTCTCTTCCTTTTTAAAAGTATAGCAACCTTTCTTTATTTCATACTTATGCTTATCGGGCTTTGGATGCTGGTCCTTCCTAATTTTCAAGTCCTCCAAATCAAGACGAGCCTTCACACCATCCTTTGATTTCTTATCCATCTCAAGCAAAGTCCCCAAAATGTTGTCACAAATGTTCTTCTCAATGTGCATAACATCCAAATTGTGCCTAACGAGCAAGTGCTTCCAATATGGGAGCTGGAAAAATACACTTTTCTTCCGCCAGTTATGCCAGCTATTAGTTTCCGGTCGCTTTCTCTTATTTGACCGTCCAAACGGTGCATGCTCAATGCTATCTAGTTCCCGCAGAACTTGTTCACCAGTAAGTGGCACTGGAGCTTCTCTATTATCTGTCTTGTTGTTGAACAAGCACTTGTTTCGACGCCATTTGTGGGTCCTGGGTAGAAAACGTCGGTGTCCCATGTAGCAATGCTTTTGACCATACTTGAGCCACAAAAAATCTGTATGTTTGTGGCAATACGGGCATGCTAGCTTGCCTTTTGTGCTCCAACCACTCAGCATTGCGTAAGCTGGGTAGTCATTGATGGTCCATAACAAGCATGCATACAACTGGAAAATTTTTTTGGTTGCAGCATCATATGTGCAAGCACCATCCTTCCATAGAACATTCAGTTCATCAATCAAGGGCTGCAAGTACACATCTATGTTATTTCCTGCTGACTTTGGTCCTGGAATAATCATTGACATAATCCAGTTTTGTTGTTTCATGCACATCCAAGGTGGCAAGTTATATGGGATAAGAATGACAGGCCATGTAGTGTGTGATATACTCATGAGCCCAAAGGGGTTGAATCCATCTGAAGCAAGGGCAAGCCGAACACTGCGAGCATCTTTTGCGAATTTCTTATAATATTTCTTATCAAAATGCTTCCAGGCCTTCGAATCTGCAGGATGCCTCTTTACGCCATCATCCACCCGACCCTCCTTATGCCATTTCATATGTGATGACATATCTGCTGTCAGGTACAGCCTTTGCAGTCTTGGAGTGAGTGGGAAATACCTTAGAACTTTCTGTGGCACTGGCTTCTTTGATTTACGGCTTGATGCATTGTCTTCATCACTGGTAGGAGTTGATTTCCATCGAGACGCATGACAGACAGGGCATTCTTCGGCATCAACATGTTCATTACGGAATAGCACACAATCATTAACGCACGCGTGTATCTTCTTGTAATCTAGACCAAGATCTCGGATCACCTTCCTTACTTTTGCAAGATTAGTAGGAATGCAGTGACCCTTTGGCAACACCTACGCGAACATCTGCAGAACTAAGTCACATGCTCTGTTGGTCATCCCAGAGATGCACTTGATTTGGTAAAGCTTCACAATGAAAGATAGCTTCGTGAAATCCTCACAACCTGGGTACAACTCTTTTTTTTGCCTCTCTCAATAGTTCGAAGAACACCTTGGCTATTGCATTTGGCTCCTAATTCCTTTCATCACCGCTGGAATCATCCACATGAATGTCTCCTGTATGTTCATCATGATCTGCATTACTTTCCATGCCTGTGCCCCTTATGAGAGTATTGAGCATGTCACACATCCCAGCACCATCATCTACAGCGTCTTCATTATCAGAATCTTCAGACATGATGCCCTCATCGGGTTGTTCACCATGGTATATCCAGTCAGTGTAGGTCGGATCCATCCCATGGTACAACAAGTGAGTATGAACCTCCTTTTTATTTCGCGGAGCACTATTCAGACATATCCTACATGGACATGGTACAACTGAGTCTGGATGAGCACCATCGAATGGAAAATTCAAGAAATTCTTCATGCCAGTTTGCCACTCAACAGAATATCTTTCCTTATCCATCCAGCTCTTATCTCGTGTCATTTTGCCTTATCTCCGTAAAGCCTGTCCTGTTAAACAAACATAGCAGCTGCATTAGTACCTGCATTACAATCAATAGCATCACTAGCTGCATCAGAAGACAAGATAACAGGGATACATACGGGATACCACACACATGCTCATTACAAGACAGACAAAAAATAGCCAATAACTCACACAAGACAACAACTATTGAAGCCTGATTCATTTATATGATACAGTACACGCTGAAGAAATAATACAGTAGCAGAGCAAATTTCTACAGCCATAAAGGGAAAAAGAAGGTTTGATTTCAACTATATGATACAATCTACTTAACAAAAAATATATGGCGATTCACAAACATAGCAAAATCTGAATTTTCTGCACTTCGATGCACTTGCAATGAAAAATACAGAGGGAAACAGGGGGAATACTCTGAATTTGCTGCACTTTGCTGCCCTCAGGAGAGGGGCGGCTGACCAGGGGAGAGCTCCTGCAGGGCGTTGCACTGAAGGCCACGGGAGTCCCGGGCAGGCGAGCAGGATGGCGGAAGAGCAGGAGCAGAGCTGGTTGGCGCCGGAGTTGAGGTGTTGGGCGGTCAAGCCACGCGCCCACGGGCCAGATCGACCAGCCGAGATCCAGGAGGAGGAGGTCGACGGGCGGAAGGCGCAGAGCAGTGGGTGCTGGAGCAAGGTTAGAGGGAGAGGGGAGCGGCAGGGAGGCACCGGCGCGGGCTGCGTCGTCGCGCCGCCATGATGTGGCTGTTGGATGCGGCCAGCGCTCGGGTCAGGCAGCGGCGAAACAGATCGAGGGGTATTTCTTTTTCTTTTTTGAGGATGTAGGGTAGTTTCTTTTTGTATGTTTTCTTTTGTTTTGGATTTATTTTATTAGTGGTATGAAATAAGACGTGATCAACCCTCCAGAATTCTCGGATCTGATGGTCTTTTCATCACGGAATAATTTTTAACAAGCAATTTTTTGTAACATTATTTTTAGCAGCATATATATCTCATATTTCTTTGAAATATTATTTGTTCCAATTTATTTTATTATTCTAAACAGTTTTATATATATGGGCTGAGAAAAATTCTATTGCCCAAACAATAGAAAAATAATAATCCAAAAAAAAATCTTGACTTGAATGTTCCCACCTACATGTATAATTGTCGTCCAAGATGACTAGTTGTCGTCCTTCAGATTCAAGATCACTAGTTGTCCCCTACACGCAACCGTGACGTTCAGATTGGGTGCCACGTGAGGACGAGTCATCCTTACCGGCGCACAACCAGTGTGTCCGCTAATGAAAGGGCGACACGGTAGCATTGGCACAACCCGACAATTCCAGAATGGAGGAGGTGTCCTCAGAGAGCGCGAAGGTGAGAGGACACCTCCTCCATTTCCTCGGTGGCCACGACGGCGCCGACTCCTCGTCGCAGGCCATATTGTCGGCTGAGGTGAGGGTGGCGAGGCAGGCAGCGTGGTAGGAGTGGTGCAATGCGACAAGTCTGTCAAGGAGGAGGTGCCACCGTCGATCACGAAGGTGCACGGCCGTCTCTTCCATTACCTCGGTGGCCGTGACAGCATACTCCTCATTGCAGGCCATCGTGTCTTCTTAGAAGATAGCGGCGTGGCAAGCGGCACGGCAGGAGTGGCGCAATATGGCAAGTCCGTCAAGGAAGAGGTGTCGTTGGCTAAGGAGGGGGCATCGAGTCAGGCAGAGCGTCAAGAGTGGCACAACGCGGCGAATGCGAAAGTGCGTGGCCTTCTCCTCCACTAACTCGGTGGCCGCGGCGGCACTGACTCCTCGTTTATGTACAAACGTTAGTGAATTTCATCGCGGCGGCGGTCATGCATACGAGGTCACCGTCCGCTACAAGTTAGCTTTTTTTTTTTGAGTTTTAGTTGAGGGACAAAATGACGTCCGTTTATGTACAAACGCTAGTGAATTTCATCGTGTTTGACGAAATTCATCCAGTTTAATTCGAGTTTGTTTTTAATGGATGGCAGTGAATTTCATCGTGTTTGACGAAATTCATCCAGTTTAATTCGAGTTTGTTTTTAATGGATGGCACCAGACGAGGCGCTGCATCAGACGCCCGAGCGGCCACGTCTGGTCCATCAGACGCCCGAGCGGCCACGTCTGGTCCTCCGCACGAGCTCTCCATCATGTGACGCGCTGCATTAGACGCCCGAGCGGTAGCGTCTGGTCCTCCGCACGAGCTCTCCTTCGCTACCGCTGCTCCTCTCTGCTACTCCAAGTCTTCCTCTCTGCTGCTCCTCTCCAGTAGCTATTCTGAACTACTGAGAGCATATACAGTAAAAGGAGAAGCTATTCTGAACTGAACCAGATAAATCAATATAAGTATCTGTAAATAAAGGACTATATCCTTTTGCTACGGAAGCAAAAGTAGTATAAACCAGGTCCTTCATTGCTACCAGCTACTACTAGCTTGGAGTTATACAGTCACAAAGTTGGAGTTATACACATCACCAAAACAAGTTCTTCATTGCTACCATCTACTACTAGCTTGCACTTACATAAACCAGGTCCAAGTGCACAGCTATGACGTCACATTTAACTAAATATAAGGCAGCACTTTAATCTAAGACGCAAAAGCAATGTCCAAGTGCACAGCCACTACATCATATTGCCACCATCCTAACCAGTAGTCATGCCATCACGACGGCATTGAGAGGGTGGACAAACAGCCAGGCCATGTCATCAAGACGGCAGAACAACATCACGATCTTCGTCTTCGCTTTCCAGCCCACCCGATCAATGAAGTTCTTCCAACAACAAATTCTCACACGTCCATCGTCTGCAGTGAGCACATTATAGGATCCTACAACAATCACACCTGGATGGAATACAACAGTAACAGGTCCACTTATCGCGAAGTCATCTGGAACCGCACGCCTAGGTATTTTCTGCAGTATGAAAATCATGGTTCAATACTACGAATAAAGACTCAAAACATAACAATTAAAAATCTGAGACAATAACTTTAACTCACACTTACCACCTGCTTTTTATTCACATCGGTATCTGTCAATGTATGCACAAGCACAGAACATGTGCCATCCGCACAACCATACACCGGGAACACGGATGCCAGAAAGTCCTTTATCATTGTCAGCTCGACAGTGCTAACAGTGGTGTGACTAGTCGCAATATATGATTTAGCAAGCTTATGTAACTCCTCAAATTACGAGAAGAGGATTTCGTCATAATACTATCAATATAGCAACCACATGCAACTAGAAGACAGGGCGATGACAATCATGAAAAATAAGAACTTGATGATGCCTACAAAGAACTTGATTCAGTTTCATCGAGTAGTATTCTAGAAATAAAAGTGTTCATGGTGCAATCAGACCAATATACATTAGATTTGCACACCAAAAGATTCACATACAGTATTCAGATCGTCCAATCTGAATCACCATTGGTTTCAGGGCTGCAATAGCTTTGTTTTATCTCTTACCAGCTCAGGGCACAAATTGTATCCTAACTCTGTCTGAGAATGGTTGGGTACCTGAACCGTACCTCAACCAAACCCACGGGAGCAAGGTGGACACCTGAACCTAAACTAAACCCATGTGAGCTAGCTTGACACCCAACCAAAACCAAACCTGCGAGATATTTTACTCAAACTAAACTAAACCAAGCCTTCAAACGTGGGTTGAAACTGTTTATGGAAATGGGTTAAGAACAGTTTGATCAAATGGGTTGACATAGTGAAACAACCGGTGCACTATATTTAATAGTGAACCAAAAAGCAACAAGCACAGTGAACCAACTTATCGCTTCAACCAACTGTAGTTTAATAGTGACATCTCAAACTGAATATACATTACGAAGGACTCATATTCAGAATTGAGCATCAAGTCAACCTTTGACAAAATGAGAATTAACGAAGAAACAACACACAAGTAATTAGAGCATCAGGTAGCATCAACCGCGATTCATCAGGAATTCACATCATCTAAATAAAGATGGGCCATCGAACAGACAATCTATGTAACAAGTGTGTCCAGAGCACATTAGCTTCTGCTCTCCATCTACAAGGGATCTGGCTCCATAGATTGCTTCTAAACATTAGATATCTGCCAATCTGACTACTGTAATAGTTTACAAAATAATGGAACACCATGGAATGGATCAACCTGATGTGAGATGCGAGTGTTTCTGAATAAACATTCACTTTGTTTACTAGCACTCTGTTTTTTTAGAGATTACTTGTTACTCTCCATTTGATGCTGCCATTATATGTGTAGCTGTTTGTGAACAAATAATGACTATTGCGTATGCCATTATCCAACTTCCGCAAATTTAAATCAGTTTGAGAGTCCCATGTGTTGCCACAACCATATTCATTCAGAGAACGAGGAAAAGATTATCACATTCAGAGATCAACTACCTGAATGTATTTCTAAAAATAAAAGCATAGTTCAGAGATCATACCTTCCTCCTTCCAGCAACGGCGTCGGCGTTTTGCCGCTTCCTTGATCCGGCAGCTTCGACGGCGTCTTGGCGCTTCCTCGATCCGTGGTGACGCTTCCTCGACCCACCATCGGACACGAAACGACGGAGCTTCCTTGACCAGCTAGCGGCGACGGCGTCTTGCCGGTTCCTCGATCCGCCAGCGGAGAGGGCAAGATGGTGCTTCCTCGACTCACCATCGGAGATGAAACGACGACGCTTCCTTGACCCGCTAGCGGCGACGGCGTCTTGTTGGTTCCTCGATCTGCCAGCGGAGAGGCCAAGAAGGTGCTTCCTCGACCCGCCAGTGGAGGGGGCAAGGCGGTGCTTCCTTGACCCGCCAGCGGAGGGGGCAAGACGGTGCTCCGTTGACCCGCCAGCGTCGACATCCTCCCCATCCTCTGATTCGGCCGTCAACGAGGAATCGGACAGAAGTACTGGATTCTTCTCAGATCCGCCAGCGGTGAGGCTTTGTTGGAGCTCCCTCGATCCCTCCGCGGCATGGAGAGGCCTAGGTGGCGATGGGTTAGGGAGCTCTTCGTCGCTATCTAACAGCAGCAGGATCTCACCCCGCCTCCCCATTCTCTCCCCTGGCGATGGAGACGGCGCAAGGGCGGCCGCACGAAAGGGGATAGGAAGAGGCGTCTGCGTCCAAGAGTTTTTTATGCCTTCCGGTGTGTCCTGGCTGTGGGCGGCGCCTGGCCCCGCGTGTCATTGGGTGGTCCGTTTGTGTATTGTGTTGGGGCCACCTGGATGCACTCGTGGCGGTCGTATGGGCTTTTGGGGGCGGTGCGTTGCGTCTTCGTTGCAGAACGGAGTGGGTATACTCGAAAAAAATGGACAAGGGAGGGGGTGCAATGCCGGCCTGCTGCACCAACGAAGCTCGTGCGCGTGTGTGTGGTGTGGAGTCGATGGGCCGTGCTGCTACCGACCAGTTTTACTGCTTTCGTGCTCTGCTTGTGTGCTGAAGATAGATGGGAGAAGAAAATCAGGGGAGTCGACCGATCTGGCACTTGTTATTTGAAAAGTCCATGATTTCTTTCATGCCAACAAAAAAGAAGATTCAGATCGTCTCAGAACTCTTTCATTGGGCTGTTATTGGAGAGCAAGTGAATATGTTTTGTGCAAGAAAGATGTCACACTGAAAAGCGGCACAGCGAAGCAACCGTAATCATCTAGTATGTATGTATAGAGAAACAAGGCGTTGGCCTTATATGATTACGTTTTTTCTCTCTTTTTTTGTAGTAAATTGAAAAATAGATTTTTTTTGACAAATCAGTGATATGCCAATAAGTAAATCTCAAAACAAAATTGATGCGGGACGGATCTGACGGGCAAAGGCGTCGCGATGCGGAGGGTAGCGGCGGCGCGATCCGGCTTCGTAGCGGCTACGTTAGGACGAACGTAACACAGATGTGGTCTCCGGTGGTGGGGCGTGCTTGGTCTCGGCAGCGTGAGCGATCTGGCCTAGATCCATGGTCCCATGCACCAAGCGGCGCTGGCTGCGGACGACGATGGGAGGGATCCCTAGCCGCATCCCACCGCCCCACCCCCCGCTCCTCCCCTCCCCTGCCACCGCCTGAGGGCGTGACCAGCCGGGTGAAGCCCGGAGGCCGGCGCGATCCGGCTTCCTAGCGGCTACGTTGGGAGGTGGGTGACGTGGATGTGGCCTCCAGAGGTGGGGCGTGTTGGGTCTTGGTGACGGCGACGATCTGGCTCGGATCTGTTTCCCCAAGCACCATGTGGTGCGAGCTGCATACGGCGACGATGGCTGGCTGGTGTTGTCTTTTGTGTAGTAGTTGCCTACGACAATGGTGGATCGGGCTGCAGGGCCGGTCCTTGGTGTTCCGACGACTACGTCCGTCTGCTTGGCGAGGCACCACGCGGTTCCAGTCAGCTACTGGCCCGGATGGCACGACTCATTTTGTTAATCTACATTGTTGAATCTCTATGGTTATCGGTTAAACAAATGTAACATGATTATATTGGACCTACTCTGGAGCGGAGGAACCTTGCACAGACTGTCCGATAAGATGAAACATGTTGAGACCACCCCATCTCAACATCAAAAATGGGGGATCGAGACTGATATAGATCGATCGTCTGATCAACCCATCCCATCTGTACTTATGTTTCAAGGCAAGAGTATAACCTAGAAGTTTTAAAGTGAGGGTCGCATGAGGTTTCTGCAAGCGGTAGTTCAAAACTGACCAAATTTTTGCTGCTTTGACGAACAATGCAACAAAGCACAAATATTTGGCATATGCTAAGTTACAAAAAATAATGGTAGCTAGGGAGTAAACAAATATACACAATTACAGATCCATGATGAAAAAACACATTCCTAACACAAAAAGTCTCAAAACTAATTTGGTTTTGTTGTTAATTTACATAGTTGAATCTTTATGGTTTTGAAGATCGGAATGTGAGATCGAGACTTATATAGACCGACCGTTAGAGGGGAGGGCGCCTGATCGCCCCTCCACGTTTCTCAGATTTGGTGTTTTTTTCACCACGATATAACTTTTTACAAACAAATGTTAGTATTCCACCCAAGCGACACCAGCAGAAGAGAAACGCCGCTCGCCACGCCGTGAAGGGGTGACCAGCCGCTCGCCGCTCGCCAAGACTCCATCTTGGCCGAGCCATCGAAGCGCCGCCACCATCCTGCTGGTGGGTCTCGCCGCCGCCTCTAGCTAGCGCCTCTGCCACCAGGAACGGACCACCCCACCGCTGCCAGGACCCGCCAGGCCCACCGCGCCACCAGGCCTCCCGCAGAGCGCCGACCCTCAATCCCCACCTCCGGTCGGCACAGATCTGGGCAAGCACGAACTCGCCAGCGCGCCGCCCCGCACCACCACCAGACCGCTGCCCCGCATCACCACCAGACTGCCGCACCGCCCCACACCACCACCCGCCAGCGCGCAGCCGTCCGACGCGCCGGCCACCGAGATCCGCCATCAGGCTGAAGAAGCAGCCCCCCGCGACCACCGCTCCAGTCGAGAGCAAAAGAGATCCCGCCGCCGCCGGCACCACGCGGGCTTTGCCCGGCGGCGGCAGGGAGGGGGAGAGGGAGGGGGCCGGAGGCCGGCGGCTAGGGGTAGGGCACCCGAGTCGCCCGCGGGGTGGTGTGGGGCGGCGCACCAAAAAGGTCCAAGCCTACTCTGATTTTTTTTGGCGCCAAAAAAAATTTAGCCTCCCGCTAAAAGGTTCCGTATTAGTGTTTTCGTTCCCTCCAAAAAGTAGCCTATATTTAACCCCGATTATTATTCTAAACCGCGTTTTCCAGGCGATTGGATCTGAGCTCTCCTCCCGAAGGCGTCATGACGGCGTCAACACACGGAACCACATCGGCGTCAACACAGCGAACCGCGTCTCAGGTTGTTCTTTCCCCGATCTCCTCTGTCTTCGCCTTTCCCCGATCTCCTCTGTCTCCGCCTCTCCCTGAACACAGCGCCGATCTCTCACACGGAACCAAATAGGCGTCAACACACAGAGATCAGAAATCCCCAAATTCCCCATCTCCTCCTCACCACGGACCCGTGAACCTCCATAGCCAGCCCTGAACCTCCATAGCCAGCCCTAAACCTACATAAGCAGAGCAGGTTCATCACCCCTGAACCTCCATAGCTAGCCCTGTAGATTAGCCCTGTAGCTTAAATTGGCAGCCAATTAGGCTGCAATTTGTATTCCCTCCAAGTTCATGTTAATATGTGTTTGTATGATTACATTCAGAGAGCCACATCTCTCGCACATCATGAGGAAGATTGAGCAATCGCTAGAGCTTCTGTATTTATTGATTATATATATGTGTGGTATTTTTTCTGCTCAAAAGAATTTGTATGATACTTTGCAATTTCTAGTGTTTCAATTAAGCATGTCTATTGGTAAGCTTTCTTCGGTGATAATATTGGTGGTCAGATCGTTGTATATAGGCCAAAATGAGTTTATGATAAGGAAAATAAACTGACTAAACTTACTGTATGAATGAAACTTTGTGAAGTGGTATTTCTTTGTACTATTGCATAGCTTGACATGAAAAAGTAAGCTCTATGGGATGAGATCATTGATTCATGTTAACTGTATAATTTGTTCTCTGCATTATTGGGATACGGATGATTCAAGCTGAAAAATATATTCAATGGAATAGTGGATTCAAGGTCATGCAAAATCTAGGATCAAAAGAAGACCATCATAGATATTTTTCCGGTCATTTTTTTTATGCCTACTTTAAGTATTGTGTTTCTTTCGATATTTTTTCAAATTATGATATTGCCTACAGAATGGCACAATGATGAATTCAACACAATATCCTGCTGGTAGGAGAGCGAGTACAATACAGCGACAACTTGGTAATAACATTTATGTTCACTTCAATTTATGCCATATCAGAGTAGGTAATTAACATTTTGGATTAACATGCAGTTAGGGATGCGTCAGGTAATGTTCACCATTCAGAGGAAAGAGATGATGCACATGACTCCTTTTTGCAAGGTACATGACATCCTTAATTCTTAATCACTTATATGAATGGTGCACACTGATAATGCTAAGTCCCTTAAAAAAAATTGTGTTCAGTAGAGAAAGGATCTGTTCTGGTAACAAGGATGGAAAGCATAACAGCTTATAAAAACCAACATGGACAACCGAGATCTGGTAAAAAGTTTATGACATTTAATATATCTCTAACATTTGCTATAATGTAGAAAATCCTGGATTGCTTAATCTTGAAAACTATTAAACATTATACAGGAACTCAAGACCAATCTGACAGTCTAGTGTCTGCTAATGACATCTGTGCACTGAAAGAATGGCCATCCCATGCTCACCGCAACCATGCGCTACTATAGGATGGTACTGCTGTTGTTTATATTTGTGTATTCACTTCTTACAATCTAATACTGAGTAATACAATATTTCTTGAATGATTTGGGCTGTAGAAGCTGGTGGATAGAAGAAGAAAGGGCGAGGTGTTCTAAAAAGTTTTAAAGCATCTAAGAAGCGTTTTGCCAATGGATTTGCAAAGCTAAATATTGCATTCTCTGAAAAATTGGGTGGTACTATAGGAATGAACTATCGTTCATTCAAGGATGAAGTGGTAGTCATAATGAAAAGAAAGTTACCACTCATTGGAGTGAGGAAGTGGTCGGAATTCACCCTACCATCCATCGTCTCATTGTTGCAGATATGATAGTGCGTACAATCTTTTCCACATATGTTAACTTATTTTACCATCGATAATGCACTTCTTATGTATGTTCGTTTGTTGTATGCTTTACAGGATAGATGGGTCCTGGAAGATTCACCAAACACAAAAGAAAAGGTACTCAAAATTGCGAAAGAGCGATACAGAGGCTGGCGATCTACTCTAAGCTCCACTTACAAGGCATACAAAACAGATGCGGCTAGATTGGCTAATCTGCCGGAAGATTTACAACCAGAAGAGTGGGAATGGATGATTCAGTACTTTGGCACTGATTCAAAATTCAAGGGTATCTCTAAGAGCATTGTTTGTCCACTATGTGTTTATATGAAATGGCTTGTATGACTGGTTATATTTGGTTTCAATGAATTGATAGGAACGTAGCCAAATGAACACCGACAACCGTAAGAAACAGAAGACAAAACACATAATTGGATCAAAATCTTACTCGCAAGTAAGTTTTGAGAAGGTACGACTCGAACTAGATATGTATGCCTCGCTGCTAAATATGGTTTCATGTTTCAAGCATCTCATTGTTATATCACTTGCAGAGAAACTTGGAATCTGGAGAAGAGCCAGATTGTATTGCTCTGTGGGAACTCACCCACACGAAGAATGGAACATGGTCTAACACAGAGTCACAGGATGTTTACGTGAGTACATTGTATTTTGGTTATTCTATAGTTATTCAATGATGATGTGCATTCGGCATGCTTCATCATCAGCCGGGATTATTCATGCGTTGGATCGTGTTATTCTTGTTTCATCTTTTATAGTGTCAATATTGATGCCGTACCTATAATTGCTCTTTGCATTTTTAGGACAAAGCACGTGAAGAGGTTGAAAACAAAGAAACAGAAACTCAAGGTCCACTTTCAAGTGAGCAGAGAAACAATATTTTCCAGACCGCATACAAAGACACTCTGAAATGCAAGTCATCGCAGCCTCGTGGGTACGGATACATGGCCAAACCTTCAACTGGTTCTGATAGGTTTCGTATCCAGATTGAAGAGCAAGCTCGTGCTACAGCAGCCACCCAATAGCAAAACTCTGAGCTCAGCCAGCAGGTCAATGAATTACAAGATCAACTTCAAGCTGAACGTGCAAACACACAAGAGAGGATTAACTTGGAGCGTGCTGAGAGAGAACAACTTGAGGAGAGGTTAAAAGAAGAGCGTGCTGAAAGGGAAAGATTGTTGGAGGCGGAGCGAACATCAAGACTGGACTTTGAAAAGAGCATGATGGCAAAGTTTGCAGAATTGAGCCAACAGCTGGGAACCCAACAGGTCATTACAGTCGTATGCTTGTGACCTTGTAAGATTTATGTTGCTTACTTGCATTGTTAAAAGTGCACTTCTATTTACAGGTCCCTTTGAAGAGGATTGACAAAGAAAATAGTAACCCAAACTTGCAAAATACTCTTTTACACAGATCTAGTCCTAATAAGACTCTAGGTGCAAGGCCAACCGTTATTTCTTCAAATGCGCTCATACAAGCTACAACAAGGAATTCTCGAATGTTTAAAGCAACAATGGTAAGTCACAACCTTGTTTTCTCTTCATGTTCACCTGCATTTTATAGTCATTGTCCTTCGTAATTAGCTATCAGCTACATAGTTTCTGTTAGCCTTATGCTAATATCCAGTTACCTTTTCAAAAAATTATACGAATTTTTTCATCATTTACCATACATTTCCATTATTGAAAATGTTGAATTCTACCAAATCCAACTGCAACTTCTACGCCATATGTTACATATATAAGTGGAACTGAGATAGTCATTGTTGGATCTTGGTCCAAAAGGTTAGGAGAGTAATTGAGAAGACTAGTGAAAATAATCAGACAACTTCAAAATAGGCAAGCAGCTGTGTCTTTGGGAGCAGAGTAATTTCTGTCTGCAGCTATGTAATATATAATTGTACTGTCACTAGACAGAGAACCACCTATACTGTGAGTTGGTTTAGAAAGTTGCACTACATGGTCAAAATCTTATACTACATGGTCACAAATTGAACAAAAACCAAATATGTGCTAGCTAGGGACATGAACTTAACTGAAATTATACATCGAGTCACAACTTAAATCAATAGTGGAAGATTTTAGTAGATGTACTTGTGCTTATGATTTAGACATTTACACTTGTAAAATTGTTCTGATCCCTCATTTACCTGCTTGCTAACATGATATTAGTCCAGTTAGTATGGGGCTGGAATAATTGTATGGTGTATGTTATGCTGGGCTCATTAACTAGAACTTTTTTTATTTCTTGATTGCAGGATTCAAGGATCAAGCTGGATTGGAATCGAGATTACGGATAGTTTAGTCTGGCACTTAATTAGGATGGTTAAGTTACATTTGAGTTTCATTTGATGGATATTTGCTATGAGAATTATGAATTTTATGAATCTACATATTATAGTCATGGTTTTGAATATTGTAATTGAATGCCTGTATTTTTTTTTAAGGTTGCAATGGGCTATTACCACGACCCACTTTCGGTTGCGACATGTTAGCACTACGAAAAATATAGTGTTGCGTCAAATCTCAGTCGCCACGCCTACATGTTTTGTTGCACTAGGGTGTTGCAACGGAGCACTTTATATTGTCGCAATATCTTTGACACCATATTTTTTTTTCACGATGCAATAACTGTGTGGCGCCACGAAAGTAATTTTGTTGAAATAGAGTGTCGCCACGAAAATTTACATTGTCGCAGTAGCATCTCGCTACAAACATTTTGCCCGTTGCGATAACTATTTTGTGCCACCAAGCTAAGTTTTGTTGAAATAAAGTATCGCCATGAAAATTTTACATTGTCGCAATAGTTTCTCGCTACAAACATTTTGCCCGTTGCGATAACTATTTTGTGCCACCAAGCTAAGTTTTGTTGAAATAAAGTATCGCCATGAAAAGCTTATATTGTCGCAATAGTTTCTCGCTACAAACATTTTTCCCGTTGCGATACATATTTGTCACCACCAAAACGAGTATGTTGCAATGTCTTGTTGCGACGAATGGAATATTTTTTGCCATAAGTTAACGCCACAAGTGTAGTGGTTCGTGGCAAAATGCCTAATGCCACGAAAGCAAGGATTGTTGCCATAGTTTGTTGCAACAATTAACTATTGCCAAAGAAGAGTTTGCACCACGAAACGAGCATCGTTGGCATAGGTTGTTGCCACAAATGTCTATCGCCACGGACTATAAAACGCCATGGTTTGTTACATGTTGCATTGAAGCTATCTCCACAAATGAAATTGTGGCATCAGGTGAATGTTGCCACGGGAAAACATGTGGCAACTTCCCGCATGGATGTTGCAATAGAACACTTTATTGCCACAATTGCTTTTTTGTGGCAATAACCTATTACCATGTGTCCAATCGCAACGGCTGCCAACAAAAGTTGTTTTGTGGCGATAGGTGCTTATCGCCACAAATCGACATGTATTGCGACGAACGATTTTGTTGCAATAGACCGGAATCCTTGTACTCCCCCAAGCTTAGGATTTTGGCCTAGCTTGGTAATCACCATCCGCATGGATAATAGTCTGAGCGATAGCTTACTGAGGCCCTGGGTGCAAACTCCTCGGCCCTCCTGGAAGCTTCGACCTCCGCATTGTGCGCATGGGCTTCGCTCTCAAGAACATAGTATCTTCCTCTACTGTGAAAATCAAAGAGAGCAGGAGTAGGCAAAGTGACAGGCACAATGTTTTTTTATTAAATCTCAAGTTATAAGTGTAGTTAGTGGTCGTGCCCGTAAGAAACTTATGACGCTTCATGGCATCAAAGTCTAAATACTGAATAGGTAAGATGGAGTCATTAGGCCAAGGTGATACATTTAGTCTCTCTGCTACACGGGAAGCATAAATTCCTCCATAGAAATTACCACTAGCAACATTGTGCTGCAATCTCCGTGCAACAATTGCCCCGAGATTATAACATTTATTTCCGGTTATGGCAGTGTGTATGAGGCTCAAATCAGGAGTACACAGTGTGCTACAATCTTGTTTGCCTACGATACATTTGCCATTAAAGAGTGCGAAATATTGTATTGATGGGAAATGGATGCTCTTAATTCTCCCTTGTGTTACTCCCCTTTCTTCGCCATAACAAAGATTAAACAAAAATGACTCGTATTCAGATATTGTTGGTTCATCAAGGGAACCCCAATATGGAAATTTGCATGATTCACTGAACATTTCTAACGGCATGGTGAAGGAACGGTCATAAAGGTTGAATGAAACTCTAAACTCACGAGGAAAATATTTAAATTTTTTTGTGAATGTTTTTGTGAGTTCGAGGTGTTGAAGACACTTATCTGTGATGAAGGGAGCAAGCTCTGTATTGTGGATATATTGATCAAATTCCCCCTTAATACCTGTACCTTCCATGAACTCGTCGCACGGCCACAAGCATGATTTGGTGGTGGCATCTCGCATCGAGCTTTCGCTTGGCTCAACATAAGATTTTCGAACCGAACTTCCACTTGATGAGGCCTCCGAGGATCTCCTCCTCGAAGAACTCCTAAAGAATTTCATTTTATTTGCGAACAAATTGCTGAAATATTTTTGAGACACAAAATTTTGTCAACAAAACTTTGTAAGATTGGTAGCAACTACTCCTAAACATGCATAGAGGCCATATTGAGCATTCAAACTACTTAGAACTCTAAGAATTCAACATGCAAGCTCATCTACAGCAGCACCAAGGGTAGCTAATTACTCTAAAAATAACCCACTAAATCAAAAACTAATTGGAGCAATGGAGGAGTAACATACCAAGTAGCAATCCCTCCAAACAGTTTCAGAAATGGAGCTTCGAGCTAAGAGATAAAAATCCGCGGGTTTGAGAGCAAGCACACAAGAATGGTGGCAGAGGTGATTTTTTGTGGAGGTAGGGGATGATGTGGGCTAAAGAAGTAAGTGAGGGGGCCCACGTGGGGGCCACAACCCACCAGGGCGCGCTTGGGGGTGCTGGCGTGCCCTGGTGTATTGTGGGCACCAGGTGAACACCCCTCTGGTATTATTTGCACCATAAATTAAGAAATATTCGGAAAAAAATCGTATTAAAATTTCAGAACATTGTGAGGACTTTTATTTTTGGGTCATTTTTTAATTGCACGGAGAAAACAGAAAACAGGATATACATGGCATTTTATTTTATTTGACTAACTAAAACAGAAAATAAATGGTGGGAACAAAGAGTTGTGCTTACTAGATTCATCAACTTCATACCTCTCAAAAATGATCCATTAATAAGGTTGATCAAGTCTTATTAACAACCACTTCCGATTAGCTTGAAATCGAAGAACTTTCGTAAAACACTAAGTTACCTCAATGGGGATGTGCATATCCCCAACAATAAGTATATCATATTTCTTTTTGGCACTAGGTAGAGGTAATTGAAAACTTCCAATAGTGATGGTCGGAGATTCTTCAATAACATTTATACCATTCACTTGGAATTGCTTCTTCGGAAAGTGCACCATATGCTCATTACCATTGATATGAAAAGTGACTTTGCTTTTATTGCAATCAATAACAGCCCCGTCAGTATTCAAAAAGGGTCTACCAAGGATAATCGACATGTTGTCGTCCTCGGGCATCTCAAGAATAACAAAGTCCATTAAGATAGTAACATTTGCAACAACAACGGGCACGTCCTCACAAATACCGATACGTATGGCAGTTGATTTGTCAGCCATTTGCAATGATATTTCAGTAGGTGTGAGTTTATTCAAATCAAGTCTCTTATAACACTAACACCGGCTCCCAAGTCACGCAAAGCAGTTTTGACATAGTTTCTTTTAATGGAGCAAGGCATAGTTGGTATTCCCGGATCTCCAAGTTTTTTAGGTACTCCATCCTTAAAAGAATAATTAGCAAGCATGGTGGAGATTTCAGCTTCAGGTATCTTTCTTTTATTAGTGATGATGTCTTTCATATACTTTGCATAGGGGGCCATCTTTCAAATATCAGTTAAGAGGGTACACAAAAAGACTGGCCTAATCATTTCAGCAAAGCGCTCTAATTCTTCATCATCCTTTTTCTTAGATGGCTTAGGTTGAAATGGCATGGGTTTCTGAACCCATGGATCTCTTTCTTTACCATGTTTCCTAGCCACAAAGTCTCTTTTATCATACATTTATTTTTAGATTGTGGGTTATCAAGATCAGGAGCGGGCTCTTTTTCAACATCATTATCTGGTTCTTTATCATTATTGGGTTGAGTATCTTCATGAACATCATCATTATCATTTTCATTATCACTAGGTGAATGTTCATTACCAGACTGAGTTTCAACAACGGAAATAGAGACATCAGTATTATCAGGAGGTTTTTGTATCTGAGGTTCACTAGAGGTATGTAGAGTCCTATCATTTTTCTTTTTCTTTTTCTTTTTAGAAGGACTAGGTGCATCAGTATTAATTCTCTGAGAGTCTTCACAAGTGCAGAAAAGCCTAGCTATGGCGTGGCAAAAAGCGCCTTGCTGGTGTAGGCACCCTACGCCAGCAATATGGCACCACAGTTAAATAATAGTGGTGGCGTTGGATCTTATGCCAGCAGTATTTCATATACCTATGGCGTTGGATTTGTCGCCATGACGGAAATATCATATATATCTACGGCGTGTTAGCTTTTCCAACGCCATACACTAGAGAGGTCATTACTGGCGGAGCGGATGTTTTGCATGCCAGTACTAAATGACCAAACGCAACAAAAAAACGCTGCCACCGCAGCAAGAAATGCTGCGGCAGCAGCGCAATTTTGTATCAGTATATACATAATGATGTTTGTGTCCCTCATTGATTCCGATAAGAAATGAAAATGCACATACAACATAATTTATATGATGGTACACATCATATATATATATGCATACATTAACCATCGTCGTACCTACTAGTATGGTACTCATCACGTTTATTAGGATCAATCTTGAAGAAGAGGGAAATTAACCCCCTCATCTCCATGCATGGTGGAGCATAGAGATTCACCGATCTCCAATCTTCCAAGTTGCGATCACTCGGGTAGTTGCCTCCATTTTTTAACTCTTCCAAGTTGCGATCACTCGGGTAGGTGCCTCCATTCTTTTAACTCTTCCAAGTTGCGATCACTCGGGAAGCCGCCTCCATTCTTTTAACTCTTCCAAGTTGCGATCACTCGGGTAGTTGCCTCCATTCTTTTTACAGTATAGGCATTCTTCCATTTTGTGCTGCATTCACAAAATAAAAGTCAATGGAAAAAATGGACATATTGAGACCAAGAAATTTTGATGAAACGGAAATGAATCCACGTTTCGCCAAAACATTGGCCACTCTCTCGACCTTTCCTTGCAAAAAGAAACATAGCTAGCGCGAGACAATTCACAAGAACACATGATGACGCAACATATAACATATTTCATCAATTCACATTTCATCAAATGGTTAGAGATAGATTTGTACTATCTGGATCGAGTGGCGGTTGGCTGTCAGCAGGGCACGGTGGGGGCGCCCGTGAAGACTGCGCGATGGGGTGGTGTTGCGTGGCGGACGGGGCGGCCGGACAGGGCGACGGAGGGAGAGATTGGCCGGACAGGACCACCGCGGAGGTACAGAGTGCCGGACAGGACGACGGAGGAAAAGGCTCTTGGATGAGCGGGTGGGCTTGGGGAAGGGTTGGGCAGCGCGGCAGCACGTCTGGCGCAGGGTGCGGGCGCGGCTGGGCGGGGGAACGGTGGAGAACAGTGTCCGGTGTCGGGGGGAAGAAGGGAATCTGAGTTGTTCTCACAATAGAGTGTACATAAAAGTGCCGGTTAGTCATTAGTGCTGGCGCCAATGACGTGGCCGATGCCAGCAGTAATTGGTGTTGTGTTAACTTAATTGGGCTCTTCTAATAATACTTGACAAATGGGGTGTGGAAATGCATACATGAATGTGGATCAAAGTATATAATAATGCAAATTAGGAGGTACAAATGAAGTACAATATCATGCGAAGTACGTATTACGCAATGAGAAGTACAGAAAGTACTATAGTACACGAATAATGAAGCACACAAAATAATCAAGTACGACGTCGTTTGACAATCCTCTCAACGACGGTTTGGGTCTTTTTAATCTTGCTTGAATACTTCCGTCCCGCGTTATGACTCTTTCGTAAGAAGGGACGTTCTCTCTCAGGCAAGGTAGTTCTGCTCCTTCTGGTGGTGTAATTTTCATCATCATCATAGTTCTCCTCTTCTTTTGGGTCGACGCCGAACTGATCATAGTCATCCTCTTCTTTAGATAGATCAAAGTAGCCTGTAATGGGAAATACAAAAAGAATTACATATATATCAAGCGGGGGCATACAAAATTTCGGCATGACCTTTGCTAAAAGTGGTACATATTGAGTACCAGAAATTTGACGAAACGGAAATGAATCAATGTTTCGCCAAAACATTGGCAACTCTATCTACAAATTCGCCATCCATGCACGTTTCACCATTTAGCAATCACACACGTACGTAACATGCATAATTAAATGACGAGGAAGTGTTTTTTGTGTTATTTACCTCAAGCAGAAGAAACACGAGTCGACCTAGTCCTCGAGCGATCCCACGAGAAGCCGGTCGACCGTACGTAGGTTGGTGGGCGCCATTAATGGAGGTTGAAGGAAAATTAATGCAAGTGGGTGGAGGAGAGGGCTAGATTGCTAGCTTAATTAGAGATTGGGTGGAGGAGGCTAGCAAACGTAACTACGCATCACCTAGCTAGATCTAACTACCTAATTAAGAATCATGATAAAATAATTGAGTTTCTCAAGATGAGGAGAGGGAAGAGAGAGGAGGAAGAGGAAGAGCAAGAGGAAGAAGAAAGGGGAATCTAGTGTATACACAAGGGTTAGCACGGGTAGTAGTGATGTGACTTTATTACTAGCGTTTGAAGAGAACGTAACGCCAGAACTAATATGTATATTCCTGGCATACCGCCATATGCTACGCCGGTGTTACGTGGGACCCAATGTTGACTAAAAAAATGGACCCACAAAATAAACTGCTGGCGTCCGTACTAAGTCAACGCCATAGATATATGAAATACTGCCGGTGTACTACCAACCTAGTACGCCAACAGTAAGTTACGCCTCCACACAACCTTGGAGGCCACATACAAGTGGCGTTCCGCGTACGTCCAACCCCAGCACTATGTAACTAGCGATGGCGTACCAAAATGGGCGACGCCCGAGATATTTGAAAAATGTAGTGCTGGCGTCGGCAGAAAACGGCGCACCACCAACAAGAGTTGTGGCTAGCCATTTCTTTACTAGTGCTTGTTCAATTCTTTTAGCATGACCCTCAGAATAAAGTGGTTCTTGTGTCATTCTACCTCCTCTAGTTACTACTCTAGCAGCAAAATCATTCATATTATTATTCATTTCATCAAGCAATTCTTTTTGAGACTTAGCAACTTGTTCTAACTGAGTTTGAACCATAGAGGCATGCTTTCCTACACCTCTAACATCATTAATGATTCTAAATAGCAAGTCACTCAAGCGAGCAATCATATTAGAATTATATTTTAATTGTTTCAGGACATGTGAATTGAAATGATCTTGCTTCATAATATAGTTGTCAAAATCATATAAGCACTGACTAGGATGTTTATTGTAAGGGATATCACCTTCATCAAACTTTAATAAAGAATTTACCTCTACCACCTATGGAGGTGGTGGTGTGTCGAGGCCATGAATTTCTTCAATAGGTGGTAAATTCTTAACATCCTCAGCTTTAATACCCTTTTCTTTCATAGATTTCTTTGCCTCTTGCATATCTTTAGGGCTGAGAAATAAGATACCTCTCATCTTCGGAGTGGGTTTGAGCGGTGGTTCAGGAAGAGTCCAATCATCATAATTCTTCAATATGTTATTCAATAATTCCTCAGCTTGTTCAACAGTCCGTTCCCTGAAAACAGAACCAACACAACTATCTAGGAAGTCCTTGACGTGGCTTGAGACTAGGTCGGTATTTCCCCAAAGAGGAAGGATGATGCAACACAACAACGGTAAGTATTTCCCTCAGTTATGAAACCAAGGTTATCGAACCAGTAGGAGGATCACCACGACCCAATAAGCAGCACCTGCACACAAATAACAAGTACTTGCAACCCGACGCGAAAGAGAGGTTGTCAATCTCTCTATGGCAAAAAGATAGATTAGGTAGTGATAGATAGGAGAGATAGATCTCTCAAGAACAGAAAATAAGAAGAGCAAATAAAAAGTGCAGCAATATGTTTTTGGATTTTTGGTTTTGTAGATCTGAAAACAAAGAGGCAAAAAGATAGATCGGAAAGCAATATGTTGGAAAAGTAGACCCGGGGGCCATAGGTTTCACTAGTGGCTTCTCTCATTAGTATAGCGCACGGTGGGTGAACAAATTACTGTTGGGCAATTGATAGAAGATCAAATAATCATGATGATATCCAAGGCGATGATCATTATATAGGCATCATGTCCAAGATAAGTAGACCGACTCCTGCCTGCATCTACCACTATTACTCCACACATCGACCGCTATCCAGCATGCGTCTAGTGTATGAAGTTCATGGAAAAACGGAGTAATGCAATAAGAACGATGACATGATGTAGACAAGATCTATTCATGTAGGAATAGACCCCATCTTGGTATCCTTAATGGCAATGATACATGCGTGCCTTGGTGCCCCTTCTGTCACTCGGAAAGGACACCACAAGATCGAACCCATCACAAAGCACCTCTTCCCATGGAAAAAAAATCGATCTAGTCGGCCTAACTAAACCAAAGATTCGAAGAAGAAATACGAGGCTATAAGTAATCATCCATATAAGAGATCAAAGAAGACTCAAATAATATTTATGTTTAGAAACTGATCATGAACTCAAAATTCATCGGATCCCAACAAACACACCGCAAAAGTTTACATCAAATAGATCTCCAAGAGACCATTGTATTGAGAATCAAAAGAGAGAGAGAGGAAGCCATCTAGCTACTGCCTACAGACCCGTAGGTCTATGGTGGACTACTCACGCATCATCGAAGAGGCACCTATGATGATGATGAACCCCTCCGTGATGGTGTTTAGATTGGATCTCGAGGTTCTGGAACTTGCGGCGGCTGGAATTGTGTTTCGTTGACTCCCCTAGGATTTTATGAATACTTGGGAATTTATAGGCATCAGAGGCGGTGGAGGGCACAACCCATCAGGGCGCGCCGGGGGCCCCCTGGCGCGCCCTGGTGGGTTGTGCTCTCCACAGCCCACCTTCCTTGCTCTTCTTTGGCCCAATGGGTGTCTTCTGGTCCAGAAAAAATCTCCAAAAAGTTTCGTCGCGATTGGATCCATTTGGTACTGATATTCTGCGAAGTAAAAAACAAGGAAAAACAACAACTGGCACTTTGGCACTATGTCAATAGGTTAGTCCCAAAAAATGATATAAAGTTGTTATAAAGTGATTGTAAAACATCCAAGAATGATAATATAACAGCATGGAACAAGAAAACATTATAGATACGTTGGAGACGTATTAGCATCCCCAAGCTTAATTCCTACTCGTCCTCGAGTAGGTAAATGATAAAAACAGAATTTTTGATGTGGAATGCTGCCTAACATGTTCATCATATTCTTTGCTTTTGTATAGCATGGACATTTGGACTTGTAGATGATTCAAAGCAATAGTCTAGTTTTAACATAATGACTTCAATACTCAAGCATGTCAACAAGCAACCATGTCTTTCAAAATATCAACACTAAAGAAAGTTATCCCTAGCCCATCATGCTCAATCATTGATCCATTCATGAAACACACTCAAATATTAACTATGCCCAATGCTCAAGTACGATCATAGTGCCCCCTAGTTGGTGCTTTATAAGAGAAGATGGAGACTCAAAGTAAAAATGAAAATTGCATAAAGTAAATAGATAGGCCTTTGCAGAGGGGAGTAGGGATTTCTAGAGGTGCCAGAGCTCAAAGTTTTAAATTGAGAGAGAAATTTTTTGGGTGGCATGCCTTTCCTGTCAACGAAAATGACAAAGTAGCTCACAATACTTTCCATGCTAGATATATCATAGGCGGTTCCCAAACAGAAAATAAAGTTGATTCCTTTTTCCACCAAACTTTCACATTCCATGGCGGGCCGTATCCATGGTTGCCTTCCATACCAACACTTTCCAAGGAATTTATTATTTGACAACATAAAGTAAATTATTTTTTCCTTTTTCATTTCGGGAATGGGCATCCTTATTACCGCCACACTCTCGTGCAATGACAAGTGAATAAATACTCATCTTGAGAATAACACATCTAGCATGGAAAAATATTGGACACTCCCCAGCATTTCATGAGAGGTACGAGCACACAAAAGAGAAAATTTATTTTGAAAATTTAGAGATTGCACATACAAATTTGCTTGGAACAACATGGAAATACCGCATATAGGTAGGCATGGTGGACTCATAAGGCAAAACTTGGTTTAAGGATTTTGGATGCACAAGTAGTATTTCTACTTAGTACAAGTGGAGGCAAGCAAATAGATTGTGAAGCAACCAAACCAAGAAACGAAAATTCACATAAGTGAGCATTGAGCATAACTAACACCGAATAATGCACCACAAGTAGGATGTAATTTCATTGCATAACTATCGACTTTCGTACTTGCATAGGGAATCACAAACCTTAACACCAATATTCCTACTAAAGCCTAATTACTCACCAACATGACTCACATATTACTATCATCATGTTTCAATACTATTACAAGGAATCAAGTTTAATTTGTCCAACGATCTTCATGAAAGTTTTTATTATATCCTCCTTGGATATCTATCACTTTGGGACTAGATTCATATATTGCCATTGCTTTATGACAAGCTCAAAAAAATCTAAGTGAAGCAAATCAGCAGAAAGATTTCATCTCTCAAAAAGGTATAAGTGAAGCATGAGAGTATTTATTCAAAATTTAATAACACTCAAATTAATCTAAGTAAAGCATGAGAGTATTTCTACAAAAAATTCCAAGCACACCGTGCTCAAAAAGATATAAGTGAAGCACTAGAGCAATTCTATAGCTCAAAAAGTTTAAGTGAAGCATATAGAGCAATTCTAACAAATCATAGCATAATTTTGGCTCTTCCAAATAGGTGTGTACAGCAAGGATACAAAGGAAAAACTAACAAGTAAAGCAAGCAAAGATACAAGACTCTCCAAGTAAAACTCATGATATGTGACGAATAAAAATATAGCTCCAAGTAAAATACCGATGGTCGTTAGAAGAAAGAGGGGATGCCACTCGGGGGCATCCGCAAGCTTAGTTGCTTGTTCCTCTTTGGATATATCTTGGGGGTGATTTAGTATCCCCAAGCTAAGGCTATTATCACTCCTTATTCCTTCATCTATCGTGATCTCACCCAAAACTTGAAAACTTCAATCACACAAAACTCAACAAAATCTTCGTGAGATCCGTTAGTATAATAAAGCAAATCACTACTTTAGGTGCTGTTGAAAACCCATTCATATTTTCTTATTGCATTATACCTACTATATTTTAACTTTAACATGGCTCATATCCTTCAATATAACCCATAGATTCATCAAAACAAGCACACAATGCAACGAAAACAGAATCTGTCTTAAACAGAACAGTCTGTAGTAATCTGTACTCTAACCATACTTATCTAACTCTAAAAATTCAAAAAATTAGGACAACGTAAAGAATTTGTATAGCAACACTGTGCTAAAATTTCATCTCAAGATCACGTTCCAACAAAAAATGAAAATTCAAATACTGGACGCAAAGCTTCTGTTTCAGATTCAGCATCGCTTCTACTCATCTTATGAATCATCCTGAAGGCTCTACTTGGCACAAACACTAAATAAACCATAAAAACACAATCATAACAGAGGCATAATTGTGTTAACACTCAAAAACAGAAAGGAAAAGGCAAAAATAAATTTATTCATTGGGTTGCCTCCCAACAAGCGCTATCGTTTTACGCCCCTAGCTAGGCATAACACATAGATTCAAGTATTGTCGTCTTTGGTTTTGGATCCATAGAATGCCCTCATGATTGATTCATATGGTGGCTTAATTCTTGTTCTAGGGAAGTGTTCCATACCCTTTCTTAGTGGAAATTGAAAATGAATATTGCCTTCTTTCATATCAATCACGGCACCTATAGTGCGTAAAAACGGTCTACCAAGTATAATAGGACAAGACGGATTGCAATCAATATAAAGCACAATAAAATCTATGTGCACATAGTTCCTATTTGCAAGAATAAGAACATCATCAATTCTTCCCAAAGACTTTTTAATAGTAGAATCCGCCAAGTGCAAATTAAGAGAACATTCTTCAATATTGGTGAGACCAAGCACATCACATAAAGATTTCGGAATCGTGGAAACACTAGCACCCAAATCACATAAAGCAAAGCACTCATAATTTTTAATCTTGACCTTAATGGTAGGTTCCCACTCATCATGTATTTTTCTAGGAATAGAAATCTCCAACTCCAACTTTTCTTGAAAAGATTTCATCATGGCATCAACGATATGTTTAGTAAAAGCTTTATTTTGGTCATATGCATGGGGTGAATTCAACATGGATTGCAGCAAAGAAATACACTCAATCAAAGAGCAACTATCATAATTAAAGTCTTTGCAATCCAAAATAGTGGGCACATCACTAGTCAAAGTTTTGACCTCTTCAAACCCACTTTTATCAAATTTTTCATCAAGATTTTCACCCTCCAAATTAATGGGACGCCTTCTAGCTAAAGTTGACTCTACTTCAGTCCCTTTATCATCAATTTTAATATTACTAAACAAGGAATCAATAGTAGAAACACAATTCACTTTAAGATCTTCATCATTTTTATGAAGGCAATCACTAGAAAATGATTTTTTCTAAGATTTCTCTTTTAGCTCTAAGCATAGCGGTTCTTTTCTTAATTTCATCCATAGAGACATATAAATCTATAATTGATTCATCAATATTAGGCACAAAAGCTTTCAACTTGAGATTTTCAACATCATGAGAAATTCTATCAATGCTTCTAGACATATCATCAATCTTATACAACTTCTCTTATATCGTAGTATTGAAAGCCTTTTGCGCATTGATAAATTATTTAATATTACTCTCAAGATTAGAGGTGTTCCTATTATTATTGTAAGAGGAATTACCATAATTATAAGAGGAATTTCCAGGAAAAGGCCTAGGATTAAAATTACCTCTATAAGCATTGTTATTGAAATTGTTTCGCGAGACAAAGTTCACATCTACGGAATCACTATTTTTCTCAATCAAGGTAGACAAAGGCACATCATTAAGATCAATAGGAGCATTTTTACTAGCAACCAATTTCATCAAAGCATCAACCTTATCACTCAAAGTACTAATTTCTTCAACCGAATTAACTTTTTTACTAGTAGGTGCTCTTTCGGTATGCCATTGTGAATAATTAGCCATGATATTATCTAGCAATTTAGTAGATTCACCCAAATTAATTTCCATAAAAGTACCACCCACGGCGGAATCTAAAAGATTTATACAGACAAAATTCAATCCCGCATAATTTTTTTGTATGATCATCCAAAGATTTAAACCATGAGTAAGACAATTTCTTAGCATCAATTTCATTCTTTCCCAAGATTGTGCAACATGTTCATGCTCAAGTTGCTTAAAATTCATGATTTGTGTCCTAAGGGAAATAACTTTTGTGGGAGGAAAATACTTAGTGATAAAAGCATCCTTGCACTTATTCCAAGAATCGATAATATTACGAGGCAAAGAAGAAAACCAAAATTTTGCATGATCCCGGAAGGAAAAAGGAAATAATTTCACCTTCACTATATCATTATCCACATCCTTTTTATTTTGCATATCACACAATTCTATGAACGTGTTTAGATGGGATGTGGCATCCTCATTAGGAGTACCGGCAAATTGGTCTTTCATGACAAGATTCAACAAAGCGGCATTAATATCACAAGACTCCGCACTAGTGGCGGGAGGAGCAATAGGAGAACTAATAAAATTATTATTATTATTATTGGAAAAATCACATAACTTGGTGTTTTCTTGAGTCATCGTGACTACACAAATAAGATTGCAAGCAAGGAAGAGATCCGGCGAGAAAAAAGGCAAACGAAAAAGAGGGCGAAAAAACGGCAAATTGGTGAAGTGGGGGAGAGGAAATCGAGAGGTAAATGGCAAATAATGTAATTGCAAGGAGATGAGATTTGTGATTAGGAACCTGGTAGATGATGATGGAGTCTCCTCGGAGCCTGAGATTGGCACGTAGAAGAGACCGCTTCCTCCCCGGCAACGGCGCCAGAAATTCCTTTGACGTGGCTTGAGACTACGTCGGTATTTCCCCAAAGAGGAAGGGATGATGCAGCACAGCGACGGTAAGTATTTCCCTCAGTTATGAAACCAAGGTTATCGAACCAGTACGAGGATCACCACCACCCAATAAGTAGCAGCTGCACACAAATAAAAAATACTTGCAATCCGACGTGAAAGAGCAATTGTCAATCTCTCTACGGTAAAAAGATAGATTAGGTATTGATAGATAGGAGAGATAGATCTCTCAAGAACACAAAATAAGAAGAGCAAATAAAAAGTGCAGCAATATGTTTTTGGATTTTTGGTTTTGTAGATCTGAAAACAAAGAGGCAAAAAGATAGATCCGAAAGGAATATGTTGGAAAAGTAGACCCGGGGGTCGTAGGTTTCACTAGTGGCTTCTCTCATGAGTATAGCGCACGGTGGGTGAACAAATTAATGTTTGGCAATTGATAGAAGATCAAATAATCATGACTATATCCAAGGCGATGATCATTATATAGGCATCACGTCCAAGATAAGTAGACCGACTCTTGCCTGCATCTACCACTATTACTCCACACATCGACCGCTATCCAGAATGCATCTAGTGTATTAAGTTCATGGAAAAACAGATTAATGCAATAAGAATGATGACATGATGTAGACAAGATCTATTCATGTAGGAATAGACCCCATCTTGTTATCCTTAATGGCAACGATACATGCGTGCCTTGCAGCCCCTTCTGTCACTGGGAAAGGACACCGCAAGATCGAACCCATCACAAAGCACCTCTTCCCATGGCAAGAAAAATCGATCTAGTTGGCCTAAGTAAACCAAAGATTCGAAGAAGAAATACGAGGCTATAAGTAATCATGCATATAAGATATCAAAGAAGACTCAAATAATACTCATGGATAGAAACTGATCATTAACTCAAAATTCATCGGATCCCAACAAACACACAGAAAAAGTTTACATCAAATACGAGGGAGGAAGCCATCTAAAAGTAATCATGCATATAAGATATCAAAGAAGATTGGAGACCATTGTATTGAGAATCAAAAGAGAGAGGGAGGAAGCCATCTAGCAATTGCCTACGGACCCGTAGGTCTATGGTGGACTACTCACGCATCATCGGAGAGGCACCTATAAAGAAGATGAACCCCTCCGTGATGGTGTTTAGATTGGATCTCGAGGTTCTGGAACATTCAGCAGCTGGAATTGTGTTTCGTCGACTCCCCTAGGGTTTTCTAAATATTTGGGAATTTATAGGCATCAGAGGCGGTGGAAGGGGGCCCCGTGGAGGGCACAACACATCCGGGCGCGCCGGGGGCCCCCTGGCGCGCCCTGGTGGGTTGTGCTCTCCACAGCCCACCTTCCTTGCTCTTCTTTGGCCCACTGGGTGTCTTCTGGCCAGAAAAAATCTCCAAAAAGTTTCGTCGCGATTGGACTCCGCTTGGTACTGATATTCTGCGAAGTAAAAAACAAGCAAAACATCAACTGGCACTTTGGCACTATATCAATAGGTTAGTCCCAAAAAATGATATAAAGTTGTTATAAAGTGATTGTAAAACATCCAAGAATGATAATATAACAGCATGGAATAAGCAAAAATTATAGATACGTTGGAGACGTATCAGTCCCTAGAAGCATCAATTAGTCCATTATAGAAGATATCAAGTATTTCATTTTTCTTGAGAGGATGATCAGGCAAAGCATTAAGCAATTGGAGAAGCCTCCCCCAAGCTTGTGGGAGACTCTCTTCTTCAATTTGCACAAAGTTAAATATTTCCTGTAAGGCAACTTGTTTCTTATGAGCAGGAAAATATTATCCAGAGAAACAGTAAATCATATCCTGGGGACTACGCACACAACCAGGAGTAAGAGTATTGTACCAGGTCTTAGCATCACCCTTTAATGAGAGCAGAAATAACTTGAGAATATAATAGTAGCGAATCTTCTCATCATGAGCAAAGAGGGTGGCTATATCATTCAGCTTAGTAAGGTGTGCCACTACAGTTTCAGTTTCATGGCCATGGAAAGGATCAGATTCAACCAAAGTAATTAACTCTAGGTCGATAGAGAATTCATAATCCTTATCGGTAACAAAGATAGGTGAAGTCTTAGGATCACATTTCATTCTAGCATTCAAAGTCTTCTCCTTATACTTGCGTAGCAATTTATTAAGATCGTTTTTATCCTTGCAAGAAAGAATTTCTCTAGTTACCTCCTCATCCATAACATAACCTTCAGGTATCTTAGGCATTTCAAATCGAGGAGAACTAGGACTAATAGGTGTTTCCTAGTCGTCATCAGTTTCATAGGCTTCATCAGTTTCACCAATCTCATCAGTTTCAGTAGTTTCATTCTCTTTAGCTCTAGCAATTTGTTCATCAAGAAATTCTCCTAGTGGCACATTATCATCAAGCATGGTACTAGCATAATCATAAGCATCATTCACAGCGGAAGTAGCATCATCAATCACTTGCGACATATCGGGATTACTAACGTGTGGTGGTGGTGCAAGTTTACTCATAACAGAAGGTGAATCAAGTGCGGAGCTAGATGGCAGTTCCTTACCTCCCCTCGTCTTAGAGAAAAAATCTTGGTCTTTGGATCCTTCAGATTCTTCATAGTGATCAATTGATATAAATCCCAAGTTACTCAACAAATATAGCTATGCTCCCCGGCAACAGCGCCACAAAAAAGTCTTGATAACCCACAAGTATAGGGGATCGCAACAGTTTTCGAGGGTAGAGTATTCAACCCAAATTTATAGATTTGACACAAGGGGAGCCAAAGAATATTTGAGAGTATTAGTAGCTGAGTTGTCAAATTAACCACACTTGGAGATTAAATATCTGCAGCAGAGTGATCAGTAGCATAGTAGTATGATAGTTTTGATAGCAGTGGTAGCAGTAACGGTAACAGTAGTAGTGACAGCAATAGTTTTGTAGCAAGTGTAACAGTAGCAGCAGCAGTAGTAACTTAGCAAGAACAATATGTGGAAAACTCATAGGCACTGGATCGGTGAACTCGTTGGATGATATTCATCATATAACAGTCATAACCTAGGGCGACACAGAACTAGCTCCAGTTCATAAATGTAATGTAGGCATGTATTCCGTAAATAGTCATACGTGCTTATGGAAAATAACTTGCATGACATCTTTTGTCCTACCCTCCCGTGGCAACGGGGTCCATAAGGAAACTAAGCGATATTAAGGCCTCCTTTTAATAGAGAACCGGAACAAAGCATTAACACATAGTGAATACATGAACTCCTCAAAGTACGGTCATCACCGTGAAGTATCCCAAATATTGTCACTATGGGGTTGACGGATCATAACACGTAATAGGTGCATATGACTAGGCAAGATCGGGTCAACAACATAGATATAATGGTGATAACATAAACGGTTCAGATCTGAAATCATGGCACTCGGGCCCTAGTGACAAGCATTAAGCATGGCAAAGTCATAGCAACATCAATCTCAGAACATAATGGATACTAGGGATCAAGCCCTAATAAAACTAACTCGATTACATGATGAATCTCATCCAACTCCTCACCGACCAGCAAGCCTACGAAGGGATTACTCACTCCCGGTGGGGAGCATCATGGAATTGGCGATGGAGAAGGGTTGATGATGACGAAGACCAAAGATTCCCCTCTCTGGAGCCCCAAACGGGCTCCAGATCTGGCCTCCCGATGAAGAACAGGAGGTGGCGGCGGCTCCGTATCGTAAAACGCGATGAAACTTTCTCTCTGATTTTTTTCTTCAAAAATAGGAATTTATAGTGCCGGAATTAGGGTCAGTGGGGCCCCGGCGCGCCTGGGGGGGCTGGCGCGCCTGGGGTGGCTGGCGCGCCCTGTTGTATCTTGCCCAGCCAGGGCCCCCCCTCCGGTGGTTCTTGGCTCCAGTATTTTTTATTTATTCTAAAATAAATCTCCAAAAAGTTTTGTCCAATTCCGAGAACTTTTATTTCTGCACAAAAAACAACACCATGGCAGTTCTGCTGAAAACAACGTCAGTCCGGGTTAGTTTCATTCAAATCATGCAAATTAGAGTCCAAAACAAGAGCAAAAGTGTGAGGAAAAGTAGATATGATGGAGATGTATCAGCACACACAATACATCAATGTATATATCAAAGTTCAATCATACCTACGTTATTACATCGAAATGTCATATAGAGTCTTTATTGCAATAATAAATTTGGCTGAAGGCCAACTCATGAGATAAACTACTGCGGAAGACGTAGAAGACAGCGAGTCCATTCGACTCCAAAGGCATATCACCGAGCATAGAACGTTGACTCGCTCTTGGTCAGAATAAACCTATGCAACATGAGACGTTGCAGCCCCTGTAGGTCAACGATTTGAATATGCCAACAAAGTCACAAGATAGAACTGGTAAAAAAATAATCTTCTACACTACGCAAATATGGTTGGTGGGGCTACAAGTTAAAGTTTTAGCGAAAGCTAATTTTTCCTACAACAAAGGGGTCAAAAGCAAAAATATTACTACAAAGTTGGTTGTTATTAAGATGGTTTTGCCAACCGATTCTCATACCCCAATTATTAATAAACCCAATTCATTATTATTAATTGTGTCGAGAGTTCCTGATACATTCAGTTCCAAAGGCTCAACTTGTCCCTAACCGGGGACACGGCTAATCGATTAGATTTTGGTACTCTACAGAGTCTTGCACACTTTCCCCACAAGATTCCATCGCCTCTGTTGAAGTCCTCACTCTGCATGGTGTTTCAGAACCGGATGACCGAAACATGATCTTCCAAATAGTTCCTCTAGGACACGTCTGGTGCTCAAACAGTCCTACCGTTCTTCTACATCTCGTAGCATCGTCCGGCCAGAGTCACTACGATACCCAACCAAGCCAGAGCCCATAGTGGCTTTTGGCTATGCAGGTAAGCCTCGGGTCATGAAGTGTCCATCCGTCTCTTTGTGCCTGGGTCGAACTTTCCACATGAATACTAGCACTTCTCCAGCAACACCTAGGCTAACCACTGGTTCCTCCAGGGAAGCGTTCATCCAATTTCCTCCATGAGGTACATTGCATCATAAAGTATTGAAGTCTTGAATCTTTAGGTCCTGATCATAATTAACTCTCAGAAATCCCATGAAAAACACACAACCAACCCCGTCTACTAGAGCGTAGCAACTAAAATTTCATTGCAATCCCTGGGATTGTTGTCTGATACGTCTCCAATGTATCTATAATTTTTGATTGTTCCATGCTATTATATTATCATTCTAGGATACTTTTTGAGTAATAATTTAGCAATTTATATTATTTTTAGCATTAACCTATTGACCAGTGCCCAGTGCCAGTTCCTGTTTTTTGCGTGTTTTTTTTACTTTTCAGGTTTACAGTACCAAACGAAGTCCAATTGCTCCGAAACTTTATTATTATTTTTTATGGACCAAAAGAATACCTAGAATCTTCGGGAAAAGAATGGAGGCCGGACGAGGGAGGCACAAGCCATCCGGGCGCGCCCAGGGGGATCGGCGCGCCCTGATGGCTTGCCCCCCCTGGTGGCCCTCCTTACCTCGTTCTCTGGCCTATAAATTCACATATATTCCAAAAACCCTAAAGGGCATCCCGAAACTCTTTTTTCGACGCCGCAAGTCTTTGTTCCGCCGTGATCCCATCTGGAGCTCCGTTCCAGCACCCTCTCGGAGGGGGGGGATCGATCACGGAGGACCTCTTCATCAACCTTGTTGCCCTCATGATGATGTGTGAGTAGTTCACCACAGACCTACGGGTCCGTAATTAGTACCTAGATGGCTATCTCTCTCTATTTTGATCTTCAATGCAATCATCATCGCATCTTTGCTTTGATCTATCCAATGTAATTCATTTGTGCGGTGCGTTTGTTGGTATCCGATGAATTGCGGGTTTATGTTCAGATTATTCATGAAAAGTATTTGAGTCACCTCTGAATATTATGATTCTTATTTGCATGATCATTTAGCTTCGTAATTCTCTCTGATCTATTGAAATAGTTTGGCCAACTAGATTGATATTTCTTCAGTGGGAGAGGTGTGTTGTAGTGGGTTCAACCGGACGGGTTTCTATATCCCAGTGACAGAATGGGACAAGATACGTCTTTGTGTTGTTGCCACTAAGGATAAAACAATGGCGTTTATTCGTATTAATTGAGTTTACTTTGTCTACATCATGTCATCATTCTCCATCCATTACTAAGTTTGTCATGAACGTAATATGTAGAGAGGCAACCATGGAAGCACTCTTGAAGTGGAGTAATAGTAATAGGTGCAGGCAGGAGTCGGCCTATTTGTCTTGGACGTGATGCCTATATATACATGATCATTGCCGTGAATATCGCATAACTATGCGCTTTTCTATCAATTCCCCAACAGTAATTTGTTTACCCATCGTATGCTTATTTTCATGAGAGATGCCGCTAGGGAAAACTATGCCCCCCGGGTCTATTCATCTATATATTCATAATCGCTATAATACTTGCTGCCTTTTATTTTATTTTATTTTATTTTGCAATTTACAATTATCTACTATTATCTACACACTTCACTTGCTTGCAAATAACGAGATCAAGGGGATTGACAACCCTCTTGCCCGATTTGGTTCCAAGTTGTTTGATCTTTTGTGTGCAGCCGCTGAAGACGGTTGTTGATTGATATTCCTATTGGTTCGATAAACCTTGATTTCATAACTGAGGGAAATACGTACCCGTATTGTGCTGCAATTACCCGTTCCTCTTCACGGAAAACCCAACGTAGATCACAAGTATCAGGAAGGATTTCTGGCGCCGTTGTCGGGGAGTATCATCACCAACTGTCAAGTAACTTCACACAAATTATCATTCACTTGTTCTTCATTTTATTTTATGTTATATTTAGTTTGCTTCATAAAAATCAAAAATACAAAAATATTTATCTTTGCTTGTTGTTATTTGCTTGTTGATTGTTACTATGTCTAGTTCTCCTTGTGTTCTCGTTTCTCCCGATAATGAGGTACTAAATTTCAAGCAAAGGGGAGGAGAAAATTGGAAAGATGCTTGGTATTGGATTTTCAATGCTCCAAATAAATCAACTCATAAACAATCTACCACCATCTTGATTCGTAATTTTTATGCGGGTGTGACAACTTGGTATGGGTTTATTCTTGACACCATTACCGATGGCAATTTCTTAATGTGTCACACTTCGGATGCTTATAATGCTATTGAAAATCTTGTAGGGGCTCCCCCTATTATCATTAATGAAACTATTTTAACTTTGGAACATGTTATGCAAAGGCTTGATGCTATTGAAAATAAAATGATTACTAGCAAACAAATTGAGGAGTTAGATAAAAAAACTTCATTATCATATCACTCAATATGGATCGCGGGTAGGAATGACTTTGAAAACTTTAAAGGAGAAACACACAACTATTGATGAGAGGGGAGAACAAATTTTGAATAGGATTGATAAAATGGAGGAAGTCATTGATAACCTAGGCTTCTCTTTCACACCTTCGAAAGCAAATGCTAGCACTTCTCGAAATAAAAGCCCCAAGTTTATCTATATTCTCAAGAGCATTAGTACTCCTCCTAGCAAAAAAACGAGGACCTCAAAATGAGAAGTGTGAACCCCAATTTTATAAACCTGATAAAAGACCCTATTTTCAAGCCTCCTATTGTTCCTAATAATCATGGTTGTGTTATTTAGGAGCTTGATGTCAAACATGACAATACTTTAAACTATGCATTATGCCTAGCTAGGGGCAGAAAACAATAGCGCTTGTTGGGAGGCAACCCAATAGTTATCTTTATTTTTTCTTTTTACTTTCTGTTTTGGTGTGATAACATGATTATTTCCACTGTAATGATTGTGTTTTTATGATTTAATTAGTGTTCGTGCCAAGTAAAGCCTTTGGGATGACCCACAAGATGAGTAGAATTGATACGGTGCAAAAACAGAAACTTTAACGTCCAGTGCGGAATTTCTCTGATTTTACTGGAACGTCTTTTAGATCTGAATGTTTTACACAGTATTCCTATACAAATTCTTGAGGCTGTACTAATTTTCCAGAATTTTAAGAGTTACATAAGTATAGGTTCTTTATAGATCTTTACAGATTGTTCTGTTTTAGACAGATTCTGTTTTTTGCTTGCATAGTTTGCTTAATTTGATGATGCTATGGATTGTATCGTGGGGTATAAGCCATGGAGGAGTTAGAATAAAGTACCTATTATCCAATAATGAAATATTAATCAATTTATAACAGTACCTAAAGTATTTGATATGTTGCTTATACTAACGGATCTCACGAAGTTTTGTTGAGTTTTGTGTGATTGAAGTTTTCAAGTTTTGGGTGTTATCACGATGGACGAAGGAATAAGGAGCAGCAAGAGCCTAAGCTTTGGGATGCACAAGGCAACCTAAGGTAATATTCTAGGTAAACTCAAGAGTATAAACTTGGGGATGCCTCGGAAGGCATCCCCTCTTTCGTCTCAATCCATCGGTATGTCATTTGGAGCTATATTTTTATTCGTCACATGATATGAGTTTTGCTTGGAGCATTGTTTGCTTTTGTTTGATTTTATTTTTAACAATCATCATTTGCTGGACACACCTATTAGATAGATATCAACCTTCATCATAATTTATTAGAATACTCTACGTGCTTCACTTATATCTTTTGAGCTTAGCAGTTGCTCTAGTACTTCACTTATATCTTTTTTAGCACGGTGGCATATAGATTTTATAGAAGTAATTGCACTCTTGTTCTTCACTTATATTTATTTGAGAGTTAATAAATAGTGCCGGCAATTTGCATGGGTTATAAGACTAGTCCAAAAATAATAGGTATTCAATGAGTGATAATCAAAACCAACATGTAGCACATATAAGAGAAATTATGGGTTAATGATATTGATGTGGTAATGTGAAAAAGGTGCGAGTGCATTATTGTTGATTCGGAGAAGTATTAGTATTAAGAGGTGTTAATTTTCCATTTGTATAAATATTAAAAAGGCATGGTGAGGATGTGTGAGCATTTCTATTCCTCGTTAAAATCCTAGTGTTGCTTCGGGTCGGAGGCGCGCGATGGTTAACTCGTCCCAACCTCCTCCCTCGGGGCATGCGAGTAGTGCTTTGATTTGTGACAAAACTAATTAAACTTTGCAATAAGTATATGAGTTCTTCATGACTAATGTGAAACCATGGACATACACAATCTCACCACCTCATATTTTGCTAGCCTCTTCGGTACCATGCATTGCATGTTCTCACCTCGAGGACCGGTGCAAACTTCGCCGGTGCATCCAAACCCCGTGACATGATACATTGTGACACACATAATACTCATTATATCTTCCTCAAAAAAGCCACAATACCTACCTATTATGGCATTTCCATAGCCATTCCGAGATATATTGCCATGCAAATTCCACCATCACATCATATGACTAGTTCGTTCATCATCATATTGCTTTGCATGATCATATAGAGCTGACATAGTATTTGTGGCAAAGCCACCTTTCATCATGTTTTTGATACATGTCATGCTAGATCATTGCACATCCTGGTACACTGTCAGAGGCATTCATATCGAGTCATATTTTTTCATAGTTCTTCATATCAAGTTTTCATATTGAGTTGTAAGTAAATAAAAGTGTGATGATCATCATTATTAGAGCATTGTCCTAGTGAGGAAATAAAAATGGGGGAGGCCAAATGAGCCCACCATAAAAAATGAGAGAAAAAGAGAGAAGGGACTTTGCTACTACGTTTTACCACACTTGTGCCTCAAAGTGGCACCTTGTTATTCATATAGAGAGTCTCATGTTATATCATTTTCATATGCTAGTGGGAATCACTTTTTCCTTATTATAAACTTGGCTTGCATATTCCGTTCACGGGCTTCCTCAAATGCCCGAGGTCTTCATGATCAAGCAAGTTGGATGCACACCTCACTTAGTTTCATTTGAGCTTTCATACACTTATAGCTCTAGTGCATCATTTGCATGGCAATCCTTACTCCTTACATTGACATCTATCCATGGGCATCTCCATAGCCCATTGATATGCCTAGTTGATGTGAGATTATCTTCTTCACTTTTACCCCTTTGATATCTACCACCATATTCTATTCCACCATTATTCTATGTCCAATGGTACATGCTCATGTATTGCGTGAAGAATAAAAAGTTGATGCACATTTTAAAAGTACGATCCAATTGCCTGACTTGGACACTGTGGTGCTAGACATTTGTATTAAATTGGTGAAGATGGAGTCATGGCTTCCTAATCTATAAGATGAATGGGGGGTAAACATTCTTTTAGGATCGTATACTTTGAAAGATTGATGATTTTGTTGCTTGTGCCTATAAATATTACTATGTTGATGTTTTTTAATTCATCGTTTCTCAATGAGCATACATGCAAAAGATTACATATTTGGTAGCACGTCACATCAAAAAAATTGTTTTTATCATTTACCTATTCGAGGACGTGCAGGAATTAAGCTTGGGGATGCTTGATACGTCTCCAACGTATCTATAATTTTTTATTGTTCCATACTATTATATTATCATTATAGGATACTTTTTGAGTAATAATTTACCAATTTATATTATTTTTTAGCACTAACCTATTGACCCAGTGCCCAGTGTCAGTTCATGTTTTCTTCGTGTTTTTTACTTTTCAGGTTTAGAGTACCAAACGAAGTCCAACTACACTGAAACTTCTTTATGATTTTTTCTGGACCAAAAGAAGACCTGGAAGCTTCGGGAGAAGACCGGAGGCCGCACAAGAGAGGCACAGACCATCTGGACACGCCCAGGGGGGTCGGCATGCCCTGATGGCTTGTGCCCCCTGGTGGTTCTCCTTACCCCGTTCTATGGCCTATAAATTCACATATATTCCAAAAACCCTAAAGGGCATCCCAAAACTCTTTTTCCGCCGCTGCAGGTCTCTATTCCTCCGTGATCCCATCTCGAGCTCCGTTCCGGCATCCTGCCGGAGGGGGGATCGATCACGGAGGGCCTCTTCATCAACCTTGCTTCCCTCATGATGATGTGTGAGTAGTTCACCACAGACCTACGGGTCCGTAGTTAGTACCTAGATGGCTATATCTCTCTCTTTTGATCTCCAATACAATGATCATCGCATCTTCGCTTTGATCTATGGATCGATCACGGAGGGCCTCTTCATCAACCTTGCTGCCCTCATGATGATGTGTGAGTAGTTCACCAAAAACCTACGGATCCGTAGTTAGTACCTATATGGCTATCTCTCTCTCTCTCTCTCTTTTGATCTGCAATACAATGATCATCGCATCTTCGCTTTGATCTATCAGATGTAATTCTTTTGTGCGGTGCGTTTGTTGGGATCCGATGAATTGTGGGTTTATGTTCAGATTATTCATGAAAAGTATTTGTGCCACCTCTGAATATTATGATTCTTATTTGCATGATCATTATAGCTTCGTAATTCTCTCCGATCTATTGAAATAGTTTGGCCAACTAGATTGATATTTCTTCAATGGGAGTGGTGCGTTGTAGTGGGTTCAACTTGACGGGTTTCTATATCCCATGACAGAATGCGACAAGATACATCTTTGTGTTTTTGACACTAAGGATAAAACGATGGGGTTTATTCATATTAATTGAGTTTACTTTGTCTACATCATGTGATCGTTCTCCATGCATTACTCTGTTTGTCATGAATTGAATACGTAGAGAGGCAAGCATAGAAGCGCTCTTGAAGTGGAGTAATAGTAATAGGTGTAGGTAGGAGTCGGCCTATTTGTCTTGGAAGTGATGCCTATATACACATGATCATTGCCGTGAATATCGCATAACTATGCGTTTTTCTATTAATTGCCCAACAATAATTTGTTTACCCACCGTATGCTTATTTTCATGAGAGATGCCTGTAGGGAAAACTATGACCCCCGGGTCTATTCATCTATATATTGATAAATGCTACAATACCTTGCTTCCTTTTATTTATTTATTTTTTTGAAATTTACAATTATCTACTACTATCTACACACTTCACTTGATTGGAAATAACGAGATCAAGGGGATTGACAACCCTCTTGCCCGCGTTGGGTGCAAGTTGTTTGCTCTTTTGTGTGCAGCCGTTCAAGATGATTTTTGATTGATATTCCTATTAGTTCGATAAACCTTGGTTTCATAACTGAGGGAAGTACTTACCCGTATTGTGCTACAATTACCCCTTTCCTCTTCATGGAAAACCCAACGCAGATCACAACTATCAGTGTCAAGGAAGTGGGGTTATTCCTACCTCATGATACTACTTGCGAGAACAACATTACAATGTAACCTACTGTCATGCATGGTGGAAAGTGGTAACCAATGCAAAATAAAACAGGTAAAAACAATGATCAAAGTTACTTGCCTTCCTCATGATCTTGAAACACTAACGACTCGTAATAGCAAGCTTCGCACTCCGGATGATATAATGAAGAAAACAAAAACAAAATCAGTAAACATATACACAAAGAATAAATAACAGCAAGTAAAACTAATAATCAAGAAAACAATCAAAGAAATAAATAGAAGCAAACCAAAGAAATCACCAAAAACTCAATTGAAAAGCTTTACTATAGTAAAGCAACCTATAAATAGTTTTCTGCAACTAATAAATTTTTAACAAAAACAAAATTAAAGTTTTATAAGTATAAGAGAAAGAAAACTTCCTACAAATTTCTATGCAAAAATAATCAACATGAAATCATTTGTAAAACTCTACTTATGCACAAAACAAGGTTTCTTTCAAAACAAAATAAACAGAAATAAATTTATTATTTTTCAACAACCAATAAAATGCCTACTATTAACTAACAGAAGCTAATTTAAACTAGTCAATAAAATATAAATATAAATAATTTAAAACAATTAAAACAAATAAAAATATCACTTAAACCCTAATTTAAAACTAATCTAAAAACAGCAAAATAAATCCTACTATATAAATAATTTAACTAGTGACTAGGAGCAAAAAGAATTAATTACAAACCTATTTTAAAACTCAAGATATAGCCAAAATAGTGATTCAAACAAATTTGCACAAATTCAAATTCAGATTATTCAGACATGACAAAACTTTGCATCTACAGAAACTACACGAAATTATTGATCTAATGGAAAAAGAATCAATCAAAAATATTGAAAATTGTAGGAGATATTGAATTTCTAAAACAGAAACATATTCTGTTTTAAAAACAGAAACTACAATAAAAATAAAAAATTAAGGACCGGCGATGGGCTACGTGGTAGTACGTGGGTGGGCGAGCCAACGACCAAAACAAAAAAGCGGGAGGGCGACCAGACTTGAATAGAAAACGGTTCATGTTTTAAAAAGTCTAATCTAGACCGCTGGCAGGAGATCGGGTGGTGGAGAGGAGTCCCGATGGCTTACAGCGGCGAGAAGAAGAACTCTGGCGGAGTCGACGTTGACGGCGGCTCGGGCGTGGTGCGGGCGGCATCTCTGGTGGTCCTCCAGCATCAGCGAAGTATCCAGGCGAAGCACACGAGCGAAGGTGGGGCTTTTGGTAGTGGTGGTTGGGCTCGGGGGTTGTCGGGGCGTCAGCGGCGAGCAAAGGCATTCGGCGGCCGAGGTGGAATGACGGCGAGCAATGGCGCTAGAGGTGGTGCATGGAGGGAGGGGGTTTAGGGGGAAACAAGTGCGGGGAGTCGGGGCTTTATAGGGGAGGTGTCGGGTGGGCTCAAATGGAAGGGGAGCGGCGAGATGGATCTGATCCGGCGACGATCTTCGGTGAGGTGAAAAGGGATCGGGCGGAGGAGGAAGGTGAGCGCGACGATGTGGGATCGGGCGGTGGGGCCATGGTGTCAGCGAGAGCAGGGAGGAGGACAAGGGTTCGGTTGACCGATCCAGATTTGATCCGCATCCGAGTTGTATCTGGGCCAGATCAATTTGGTGGGCCAGCGCGCTACTGTTTCCAATAAAAATGATTGTTTTCCATTTTGAAAATACAGACAAAGAAAGGGGCAAAAAACAAAAGAAATAAAAATAGAATATATACATATTATATATCAAAATGGTAAGATAAATAAATCCTAACATGAATTATTTTTCACACGCAAAATAAAATTTTTATAAAAAACATTTTTTTTGAAAATTCCAAATAACACCAAATTTGACTTCCAAATAATTTGGCACTACTTTCTTCTAACTTTTGGGGTGTCATGTTACTTCCTCTCATACTTTTTGATCAAAGTATTTCGTCAGGCATTTGTGAATATAATTCAAATGCCAATTTGAAATGAAGTCAAATTCAAATTGAAAATTCCAATGCCACATTCCAATTCAATCAAAATGCATAGATGCTTAGCTATAATTGTAAAACATTCCAAATTAAAAATTTGCGATCTTACAACAATAAAAGCATCCTTACAATTATCCCATGTTCCAATACTATTGCGAGGCATGGATGAAAACCAAGTTTTAGCTTTATCTCTTTGTGAAAAAGGAAATAATTTCAATTTAACCACATCATTATCCATGTCCTTTTTCTTTGGCATATCTCATAATTCAACAAAGCTATAAAGATGCAAAGCGGGATCCTCATTAGGACTTCTTGAAAATTGCTCTTTCATAACAAGATTTAGCAAAGCGGCATTAATATCATAAAACTCCGCAGTAGCGGCGGGTGGTATAGGAGTACTGATAAAATCATTATTATTAGTATTTGAGAAATCACACAACTTAGTATCATCTTGAGACACGGTGACGAAACAAGTAAACTAGCAAGAAAACGAGTAAACCAGATAGTAAACTAGATAACTAAGCAAACAGGCAAATAGAATTATTTTTGTATTTTTTATTTTTATATAAAGAAAAATATAACAGCAAATAAAAAGTAAAATATAACAGAAAATAAAAAGTAGAACAAGTGAATGATAATTTGTGCAAAGTTACTTGATAATAATTTGCTGTACTCCCTTGCAATGCCGCTCGAAATTCTTCCAGCTACTTGTAAACTGTGTTGGGATTTTCCCCAAAGAGGAGAGGAGATGCAGCACAGTAGAGATAAGTATCTCCCTCAGTGAGAACCAAGGTTATCGAACCAATAGGAGGACCACGCAAATTCTCGTCTTCAGCACCTACAAACAAAAGATCACGCACTTGCACCCAACGCGGGCAAGAGGGTTGTCAAGCCCCTTGAACTCGTTACTTGCAACTGATGAGTAGTGATAGATAGATAATATAAACACTACATGAATTACTGAATTTGCCATCTATCCACTCTTTGTCGTCTGCTAGCTGACGACAAAGAAGGTCTTTGCCGTTAGCTTCCCAAAAGCTGACGGCAAAGAGTGGACAGATGGCACAAATACTATTTGCCATCTGTCCCCTCTTTGCCATCTGCGAGCAGGCGGCAAAGAGCATAAAAGCAGACGACAAAGAACCTGGATGGTTTAGGTCAAACGGACGGCCTGGATGCCGTCCGTATGTTCTTAGCCGTCTGCTACTAGCCTCTTTGCCGTCCGCTAGCAGACGGCAAAGATCCTATATATCTAACGGCCGTCCCCGACCCCCACCCCTCTCTCTCTCTCTCTCTCTCTCTCTCTCTCTCTCTCTATGTCTCGCCCCCGAGCCCCGCCGCCCCCACCATCCCCGCCGCCCCGCCGGTGAGTGCATTTTTTCTCTATTTTTTACCTTTTTCATTTAATTAGTACTGTTAATTAGGTTATAGCTCCTGTTAATGAGTTAGTTAGGTTAGTTAGGTTAGATAGGTTAGTTAGGTTAGTTAGGTTTGAAAAAAGAGGAGGAGGAGGAGGAGGAGGAGGAGAAGAAGAAGAAGAAGAAGAAGAAGAAGAAGAAGAAGAAGAAGAGGAGGAGGAGGAGAAGAAGAAGTGGAGAAGAAGAAGAGGAGAAGAAAAAGAGGAGAAGAAAAGAAGAATAAGAACAAAAGAAGAAGAAGAAGAAGAAGAAGAAGAAGAAGAAGAAGAAGAAGAAGAAGAAGAAGAAGAGGAGAAGAAAAAGAGGAGAAGAAAAGAAGAATAAGAACAAAAGAAGAAGAAGAAGAAGAAGAAGAAGAAGAAGAAGAAGAAGAAGAAGAAGAAGAAGAGAAGTAAAGGAAGAAGAAGAGGAGAAGAAAAAGAGGAGAAGAAGAAGAGGAGAAGAAAAAGAGGAGAAGAAGAAGAGGAGAAGAAAAGAAGAAGAAGAAGAAGAAGAAGAAGAAAAAGAAGAAGAAGAAGAAGAAGAAGAAGAAAAAGAAGAAGAAGAGAAGAAAAAGAAGAAGAAGAAGAGGAGAAGAAGAAGAAGAAATAGAGGAGAAAAAGAATAAAATAGAAGTGGAAAGTAGTTATATATATAGAGATTTTTCTATCGGGATTGAATATTCGTGTTGGTCGTGTGGATTTAAATGTGGAGTTGTTTCGTCGCTGCGAGGGTCTGGTGTTCGACGACCTCCCCGTGCGTTCAACGAGCTCCCTGCATTCGTGGGTGAGCACAAATGACATCTCCTCCCCCCACTTCATTTGTTCTGTTCCGATCTTCGTGCCGATGATACTTGCTAGCTATAGGTAGATTCAATCATCAGTATGCGTGACCAGTATGTGTCTCCCGTTCGAAAGGGTTACAGTTATAAATATGCATGCATTTGCATATTTATAATCGTGATTCTTTTGAATTGTCCAACGTTATCCATGGACAGCCCGAGTATGCATAGATTGGGTTCGTTTTCCCATGCTCTGCTCCAGATACGATGCAGAATTTCGTTAGTGCCTCCCTGCTGTTCTCCAGGTACACATCCTCTCGGTTTAATGCCGAGACGTGTATCACGAGAACGGCGGGGAGGTGCTGCCAAAATTCTGCGTCGGATCCGGAGCAGAGCATGGGAAAACGAACCCAATCTACACATACTCGGGTGGGATTAGGACCAATCTTTACCTATTAGCGTGTAGGTTGCATGGACGTAATAAAATTGACAAACTTGATTAACTGATGAATATATATGCTGAATTATATATATATTTCTTGTGTGTTTAGTAGCTAGGCAAGATGAGTGATTGTGCATGGATGTACACCGGTCACACTAGTCAGAAAGACATGACCAATGAATGGTTAACAAAAACCAAGGAGTTTGTGAAAGCCGCATATGCAAATGGACAGAGAAAAACCTGGTGCCCCTATATTAGGTGCGACAACGTTTCACAGAGGACAGAGGGTGAAATTGGTAAACAGCTGCAGAAGTGGGGTTTTACGCCTGATTATACGGTGTGGACATTTCATGGTGAGTCTGCCCAACGTACCAGAGTGGAGGTGGTTCGTCGTCGCACCGATGAGCATGGCACCGGGATCGAATACATGGTGCAAGACTTTGATGATGCTCGGGATTCGGACGATGAGATGGAGGAATCTGCAAGGGCCTTCTATGAAATGTTGGAGTCTTCAAAACGTCCTCTCCACGAGCAAACTGAGCTTTGTCAGTTGGATGCCATCGCACAAGTGGCTCAATTTAACTTGGAAAGAGAATGCTACGACGCAATGATGACACTATTTGGTGATCAACAGCTTTTGGGTAATTTCTCCTTTACATAATTAAAATTAACAATAGCTAGTTATTGTACTAATTAGTGTTGTCTCGTTTGATTGCAGACCTTCTACAGGTGTGAGGAGGGATACGAGGAGGACGCGGCAAAGGTTATCGATACCGAGTGCAAGCGCCTATTACAAAACTTATGGCACAAGGCTCGGCCGCAGGCTGTTTGAGACTACTACGCCGTGCGTGGTATTAAGAAGGACAGGCCGTCGTGCCGCTAAAAGTTTCTGAAGAAGCATCGGTACATGAAGGTAATTACCTATTCTTAAGGCCTTGTACTTAGTTTCCTTGATTTGATTCGTAGGCATAGCGCTCAAATTTCTCTTTACTAACTTAGGTGCCCATGAGATGGTGTGCGGATAAGATGGATTGTTGGGAGGCATTGGTGGATGAGTGGTGCATATACCACTGGGGTCCACGACAATGCGAAGGACCGGTGTGCCCAAATGGTTGGTGTGCCACAAAATCAAGGCAGCGCTGAACAAGCTCCCGTCCTGAGATAAGGACTCGTCCACGGCCAGTCGATCTCGCCATCGAGGTTAGTTACACGGACTCAGATATCTTTCTTCCATTACATTGTGTGTGCGGCCATCGATGATTACAATGCTAACGAGGAGTGGTGTTGGAGGCTGCTCTTAAGAAAGAGAGAGCGACAACCCAAGCGCTTCGGGAGGAGAGGGACCGGGCGGCGACGGAAAAGGAACTGGCCGCGGAGGAGAAGACGGCTAGGTTGTTGGAGGAGGAGAGGGCACGGAATGAGGCGGCTCACCGGGCCATGTACGAGCTCCTCGTGGTAATTTTCTTTTGCATATTAGCCAAATCATGCACTTAATGTTCGTTTCATTACTAACTAATATGACTTGCTCGTAAAAACCAAATGTCCAGACTGTGTGCGAGAAGACCGGTCAGACCCCTCTGCCGATGCCAGTCATTACTCCGGTGGGAACGGTCAGTTTCATTTGAATGGTCATTAGTTACTAGTCTTAACATTTGAGTGTCATCATTCTAACAAGACATTGCAAATGATCTTTGGTGCATCATAACTCTCAAGCCGCATCGCACAAACCTTCTCCAGGGCATCCGTCTCCAGGTGAAACCGGCCTGAGCAACTCCGGTGCTTCACCTCCTTGATGACGACGACGGTAAGCTTTCTCTAGTGTTTTGCTTAACAAATGCATACTCATCTTCGTACATGCTAGTTTGCCCTAATATGCCACATACTTCGCTTATTTTCCCCAAAAAAGACATACTTAGCTAATTATCCTCCAAAATGATAAAGTTATTAGCTTATTTAGTTCATTTATGACATAATTAGCTAAGTTAGGTCAAAAATTGCTTATTTTCCTCCAAAATGACATAATAAGCTAAGTTAGCTCAATAATGACCTATACTTAGCTTCGTTCCCTCCAAACTGACATAATAAGCTTAGCTCAAAAATGGCATGATTATCTAGGTTAGCTCAATAATGACGAATACTTACCTTATTTTCCTCCAAAATGACATAATAAGCTTAGTTAGCTCTAAAATGGCATAATTGCCTAAGTTAGCTCTAAAATGACACAAATAAGGAATAAGAAGAAAAACAAGGAAGAGGAGAAAAAGAAAGAACAGAAGAAGAAAGAGAAGAAAAAGAAAGAATAAAAGAAGAAGAATGAGAAGGAAACGGATAAATAGATAGAAGAGAAGAAGAAAGATGAGCTTCTTCCTTCTTCTTCTTCTTTCTTCCTTCTTATTATTTTTCTTCTCTTTCTTCTTCTTCTTATTCTTCTTCTTCTAGTCTTCTTCTTCTTCTTCTTCTTCTTCTTCTTCTTCTTCTAGTCTTCTTCTTCTTCTTCTTCTTCTTCTTCTTCTTCTTCTTCTTCTTCTTCTTCTTCTTCTTCTTCTTCTTCTTCTTCTTCTTCTTGTTCTTCTAGTCTTCTTCTTCTTCTTCTTCTTCTTCTACTTCTTCTAATTTTCTTATTCCCATTTGGCAGATATTATTCACTTCATGGAAGCTGGCATTGATGGACTGCTAGTGTTTAGTTTTTGTTTTGATTTGTGTTGATGAACAATGTGAAACCATATATGTATGTATATATGGATGAACAGTGTGACTGCTTGAACTATGGATGGATGAACAGCTGGCATTGGTTCTTTTAATATGTATTGGTTCTTTTCATGACCTATGTGACTGCTTGAACTATATGTATTATATATGTGTTGTGAAAATGCAGAGAAATAACAGAAAACAAATTAAAAAGTGGTAATATAGGCACTTTGCCGTCCGCTAGCGGACGACAAAGACATTTGCTGTCGGTAGGCAGACGGCAAAGGAGCCATGTGGCAGCAACCTGGGAGCACCAGGTCTGACCAATTTGGTCATTTTGCCATCAGCTAGCCAGCAGGCATCGGCAAAGACACACCAGGCAGACGTCAAAGATTGACCAACAGTGACGTGCAGCCACAGGGCTGCTTACGTCAGCTGACGGATGACAAAGGCAGGTGGAAGTTTGCCGTCGGCAGGCAGACGACAAAGTCTGCCGTTAGCCACCTAACATGGCTAACACTGTACTTTACCGTCTATCAGCATCGCCGTCAGCTTGGCTGGTAAGACCGACGGCAAAGAGCTTTGCCGTCAGTTGTTGTTTTGCAGACGGCAAACAAGCTCATTGCCGTGACTTTCTGTGCCGAAAATGGGGCCGCCAGCCAGCAGACGGCAAAGGTCTTTGTTGTCCGTGTCCTGGTCCTTTGCCGTCCGCTATGGCAGACGACAAAGAAGCTGATTCTTGTAGTGAAATATCAAATAAAGAAAATGTAAATAAATGGCAGCGATATTTTTTGATGTTTTTGTAAAATTATATTTTGTGAAGACCCGGGGGCCATAGTTTTCGCTAGATGCTTCTCTCTCGAAGAAAGCATACGGTGGGTAAACAAATTAGAGTTGGGGAATTGATAGAAAAACGCATAGTTATAAAATATTTATTCACGACAATGATCATGTATATAGGCATCACATCCATAAATAAGTAGACCGACTCCTGCCAACATCTACTACTATTACTCTACCCATCGACCGCTATCCAGCATGCATCTAGAGTATAAAGTAAAAACAAAGTAATGCTTGGAGCAAGATGACATGATGTAGACAAAGTAAATCCAATCTATAAGAATTAACCCCATCGATTTACCATTAATGGCAGTAATAGAATATGTGTCATGTCCCCTTCTATCACGAGGATTGAGCACCGCAAGATTAAACCCATCACAACGCACCACTCCCGCTGAAGATAAACCAATCTAGTTGGTTAAACCAAACCGATAGATCGGAGAGAAATACGAAGCTAAAACAATCATGCACATAAGAATTCATTAAAGACTCAATATATTTTCATGAACAATCTGAACATAAAAACACAATTCATTGGATCCAAACAAACACACCGCAAAGAATGATTACATCGGTTAGATCACCGCGTGAATCATGGTAAACTTTGTATTGAAGATCATAGAGAGAGAGAGAGAGAGAGAGAGAGAGAGAGAGAGACATCTAGGTACTAGCAATGGAACCGTAGGTCTGTGGTAAACTACTGACACATATCCATGGAGGCAGCAAGGTTGATGTAGAGTACCTCTATGATCGTCCCCCCTCCGGCAGGGCATCGAAATAGGGCTCCAGATGGCCTCCCGTCTGAACAGAGACTTGCGGCGGCGGAAAAAGTATTTTTCCTGGCACTCGGGTGTTTTCCCGATTTTAGAGAATATATAGAATTGGAATTAGGTCAGGAGGCTATGGAAGGTGGTCCCAAGCCATCAAGGCGTGGCCACCCCCCTGGGTGCGCCCTGTTGGCTTGGCACCACCCTGTGTGGCCTCCGGTATCTCTCCGAAGTTTCTAGGTCTTACTTTTGTCTAGAAAAAAATCATCAAAAAGTTTCGGCGCATTTGGAATTCATTTGGTACAATACTCTTGAAACAAGCAGAAATGACTGGCACTGGGCACTAGGTTAATAGGTTAGTTCACAAAAATTATATAAAATAGCATATAAATGCATACAAAGTATCCAAGAATGATAATATAGTAGTATGGAACAACAAAAAATTATAGATACATTGGAGACGTGTCATGGGAACACCACACGTAAGTAGAAGGTACTTGGGAAGGTGAAGACGAGCTTCAGAAGAACCACCCGCACCTATTTGCTAGTTACACCAAATCTCAGGGATGAAAATCCTCTTAAGGGGGTTAGTCTATCACAACCCAAAATTTTCCTAAATTTTTGTTGTGAACTTAGAAGCATATGCCTCCATGATTTCCAGGCACATTTGATTTTTACAACCAACAAAACCAACATTTGAATTAAAATTCAACTTTGAATTTAAATACAAGTCATGGAGGTCTCTCAAAATGTTTACAGAAAAACTTGCATAAGGGCAGGAAAGGAATTTCCTAAGATAATAATTTCCCTGATTATTTTGAGTGGACGAGAGTTTTAAAATAGTTTAATTTGGGCAATTAAACTATAAGTAAAATTCTTGTTATAATAAACAAAAATGAAAAAATTAAAGAATTCAAATAGGCCCAATAGCTAGTGATAAAATTAGCTAGGAATATTCTCAAGGGAAATGTTCAACTAGCTAGGAATATTCTCAAGGGGTTTTAGAAATAGTTTTCCTTTTAAAGAAAAATAAAATTCAAATTTGAAATTCAAAAACAGAGAGCTGAAATAGAAAATAGAAAACGGGAAAGAGAAAAGAAAAAAACGGATCAACCAGCTAGCCGGACCGGCCCAGCTAGCCAGCCAGCCGACCGAACCGCGCCACCGTCCTCTCTCTCTCTCTCTATGTCTCTCTCTTTCTCTCTCTCTCCCCTCACAATGACACTAGCGCCCGCCCGTCAGCTTCACCCCACTGCCCGCTACCCGTACTAAACGCCCACATTCGAGCCCACGACCTCCACTCCGCACGGCCGTCGTGCATGCTAGCACCGCCTGACCCGCCCTATAAATAGCCCCGGACCTCCTCTCTCGAACCCCCAAAATGATTAGGCCGGAGCATCGTTAGGTTGCCGGCACCACCATCGTCGTCTTCGCCTCGGCAGAGAGATCGCTAGCGAGATTTCAACGAGCTTCGACCCCCTCGCGACCCCTCCAGGGATTGACCGCACCAAGGAGAACCCCCTGGACATCTCCGACAAGCATGAGGCCCTATGCAGCCCCTAGTTCGACGGAGGCAGACGGTTGGCGTCGTTGTCGTCGTTGCTGCGGTAAACTCCACCGTCCATTTGGCCCTGTACCTTGTCTGTTTGTTTCCCCGTGTTTGTGTGCATCTTTTGACCAAGCCACGCATCTAGGAATGCACAAGTTTGAGCACGTCGTCGACGCTTGAGCCGCCCGCAACTTTGGCGAGCCTCCTCGTCATTGTCTCCGTCATCCCCGAGGCCAGCCAGTGCCACCATGGTCTTCGCCATAGACCGTCTGTAACGCCCAAAATGCGATCCTATCCTCATTTTGGCTCGAGGCCTCGACAGGGATAGAAGCGCATCTCGTCATTTCGCAAGAATGGATATCATTACAAGTACATGTAAAGAAGAGATGAGTATATGGAATTGGCTTACACTCGCCACAAGCTAAATCAAGATCACATCAATACAACAACATATACAATCATCATACAGAAGATCAGGGTCCGACTACGGACGAAATCAAACGATAAAATGACATCCACCCTTGCTATCCCAGGTTGCCGGCCTGGAACCCTTCCTATGATTGATGAAGAAGAAGAAGAACTCCAAATCAAACAAGCATCGCTCTCACGTCAAAGCATCGCATTACCTGTACCTGGAACTGTTGTTGTAGTAATCTGTGAGCCACAGAGACTCAGCAATCTCATTTCCAAGGGTATCAAGACTAGCAAAGCTTAATAGGTAAGGTATGGTTAAGTGATGAGGCTGCAGCAAGCACTAAGCATTAATTTGAGTGGCTAACTTACGAGTACAAGAATAAGGGGGGGTGATCCTCGCATAAACGGACGTGAACTAGTAATGATCACTAAGTGATCCTGAACACCTACTTATGGTCAAACATAACCCCACCGTGTTCTCTCTCGGTTCAGAAATTCACGAGAAGAGACAGTCACGGTTACGCACACAGTTGGTGTATTTTAATAGACTTTACTTCAAGTTCTCTATGACCGGATGTTAAACAAATTTCCAAGTTGCCACATAACCACGGGCACGGCTCTCATGAAAGATTTAACCCTGCAGGTGTGCTCCAACTCATCCATCACAAACTAACCACAAGCTGCGTTGGAATTCCTCAACCGCGGGATAAACCCGTAGTATTTGCGGAATCCCGATGGAAAATATCAACCTCGATATATCCCGAAGTGTCCTCGAAATACCGCGCACAAGATATTCGAGAAAGGTAAAACAAATCCAGCAAGACCGCCAGACGTGTCGACGAACCCGATAGGAGCCGCGTATCTCGTTCTCAGGACACGACTGGATGAGCACTACATACGGTGGCCGGATAGAGATCCCCCGAGTTGCCCCGGGTGGCCCTGCAAGTGGCTCTAGTTTGGACCAACACTCATGAGGAGCACTGGCCTTTGTTGTTGATTAATTATCCGCGGGTGCCGGCAGGTCCCTATGCAATTTTATTAGTTATTAGGCAAATGGAGTACCAATGTTGGGCCTTGCCAGAAGAGTTTTATCCCAAAACGAAAGTGAAGGGGGTCCCCATAACAACCGCGAGCATGTTAGGAGCGCTCAATATGGAACATAACACTGGTACACAAGTAACTAGGATGGCAAAAGTGGAACAAAACACCGAGCAAAAGGCCAAGCCTTCCACCTTTCAGCAAGTATATATGTGCATTAAATTAAATAGCAATAATATCGTGATATATCAATAATATCCATGTTGGTACATGGAAACAATTTGCACCTGCAACTAGCAACACTATAAGAAGGGTTGCGCAAGCGGTAACATAGCCAATCAATGGTTTGCTGGGATGTGGAGGGTTAGAGGCTTATCATGGTATTTGGGAGGCTTGACAAACAAGTGGTAGGTAGCGAGACACGCGATAGAAACGAGACATCTAGCATGGCAGTGATAGTAATGGTATCCATGGAAATGTTCATATTGCCTGAGATCCCGCTTGGAAGAAGATCGAGTCCATGAAGAAGACGAACCAACGTAGTCGAACGAATCCTCACACCTGAACGCTTTCGGAACTCTATGGAGAAGAAACAATCCGAAAACAACAATCAACACATGATAAACACCACAACACATTCGTGACATGATGCATGAACGAATATGATGTATGTCCACACAATAATGCAAGGCATGACAAAGCACAACAATCAAATGCTACACATTAAGTGAAGCTCGATATGCAACGAGTTGCATATCGACAAAACTCCACGCTCAATTCTTATGTTCGATCTTGTTTATCTACTCATCAATATTAAATTTTGTTAAACATGACAAGAGGTGAAGCATAAGTAAATCAGACAATTAGGCAAGTTTAAATGAGGCCGGAAACAACATATAGCATTTCCGAAACGACCCCATATGTGATTTTCAAAATTGGTCCAGATCTGAACTAAACATATTTTATATTTGTTAAATAGCAAAATAAAGTGTGCCAAGAGATTCTACACGTTTTTCTAGTCAAGTTTCATATAAAGATCATTTAATTTGGAGCTACAGTTATTTAGTTATGAAACAAATCATATTCACATGGCATTTATGCAAATTAAATAAAAACAGAAAGTTAAATATTTTAAACATGTATGAAAGTTGGTTATTGTGAATCTACACAAAAATCTAGGCATCTTCCATATATAAAGTTTTTACGTGCGATGCACGGTTAATTATTTATGAGCAATGCAAAAACATGGCATTTTTCTGAAAATATGCATACACTTGGAAAAATGCTAAAATCTACCGAGGTGAAAAAAAAACATGGGCCCGAAGCATCACAGTGCATTGGTCCAGCAGTAGTTCAGGCCCAAACGGATGCGTGTGTGTGTGCTCGCAAAACTAAAGAAAAACATGGAAAAATTGGGGCGCATGGGACTCAATCCCAGGACCTCGCGGTTATAGACCTGCTGCGCTAGCCAACTGAGCTAGCATCTGATTGACATATTGGCGAGGATTCTACATAGATGAAGTAGTACTTCGGCAGGGTGCAGATAAAAAGAAACAGGGCAAATTATAATTGGTCCAGCAGTAGTTCAGACCCAAACGGATGCGTGTGTGTGTGCTCGCAAAACTAAAGAAAAACATGGAAAAATTGGGGCGCATGGGACTCAATCCCAGGACCTCGCGGTTACAGACCTGCCGCGCTAGCCAACTGAGCTAGCATCTGATTGACATATTGGCGAGGATTCTACATAGATGAAGTAGTACTTCGGCAGGGTGCAGATAAAAAGAAACAGGGCAAATTATAATTGGCAAGCCTGGGATTCGAACCCCAGACCTCCGAGCTGGATTCAAGCGGTGCTAGCCAGCCCGGCTGTGCTTGCTCATGTGACACAATAGCAGGTGAGTCCCATAAATACTAACGCTTTGACGGGTCTTCTTCTCCACGAACAAACGCAGGCAATGACAGAACAATGGCGGATCTGGCAGCTACAGACCTTCGGCACGTGGGAACCGGAGGGGGATGGCGCTGGCGGAGAGGGTCGAGGTCCGGCAGGGCCATGACGGCGTCGGGCCCGGGCATGAGGAGGTGGATCTGGGGGTGGTGAGCTCCTACGGGCGTGCTCTGTTCGTTCTCTGACAGAGAGGAAGAAGAACGAGAGAGGGAGAGAGATTAGAGGAGGAATGAGAGAAGGAGCAGGAGGGAATGAAAGAGAAGACGGGGAGGGACGGCGACCTGCTGGTCCTATTTGCTGGGGGCGGAGCTGACGAAGTGGCAGGTCTGCTTCCACGGAGACCTACAGGGCACGGGCGGCCATGGCTGGACTGCAGATGAAAAAGAGAGAGAGAAAGGGCATGGTCAGACAGAGAGGCAAGAGAGAGAGAGAGGGAATCAGGGAAACACGGCGGCAGGGTCGACCGGTGCTCTCCGGCGGTGGCTCCAGGCTGCTCCGGTGGCTCGGTCATCGGCCGACACCGTGCGAGGTCAGGCTCGAGCTCCTGCCCGCGGAAGGAACAAGGAGGCAGGGCTCCTGTGCGAGGACGCGTCCACGACCGCGGGGCACTCGGTGGTAGGATGGATGGACTCGGTCTAGTGGGAGGATGGCCATGGTTGGTCTGGTTTGCAACACGATGGAGAGGTGGTGACTGGATTGGGCACGTGGACCGGGGAAGATCCCGAGGTGGGAGACGACCAGAGGAGTGGCAGGGCTAGGAGGATCCCTAGAAAATAGGGATTCGTCCGATGATTGCACTGCTATTTATAGTAGGTAGGTATGGGTAGGGGCTATCTGGTCCCTTCGTTTTGATCGGACGGTCGGGAAAATTAGGTTAGGGAGTCCAAATAAAAAACCGATGACGGTTTGGGGTATTACGGGGATGATCCGGACTCAACGGGCACAACCCTATGTTTTGGGTTCGGGGAAGCTATCGGGCGCGCGCGAGGGTCTGTGCACTGGGGGGGGGGGGGGGGGGGGGGGCTGGGCATAGCAGAGAGGGAAAACGGGCAGCCAGGCAATAGGTTTTATAAAACAAAAACATCCGACGGTTTGACCGGCTATAGTGCCGCTATAGGTCCGTTGGGGTATCAAACAACCCACCAGGGGGCGCCAGCCCCCTCTGGCGCGCCCTGGTGTCTTGTGGGCCCCTCGTGGCCCATCTTCGTGTGAAATCGACGCCAAAAATCCTATATATTCAGAAACCTCCAGAAATAACCCTAGATCAGAAGTTCCGCCGCCGCAAGCCTCTGTAGCCACGAAAAACCAATCTAGATCCCGTTCCCGCACCCTGCCGGAGGGGGAAATCATCACCGAAGGCCATCTTCCTCATCCCTATGGTCTCCATGATCAGGAGGGAGTAGTCCACCCTCGGGGCTGAGGGTTTGTACCAGTAGCTATGTGTTTAATCTCTCTCTCTCTCTCTCTCTCTCTCTCTCTCTCGTGTTCTTGTTTTGGCACGATCTTGATGTATCGCGGGCTTTGTTAATATAGTTGGATCATATGGTGTTTTCCCCTCTCTATCTTGCTATGATGAATTGAGTTTTCCCTTTGAGATTTCGTTATTACCGGGTTGAATACTTTTATGGATTTGAGAGCACTTGATCTATGTCTTGGCAGTCAACTCGCGGATTCCCGAGGTGACATTGGGGTAATCTATGCATAGGGGTTGATCCACATTTTCGTCCTACTTTCTCCGGTAGAAATCTTGGGGCACTCTTTGAGGTTCTTTGTGTTGGATTGCGTATTATGAATCTGAAATTGTTTGATGCGTATCGTATAATTAACTCATGAATACTTGTGGTGACATTGGAGTATCTAGGTGACATTAGAGTTGGTTGATGCGTATCATATGGTGTTATTTTAGTACGGACTCTTGGATAGATCTATTGGAAAGGATAACTCTAAGGTGATTTCGTACCCTACAAACAATTTCTTCTTATGTTCTCTGCTAGATAAGAACTTTGGAGTGAATCTTCGTTGCATGTTGAGGGATGGTTATGTGATCCAATTATATTAGCATTGTTGAGAGATTGCACTAGCAAAAGTAGGGACCCTAGGCCTTGTTTTCAAGCATTGTAATACCGTTTGTGCTCACTTTTGTTACGTGCTACCTTGCTATTTTTTATTGTTACTATTACAAATATCAATATGTACTATCATTACTACACTTGTATCACCATCTCTTCGCCGAACTAGTGCACCTATCATTTACCATTGTATTTGGTGTGTTGGGGACACAAGAGACTTTTTATTATTTGGTTGCAGGGTTGTTTGAGAGAGACCATCTTCATCCCACGCCTCCCACGGATTGATAAACCTTAGGTCATCCACTTGAGGGAAATTTGCTACTGTCCTACAAAACTCTGCGCTTGGAGGCCCAACACGAGTCTACAAGAACAAGTAGTGTAGTAGACATCAGTCAGGTGCTTGGAGGAACAAAGGGAGTGGACAAACACAGCTAAATATGCCTACATGGCGCGCAAAATGTCGGTTTCTAAGAACCTACATATGAGTTGTGAGCAACAACTCTTTGAGAATTCGGCCAAGGACTAAACACGTCCAACTATCCTAAGTCATGGATGAAATGTAGTGGATGAACTCGAAGAACTACCCAGGTTCAGGCCACCTTCTTGGTGTAATACCATGTAAGAGCATCTAGTGCCACCCTTGTTTGGTTTTGGAGTATTGAAGACAAACGTGGTTGAGGGACTAATGTGTTTGTGAGAGTTCACAGGATAACACATATAGAAGTCCCTGGAGATTTGGTTTAACCGTCGAAGACGACCCCTAAAAATGTCCGAAGACATTGATGATGGCCGAAGCCATTGGTGGTATGCGAAGATAATCGCCTGAAGATAATGAAACGCGAAGACGAAGTCTTTTATTTGTTTTGTTTCTTCTTTTCAGAGTCATAGGAACCACCATATTATGAAGTGGGGTCGATGTGATCGAAGTCAGACACTGACGTGATTCTCAACCCAAACCTATGTCTTCGAGTGAAGACAATGAGAGCAAATCTCTTCCAGAGTTGGTTGAGTCAGCTTTACTTGTAGCCCAAGTAAAGCTGCCGCGTGTCTTTGAAATCCGACCGTTGTGACACGTGTCGGTTGGCCATTGACCCCGGGTCATATTGGTCATATCAGGTCGGGTTGCCCGCTGGCTATAAATAGCCCACCCCCTCCACCATGTGAAGATGGCTGCTGAGAGAGAGATACGGCTGCTGTCGTTTTGGAGCAACCCACCTCGAAGACATTGAGAGAGAGAAACATCCTGCGAGGATAAACCTAAACACCCTGAGCTAGAGTATTTGAGCATCACCGAAGTCGTTCTGTTCTGAGAGAAATGAAGACTTATTACACTTGAAGACTGTGATCTTCCAGGCGGTTAGGCGTCTGGGTCTAGAGCAATCCAAGAGTCATTGTGGATCGCCGGGTGACCAAGTTTGTACGGGTTTCGGAAGTCTCCCTGAAGACTTACCTGAGTGATTGGGCGTTGTCTAAGTGACTACGGCTCAAGGGGAATAAGGTGAAGACGAGGTATTCTGAGTTCAATCTCAGCCTCCCTAACCAGACATACAGTTGTCACAGCAACTGGAACTGGTCTAACAAATCCTGTGTTTTCATCAAGCTGCTGGTTCTATCCTTCACTCTTTACATTCTGTACTGAACTGTGAAGCCATTGCATGAATACTTCTGACTGAAGACATTCCCCGAAGACATTCATATCTGCTGTTTATCTTCATACTATCTAAGTTTGTCTTCGACTCATCTTAGCGTGTAGGCTGATAATGCTTAACTTGCTTCTATGTCTTCATTGTATTGCATGTCTTCCTTAGATCCTTGATATAGATCCCTACCTGATCATGTTCCGCTTCCGCATATTTCGAATACATAGATTGTTTCGAAGCCTTTCACAAAAATCGCCTATTCAGCCCCCCTCTAGTCGATAACTAGCACTTACAATTGATATCAGAGCAAGGTACTCCCTTGTTCTGTGTTTCGGTTTAACCACCTGGAATTTTAGCTATGTCGACTGTAGGGATTATCAAGGTCTCCGCTGCGTGCCCTGTCTTCGATGGCACCGACTACCCCTACTGGAAGAACAAGATGCGCATGCATCTCGAAGCCATTGACAACGACCTATGGTATGTCGTCATGGCAGGCATTCCTGAGGTTGGCGAAGGTGTTACTGCTGCTGATGTGAAGAGGTTCACACAACTGGACTCCACCGCCAAGAACATTATTTGTGGTCACCTGACCAAAGGACAGTATGGCCATGTGAGTGCACTTAACACTGCAAAGCAAATCTGGGAATGGCTGTCCAAAGTGAATGAAGATGTCTCATCTCAAAGAGACTCTCGTGTTGATGTGCTTCGCAACCTGTTCAACCGCTTCAAGAGACTCGACAAAGAAAATGTTCAGCTCACGTTTGATCGACTCACCGACATCTCAAATGAGCTAAGTGCACTTGGCGCCACTGATATCACCAAACATGAAGTCGTGAAGAAGCTACTCAGATCACTTGACAGTTCCTTTGATACACTTGCACTCATGATCCAAGAGCGCCCTGACTTCAAGAGTTTGGATCCCGTCGATATCCTCAAGAGGTTGAACACACATGAATTCCAACAAGCTGAGAAGAGGGATATCTACGGTCCCAGTTACAGTCGTTCTCGTGCCCTGAAGGCCATGGCTGTGTCCTCATCTGAAAACAACTCTGAATGCAGTTCTGATGGTGCTGAAAACTTTGGAAACGAACTCGCACTACTTGTCAGGAAGTTTAGGAAGTTTGCCAAGTCAAAACGCTATGCAAAATCTTCAAAACGTGATTCCAAGAGGTCTAGTGAAATGTCTTCAAGAGACAGCAAGAAGCAAACCTGTCACAAGTGCAAGAAAGTTGGCCATTTCATTGTTGATTGTCCTCGATGGGAAAAGGAATCCAAGAAGAAGAGCAAGGACTATGACTCAGATGACAAGAAGAAGAAGAAGAAGTATGCAAAGTCTTCATCACACAAGAATAGCTCATCCGGCAAGGCACATGCTTTCATAGGAAAGGAGATGGATTCACAGTCTGAATCTGGTTCTGAAGCTGAGGAAGCATCTAAGGAGGAATCTGACACTGAAGTAGCTAGACTAGCAATGGCTTCGGCATATATCTCCACCTCTTTCTTCGAACCCGAAGACAATGGCTCCTTCTTCAACACCGAAGACAGTGATGATGATGCTGCTCCTGCCTACTGCTTCATGGCGAAAGCCTCCACGGTATCCTCAAAACCCTCACGTCATGACTCTGAATCCGAAGCTGAATCTAATGATGACATGAAACCTAGCTATGCTAAACTTGTGAAAATTGCCACCAAGCAACAAAGTGCCATGGAGAAAATGCAAACTACTCTAGACAAAAGCGATGACCTGTTACGCGAAGAAATGAGTCTGAACGAAACTATGGCTGAGGACATGCGTAGTCTTCGTTCAAGGTTTGAGGATCTCCAAAGTCGTCATGATGCCCTCTCAACTGATCATGAGAAGCTTTCTCTCGAATATCTTCAGAAAAAGATTGATCTTGAGAAGTTGAGAGAAGCTCATGATGACCTACGGAAGGAAAATGACTCACTCTTAGCAGAACAAATCAATACCGCTCAAGATGAATTTGATGCTCCATGCTTAAAATGTATTACTCGTGAAGCTAATGATTCAACTGCTGAATGTTCAAATGCTTCTGAAAATGCATTATCTTCAACTGTATCTGTGGTAACTAACCCCTCATCTGAGGAAACCACTGCCATCATTGACGACAATGACAGGTTGAAGACACCGCTTGAAACTGACATGTACAAGAGTCTTAAAGGACATCAGATTCTTTGTGATGTCCTAAAGAAGAAAATCTTGAACAAAAACCCTAGGAAAGAGGGTTTGGGTATCGAAAGAAACATCAATGTTGATGGTTCCTACTGGACTCCTGAGCAGTATCCCAAAACCACATGGGTTACTGCAAAAGGACCTTCAGTGGATCCATCCACATTATCTGGCTTTAACTGTGCTAACCCTCTCATCATTGACGAGTCATTTGACTCCAATTATAAGTTGTTCAAATCTATGAATGGTGTAGTGTTTGCCAGGTATATTGTAACTAACTGCAGGAATGGTTCATCTATGAAGAAGATCTGGGTTCCCAAATGTCTTCTTGAGAAGCTTCCTGTCAATGTCATGACAATACCACGGAAGAAGACAAACCGCAGACCAAAGTCTTCACATGGACCAAAGTCATCATATGGACCAAAGTCTTCATATGATCACTCTAACACTTATGTTTCGCAGGGAAGAACTGAAAGGGCTCACGAATATGTGCACTATGGCATGAATCGCTATGTTCATCCCACTAAGAATTACTCTGCATATTCGTTTGAGTACTCTAACCCCCCTGTGAAATGAACCATTAGGGCATCTTTGCCCAAATTCTCTAATGCTGCCCTACGTCTCATTGCTTCTAAGCCACCCCTTTGCATGTGGATGGTTAAGAAGAACTAATATCTTCATGCAGCATCGGGTCTCCAGATGGGATGAAGCCTATCTCGGAGATAATCTCCGGAGACCCGGAAATAATCTTGTATGGACGCAAGAAAACTAATGCGAATGGTGTTACCATTCATATCGTCCAATATCTTCATACAATTGTGCACTGCAATATCTTCATCAATGCATGTTATAGTGGCATGCTTTGGTGAACTAGACTAATTCTCAATGCAGGAAAGCAAATCCAATGCCACTGAATGGATTATGGATAGTAGATGCACCAGTCATATGACTGGTGATCGAAGCCTATTGATGGAGCAAACTCTTCGACCTCCAACAAAGGACCACATCGTCTTTGCTGACAAGAGCAGCAGCAAAGTATTGGGGCTAGGTAGAGTTGCTATCTCAAGAGACCGACACATGGAAAATGTCATGCTTGTCGAATCCCTTGGTTACAACTTGATGTCTGTCTCAATGCTCTGTGACTTAGATATGCTTGTCATCTTTGGCAAATTTCGATGTGTTGTGCTAATGGCCTCTGACAAAACCAAAGTCTTCGAAGGTTTTCGAAGAGGTGATTTGTACAAGGTAGACTTCTCTGCAGGACCACAGGTTGCCTCATGTATTCTAGCAAAGGCCTCGGAATGCTGGTTATGGCACAGAAGGCTAGGATATGCAGGGATGAGGAACTTACACACACTCGCCAAGAAGAAGCTTATCATTGGCGTCGAAGGTGTCAAGTTCAAGAAGGACCACCTCTGTGGCGCATGTGAAGCCGGGAAGATGACTAGGGCCAAACACCCCTCGAAGACAATCATGACGACCACTCGTCCCTTCAAGCTGCTACACATGGTCTTATTCGGCCCTACTCACTACTCCACCTTCTCTACCACTGCAAATCTATATGGCTTCGTAATTGTTGATGATTATTCTCGATTCACTTGGGTGCATATCATACTCTATAAAACAGAAGTGCAGGATGTCTTCAGGCGCTTCGCAAATAGGTGTATGAACAACTACAACATCAAGATCAAGCACATCAGGAGTGACAATGGCACTGAATTCAAGAACACAGGATTGGATACCTATCTTGATACTCTTGGCATCACTCATGAGTTCTCTGCTCCATACACTCCTCAGCATAATGGCGTCGTGGAGCGCAAGAACATGACTCTTATTGAGATGGCTCGCACCATGCTTGACGAATACAAGTCACCACGGAAGCTATGGCCTGAAACCATTGATACTGCATGTCACATCATCAACAGAGTATATCTTCACAAGTTCTTCAAGAAAACATCATATGAGCTTCTCACTGGTAAGAAACCCAATGTAAGTTATTTCAAAGTCTTCGGTGCAAGATGCTGGATAAGGGATCCACACCACACTTCAAAATTTGCACCGAAAGCACATGAGGGTTTCATGCTTGGTTATGGAAAGGATTCGCACACCTACGGAGTTTTCAACACTTTCCACAACAAAGTTGTTGAAACTGTAGATGTGCGATTCGATGAAATTAATGGCTCGCAAAGAGAGCACCTACCCCCTGTGCTAGATGAACCACCTCCTGACGAAGCTATCAGATTGATGGGAACTGGGGAAATCATGCCTAAAGAGCTAGAAGTTGAAGAAGTCATCATTCCTCCATCCACCCAGCTTGAAGACAATGCTGAAACTGAAGATATTGCTGCCGACGAAGACAATGCTCAGCAGCAAGAACAAAGTTTTCGCCCTCCTCATTCACGCGTGGCTAATGAAGTCCAAATTGAGAGAATGCTAGACATCATAAATGCACCAGGTCCACTCACTCGCTAAAGAGCAACTCAACTGGCTAACTTTTGTGGGCATTTTGCTTTTGTATCTATCACAGAGCCCACCAAAGTAGATAAAGCTTTCAAGGAATCAGAATTGATTCAAGCCATGCAAGAAGAGCTTCACCAATTCGAGCTCAACAATGTATGGGATCTCGTGAAGTGCCCTGATCCAAGGAAGCACAACATCATTGGCACAAAGTGGATCTTCCGCAACAAGAAAGATGAGTCTGGCCAAGTCGTCCGAAACAAGGCTCGACTTGTGGCCCATGGTTATACACAAGTCGACAATAATGATTTCGGTGAAACATTTGCTCCTGTTGCTAGACTCGAAGCTATTCGCACATTGCTTGCTTATCCTACCCATCATGAGATATGCTTATATCAAATGGATGTCAAAAGTGCATTCCTCAATGGTAAGATTGAGGAAGAAGTATATGTTGCCCAACCACCAGGGTTTGAAGACCCAAAGTATCCTGACAAAGTCTACAAGCTCAACAAGGCGGTGTATGGCCTCAAGCAAGCACCAAGAGCTTGGTATGACACACTCAAGGAGTTCCTCAAGAAGAAAGGCTTCAAACCCGGTTCACTCGATCCCACTCTCTTCACTAAATCCTATGATGGTGAACTATTTGTGTGTCAAATCTATCTGGATGACATTATCTTCGGCTGTACTAACAATCGATACAGTGATGAGTTTGCCTTTATGATGAAAGAGAAATACCAAATGTCGATGATGGGAGAACTGAAGTTCTTCCTAGGGCTTCAGATTCGACAACAACCCAATGGCATCTTTATATCTCAGGAGAAGTACCTTAAGGACTGCCTCAAGAAATTTGGCATGAATGAAGCCAAAGGTTCCAAGACGCCAATGCCAACCAATGGTCACCTCTGCACTGACGAAAATGGTAAAGATTTCGATCAGAAGGTATATCGCTCCATGATTGGCTCTTTATTGTACCTATGTGCATCTAGGCCTGATATAATGCTTAGCGTTTGCATGTGCGCCCGATTTCAAGCGGCACCAAAGGAGTCGCATCACCTAGCGGTGAAGCGAATACTTAGATATCTGGCTCACACCCCAACACTAGGATTATGGTATCCAAAGGGTTCGAAGTTTGAGCTCAGTGGGTATTCAGATTCTGATGTCGCTGGCGACAGAGTTGACCGCAAGTCTACATCAGGCACTTGTCACTTTATGGGACGATTTCTTGTATGTTGGTCTTCGAAGAAGCAGAACTGTGTATCACTCTCCACTACCGAAGCCGAATACATTGCTGCTGGCGCTTGCTGCACTCAGCTTCTCTGGATGAAGCAGACTCTCAAGGACTACGGCATCAACCTGAAGCATGTACCTCTCTATTGCGACAATGAGAGTGCTATCAAGATCTCCTACAACCCAGTACAACATTCAAAGACGAAGCATATACAGATTCGACATCATTTTCTTCGGGATCACGTGATGAAGGGCGACATCAACATCAAGCATGCTGACATTGAAGATGAGTTGGCGGATATCTTCACGAAGCCTTTCGATGAGAAGAGATTTTGAAAGTTGCGGTATGAGCTAAATATCTTAGAATCCTCAAATGTCCTTTGAATGGGAATACATCCTAACGCTTATGTATGATTGATGACTTTTGATGCACAACACACGAAGTAATGTATGTCTTGAATCTCATGAAGACCTACACTCTAAGTGTGAATACATTAACGAAGAATATGACTTCAGAGCGCCACGATAATTGTGTGCCGTGTCTGAGTCAAACATTCTTATACGGTGGGTAACGCCACCACCAAATTCGAAGACATTGCTTTTATCTTCGTATTTCTTCATGTCTTCGAAAATTGTGTTTGTTTTCGAACTGATTTGAATTTGCATATCTCTTAATGTTGAATATATTTAATATACTTGGAGTTTGTCCTCTATAGCATTGAGCCTATAGCAATATCTTTGAACTTTTCTAGGCCAATGTGATCGGACCCACTATTCTTGTTTGTCTAGTCTCGTCTTACTCTATTCAACTCCAGTCATATGCATTCTACTTGACACGTGTTGATTGTCTTCTCTGTGTTCTTGTCAGTAAAGTCTAATCCAACCAACCGTTTAAAATTCCAATTTTTTATTGTTACCGCTCTTATCGCAACAAACATCCCGCGCCATCGCTTCTGGTCGTGTAGTGGGCTGTCAGTTGTGTTGCATGCATGCCACGTGTCCCACTAGAGCCGAAGAGTCCGGGGCATAAACATCCAAACTGTTCGGATGTTTCCACCCTTATAAATAAATGTGCTCTAGCTCAATAATTACATTCCTCTTCCTCCACCACCTCCAAGCTCCAAACCCTAGCGCCGTCGCTGGATCTCATCGTCGTCGGAGATGGAGCGCTTAGCTGTCGTGACTCATCCGTCGACGTACTCACGCCGGCCACGACCATCTTCGTTTGCCGCCGCCGTAGGTGTCTGCCACCACCAAGCTAGGGTGTGGCAGATTGAACTACTCGGCCTCTCCGCCTCATCGACTAGTTCATCGTGTTCTTCACCATGGTAATAAAAACTGAATTTTCACCACGCTTTTGATCTTTGCAAATTACCAAATATCTTCGAGATCTGTTTTTCCACTTTCAATTCAATGGATCTCACACTTGTACCTCTATTTGCTCAATTCTTTTGCTTATGTTGCATATCTGGGTTGATTTCTCACTTGTGCGAATTCTCGAACTTACACAAATCTGAAACCACCCTATCTGTGTGCAAAAGTGAAAGACTTCGGTGAAAGAGGTCAATGTCTTCATACCACGATATCTAATATTAAAAATCTTCTGAGAATGCATATGACCTCTTCCACTCCCTCGCATCTCTAACTCTTTCACAGGCACATGTCCGCAGCAGAATCGCTTGGATCTCATAGTCTCAATTCGTTTGCAGACTACTTGCACATTCATTTACACGCGCCAGGGGCAAGCTCTCACTTGAATCAGTCTTCGAAGCCTTTGCCCAACCCGAAGCCTTTGAAGACTATGGCCAGAGATGATGCTCCAAAGAAAGGTGGTAGACAGAGACGTCTGAACACTGCCAAGGATCTTCCCCTAGAGCTGTATGAGCGTTACAAGTCTGATGAAGATATAACCTATGGACAACGCAAAACTCGAATCCAATGGATTCGAAGATATTGGGTAGAAAAGTGGTTCAACTATCAGTTTATTACAGATGAGTATGTTGAGAAAAATGCTGAGAAGGCATCGTGGACAGATATCATCTATAAAAATCTTCATCCGAAGACTGAGGCTGAAGCCAGAAGGATTGGCTTCTTTCCGTGCATGGTCAGGCCTCCAATGCCTAGAAACCCACATCCCTCCAGCATTCGTGGCTGCCCTGAACCTGCTGAGTTTGAGGATGGCAATGATGAGAATCCTCCAGCCCCTGATCCGAAGCCTAAGCAGATGGCAAAGGCTTCGAAGCCAAAAGCTTCAAAGGCTTCCAAGGATGTTGGAACAACATCACAGGCCTCAAGATCCCCATCTGTTGATTCTGAAGACACAGAAGAGGAGGCTCGCCTTGTTAGGCGGATGAAACGGAAGGCTGCCGCTTCCAGAGGACCGAAGCCATCTGTCTCACTGATGGATGCTGCAAAATATGATCGAGCTCTCCGATGATGAGTTTGATGATGAAGCGCTGGCAAGACTGATCCAGCAATAGGAAGAGGAAGCTAAACGTCTTGAAGACTTACCTCTCTTCGACCCAGCAATAATTGAGCACTTCATTGACGAGTGGTTTGCTGATCCATCTCTCTCCATTGACGCCCTACAGCTGCCCATTGGGCTCAGTGTCACCTTCCAAGGGCTCGTGAATGAGGAGCTCACTGTGGCTCAAAACTCTGTTCAACTCAAGGCGAAGATCAGCCATGAGAAGGCCCTCTTCAAAGCTGAGCAGATTCAAGGTTATGAACTGATGATGAAAGACCTCAAGGCTGTATTTGAGAAGCGATGTGAAGCTGTCAAAGGCGCCCTTGTGCGTCTCAAGAAAAAGGCCAAAACTATGATTCAAGCTCACAATGAGATGCTGAAGCGCAAGGCTCTTGGCCAACCTTCTCTTGATCCACGGATCATTGAGAGATCCCGACATGCTTCTATGTCTTCGGACCAAACTGCCCCATCAAGGTCTGAACCACGAGGCATTGAGTTTCCAGCTGGCTTCTCTGGCTCTCGCGCTCCGCCGCCTTCCTCTGCTGTCTCTAGCAAGAAGACAAAGAAGGCCAAAGCTCTAGCAAAGAAGCGCAAGGCTGCTGCTTCTGAAGCTCAACCTCCGAAGAAGCAGAAGACAAAGAAGCTCATGCCCCCTGTGTCCGCTCAAGTTCCTCCACCTCCACCTGATACATCAACCACCCGTGCCACTCAACAGGAGCCACTGCAAGTGACGCCTATCTCCATGGCTCCTCCTGCCTCTGAGAATCAAGAGAGGAAAGTGATACTACACGAGTCTGCTCCTATAGAGATTCCTGCTGTTGCTGACACTCCAGGTGATGAAGACATCCCAGCTGAAGACATTGCTTCCGAAGCTCATGCAGACGAAGCCAATGTAGAAGGAGAAAACCCCATGCTGAACACTGATGCTCCTGATGACAGTGAGTATGTTGATATCGGCACTCCTCTGAGGCCATCAGTGCCAGAGAACATACTAAGTACTCCACCATCTGCATTTTCAACTCCTATGCCCAGAACACTAGAGTCTCCATTTGTCGCCAGCGAAGTTGAACCCACGGAGCATGTGTCACTTCTCAAAAGGCTTTGCCATGGACCCAGGTTGGATACATCTTCAATGCAGAGCATCCCTGAAGACAAGGTCCACGTGTCTCCCACTGCACCTGTTGATGGAGTCCTCAGAATCAGAGACGTTGCTCATAACGTGCCAGAGAACGAAGCCCCCGCCTCTGAAGACAATGCTGCTGAAAACATTGTGGGTGAAGCCAGTGCCCCATCCCCTGATGGTCCTCCAGTTCCTGCGACGCCTTCCTCCGACGACAATGCTGACAACATTGTGCTGGCTCGTAACAGATTAGGGCAAATGGTTCCCACCAAATGGCCTAGGCTGGTAGCTCCACTAAGGATGGGTCCGCAATATGAATATCATCTTCAAAGGCGCCCCAATGTTCTGAACCCTATGCCAAGGCTACCTATGCTTCACCAACAAGGACGTGCTCATCCTCACATCTTCAGTGTCAAGTCTTTCCGGCTCAACAACACCTTCTTCGACTCTGACCGCAATCTGTATGCCCGTTCGAAGATTCAGTCCGATAGGTTCTGGAGCATCCCACGAAGGGAATACTACACATGTGTGCTTTATGGCCAGAATTGAATCTTTCCACATAAAAGACTCAGTCTTGAAGCCATGAAGGGATTGCCATGTTTTGACCAAGCCATTGATTGTCTTCGGGATGTTGGACTTCTGGCTTTTGTCACTGATCATGAAGATTGGAATGAGTAGCTCATCCTTAAGTTCTACGCCACCCTCCACATCTCTGGCTTCGGGCGAGACCTGAAGACATGGAAGTTGCACTTCATGATTCGAGATGAATATGTCACAATTGATGTTGCAGAATTCTTCCCAGCAACACCTCTTGCATCCTCTGATGAAGACATGCCTAGCATCTTCCAACTACCTCAGCCTAATATGACTGATATGCTTACTATGATGGAACCGTTGGCACCTGAAGCAGATCTGCCACACTCATTCTTTGTCAATGATCTTCAGTATCTGCCAAAGACTATCTATCACATTCTTCGTCACACCATTTGGCCGATCAAAGGGAAAGCATCTTCAAGCAAGATTGAAGGAGCTCTGAAGACATTGATCTACAATATCGTCTATGGCATCAGGTTTGATCTACAAGATCTCTTTCTGCGCAATCTGGCTGCCAATGGCATCACCTTGTTTGCACCCAAGATCTATGCACGATGGATCATGCGTTTCATCAAGTACAGATCCAATACACGGTTCTTGCCATCAGCTCGCAATCATGGGATATATCTTCCTGATGTCGAAGTCATTCACACTAACATCTATCCTCCAAAGAGGAAGAATTCCCTGATGCAAGGAACCAGTGGCACAGCGGATGAGGAAGGTCTTCACATCCCATCTCATGCATCCCGTGCAAGGCTCATTGGCTCTATTCGTCAACCTCAACCAAGTGCCACCGCCACTGAAGCCACAGCCAGCACTTTGCCTCGCCAAGCACGAAACATGACTGAACGTGCCATGACAGATAGAGAGCTTCTTGTCTCTCTCATTTAGAAACAAGATCGTCATCATGAGTGGACTCGAAGACAAATGGCTTCTATGGTTCATGACATCAACATGATCCGCAATCTCACAACCAAGAATGCTTTTGTTGCTCATGAGACAAGCCGTCGTGCCTGGAGGACATTGACCATGCTAGCTCCTGAGGATGAACTTCGTGAAGATGGCTACATGCAACACTTTCACTTTAGTGCTCCGCTACCTTGCACCGAGAAATGGCATCGGACGCCTTCTCTCAAAGACAGTGACTTCTCCTCTGAAGGCCCATCCGTCAATGCGCGTATTGCCAATGATGAATCTGATGATGTCTCTTCTCTGTCAACTGTGCATCGCGACACTGCACCAAGCTCTCCTGCACCAACAAACGTCGACCCTACCGCACCATCGTCTTCAACTCCTACTGGGGACGCGTAGTGCCCAATGTCTTCGTCCTTTTTGGTCATTCAATGACAAAGGGGGAGAAGCATTGGTTTGATAGTCTTCAAACGGGTCTACCTATATCGGCTGGGTGCTGTCTTTTGTTAAGTTTACAACTCTCGTTTTGGAACATTTGCTATTTGGGTTGTAAAACTTAAGCCCTGATGGACATTTGCACACTTTATGTTTACCGTACCTTTGGCGCTAACTTAAGTTTTATCTTATGAGCTCGAAGCCATACTGCAGACGCCCCTTTTTCATTATGCATTTCATTATCTTCGAAATATTCTTTAAAATGCATAGTGTTTGGATTACAATATATAGGGGCAGATCTCCACAAATTATAACCTGCCATGTGCTTTTGCATTCCAAGAAAAATCTTCATAAGCACATCTTCAGGGGGAGCTCTCTATATCCATTGCAATCATAATCTACTAGTCCTTATCTTCACATATATTATTCCCGTTGAAAACTTCAACCAGTTTGTCATCAATCACCAAAAAGGGGGAGATTGTAAGTGCATCTAGTGCCACCCTTGTTGGTTTTGGAGTATTGAAGACAAACGTGGTTGAGGGACTAATGTGTTTGTGAGAGTTCATAGGATAACATGGATAGAAGTCCCTGGAGATTTGGTTTAACCGTCGGAGACGACCCCTAAAAATGTCCGAAGCATTGATGATGTCCGAAGCCATTGGTGGTATTTGAAGATAATCACCTGAAGATAATGAAACGCGAAGACGAAGTCTTTTGGTTGTTTTGTTTCTTCTTTCCTGAGTCATAGGGACCATCGTACTGTTAAGTGGGGTCAATGTGATCGAAGTCAGACACTGACGTGATGCTCAACCCAAACCTATGTCTTCGAGTGAAGACAATGAGAGCAAATCTCTTCCGCGTGTGTTTGAAATCCGACCGTTGTGACACGTGTCAGTTGGCCATTGACCTAGGGTCATATTGGTCATATCTGGTCGGGTTGCCCACTGGCTATAAATAGCCCACCCTCTCCACCATGTGAAGATGGCTGCTCAGAGAGAGATACGGCTGTTGTCGTTTTGGAGCAACCCACCTCGAAGACATTGAGAGAGAGAAACATCCTGCGAGGATAAACCTAAACACCCTGAGCTAGAGTGTTTGAGCATCACCGAAGTCGTTCTGGTCTGAGAGAACTGAAGACTTATTACACATGAAGACTGTGATCTTCCAGACGGTTAGGCGTCTGGGTCTTGAGCAATCCAAGAGTAATTGTGGATCGCTGGGTGACCAAGTTTGTACGGGTTTCGGAAGTCTCCCGTGAAGACTTACCTGAGTGATTGGGCGTTGTCTAAGTGACTTCGGCTCAAGGGAAATTAGGTGAAGACAAGGTCTTCTGAGTTCAATCTCAACCTCCCTAACCAGACGTACAGTTGTGACAACAACTGGAACTGGTCCAACAAATCCTGTGTCTTCATCAAGCTGTTGGTTCTATCCTTCACTCTTTACATTCTGTACTGAACTGTGATGCCATTGCATGAATACTTCTGACTGAAGACATTCCCCGAAGACATTCATATCTGCTGTTTATCTTCATACTATCTAAGTTTGTCTTCGACTCATCTTAGCGTGTACGATGATAATGCTTAACTTGCTTGTATGTCTTCATTGTATTGCATGTCTTGCTTAGATCCTTGATATAGATCCCTACCTGATCCTGTTCCGCTTCCGCATATTTTGAATACATACATTGTTTCGAAGGCTTTCACAAAAATCGCCTATTCACCCCCCCTCTAGTCGATAAGGAGCACTTTCATACCCTACTCCTTCTTTGTTGTATTGCAATGGTAGAGCAATACAATGAGTGTGTTACAATGGTGAAAATATCGACCCCTTCCAAGGCCTCGGTCTCCCCTATTTATAGTGGCGAAAGGGGCCTTGCCGGAGGATCATATTGGTGGGGAATACACTTGAGTATAATTTGTACTATATTGCCATGGTTGTCCGTGGCACGCCTTTCCGTGTGGTGATGACGTCCTTCCGGGGTAGCATGTTGCCCCCCAGATACTTAACAGCCTTCTCTGGTATTCGTCAGTAGATAGTAAGGTACCAGCCCTGTAGTGAGAAAAGGGGCAAGTGAATATTACTATAGATATCGTGGATGACTTGGGTCACACGGGTCCTGCCGAAGCATATGCGCGAGGGCTAGTCATTCATCCCTCATCCCATGTCTGACGCAGGCATCAGTGTTTCCTCGATGATCTCCGGTGCACCGCTTCAAGGGTCGAATCCTCCTTTCCTGAAGAGGAAGAAAATGTGCTTCCTAGGCCTCCCAGGAAGGTCTCGAGAAGGCCCCCCCGGAGGATAGACGACGTCACCCTTTTGAGCTATCACTTTATGACCCAGGCTGTGGTCCGTCGAGCACATCGGGGTCTTTAATCAAAGATTCCCGAGGTGGAGAGGTATCCATGTCTTTGGTGCCAAGGCTCTTCTTTACATGGTTAGTAATACCCTGGCGCCTACAAAATATAAGTGAAGCAAACGAATATTCTACAAATAATGGTTTTCCAAATGTAGAGAAACGAGAATCCAAACTTAAAATGATATAAGTGAAGCACATGAAGCATTCTATAAAGCCATACTCAAAATATATAAGTGAAGTGCAAAGAGCATTCTACAAATCAACCAAGGACTATCCCATAGCCGCATGGTGCATCAAAGAAAAAGGAAAAACAAGCACAAAGGACACTCTAAGAATTTACGCATATTATGTGAAAAAAACAAAAATCGAGGCATAACGATAATTGTCGAGGAAGAAAGATGTAATGCCTTCTGGGGCATCCCCAAGCTTAGACGCTTGAGTCTCCATGAATATTTACTTGGGGTGCCTTGGGCATCCCCAGGCTTGAAATTGTGTCTCTCCTTATTCTTCTCTTCATCTATACCTCCTCGATCTTCAAACACTTCGTTGACGTGACTTGAGACTGCGTCGGTATTTCCCCAAAGAGGAAGGGATGATGCAGCACAGCGATGGTAAGTATTTCCCTCAGTTATGAAACCAAGGTATCGAACCAGTAGGAGGATCACCACCACCTAATAAACATCACCTGCACACAAAGAACAAATACTTGCAACCCGACGCGAAAGAGAGGTTGTCAATCTCTCTACGGTAAAAAGATAGATTAGGATATGATAGATTGGAGAGATAGATCTCTCAAGAACACAAAATAAAAAAAGGCAAATAAAAAGTGCAGCAAGGTACTTCTGGGTTTTTGGAATAATAGATCTGAAAACAAAAGTGGCAAAAAGATAGATCGGAAAGCAATATGTTGGAAAAGTAGACCCGGGGGCCGTAGGTTTCACTAGTGGCTTCTCTCATGAGTATAGCACACGATGGGTGAACAAATTACTGTTGGGCAATTGATAGAATATCAAATAATCATGAAGATATTCAAGGCGATGATCATTATATAGGCATCACGTCCAAGATAAGTAGACCGACTCCTGCCTGCATCTACTACTATTACTCCACACATTGACCGCTATCCAGCATGCATCTAGTGTATTAAGTTCATGGGAAAACGGATTAATGCAATAAGAACGGTGACATGATGTAGACAAGATTTATTCTTCTGGGAATAGACCCCATCTTGTTATCCTTAATAGCAACGACGATACATGCGTGCCTCGCTACCCCTTTTGTCACTGGGAGAGGACATCACAAGATCGAACCCATCACAAAGCACCTCTTCCCATGGCAAAAAAAATCGATCTAGTTGGCCTAACTAAACCAAAGATTCAAAGAAGAAATATGAGGCTATAAGTAATCATGCATATAAGATATCAAAGAAGACTCAAATAATATTAATGGATAGAAACTGATCATGAACTCAAAATTCATCGGATCCCAACAAACACACCGCAAAAGTTTACATCAAATAGATCTCCAAGAGGCCATTGTATTGAGAATCAAAAGAAAGAGAGGAAGCCATCTAGCTACTGCTTACGGACCCATAGGTCTATGGTGGACTACTCACGCATCATAGGAGAGGCACCAATGAGGATTATGAACCCCTCCGTGATGGTGTTAGATTGGATCTCGAGGTTCTGGAACTTGCGGCGGCTGGATGTGTTTTTCGTCGACTCCTCTAGCGTTTCTAGAATATTTGGGAATTTATAGGCGTCAGAGGCGGTGGAGAGGGGTCCCAAGGAGGGTACAACCCATAAGGGCACGCCCGGGGCCTCTGGCGCACCCTGGTGGGTTGTGATCTCCTCGAACCTCCCCTCTGGCACTTGTTTTACCCACTGGATGTCTTCTGGCCCAAAAAAAATCTCCAAAAAGTTTTGTCGTGATTGGACTCCGTTTGGTATTGATATTCCATGAAGTAAAAAACAAGCAAAACAGCAAATGGCACTTTGGCACTATGTCAATAGGTTAGTCCCAAAAAATGATATAAAGTTTCTAAAAAGTGATTGTAAAACATCCAAGAATGATAATATAACAGCATGGAACAAGCAAAAATTATAGATACGTTGGAGACGTATCAGCATCCCCAAGCTTAAATCCTACTCGTCCTCGAGTAGGTAAATGATAAAAAAACAGAATTTTTGATGTGGAATGCTGCCTAACATGTTCATCACATATTCTTTTCTTTTGTAGCATGGACATTTGGACTTTAGATGGTTCAAAGCAATAGTATACTTTTGACATAATGACTTCAATACTCAAGCATGCCAACAAGCAACCATGTCTTTCAAAATATCAACACTAAAGAAAGTTATCCAGCCCATCATGCTCAACTATTGATCCATTCATGAAACACACTCAAATATTAGCTACACCCAATGCTCAAGTACGATCATAGTGCCCCTAGTTGGTGCTTTATAAGAGAAGATGGAGAGTCAAAGTAAAAATAAAAATTGCATAAAGTATATAGATAGGCCCTTCGCAGAGGGAAGTAGGGATTTGTAGAGGTGCTAGAGCTCAAAGTTTAAGATTTGAGAGAAAAATATTTTGGGTGGCATGCCTTTCCTGTCAACGAAAACGACAAAGTAGTTCACAATACTTTCCATGCTAGATATCTCATAGGCGGTTCCCAAACATAAACTAAATTTTATTCCTTTCTCCACCATTCTTTCACAATCCATGGCTGGCCGTGTCCATGGTTGCCTTCCATACCAACACTTTCAAAGGAATTTATTATTTGACAACAGAAAGTAATTTTTCTTCTTTTTCATTTCGGGAATGGGCATCCCTATTACCGCCGTACTCTCATGCAATGACAAGTGAATAAACACTCATCTTGAGAATAACACATCTAGCATGGAAAAATATTGGATACCCCCTACCGTTTCATGAGCGGTACGAGCACACAAAAAGGAATTTTCTTTTGAAAATTAGAGATGGCACATACAAATTTGCTTAGAACGGCATGGAAATACCGCATATAGGTAGGTATGGTGGACTCATAAGGCAAAACTGGGTTTAAGGATTTTGGATGCACAAGTAGTATTTCTACTTAGTACAAGTGGAGGCTAGCAAATAGATTGAGAAGCAACTAACCAAGAAATGAAAATTCACATAAGTGAGCATTGAGCATAACTAACACGAATAATGCACCATGAGTAGGATATAATTTCATTGCATAACTATTGACTTTCGTGCATGCATAGGGAATCACAAACCTTAACACCAATATTCTTACTAAAGCATAATTACTCACTAACATGACTCACATATTACTATCATCATGTCTCAAAACTATTACAAGGAATCAAGTTTAATTTGTCCAATGATCTTCATGAAAGTTTTTATTATATCATCCTTGGATATCTATCACTTTGGGACTAGTTTCATATATTGCCATTGCTTTTGACAAGCTCACACAAATTTAAGTGAAGCACATGAGCATAGAGATTTCATCTCTCAAAATAGTATAAGTAAAGCATGAGAGGATTTCTTAAAAATTTACTCACTCTCAAATTTATCTAAGTGAAGCATGAGAGTATTTCTACAAAAATTTCCATGCACACCGTGCTCAAAAAGATATAAGTGAACCACTAGAGAAATTCTATAGCTCAAAAAGTTTAAGTGAAGCATATAGAGCAATTCTAACAAATCATAGCATAATTTTGGCTCCCTCAAATAGGTGTGTCCAGAAAGGATACAAGTGAAAAACTAACAAGCAAAGCAAGCAAAGACTCAAAAGTTACAAGACGCTCCAAGCAAAACTCATGATATGTGACGAATAAAAATATAGCTCCAAGTAAAATACCGATGGTCGTTAGAAGAAAGAGGGGATGCCACTCAGGGCATCCCCAAGCTTAGTTTCTTGTTTCTCTTTGGATATATCTTGGGGGTGCTGTAGCATCCCCAAGCTTAGGCTCTTTTCACTCCTTATTCCTTCATCCATTGTGATCTCACCCAAAACTTGAAAACTTTAATCACACAAAACTCAACAAAATCTTCGTGAGATCCGTTAGTATAATCAAGCAAATCACTACTTTAAGTACTGTTGCAAACCCATTCATATTTTATTATTGCATTATACCTACTGTATTTTAACTTTACCATGGATCATACCCTTCAATACAACCCATAGATTCATCAAAACAAGCACACAATGCAATGAAAACAGAATCTGTCTTAAACAGAACAGTCTGTAGTAATCTGTACTCTAACCATACTTCTGTAACTCTAAAAATTCTAAAAAATTAGGACAACGTAAAGAATGTGTATAGCAACACTGTTAAAACTTCAGCTCAATATAACGTTCCAGTAAAAAACGAAAATTCGAACACTGGAGGCAAAGTTTCTATTTCTGGTTCAGCATTGTTTCTACCCATCTTATGAATCATCCTAAAGCCTCTACTTGGCACAAACACAAAATACAACATAAAAACACAATCATAATAGAAACATAATTGTTTCAAAACTCAAAAACAGAAAGGAAAAGACAAAAATAAATCTATTCATTAGGTTGCCTCCCAACAAGCGCTATCGTTTTATGCCCCTAGCTAGGCATAACGCATAGATTCAAGTGTTGTCATCTTTGGTTTTTGCTCCATAGGATGATCTCATGATTGATTCATATGGTGGCTTAATTCTTGTTCTAGGTAAGTGTTCCATACCCTTTCTTAGTGGAGACTGAAATCTAATATTGCCTTCTTTCATATCAATCACGGCACCTATAGTTCGTAAGAACGGTCTAGCAAGTATAATGGGACAAGACGGATTGCAATCAATATCAAGCACAATAAAATCTATGGGCACATAGTTCCTATTTCCAATAATAAGAACATAATTAATTCTTCCCAAAGGCTTTTTAATAGTAGAATCCGCCGAGTGCAATTTAAGAGAACATCCTTCAATATTGGTGATACCAAGCACATCACATAAAGACTTCGGAATCGTGGAAACACTAGCACCCAAATCACATAAAGCAAAGCACTCATAATTTTTAATCTTTACCTTAATGGTAGGTTCCCACTCATCATGTAATTTTCTAGGAATATAAATCTCCAACTCCAACTTTTCTTCAAAAGATTTCATCATGGCATCAACGATATGTTTAGTTAAAGCTTTATTTTGTTCATAAGCATGGGGTGAATTCAACATGGATTGCAGCAAAGAAATGCATTCAATCAAAGAGCAACTATCATAATTAAAGTCTTTGCAATCCAAAATAGTGGCAACATCACTAATTAAAGTTTTGACCTCTTCAAACCCACTTTCATCAAAATTTTCATCAAGATTTTCACCCTCCAAATTATTGGGACGCCTTATAGCTAAACTTGACTCTAGTTAAGTCCCTTTATCATCAATATTAATATTACTAAACAAGGAATCAATAGAAGAAACACCAATCACTTTAAGATCTTCATCATTTTTCTGAAGGCAATCACTAGAAAATGATTTTTCTAAAAATTCTCTTGTAGCTCTAAGCATAGCGGTTCTTTTCTTACTTTCATCCATAGAGACATATAAAGCATTAATTGATTCATCAATCTTAGGTGCAAAAGCTTTCAACTTGAGAGTTTCTACATCATGAGAAATTCTATCAATGCTTCTAGACATACCATCAATCTTATACAACTTTTCTTATATCGTAGTATTGAAAGCCTTTTGCGCATTGATAAATTATTTAATATTACTCTCAAGATCAGAGATGTTCCTATTATTATTGTAAGAAGAATTACCATAGGAATTACCTTTATTATTAGTGGAATTTCCAGGAAAAGGCCTAGGATTAAAATTACCTCTATAAGCATTTTTATTGAAATTGTTTCGCGAGACAAAGTTCACATCTACGGAATCACTATTTTGCTCAATCAAGGTAGACAAGGGAAAATCATTAAGATCAATAGGAACACTTTTACTAGCAACCAACTTCATCAAAGCATCAACCTTATCAGTCAAAGTACTAATTTCTTTAACCGAATTAACCTTTTTACTAGTAGGTGCTGTTTCGGTATGCCATTGTGAATAGTTTGCCATGATATTATCTAGCAATTTAGTAGCTTCATCCAAAGTAATTTCCATAAAAGTACCACCCGCGGCGTAATCTAAAAGATTTCTAGAGACAAAATTCAACCCGCATAAAAAATTTGTATGATCATCCAAAGATTTAAACCATGAGTAGGACAATTTCTTAGCATCAATTTCATTCTTTCCCAAGATTGTGCAACATGTTCATGCTCAAGTTGCTTAAAATTCATGATTTTTTTCCTAAGGGAAATAATTTTCGCGGGTGGAAAATACTTAGTAATAAAGGCATCTTTGCACTTATTCCAAGAATCGATACTACTGCGAGGCAAAGAAGAAAATCAAATTTTTGCACGATCCCGCAAGGAGAAACGAAATAATTTCAACTTCACTATATCATTGTCCACATCTTTTTTCTTTTGCATATCACACAATTCTACGAACGTGTTTAGATGGGACGCGACATCCTCACTAGGAGTACCGGCAAATTGATCTTTCATGACAAGATTCAACAAAGAGGCATTAATATCATAAGACTCCACACTAGTGGCGGGAGGAGCAATAGGAGTACCAATAAAATCATTATTATTGGTATTGTAAAAATCACACAACTTGGTGTTTTCTTGAGTCATCGTGACTACGCAAATAAGATTGCAAGCAAGCAGGAGATCTGACGAGAAAAAGGCAAACGGAAAAGAGGGCGAATAAAACAGCAAATTGGGTGAAGTGGGGGAGAGGAAAATGAGAGGCAAATGGCAAATAATTTAATTTCAAGGCAATGAGATTTGTGATTAGGAAACTGGTAGACGATGATGGTGTCTCCTCGACGCCAGAGATTGGCACGTAGAAGAGACTGCTTCCGCCCCGGCAACGGCACCAGAAATTCCTTTGACGTGGCTTGAGACCGCGTCGGTATTTCCCCCAAAGAGGAAGGGATGATGCAGCACAGCGACGGTAAGTATTTCCCTCAGCTTTGAAACCAAGGTATCGAACCAGTAGGAGGATCACCACCACCTAATAAACAGCACCTGCACACAAAGAACAAATACTTGCAACCCGACACGAAAGAGAGGTTGTCAATCTCTCTATAGTTAAAAGATAGATTAGGATATGATAGATTGCAGACATAGATCTCTCAAGAACACAAAATAAAAAAGGCAAATAAAAAGTGCAGCAAGGTATTTTTGGGTTTTTGGAATAATAGATCTGAAAACAAAAGCGGCAAAAAGATAGATCGAAAAGCAACATGTTGGAAAAGTAGACCCGAGGGCCGTAGGTTTCACTAGTGGCTTCTCTCATGAGTATAGCACACGGTGGGTGAACAAATTACTGTTGGGCAATTGATAGAAGATCAAATAATCATGACGATATCCAAGGCGATGATCATTATATAGGCATCACGTCCAAGATAAGTAGACCGACTCCTGTCTGCATCTACTACTATTACTCCACACATCGACCGCTATCCAGCATGTATCTAGTGTATTAAGTACATGGGAAAACGGAGTAATGCAATAAGATCGGTGACATTATGTAGACATGATTTATTCATGTAGGAATAGACCTCATCTTGTTATCCTTAATAGCAACGATACATGTGTGCCTCGCTGCCCCTTCTATCACTGGGAGAGGACACCGCAAGATCGAACCCATCACAAAGCACCTCTTCCCACGGCAAGAAAAACCGATCTAGTTGGCCTAACTAAACCAAAGATTCGAAGAAGAAATACGAGGCTATAAGTAATCATGCATATAAGAGATCAAAGAAGACTCAAATAATATTCATGGATAGAAACTGATGATGAACTCAAAATTCATCGGATCCCAACAAACACACCGCAAAAGTTTACATCAAATAGATCTCCAAGAGACCATTGTATTGAGAATCAAAAGAGAGAGAGGAAGCCATCTAGCTACTGCCTACGGACCCGTAGGTCTATGGTGGACTACTCACGCATCATCGGAGAGGCACCAATGAGGATGATGAACCCCTCCGTGATGGTATTAGATTGGATCTCGAGGTTCTGGAACTTGCGGCGGCTGGATGTGTTTTTTCTCGACTCCTCTAGGGTTTCTGGAATATTTGGGAATTTATAGGCGTCAGAGGCGGTGGAGAGGTGTCCCGAGGAGGGCGCGCTCGGGGCCTCTAACGCGCCCTGGTGGGTTGTGGTCTCCTCGACCCTCCCCTCTGGCACTTCTTTGGCCCACTGGATGTCTTCTGGCCCAAATTTTTTTCCATAAAGTTTCGTCGCGATTGGACTCCATTTGGTATTGATATTCTGCGAAGTAAAAAACAAGCAAAAACAACAATTGGCACTTTGGCACTATGTCAATAGGTTAGTCCCAAAAAATGATATAAAGTTGCTAAAAAGTGATAGTAAAACATCCAAGAATGATAATATAACATCATGGAACAAGCAAAAATTATAGATCCGTTGGAGACGTATCATTCGTCCACACAAAACTTAACAAAACCTATTATTAGATGATAGTAGAAATAACATCAAATCCCATCATGTCTTGTTGTACCAATATTGTATAATTATAATCCAAACGTTACCTATTTTATTCTATCAGAATTCTAATGCTACCACGTCAATGGGGTTTGGCAAAATAGCAAACATAAGAAGGTACGAAACTATAACGGCGATGTGAGAAAACAGGACAGTTTGTAACGATGTGGATGAAAGATATACTTATGCAACTCCGAAAATTCTGCAAAGTTAGTACATAATAAAAAAAATGCATAAAAGTATTGTTTAAAACTTTCAAGAATTTTTGAAGTTCCAATAAAATATTAAAAATAAAACACTACAGCCAAAGTTTTTATTTTTGCACAGCAAATATCAAACAAACATATTAAACACCCTAAAGGATAATCTTGGCACATTATCTTGATAATACAATGGATTTGTACAAGGGGATGATTATTTTTGTGAGAAACTTCCATGAAAAATTCTACACTATGTCCGTGAGGTTGAACACTTCTCCAATGCATAACTTTCCAATCGCTTCTCTTTTTTCAAAAACTTTTAGGTTCCCCTCTATATTTTTTGTTTTAAACTTCTTAAAAGAACACAAGAGTAATAAATGACTGTCTAAAACTTCCGGGTTGTCTCCCTTGTAGCACTTTCTTTAAAGTCATTAAGCTAGGCACAAAGTGCTCAAGTAAATGATCCACCCGGATTCCAAGGTATATCAAAGCCAATTTTAGTTATCAATGATTTGTAGTTTAGTCGTGAGCACAAAGTAATATATATATATATATATCATAAAACAACGGAGTCTAACTCTCTTCCTACGCATTGACATGTCATAAAAGAACAATTCATTCATGCATAGTATAAACAGTTTCTTGCAATTTTAACATAGATAGGTGAAGATTTCTTCCCTCTCTCATAATAGTTGCAACTAGGAGTAGAAAGCACATGCATATTATATCCATCAAAATCATCATGTGCAATAATAAAATGCAACCCATCAATGTAATCCTTAATAAGTGCAAACTTCTCCGAAATAGTGTAGTTGGGAGAATTCAATAAGATAATAGGACTATCAGGTGTGGGTGCAATAGCAACAATTTCATGCTGAACATAAGGAACTCTAGAAAGTTCATCCCCAGAAGCATAATTCATATTGGCTTCATGGACACAAGCATAGCAAGCATCAAGTTCATCAAAAAGGGATATTTCAAACAAATCGAAGGGATCATAGCAATTATCAACATAGCATTCATCCTTCAGTAAGCACGAAGGGAAATTAAACAATGTATGAGACAAATAGTTACTCTCATTACAATGTTGGCACAGGTGATCAATCCGCTCTTCCTCCTTTTGTTCTTCACTCTCCTCCTCATCTCTTTCATCCAATGAGCTCATAGCTTCATCAATTTCTTCTTCCATAGGAGCCTGCAAAAACATTAGTTTCTTCCACGGCAGCAAACATTCTTTCAATAAATTCATTAATATAAGAAGAGGAGCATAGTTTTCATAGAAATATTTAAGTATGTCAAAAAAATTAGATTTGTAAAGAGTAGCATCGTACTTTTCAATCAAATAAGCAATTTCATAGGAACGCCATAAGATTTCCCATTTTTGAGACAAGCGGTGACGCACACAATAAGCATGTTCATCTAATGATTTTCCCTCAACTAATCTACTTGGGGTTTTCAGCACAAGCACAAAGTGGTCGAAGATGATCCAGGTAGAAATCTTCAACAATAAAAAAGATTTTGGGTACTTCTTCAACCATTGGGTTAGCAAGTACAACTAATTTTTTTGGTATTTTATCTACCCATAACTGAAGATAGAAAACAAGAACAAAAAATAAATATACTTAGTGATAAAGCAAACAAGCATACACGAGAATATTCACCCTACGCTATTGCTCGCCAACAACGGCGCCAGAAAAGGTCTTGATAACCCACAAGTGTTAGGGGATCATTTGTAGACTTTTAGATAAATAAGGTAGTGAACCCAGCGAGGAGCTAAAGGTAGAATTAATATTCTGTTAACTTCTATCGACCACCGATACAACTCTACGCGCAACGATGTTGACTTTACCTATACAAGAAATATAACTAGTTTGTAGGTGTAATTAGATAGGTTTGCAAGATAATAAAGAACGTGGAAATAAAATTTATGGATAAAATAACAATCAGGTTAGTATAGCGAGTGTGGAAAAGTGGTGATAGCATATGCGATATTGTCCTAGGCAATTGATAACTAGACCGGTCTTCATCATTGCAATTTTATATGAGGGAGAGGCATGAGCTAAGACACTTTTCATACTTGGATCATATGCACTTATGATTGGAACTCTAGAAAGCATTCGCAACTACTAAAGATCATTAAGGTAAAATCCAACCATAGCATTAAGTATAAAGTCCCCTTTATCCCATATGCAACAATTCCCTTACTCGGGTTTAAGTTTATGTCGCTCTCGCAACCCACTATAAGGGAAGTTGAGGTTGTCATGCGCTTTTTGATTTTAGGGCTGTGCAAACTCATAATGCAAAGGAACATAACTTTATATTGCCCCTTACGATGGTTACCTTTATTGAGCAGTATGTCGCTTTTAATACGTCACCATCATAAGATCATACAAAACTTATTTCCCTTCCAAAAATATCATGCATATTTAAGAGCAATTTTTGCTGCTTCAATCGATTATAACTTACTTGAAAGATTTTTTTCAATCCATTCTCATCGCAAGAAACTGGGTTTAAGGGTATTTGGATGCACAAGTACTATCTCTACTTAGTACAAAAGTTTTGGCTAGCAATAGGTTATAAGCAAGCACCACATGTTGGAGGATCCATGACAATATAACTTCGATGCGAATATACATAAACATAAATCATTAATTTGTCTTACTTTTCCAATATCAACTATCTGATCAAGTTTGAAAATAATTAATGAGGGTTCACAATAATAAAATGTGTCCAAGATAGTATATTTGCATGTGAAATCATTCTCCCTTGATTATTCTTTCATGACTTGCATGAATGACTAAAGCGATGTTTTTTTAACTTTCAATACATTTTATCATCTACACCCCGCATGTGAAGTCATTGTTTCCCATGAGACAAGCATTTGAAATTTATTTTGCTAAGGTTGATGCAAAGAAATAGAAGTAAAAGGTACTCGTACTAATCTTTCTTGTATAACACTGGCAAGAAACACATACTCAAAAACTACTTCATACTAATACTTTTTCTCAATCACGAGATAACTGAAGATTCAAATAAGATAGGTAATAATGGTAAAAGGGGTGATACGATAACGAGGCACCTACCCCAAGGTTGGAACAAGCCAAGGCTAGTTCCCATACCCGAGTACTCAAGTTTCCTTCTTGGGTGATGGTGGTGGAACTCTTTTTGCAAGGATCCCCTTGAGGATATGATTCTCCTCTTCAAGTGTATTGATTCTCTGGATAAGGGTCTTAATCTGACCTCGTAGCTTATCTACAACACTTAGTTCCCCAGTAACCAACGGGTGAAGGTTGATGGAAGGAGTAGGAGGAACGTCTGCATGCACACAATTATTAGGGGTAAATTGAAAATTAGAGGATTTCATCGTGTCTCGTAAGCTTGACCTCTTGAACTCAATGTGCATGTCCCCAGGTTGAGGTAGAGTGACGTCTTCTTCTTCATCACTTGGGTATTCCAGCCCCTTCAGATTAGCATCATCGAAATCCTGAGATAACCTGATGATTTGGACCGCGAAACCATGGCAAAAAATAGCTCGAAACAAAAACAAGACGAGAACTTGTGATGCCGAGGTTAGAACATCAAGAATTAAATATATGATTTTTTACCTTGCAGGACAACTATTCATGAAGAAAATGGAGTCTGGAAAATACACGTGCGGCCCAAAAGCCACCATGGGCACCTAGGGGGTAGGGCGCGCCCCCTTGGCTTTGTGGGTCTAACATGGACTCTCGGTTGTTTCTTATTTTCTTAAATTTTTATTTATTCCAAAACTCAAATAAAGTATTTTGATGGATTTTTTTGAGTTAGTTTACTTACCGTATCACATACCTATCCTTTGGTAGAATTCTGGAGTGTTCTGGAGGGTCTCTTTTATGTACACTTCTGGTGTAATTACTTGAATAACGTCTGAATCAATGTTAATGGGGTTTCCAACCATATAATGTTTAAGTCCTTTCCCATTAACCACCTTCGTTTTGTCTCCTTTAGCGTTATTAATCTAGATGGCGCCAAAATGATAAACTTCTTTGATGGTATAGGGTCCCTCGCATTTGGAGAGAAGTTTGCTTGCAAAATGTCTGAAACGAGACTTGTACAAAAGAACTTCGTCACTAATATTAAATTACAGTTTCTAAATTCTTTTATCATGCCACATTTTAACCTTTTCTTTAAATAACTTGGCATTTTCGTAAGCTTCAGCTCACTACTCATATAGAGAACTTATATCAGATAACCTCTTTTCACCAGCAAGTTTAAAATTCTAATCAAGTTCTTTAATTGCCCAATAAGCTTTATGTTCTAAATTAAGAGGTAATTGAGAAGCCTTTCCATAACCATTTTATTTAGATACCCATAGGATTTTTATAAGTAGTCATGTATGCTCAAAGTGCATCATTCAGTTTTTTAGACCAATTCTTTCTAGATCTATTAACAACCATTTGCAGATTAATTTGATCTCCCTATTACTCAGTTTACTTGCCAGCTAGACTGAGGATGTTAAGGTGATGTTACTCTATGATTTACTTCATACTTAGATAATACTTTTCTAAAAGCACCATGAATGAAATGTGAACCAACATAAGTCATTAAAAATCTAGGGACTCCAAACCTCGGAAAAATAACCTCTTTAAGTATGTTAATAGAAGTCTTATGATCAGCACTACTAGTTGGAATAGCCTCTACATACTTAGTACCATACTGAACAACATGAGTGTACCAATGCAAGGAAGGAAAATATCCCATATAATTAAAACCGCAAACATCGAATGTTCAACAACAAGTGAATAATTCATAGGCATTTCCTAACATATACAAATATTTTCAACTCTTTAACATTCATCACAAGAAAGAAGAACTTAGGTGAATCTTTGAAAAGAGTATAGGCCACTAAAAACTATATTGCAATGCCTTGTGTGCAGTTCTGTCTCCGGCATGGTGTCCTCCCTATGCACCGGAGTAACACTTCCTCAAGATTTGTTCCTGCTCATGCTCGGGTAAAAAACATCTAGTAATACCATCTACTCCTTATTAATAAATATGTAGGTCATCCCAAAACTTTTCTTTTGTTGATACATAAAGCTAGGTGGTATATATTTAGCAATAATATAATTAGCATAATCAGCATACCAAGGGTTATCACGAGAGGAAGATGCATTAATAACAACTAATTTCTCATCAGGAAAACTATCAATCATCAAGAATGTTATCCATCCTAGAAAAATTATCTCCTAGAGGATTATCAGCTCCCTTTCCATCGACAATATGCAAAGGAAATTATTGTAATAAAAGAACCCACCTAATCAACCTATGCTTAACATCTTTCTTATCCATAAACTATTTAATAGCAGCATGATCAGTGTGAATAGTAACTTTAGAATCAAGAATATATGGTATGAATTTATCTCAAGCAAACACAACTGTTAAAAATTATTTCTTGGTAGTAGCATAATTATTCTGAGCACTATCCATGGTCTTGCAAGCATAATGAATAACATTTAACTTCTTATCAACTCCTTGACCAGGACCAACACCTATAGCATAATCACTAACATCACACATAATTTCAAAGGGTAAATTCCAATCAGGTGGTTGAACAATAAGATCAGTGATCAAAGATTTCTTAAGCATTTCAAAGGCGTCTACACAATCTTCATAAAAACCAAATGAAACATCTTTTGGCAAAATATTCTAAGAGGCCAAGAAATTTTAGAAAAGTCATTAATGAACCTTCTATAGAAACCATCAATACTATGAAAACTTCTTATACATTTGATATCTTTAGGACATGAAAATTTCTTAATGGCATCAACTTTACCTTTATCTACCTCAATACCTCTTTTGAAAATGTCATGGTTCAGGACTATACCTTTGTTTACCATGATGTGACACTTCTCCCAGTTCAAGACATGACTACTTTCTTCACATCTCTGAAATACTTTATCAAGATCGCTCAAGTAGTCATCAAAAGAAGTTACATAGATGGAGAAATTGTCCGTGAAAACTACAACAATTTTTTGGCAGAAATTAGAAAAATATAGCAGTCATGCATCTTTGAAAGGTAGTAGGGGTGTCACATAAACCAAATGCATATGCCTATAAGAAAAGTTCAAAAGGGCGAGTAAAAGTAGTATTCTGCTCATCTTCAGGAGATACATGTATTTGAAGGAAACTACAATATCCATCTAAGAAACTAAAATATGTATGCTTAGATAATCTTTCTAATCATTGCTCAATAAAAGAAAAAGGATAATGAACTTTTTTAAAATCAATTACCATCCTATAACCAGTTACAACACTTTGCGGGGTAAGTTCATACTTATCATTAGGAACAATAGTAATTGTCGCCTTTATTAGGGACACAATGAACATGACTTACCTATCTATTATGGGCAATAATATAAATTATACCTGCCTCCAGGAGCTTTAGTATTTCATTTCTTACCACTTCCTTCATCTTAGGATTTAAGCAGGTTGAGAAATATAAGGAATAATTCCTTTAAGATCATCCAAATTATTTCCAATTGCAGCATGATGTTTCTTTAGAGTTTTCAAAAATCTCTTTTCTTTATGCATTGGTAGGTTGGCATTGATAATAATAGAATATATTTTATTTTCATCAAGATAAGTATATCTCAGTATCATGGGGTTTCTTTAATTCAAACACAGGATCACCCTTAAGTGGAGGAGGATCTCCCAAGATTTCAAAAGGAAAAATATGCTTCAGAATAAGTTCTTGTCTAAAGAATATTTCATCCATTTCATTCCTTTCATTACACTACTAGAAAAACGACTATAGCTAATATGGACATTAATGGCGCACCATGTATGTGGTGCGCCACTGCTATATAGCAGTGGCGCACCAGATATGAGTGCGCCATTAATGTCCATATTACTAATGCCGCACCTGGTGTGTGGTGGGCCACTGCTAAGTTTCTCCTGAGCACACCCCCCTCCCCAGACTTACCAGTGGCGCACCGGGGTGTGGTGCGCATTACTAGTTAAAACTAGTAATGGCGCACCACACCCCGGTGCGCCACTACTAACAATTTTTTTTTCAATTTTTTTTTCAAAACTAGTAATGGCGCACCACACCCCGGTGAGCCATTACTAACAATTTTTTTTTCAATTTTTTTTTCAAAACTAGTAATGGCGCACCCGCACCAGGTGCGCCATTAGTAACCCTGGTTACCAATGGCGCATTCTTAGGAGGTGCGCCATTACTAGCCTGAGAGCATCTAGATATTTTTGACAGCCACCTACCACACTCACTTTCCCCACTTCATTCTCTCCACCTCTACCAAGCTTGGTCTCGGCTGCCTCCTCCTCCTCACCTCATTTGCACCATAGATTCACCCAAATTAAGTGGTTAAATTTCCTTTTTTTGATAGGTAAGTAAGGGGAAAGCTTTCTTTATGTTCTAGATCTACTTTTTTCTCCCTCCAACGTACACACTTTTTATGGCCTAGATCTACACTTTTCTCATTGAGCTAGATCTACGTATGTTTGTGGTGTTGCATATGTTTGTGTTTGCAGGTACCGGTATTTGAAATGCGATATTTGCCAATATTTTTCCGGAATGTTGATTCATTTCCGTTTCGGCGAGAATTTGGCACTATGCATTCTTTTTGGTCCTATTTTTAGGCAATGTCATGCCAAATTTTTTTTTGGTTCTAAAATATCGTTTTGCTCTACCCCGCAGGCGACCATGGTCCGCACGATGACCGAAGGCATCGTGAATAGGTTTTTGAGCTCCGCGAAGGCCGAGATGCTTCAAAAGAACGAGACGGAGATAAGATGTCCGTGTCGAAGATGCAAGCTGAAGAGCCTTATGGACCCGGATTCCAGACAGGTGCGGGACCACCCGCTCGTGCGTGGTTTCATGGATGGCTATCGGTGGCAAGGTGATGAAGATGATTATGAAGTCGTCCATGGGGGCTGGGCAAGCTATAAGGAAGGGCAGCAAGGCAATAGCGGCGAGGGCGGCCGGCGAGAAGACGAAGAATCTCCAGGACATGATCACGAAGTAGATGCAGGACACAGTCATCATGTAGAAGATGCCGGACATGATGATGAGGAAGATCAAGACGAAGGGCATGATCATGAAGATGAAGATGCCGGAGCAGACGACGATGGACCATCGATGGGCTGGGTGCAGGACCCTCATATTCAAGAGCTGCTTCTCAAGCAGACGGGTAACGCAAGAGCTGCCGCCCGAGAGAAAGCCAAGCTGGATCAACTGGAGATAGACGCGGTTACTCCATTGTATGAAGGATGCAGGCCCGAGGATACCCGCCTGAAAGTAACGCTCATGGCTCTGGAGATGAAGGTAAAACACAAAATGACCGACGCATGCTTCGACGAGAACATGTCATTCTGGCACGAACGTCTTCCCAAGGGGAACAAGTGCCCGACCAGTTTCGAGGAGGCGAAGAAAATCGTGTGTCCTCTGGATTTACCGCACGTGAAATACCATGTGTGCATGAACGATTGCATCATTTATCGGGACGAGCACGCGGAGTCTACCATATGTCCGGTGTGCGGCGTCACTCGATACAAGAAGAGGAAGAAAGCTCCTCGAAAAGTGGTGTGGTACTTTCCGATCACTCCTCGTCTGCAGCGGTATTTCGCGGACCCTAAGCTAGCAGAGCTCCTGCATTGGCATGCGGATAGGAAGGAGAAGAAGCGAGAAGATGATGAAAATGATCCGGAGATAAATAAAAAAGGCAAGATGCTGAGTCACCCTAAGGATGCGAGCCAGTGGCAAGCGTTGAACTTCGAACACCCAGAATTTGTGGACGATCCACGGAACATCATGCTGGGCGCGAGCACCGATGGAGTCAATCCGTTTGGCAGCCAGAGAAGCACACATAGCACCTGGCCTGTGTTTGTGTGGATGTACAACCTTCCCCCCTGGATGTGCATGAAGAGGAAGTACATTCACATGAGTATGCTAATTGAAGGGCCGAAACAACTAGGGAACGACATCAATCTGTATCTGGGGCTGCTGAAAGAGGAGCTAGACACGCTGTGGAAAACGCTAGCCAATACGTGAGACGCCGCAGCGAAAGAATATTTCCCTATGAGAGCCGCACTACTCACGACGGTGCACGACTATCTCGGTTACGGATATGTCGCGGGGCAGTTGGTCCACGGATTTTGTGCATGCGTCAGGTGCATGGATGACACAACGTATCGCCAGCTAGATAGAGATCCCGGGTCTTCGAAAACCGTGTTCATGGGACATCGAAGGTGGCTTCGCGACGATGACGCATGGAGAAAACGCAAGGATCTGTTCGATGGTGAAACCGAACCCCGAAGACCCCCACGTACGAGGAGCGGCGAGGAAATAGACGAGCTATTGAAAAATTGGAAAGAGTGCCCACCGCCGGGAAAGAAGCGAAAGGCGCCAGAGCCGCTGCTGAAGGTATGGAAAACGAGGTCTGTTTTCTGGGACTTGCCGTACTGGAAGATCCTCCGGGTGCCTCACAGCCTTGATGTCATGCATATCACGAAGAACGTGTGCGAGAGTCTGCTTGGTACCCTGCTCAACATGCCAGAGAGGACCAAAGATGGGCCGAAAGCAAGGGCAGACTTGCAATCAATGGGCATCAGGGAGGAGCTTCACGCAAAACGCCCTAATGATGATGATGATGATGATGATGATGATGATGAGGCGAAGGAGACGGAAAGTCGTCGCAAAGGCAAAAAGGCCAAGAAGATCGAATATGACTGCCCTCCCGCGTGCTTCACTCTAAGTCAGAAGGAGATCAAGCAGTTTTTCACCTGCCTCGTAGGAGTAAAACTTCCTTACGGTTACGCGGGGAAGATAAGCAGATACCTAGACTCAGCGAAGCAGAAGTTCAGCGGGATGAAGTCTCACGACTGTCACGTGCTGATGACACAGATACTTCCAGTTGCAATCCGTGGGATCATGGACGCGCACGTCCGTGAAACGCTATTTGGCCTATGCAACTTTTTCGACGTCATCTCTCGGAAGTCGGTTGGCATGAGGCAACTCAGAAGGCTACAGGAAGAGATCGTGGTGATACTATGCGAGCTTGAGATGTACTTCCCGCCCGCATTCTTCGACGTTATGGTTCATCTGCTGGTCCATATTGTGGAGGATATCATCCAACTCGGGCCGATGTTCCTGCACAGCATGATGCAGTTCGAAAGGATGAATGGTGTCATCAAAGGATACGTTCGCAACAGGGCACGTCCAGATGGAAGCATAGCCAAGGGCTTTCTGACCGAAGAGTGCATCTCCTTCTGCACGAATTATCTAGGCATCGAGAACCCCGTTGGTCTGCCCGTCAACAGGCACCTCGACAGGCTCGCTGGATGGGGTCACCGCGAGGGTCGCCGCGAAATACATGTCGACTTCAATTGTTGACTCGCCGACTTTGAAAGAGCAAACCTAGTCACGCTACAACACATAGACGTGGTCGATCCTTGGGTGGTAGAGCACAAAACCTGTATTGAGAAGACGTACAATGACCGAGGCCAACAGAGGACGGACGGAGATATAATCAAAGAGCACAACTCATGTTTTACGCGTTGGTTCAAGGACAAGCTTCTGTCGTACCCTTTACATGAGGATTCTTCCGCGGAAGAAAAACTCATATTCGCCTTGTCACAGGGCGCCGAGCACAACCTGATGACCTATCAGGCGTACGATATCAACGGCTACACATTCTACACCGAGGAAAAGGACATGAAGAGCGATTATCAGAACTCCGGGGTAACGATGGAATCCTACACCGGTAACGACAAGGACAGATACTACGGAAGGATCGAGGAGATCTGGGAGCTTAGCTACGCTGGAGAGAAGGTCCCGATGTTCCGTGTCAGATGGGCCAAGAGCGTCCTAAAAGAAGACCGGTATTTCACCACCATGGTTATACCCGAAGCCAAATCCAAGACCGCCGGCGCAAACGTCACCGCGAAAAATGAGCCATGGGTACTGGCTTGCCAAGTGGACCAATGCTTCTTCATTACCGACCCGTCAAAGCCCAGTCGTGTTGTCGTGAGGAGAGGCAAAAGGAACATCATCGGAATGGATGGAGTCGCCAATGAGCAAGACTTCGACAAGTACGGCGACCCGAAGATGGAAGATGACGACGACGATGAAGTACCATACACCACAAGAAGAAGCAGGACCACCCTACCTAAAGGACGTCCGTTCAAGAGAAGAATTCAAGGGGTTCCGGGGCTAAATTATTCAACCTCGAGAAAGAAGGGCAAGAAGATTGTGAAAACAAAGCTAAGATCGAATCACGACATGTCGGCCGCGTGTGTGTGTCAGTGGCAAGCTCAATCTTTGATGACGGTTATTTCATGTCACTTGATTTCAACCATGTCATCTAATTCTAAATCTTTGCACAATGGTTTTATCACTCCATTTGCATTTTCCTTTTCTTTTATCTCAAATCTTAAATTATTACATGCAACCAAAAATTCAAAAAAATAAAAAAAAGTTAGTAATGGCGCACCAGGAGAAGGTGCGCCATTGCTATCCCTATGTTTATGGCGCACCAGGAGAAGGTGCGCCATTGCTATCCCTATGTTTATGGCACACCCCTAAAAGGTGCGCCATTGCTATACAAATTTTTATGGCGCACCCCTAAAAGGTGCGCCGTTGCTATCATTCTACCCTAATTAAATTAGGGTATCCTCCCCGGCCCGCCTCCCACACACAGTACGCACCCCTCGACCCCGCGCCCCCGCGCCCCCGTGACCCCGTCTCCGGTGACCCCGTGCCCCCGCGCCCCCGCCTCCCCGTCTCCGGCGACCCCGCGCCCCCGCGCCCGTCTCCGGCGACCCCGCACCCCCGCGCCCGTCTCCCCTGACTGCCGCCCTCCCCTCCGCTAGTGTGCGGGGCCGACGCCGTCTCCGGCCTCCTGCCGCCGCCCACGCTAGGGTTCGGGGCCACCACCGTCTCCGGCCTCCAGCCGCTCGCGCCCTCCTCACCTCCTCCTCGTCGGTCAGCCTCGACCTCCCCTGCACCTCCTGCTCTGCTTCGGCTACAGAAGGAAGGTAAGCAACTCCTCCACTTTTGATTTTTTGTTCTTGGAATGGAATGATTCTTGTTCTTGGAATTGAGCAGAGGAATATGTCAAAACTGACAGCAGGAAGTGCTAGTAATTCCCTAGGTCAAATTTTCTTGGTAGCTTACAACACTAGTAATTGCATATGGATAGGCATCAGTAGATAGGCCCTGTTCTACTTGAACGCTGAACACTGAAATTTCAGAGCAAAGCTACGACTATTGCCAATCATTTAAATCATGACCTTTGCTAATTTCAGTCAAAGCCTGCTTCTACTGCGAAAATCAGGCAAAATGATCCTGAAACTTGAAAACCTGCTTGATGCTTGATGCTTGATGCTTGATGCTGAACCAATAATGCATTAGTAGTTATCAATTGTACTCATGTCCTCTGTAAATTCAGACAAGGGTGATGTTTTTAGTGGTGAGGGAATTGATATGAAGTCCCTGATGGGAATAGATGCTGGATGGGTATAAGACCACCTGCTGCTGCTTTTTGGATACTGTTCTGATCCCTGAATGAATGGTACTCATGCTTTCTAGTCTCTGGGTTCTGATTATTTTTTGGATAGATTGTTTTTTCTTCTTTTTGAGAATCAGATTTTGGATAGATTGCTTGTGCTGTCGACTATATGCATTAATTTGTTACTGGGTATGTGAAATATCATCAGGGTCAATTTCTGCTGCTGCTGCTGCCTACTGCCCCCCTATGTTTGTTTGTACACATGGACAGTATATAATCAGTTTTTTTAGCTGCAGTATATAATCTGTTAACAAGCAGTATGTTGTACTACCTGAAGACAGGATATGCCAAGCCTGAACATAGAAACCAAGCACTGAGTGGATTCTATCTTTATGACGGCTGTAGGTTGTTCTGGTACATTGAGTTGGGGTTTATGTGTAGGTACATTGAGTTGCCAATGTTTTGCCGGAACGTTGATTAATTTCCGTCCGGCAAATTTCTGGCACTCCGGCATGACGTTTTTTAGCAAAGGTCATGCCGAATTTTTCCTAGAATTTATGTCAATGAAATTACCCCTGTCATGCTCTATTAATAGTTTTAGGACACTATTCTTTTTTTGTGAAGTCAAATTAAAATAAGAATGTTTTTTTAGAAAGAAAATACCCGAGCATTATCAGGTCCCAACAAAGCAGGAGAAATGTGCTTAAGATCACCATGGCACTAATTATTAGCCATTTTTTCCTATTTAGAGCGAACATGGCCAACAACGATGAGGCCGGCGGTTCGGGCAAGCCATTCTGGGAGCTGTCCCAGGAGATGGAGGAAGAACCTCACCGCTATGAGGACGCCGCGGAAGACACCGATCCTGACTACACAACCCCTAGTGGCGTCGGGGATGACACCACTGATGGTGCCGCCGGGGATGCCACCACTGATGATGGCAGCGAACGCACAGATGGCAGCCAACCGAAGAGGTAACGGAAGGACCGGAGCCCGAACGTGCTCGACACCGTCAAGGAGGAATTTACTGAAGTGTCCTCCAGTGGGCATCCAACGGCGCCCAAAGAATTAGTCGGTGGGTACGCGGGACAACTCGGGTGCATTCTCCGGAGCACCGTCTCGATCAACACCGAGAACCTAAGGCATCGTGACCGAGGGAATTTGCGCAACCTCCTCTTCACGAAGCTGCACGAACGATACAAGTTCCCCGGTGACTTCGCAAACACACGCCTCTCAGGGAATAAAGTGAACAGTGCCGCCCTCACGAAGATGAGCACAACCCTGGCTACTTGGAGAGCCGCGGTGAAGAGAATGATTCTAAGAGGTGATAGTTATGAGAAGATCAAGGAGAAAAATCCTTCGATCAGCGAAACTGACTACCTGGAGTTCAAGATCAAGTGCGAGAGCAACGCATCCACGGAATCAAGTCAGTGGGGGAAAGATATGCGGGACTTGAACTTAGGGGTCCACAAACTCGGTCCCGGCGGTTACAGAGTGACGGAACCTAAATGGGACAAGGAGGACGCGGAGCGTGCCGCCTAAGGCCTACTGCCCCTCTTCGATAAATACCATGAAAAGCAGACCAAGAACTATGTCAGGGCCCGGTACAAGGTGGACCCGGTAACAAAGGAGCTTACCACGGATCCGAAGGTGAAGGATCTTGAGCGTGTTCTGGTAAGGAATACACCCCCGCGTAATTAGCTCCATATGGTTGCATTCTAATTAATGAAGCCAAATTTCTAAATGGTTCACGTTCCTTCCGCAGGAAACTGAAAGCAGTAGTGCGGGGTCTCAGAGCTCCCCGTCTGCCCTTGGGACACCACTTTAAATAGGGCGTTGAACGTAATGAAACACAAGGATAAGTTCAGTAAGCCGTCGTCAGCTGGTCGTGTGGCCGGCGAAGGCTTGTCCACGAAATGGTCGGAATACTATAAGGCTGGGCGAAAGGAGAGAAAGACCAGCTCGGAAAGCCAGGAGCGCGAGGTTAAAGAACTCAAGGCACAAGTGGCGCAGATTCCGGAGATAGTCCAAGAGCAAGTGCGAGACCAACTGGGAGCGACGATCACCGCCATTATGCCTACCTTGCTTGAGGGGCTGCGGGGGTCGATTGCGGGCGGCCAACAGGGGCCGCCCCCGATTCCCAGCTTCACGGGCAGCAACTCGCACAACGCGCCGGCATTGGTGTCTCCGGCGGAGGCGGCATTGGTGTCTCCGGCGACGGTGCCGGTATTCGAGCTTAATGTACCCGGGTGTGGGAAGAATACGCCGGCCGGCACCTCGGGAGCAAGCAGCCCCTCCGTCACTTGCACGCCCGCCGTTGGCGGTGCCTCGACATTAGCTGAGCTCGACGCCATCACGGTAACTAAGCCTCGGCCGATGACTTCATCTCCTTGCCTTTGACTGGGCATCCCTGACGCCCTACATGTTTTCGCAGGGCGCCGCCAACGTTCCATGCACTCTCCTGCACTTCATGGACGGTGAGTTGATCGATGTCGCCAAGGCCAAAATCGTTGAACCGGATAACCGCGTGTTCCACGGTAATCCGATGCCACCCACCGTGTATAGGGTTCAACTGGTTCGGGTGCTGCGGGGCTGCGACGACTTGTTACCTCCGTATCGACCCCCTGGGGCCGACGAAGATGATGTGATGACCCTCAGCGCCTGCTTAAACTGGTCCATGCTTTGGCCGAAGAGCCAGATTCGTTTGGGGGCGGGGGACACCACCCCACAGACAACACCGCCAGTCGTGCCGGCGCCAAGCCATGGCAAGACCGCCGCAACGCTACCGCCGTCAGCTGATCCGGACATGCATATGGCACAGGATCCGGACGACGACGACGGTACATTTTCCAACGTCGATAAGTACATCAACGAACATGGGTACGGTGACGAATTCTTGGGGCCTCCTTCTCAAGAACCCAACCCTGCAAAAGACGATCGCGATCTAGCTGGTACCGCGGAGAAACCCAATTGCAACAGGCGTCGTCTGTTCAGTTCTTAGGAGACGCCTCCAGCTGCCGCCTTCACCGAGACTCAAACAGCCGAGGTGCGAAATATTATCAGCCCTAACACACTCAAGAAGGTGGTCTCTGAGCAGAACTCGATCCCATTACAGCAGAAGAAGCAGAAGGAACGGAAAATAAAAAATAACAAGGGTGCGAGCCAGCCGGCACCGAGTACGATCCGTGCTCAGGACGGGCCAGCAATACCTAAGGATATCTCGAGGAGGGTGCATGTGGCAGGTAGGCCGATGCTACTGACTAATCTGCTCAATGCTGCAACCGGTGCTATGCGGAGTCTGCATGACGGTGTTCTTTATATGGATAAGCGGCATCTCTCCGAGAATGATGTGGCATACCCGGTTTTCGTGGCCAAGGTGCCAGAGGGCAAGGGCTTTGTCGATAGCCCCATCGGGCGTATGATCGTCCTGCGGTTTGATGACATCTTCGCTATGTTTAACCTTTATCCGCTGCACTACACCTTCATTCGGCTATTTTCGCTCAGTATGGAGATGCGGATCATTAGAGACAAGACCCCGGACATCGTGATAGTCGACCCCTTCTACATGCGTGCCAAGATCTTGGGCAGCGCTATTGACCGGCAAGTCACGAGTTCATACCTTGAAGGCGTCATTCTGGCGAACCCAGATAAGGATAACTTCCTCGTGCCTTACTTTTCCGAGTAAGTCATCCCCTCACCGCCCCGTAACATATGATTTCTTAGATTTCGATCGTTCTTTTTTTTCTTCTAACATTCCGTGTTTTGTGCAGTGACACACGGTGCACACTCATCCTCTTAAGCCCGAAATATTCCATGGCCACGTATTTCGACTCGGACCGTCAGTCGAAGAAAGACTACACAAATATCAAGAAAGTTCTTGATGATGCTCTCCCCGGCTACGCCAAATCTGGAGGCACCTTCAGGAGGCCAATTTGTAGGTACGACAAGCACGTGTTCACCCACGTAACGACGTTCCCCTGCGTCAAGCAGCCGCCTGGCAGTCAGAAGGATGCCTACTAAGCCCTCCATCACATGCGGGCGATCGTACGGAACCATCAGCAGCGTATGCTACCAAATAATCTCAAAGAATGGGCCGCACGCTTGTCGGCAATCCAGGACGAGGACATCAAACAAGAATTCTTTCGCATCCAGTCAGAGTTAGCGGACATCATCTATCAAGATGTCCTTCGTACCTCGGGGCAGTTCTACCTCAACTATCAACTGTCCAACAGTGAAATAGAAACAACGCTACAAATGCAGGCTGACAACGACCGCACATTCATGACCATCACGAAAGACGGCGGCTTCATCCATGCTCCGGTCCCTGAGTCGAGTCGAAAGTATTGATGCTATGTAGTTCTGAAATATCGATTAGCTCATGTTGTAATTAAACTTTAGTGAACTTGTATGTCTCTTTAGTTTGGACAGTCGTTCAACTTATATGTAATCGATGCTATTTATTAGTAGGACCATGAACCGTGCTATTAATGTGTTGCTTTTCTCTTCCTATGCTTTTGTTGCATACTTATATATTGCTTATATACTAACGTTTTGTTTGTCTAGTGCATAGAGATGCCGTTGTATGTCGTGTACAAGGGTGAGGTTCCCGTAGTCTACGACGACTGGGAGGAGTGTCGGAAACAGGTTCACCGTTTCAGCGGTAATAGTTACAAAGGGTACACCACTAGGGCGGAGGCGGAAGCTAGATATGCGCGCTATCTAGCGGGAGAGAGGAGGGAGCGGAGGAGGAACCGGATGAAGACCAGTTTCATCGCGATGATGCTCATCGTGACCGCAGCTCTCTTCTATGTGATGGTAGTTTAGATGATATCGACTTTGTAATGTGACGACAAACTCGCTACTCGGTCTCGAGACCTAAACTTGTCTAATATTTGAACTTTGTTCGCTATTTCGAATTCGGAGACTAATATGATGAATTGTATTATATATGTGCTGTTTATATTATGTGTTGTTTTTATTCTGTGCTGTGTATTGTATTCTGTAACCTGTGCAAATACCAGAAAATAAAAAAATAATAATTCCTAGAATTAATATTAGTGGCGCACCATAATTCATATTAGTGGCGCACCCAGTTAAATACCAGGGCCCCTAGGAGGCATATCAATGGCGCACCAGGAGGCATAGCAATGGCGCACCTGGTTAAATACCAGGGCCCCTAGGAGTCATATCAATGGCGCACCAGGAGGCATAGCAATGGCGCACCCAGTTAAATACCAGGGCCCCTAGGAGGCATATCAATGGCGCACCAGAAGGCATATCAATGGCGCACCATGTGGTGCGCCACTATTATCTGGGATACTAATGGCGCACCAGTGGTGCGCCATTAGTATTTGTTACTAGTGGCGTGATAATAGTGGCGCACCTATAGTGCGCCATTAATAGCCAAAATAGGTGCGCCACTAACAGCCTTTTTTCTAGTAGTGTTATATTCGTATCATTTTCATGATCTAGCAAATATTGCTCGAAAGGATATGCAGGAGACACAACAATAGAAGCAAGACAAATAATAACATATTCGTTAGGTAAACATTTAGCGTGATATTGTTTGGTGAACTTGGAAAAAGTAAATTCAAGATATTCATCACTAGACTTAACTTTCCTTCCTCTTTAACACAATCAATTTTAGCATTAACAGTATTCAAGAAAGGTCTACCAAATATAATGGGACAAAAATTATCTTGTGTAGATCCAAGTATTAAGAAATTAGTAGGATATCTGATGTTACCACAAAAGACTTCAAACATCTCTCACAATCCCGAGCGGAGTAATGATATCCCTATTTGCAAGCTTAATACTAACGTCAATCTCCTCTATCTCAGTAGGTGAAATATCATGCATAAATTCTTGATAGACAAAGAAAGGAATAACACTTATACTAGCACATATATCAAGTAAACCATGATAACAATGATATCCAATCTTAACAGAAACAATAGGCATGCCAAAAAATCTTTTATTTTTATCTAACTTATCATGTTCATTCTTAATAGGTTTGACACTTCTAGCAACTTCTTCACAGAAATATATATAACATGCCCATCAATATTATCAACCAAGAGATAATTTTATCATTGCAATTGAAGGTTCTACTTTAGAATTTCAGTTCTGTCAATAACATGTTCTTCACAAGAAACTTTAATAGATTCATGATATTTCATCCACTTCTCTTTAGGAAGATCAATATGAGTAGCAAATGGGTTACATAATTTAACTACTATCTCATAATGAAGTCCATATTTTGCACTAAGCTCACGAAAAACATTTGTTTCTACAAAAGACTTAACATAATAATATTCAAGCTTTACACCTGACTATTTACCTTTGTCGACATCCCAATCTTTAGAGTTGCGTCTAATTATTTCAATACAATCCCATTTTAATTCAATTTGCCGACTTGAGAAAGAATAAGCAGAAGAAGAATCAAGCATTTCTTTATGATGAAGAGAAAGCCTATAATAAAAATTATGAAAAATAAGGTCTCTCGAGAGCTCATTATTGGGGCATTTGAGCATTATGTTCTTAAGACTCCTCCAAGCTTGAACGATACTTTGTCCTTCATGTGGGAAAAAATTATAGATATAATTCTGATCACGCTGAACCAAGTGCATACGATAAAATTTCGGATGGAATTTCAGCTTTGTTCGGTTCCAGTCCAATAGCCTAAACCATGCCAACGCGTTTCCCTCCAAAGATAAAGGGAATAATTTATTTATTGCTTCATCCCTCGATAGACATGTAAGCTTAATAATCCACATAGTTCATCCATAAAAATTATGTGCATATCAGGATGTATTATTCCATCTGCTAAATAAGGATTGGCATGCGGTTTTTCCATATTACCAAGAGGAATTTCATAATAAATATTTTCAGTAGGTGGAGGCACATCTCTTACTGCTTCTGCTCGAGGTGAAGATACCCCGAAAAAGACTCTCAAAGGATTTTTCTCCATAGTAACAATTGTAGATAAAATTCAGCACGTATAATAAATGTTTCCTTTGCAAATTCCACTTACCCAGAGCGCTACACTCCTGAGCAACAGTGCTAGAAAAGAGTGTTGATGACCCACAAGTACAGGGGATCAATCGTACTTCCTCCATCCAAATATATAGGGCTTAATATCTTTTATGGGGTAGCCTTTGACTAACGATAAAATTATAAGTAGATAAAATGTATTATACAAAAATTATATCATCAGAAACTCCTTTCATCTAAGAATTGTATGGTATGCTTTGTGTAACATGCATGTTACATATTTTTGTGCTAACCTGTGATCAAAGGTTACCTTCAAAAACATATTAGGCCCAATATACGTGGATGGAGGGAGTAGTCCTTTGGATAAGTAAGAATGTCAAACCCAACGAGGAGCAAGGTATTCTCTGCAAGTGATGTAAGATAGTTTTGATAGGTAGTTTGATAGCAAGATAATTGGTAGCAAGTAACAAGGTGCAGCAAGGTGGCCCAGTCCTTAATGTTGCTAAGGACAAGCCTGTGGAACTTCTTATAGAGATTAAAACGCTCTTGAGGACACGCATGAATTTTTTTCTAGTTACTTTCACCATGATTCATTAAATTACTTGCACAAACACCTACTTATTTATACCATCCATGCAAGCATCCATAAATATAAGAGTAGTAATTAAGATAAATCTAACCATAGCATGAAAGATATGGATCCAAAACAACCCCTAATGGGGTAATTCATAAACTGGGGTTTAGGCTTCAGTCACTCCGGCAACCCATAATCTACAAACTAATTCCATAATGACTTCCTTTAGGCCATAATAAGGTGAAGTGTTATGTAATCGACGTTCACACGACACCAGTAGAGGAAGAACAACACAACATATAATCAAAACTGGAACCGTGACCAACTTCACATGATTACTAATAAGAAGACTTCTCCCATGTCCTCAAGAACAAATAGTCCTACTCATAAATCTTAATTTTGTTCATGATCATAGCATAAAAATAAGTGTTTAACAATCTGAACATATTGATATTCCACCAAGTAATCCAACTAGCATCAACTACAAGATGCAATCAACACCTTCCGTGAATATCGCATAACTATCCGCTTTTCTATCAATTGCCCAACAGTAATTTTTCTACCCACCGTATGCTCATTTTCATGAGAGATGCCACTAGGGAAAACTATGGCCCCGGGGCCTATCCACTTATAAGTTTACAAACGCTACTATTTACTTGCTGTTATATTTGTCTTTTATTTCATTTTGAAATTCATAATTATCTACTACCAACCACACTACTCATAAGCTTGCAAATAACGGGTCCAAGGGGATTGACAACCCTCCTGCCTGCGTTGGGTGCAAGTGTTTGTTTCTTTGTGTGTAGCCGTTGAAGACGGGGGTTGGTTGTTACTCCTATTGGTTCGATAAACCTTGGTTCTCTACTGAGGGAAATACTTACCTATATTGTGCTACATCACCCGTTCCTCTTCACGCAAAAACCCAACGCAGATCACAAGTATCACTCCCGAACTTGTGGGAAAGATGTCATATTCGAGTCATTATAATATATCAGATTAGCTAGTAGATATAAAAATTTGAGTCAGCGTAAGATTGAACATATTAGGTAAAGCCTATCAGGATGTGGATGCGGTGAAGCAAACCACCCCATAGCAAGGGAATCAGATCATATGAAATTATGTGGGAAAAATTTATCAAGGAAAAGGATACCCGAGTTGGAACCGGTTTCCTTAAGACAGAATATTCATACTTCTTCCCTGAGCAACCAAATCTTGAGGACGAGATTTTTGTAAGGGGGGTAGGTTTGTGACACCCCAATATTTGGCCATTTCTTTTTCTTTTGGATTTCTTTCAATTTTTATTTGGAGTTCCTTTTCTGTGGCTCTTTGGTCTTTAAACCTGGGGAGATCATGTCTTCTTCCTCTACCAAGTGGCTTGTCACCCTCAAATACTTCCCAAGATCATGTAATTTCAATCTTGGTCCAACCCCAATATTTATTTATTGGGAATATTCCTTTTTCTATTGAAGGATTAACCTTGTTTGCCATAGGTTGTGAAGCAACCTATATTTCTTTCTTGCGATCAGTCACCACCGATACTGCACCCTGAAGAGCTGTCGGCCAGGGGAAACCTTGCAGAAGGCTTTGTCGACAAGAACACGTGAACCAATGTGCGAGCCACACATCACTTCGTGGATTTCTGCCAACCGTGCTTGTCCCTCATCCGGTGAAATGCATCTACATTTCATATCGGCCGGTCGTCTTCTGTACAGAATGCTATCAATGAGCATGTACATACTTGACAGAAGGGCGACACGTCTCCAACGTATCTACTTTTCCAAACACTTTTGGTCCTTTTTGGGACTCTAATTTGTATGATTTGAATGAAACTAACCCGGACTGACGATGTTTTCAACAGAAATACCATGGTGTTGTTTTTGTGCACAAATAAAAGTTCTCGAAATTGGACAAAACTTTTTGTAGAATTTTCCTTGAATATAAAGAAAAATACTGAAGCGAAGACCCACCGGTCTACACCCCGATGGCTTGGGACCACCTGGTGGCTCCGCAGACCCTAATTCCATTCCTATAAATTCCTATTTCCGGAGAAAAAATAGGAGAGAAGTTTTCATCATGTTTTACGAGACGGAGCCGACGCCACCTCCTGTTCTTCCTCGGGAGGGCTGATCTGGAGTCTGTTTGTGGGTCCATAGAGAGGGATTCGTCGCCGTCGTCATCACCAACCCTTGTTCATCAACACTCCGATGATGCTCACCACCGGGAGTGAGTAATTCCCTTGTAGGCTTGCTGGACGGTGATGGTATTTGATGAGATTGATCATGTAATCGATTTATTTTGATAGGGATTGATCCCCAGTATCCACTATGTTCTGATATTGATGTTGCAATGACTATGCTATGCTTAATTCTAGATCCTGAGTGCCATGATTATAGATCTGAACATATTATTTTTTTATGAATATGAGAGTGTTTTGGATCTTATCTTGCAAGTTGCATGCACCTATTAGGTGTCAGGATCCGCATACCCCATGGTGACAATAATTGGGATTCTTTCCGGTGATTGTCGTAGTTTCAGGAGTTCATGTATTCACCATGTGTTAATGCTTTGTTCTTGTTCTCTATTAACAGGAGGCCTTAATATACCTTAGTTTCCTTATGGACCCCGCTGCCACGGGAGGGAAGGACAAAAGATGTCATGCAAGTTCTTATTATAAGCATGTATGACTATAGACAGAATACATGCCTACATTACATTGATGAATCAGAGCTAGTTCTGTGTCGCTCTAGTGTGTAACTGTTACATGATGAATGTTATCAAAATCATTATCCATCACCGATCCATGGCCTATGCTTCTACATACAAAATCTTGCTAAGTTACTATTGCTGTTACTGTTGTTACCATCATGACAAAACTGTTGTTGTTACTGTTCCTATTGCTATATTGTTGTGCTAGTAAATCTTTGTGATAGAGAGTAACCTGGTGTGGTTGAACTGAAAACTCAACTGCTAAGACCGATAAATATTGTTTGGCTCCCCTTGTGTTGAATCGAAAATTTGGGTAAAATACTTCCATCAAAGACTGTTGCGATCCCCTACACTTGTGGGTTATCAAGACAATTTTCTGGCACCGTTGCGAGAGAGCATAGCTCTATTTATTGTGTTCACCAAGTATAATCAATTTTCACTATGAAGAATCTGAAAGGTACTAGAACTAAGATCGTGCCCTCTAAGACGATGGGAGGTAAGGAACTGTCATCTAGCTCTAGATTTGATTCACCTACTATTTTGAATCAGCTTATGACACCTCTACATGTTATTCAATCTGCTACTGCTTCCACTATTGATGATATTAATGATGATGCTACTACTATGCTTGATGAAACTGAAATTGTGCCACTGAATGAATTACTTGATGCTCATATTGCTAAAGCTAGAGAACTTGAGAATGTTGAAATTGATGAACACTTTGATTCAACTATTATGCCTATCTCTCCTAATATATATGATATGCCTGAGGTACCTGATGGTTATGTTATGGACGGGGAGATAGCTAGAGATTTTCTTCCTTGTAATGATAGAGATGATTTGAAGAAACTGTTATGTAAACTGAAAGAAAAATCTATGATGGAGAAAATGAAACATGATCCTAAATTTTTTACTTCTCCTATATGTGTTAATGATAAGGATTATGAATTCTCTATTAATCCTGATTTAATTACTATAGTAGAATCTGATCCTTTCCATGGTTATGAAACTGAAACTGTTGTGGCACACCTTACTAAATTGCATGATATTGCCACCTTGTTTTCTCATGAGGAAAAGATTCGCTGCTTTTACATTCTTAAGCTTTTTCCTTTTTCACTAAAAGGTGATGATAAGATTTGGTTCATTTCTCTTGCTCATGTTTGTGTGCCTAGTCCCCAGGATATGATCTATTACTTTACTGAAAACTATTTTCCTGCTCATAAGAAACAAGCTGCTTTACAGGAAATATTAAATTTGTGCAAATTGAAGAAGAGAATCTCCCATAAGCTTGGGGGAGGATTCTCTAGCTACTTAAAGCTTTGCCTGATCATCCTCTTAAGAAAAATGAAATACTTGATATCTTCTATAATGGACTAACCGATGTTTCTAGGTACTACCTAGATAGTTGTGCTAGTTGTGTTTTCAGGGAATGAACTATTGGACAGGATGAAGAACTATTGAATAATATTTTGAAGAATGCTAATGATTGGACACTTCCTGAACCACCGTCGGAACACATTCAAAAGAAGAGAGGTATTCTATTCCTCAATCCAGAAGATATGCAAGAAGCCAAGAGAACTATGAAAGAAAAAGGTATTAAATCTGAAGATGTCAAGAATTTACCACCTATTGAAGAAATAAATGGACTTGATATCCCTACATAGGTAGTAGAGGTAAATTCTCTCCGTAGATTTCATGAAAGTGATATACCTTATACTAAGACTCCTAGTAAATGCACAGATGAATTTGATAATTACATTGTTAAGCAAGAACATTTTTATAATTATGTCAATGATAAATTACAATGCAATGCTATGATGATCGATCGCCCGAGTGACTTGATGTTTAGAATTGCTAATGATGTTAAAGTTCTAGGTAAACATCCTTCCATGGTTCATACTCAACTAGACCAAGTTGCTAAGTCACAAAATGATTTGCTTGCTGAAATAAATGCTAACATGAATGACCATGTTGTTAGAGTAATGACTAGAGGAGGTAGAAATACTCAGGAACCTTTTTATCCTGAAGGTTATCCTAAAAGAATTGAACAAGATTCTTAGAGAATTAATGAGGACACACCTAGTCCAACTAAAAAGAAATAGAGAAAGAAAGATGATAGGACTTTGCATGCTTCTAGTGAACCTGTTATAGAAAAACCTACTGAGAGTCATAATGATATTTTTATTTCTGATGCCGAGACACAATCTGGTGATGAACATCCACCTAGCGATAACGATAATGATAATGTTCATGATGATGCTCCACCAGATAATCATAAGGAAAATGATAATGATGTAGAAATAGACCTAATGTTGATCTTGATAACCCACCTCCTAAGAATAAACGTTAAGACAAGAGAGACTTTGTTGCTAGAAAATATGGTACGGAAAGACAACCATTGGTCTAGAAACCCATCCCTTTCCCTCATAAGCCTTCTAAGAGTAAGGATGAGGAAGATTTTGAGCGCTTTACTGGAATGCTTAGACTTGTCTTTTTGTGCACTCGCTTGACTGATATCTTGAAAATGCCTCCGTATGCTAAATAAATGAAAGGTATTATCACTAATAAAAGAAAGATACTTGAAATTGAGATTCCCACCATCCTTGCTAATTATTGTTTTGACAATGGAGTGCCTAAGAACTTGGGAGATCCAGGTATACCCACAATACCTTGGTCCATTAAATGAAGTTATGTTAAAACTGCCTTATGTGGGGCAATGAACACTTTCATCTGCTAAGGCCTACAAGGTGATGATTGGATTCAAACAAGCACCTCCACACTTTAATTGGATTTGGAATTCTTCCTTCCAACCCAAGCACAAAATGTTCTTATGGATGCTATTACATGATAGATTAAATACAAGAAACCTCCTTAGAAGAAATTTTTTTGTGCTAGAGGAATACAATTATGCAGTCAGGAACTGCCAACAAGAGGAAACACTACATAACCTATTTTGGGGATGCCCCTTTGCTAGGAGATGTTGGAATTACATTTGCCCCAACAGATCACAAAACTTGTCAGTATTGGAAGCCTTTCAGGATATAAAGGACAAACTGAGACTACCTTTCTTTATGGAAATTATAATTCTCAGCTCATGGGCAATATGGATTTCCTGGAATAACAAGATTTTTGAACATGTACAACCTACATTTCAAGGATGGAAGCACATTTACTTGCTGGAACTGAAGATGCTCACACACATAATCAAACCAAAGCATGCAAATCAATTCAATTCATGGCTGCAACTTCAAAGTTAACTCCTCCATTCTAGATCTGCTTTGGAAGCTTAAGCCTTTATTAGTTTTTTTCTTTTGTTGTTTCTTCTTCTTTCTGTTTATTTACTTGTAGCTTTTCTTTTCTTTCTTTGTTCTTAGCCTTCTTTAGGAGCTTTGCTCAAGCCCCTGCTCCCTTAATTTACTTGTTGTACAGAGAACCTTTTCTTATATATTTATAAAAATTGAAGTGGGGTGTTTACCCTACTGTTTATAGTCAAAAAAACTACCTTATGTGACCTAGGAGCCAGAGTTAGTGTTATGCCTTTCTCCTTATATAAAAGACTTGATTTCAATAATCTCACACCTACTGAAATATCTTTGCAAATGGATGATAAATCCACTGCTATACCTATTGGAATTTGTGAGGATTTTCCTGTTGTGGTTGCAAATGTTACTATCTTATCGGACTTTGTTATTCTTGAGATGCCCGAGGAGGACAACATGTCGATTATCCTTGGTAGACTTTTTCTAAATGTTCCAGGGGCTGTTATTGATCGCAGCAAAAGCAAGGTTACTTTTCATGTCAATGGAAAACAACACACAGTGCACTTCCCAAAGAAACAAACTTTGATGAATAATATTAATGCCGTTAAGCATGTTGCCACAATCACTCTTGGGGAGTTTAAACTTCCTCTTCCTACTGCGAAGAAGAAATATGGTATTCTTATGGTTGGGGAGATGCAAATACCCATTTAGGTAACCTAGTGTTATACGAAGATTCTTCGGTTTTGACATCAATCGGAAACAGTTTGTTAATAAGACTTGATCAACCATATTGATGGATTCTTTCTGAGAGGCATGTGGTCGATGAATTTAGTAAGCACAACCTTCCATATTATAGTTTACTCTCTGTCATTTTTAGTTTAATAAAATAAAATTTCCATGATTATCCTGTTTCCTGAATTACCCGTGCAATAAATATGACCCAAAAATAAAAGATCTCAGATTGCCACAAAATTTCTACTGGATTTTTTTCTAGAATATTAAAAAAATTGGAGCTGAAAACACCCTAGGGGGGGTGCACCTGTGGTTGCCAAGCCAACAAGGCACGATGACCCCCTGGCGCGCCCTGATGGCTTCGGGGGTCCACAAGACCCCCCAAACTTATTCCTTCGGCCCACGCCTTCTTCCTCCTCTAGAAAAAATTCCTGGTTGCTCTCTCTCGCGTTCTAGCTCCCAAACATGAGATTTTCGATGTCTTTACTCGGAACTCTGTTTCCGGAACTGTTTTAAAGGATTGCTCCTTATTATGTGACTCTCCCATTTAGTTTTTGCTTTAGTGGTTTATATTTTGCATATTTTTCTACACTTGGTGCTATTGAAAATGAGCTTGCATGTTGAATTCTTTGAGTTCCAAGTAGTTTCAATGCTTGATATGGCCTCTAGGCATTTATATGAGTAGTTGCTATCAATCTTACAAAGTTTTGTTGACATAATTTGGTGGTCCAAATTTTTTAGAAATTTGTTCTTAGGGAAATGAACATCTTTAGGAGAAGTTCTTTGAGACGAAGCCCCAAGGGAGTTGTTGGGAGTGGTCAAGATTGATATATTCACATCCCTCGTAATACGGAGGTTCATCCGTGTGAATGGCCACATGATGCCTTCATGAACGAAGCGGGTTTCTACCAAGAGTTCATGCAAGTCATTGCATACCCCGGGCTGATCGACTTCCTCGGAGATAAGTGTGATCAATACTATCTCCTTACGCACTCATTTATTCAATATTTCTATTTCTTGAGTAGGCTCGATGTTCCCATGGTATGCTTTAATTTGAATGCTAAAAATTATGAAATACCATTCACCCAGTTCTGCCAAATATGCTAAGTTCCCTCTGACGGGGGATTAAGTGATCCTAGGCCAGATGGGTTCGAGGACTTCCTTCTTACTTTAATTGTGGGAGAACATAGGGGCGTTTCAAACGCCAGAGCTACCAACTTGCATTTTCTCGCTGTGCACTAGTTTGTGTTATTTATAGGAATATGTTTAACTGCCATGGAACAAGGTGATGGTATCAGTGCCCCCACCCTTGCTATTTTGCGTCTTGCATTATTTAATGACAACACGTACAACTTAGGAGCTATTGTTGCACGTCACCTGCATGGTAACCGGATCAGGGGGACTGTCCATGGTGGTATTTATGCCACTCGCTTAGCCAAACACTCTAATGTCAATACACCCACACTCACTACCTGTTACCTATGGTTTATGTTGATCATTAGTCTATGATAGAACACCACTTTATAGATGAACCTGAGCCACCGCACCACATTCGCTACAATGTGGTCTTTAACGAGAGGACTCATGATGTTATCGTATTGCCTGCACCTTCTCTGTTTAACTATCATGCCAGATACAGATATGTCGTCATTCCATCAGATATAATCGCTTAACGGAACGAGTTGGCTGAGGCGGAGACCGCGGTCCAGGGTTGAGACGCCCAAGTGCCTCAACCTAACTACTTCCATCCTTGACCCGATGGCTACTTCGGATGGTGATCACCAAGCTAGGGCGAAAGCCTAAGCTTGGGGGAGTATGTATTTGTCACCGACATTACATTCATGTTCACACATTTCATATCGACTATCGGTGTTCATCCTTTTTCATTGTATATCCATGATAGTTTTATTTTTGGCCTTCTTCTTGTGTGTTTGAAAAACTTTGAAAACCCCAAATTATTTATTTCTTCTTTTTCGGTTCTTCTTTCTTGTTTAATTAGTTTGAAGTACTAAAAAAATCCAAAAAGATTTCTTTTGCTTGTTTGGAGCTTTCCTGTGTAAATATTTTTCTCGCTTATCGTTTTCCTTCGTTTATTTGCTTTCTTCGAGAAAACCAAAAACTCAAAAAATATATCAGTGTGTTTCTCTATTTTCTTTTCTTTTTGTTGAGTCATTAAAAGTAGAAGACCACGATGACAATGTTGAGTGGCTCTCATATGCATTATTGTTTATCCAACGAAGAGCCAATATTAACTCGTCTTCTCCTTTGTATAAACTGTTTCGCAGATTCCAGCTTAGTCCACGGAACACTTGCACTATTATTATTTTCACATCATTCGGTCGTGCAAGTGAAAGGCAATAATTACGATATTATATGAAGTGATTGTGGTAAAGGAAGCTGGTATGAACTCTTCTTATTTTCCATTTTTGCAAATATGTTTAGTTCGTTCGATCTTGATTCAGCATGCTATGAGTAAACATGTTTATGATGAAAATTAGAGATTATAGATGCTCATGCCATGCTTAAATAGCTAGGAGTGAATATTGATTTATCTTATGTGTCAACATGCATTAAAATGGTTGTGATATTGCATGTTAGTATGGTATCTTCCTCTAAGTAATTCGAGCGGCTTGACTTGGCACATGTGTAAACATGTAGTTGATTCAAATCCCAAGGTAGCCTTCATGATGTTTATGTTCAGACTATTTATATCCTACTCATGCTAGTGTTCAATGTTAACTATTCTCAATGCATAGTTAGGACCGTTTTCACTCTCTAGCTGGTCGCTTCTCAACCTATTTGCTTGCCTTCGCCGTTACTAAGCAGGAAAGCTGCTTGTGCATCCAGAATCCTTAAACCCAAGGTGTTCCAGATGAGTCCACCATATCTACCTATATGCGGCATTACCTTGCCGTTCCAAGTAAATTTGAATGTGCCACCTCTAAAAATTCAAATAAACATCTGTTTTGTGTGCTCGTACCGCTCATGGAGCGACGGGGCGGTCAGTATCTTCCATGCAAAGAAGGTTATTCTCAAGATGGGCGTTTATTCGCCTGTCATTGAATGAGAGAGGCTGGTAAAAGGGATGCCCAGTCCTCCATAAGAAAAAATAATTAAACAAAACTCCTGGGACAGTTGACATGTTGGAGGACACCCGTGGATTCGGTCAACCATGGCTTGTGTATGTATGGTGGATGGGAGTAAACTTTATATTACCGGTTGGGAACCGCCAGGAATGTGTTTAGCATGGAAGATATTGAAAATTTAGTCGCGACATTGACAGTGGAAACACACCGTCCAAAATTACAATTTCATCTCAGTTTTAAACCTTGAGCTCTGGCACCTCTACAAGTCAACGCTTCCCTCTTTGAAGGGCCTTTCTATTTACTTTTATGTTATTTTACTTTTATTCTTGAGTCATCATCTTCTTGCTAAAGCACAAAACCTGAGAGCACTATTGTCATTTTGTCCAGTGAGTCTTGTTAATGTTGGATGTGAGCATGAGTGGATCTTCTTTGCTCTGAATTACAATGTTTAGTCACTGCTTGGACGTTAGAGGTGCTCTGCATTTATGTTTCGCGTCCTCAAACAGGGCTTGCGAGATACCATATCATCATATTATATCATGATTGTTTTGACCAATTGTTGACATGTGAGATATTTTATTATTGCTCGCTAGTTGGTTATGTTATTGCCATGAGTGATTATAATAGTTAAGTGTTATTATCGATATGGTTATTTATGATCTTTGCTGAAAACCTGAACACTCGCTAAGCATATATACAACAACGAGAACAAAAGAGTTTGTAAACGTTTTCTTTATCACTTTCAGTTTATCAACTGAATTGATTGAGGACAAGCAATGAGTTAATATTGGGGGAGTTGATACATCTCAAACGTATATACTTTTCCAAACGCTTTTGCTCTTGTTTTGGACTCTAATTTGCATGATTTGAATGAAACTAACCCGGAGTGATGTTGTTTTCAGCAGGACTACCATGGTGTTGTTTTTGTGCAGAAATAAAAGTTCTCGCAATTGGACGAAACTTTTTGGAGATTTTTCTAGAATATATAAAAAATACTGGAGCGAACACCCACCGCAAGGGGGCCACCTGTTGGTGCCAAGGCAACAGGGCGTGGCCACCCCCCAGGTGCACCCTGATGGCTTGGGACCAAGTGGCGGCTCCGCATACCCTTATTGCAGTCCTATAAATTACTATTTCTGAAGAAAATAAAATAGGAGAGAAGTTTTCATCGCATTTCACGAGACAGAGTCGCTGCTACCTCGTGTTCTTCCTCGGGAGGGTTGATCTGGAGTCCGTTTGGGGCTCCATAGAGGGGTATCCGTTGCCGTCATCATCACCAACCCTTGTTCATCGAAACCCCCATGATGCTCACCACCGGGAGTTAGTAATTCCTTTGTAGGCTTGTTGGATGGTGATGGGATTTGATGAGATTGATCATGTAATCGAGTTATTTTGATAGGGCTTGATCCCTAGTATCCACTATGTTCCGAGGTTGATGTTACTATGACTTTGCTTAATGCTTGTCACTAGGGCCCGAGTGCCATGATTTCAGATCTAAACCTATTATGTTTTTATTAATATAAGCGTTTTTTGGATCTTATCTTGCATGTTGTATGCACCTACTACGGTTCATGATCTGCATACCCCAAGTCGGTGACTGCCGTAGTTTGAGGTGTTCATGTATTCACCGTGTGTTAATGCTTTGTTCCAGTTCTCTATTAAAAGGAGGCCTTAATATCCCTTGGTTTCCTTATGGACCCCACTGCCATGGGAGGGTAGGACAAAAGATTTCATGCAAGTTCTTATTATGAGCACGTATGACTATATATGGACTACATGCCTACATTACATCGATGAATTGTTGCTAGTTCTGTGTCGCTCTAGTGTGTAACTGTTACATGATGAATGTCATTGAAATCATTATCCATCACCGATCCATGGCCTATGTTTCTACATACTGAATCTTGCTAAGTTACTATTGCTATTACTGTTGTTACCATCACTACAAAACTGCTGCTGTTACTGTTACTATTCCTATTACTATATAGATGTGGTACTAAATCTTTGTTATCGAGATTAACCTGGTGTGGTTGAATTGGCAACTCAACTGCTAAGACCGATAAATATTGTTTGGCTCCCCTTGTGTCGAATCAACAAATTTTGGAAAAATACTTCCCTTGGAGACTGTTGTGATCCCCTATACTTGTCGGTTATCAACGGGCTACTTTTTTGGCTTCTTCTTGTTTCCTAGGAAGTTCTCCCTTCTAGAGGTACATGACAAGCTGATGTGCCCATGTCGGAGCCGACGGCTTGACGACAAGGACTGCCTCTGCGAAGGCTTGCGTCTCAATGCTAGAAACATACGGCTCTGCCGGAGCTGGGGCCTCGACGACAAGAGGTTTTGATGTTTTTGGAATCTGCTACTTGCCGGTAGGATCTGCCTCCATGTCGGGATTGGTACTTCTGGTATCTTCCGCTGAGTTCGGCGGAAAGGGATTATCAGAGAAGGTTTCCTGTCTCTTTGTTGGTCGCGTCGATAGTGTCATGGAGGATTGGGTTAGCCAGTTAACAGATTGTCGACAATGCTGTTCCGAGCATGGGGTACATGCTCCATTTGCAATCCATCAAAGTAGCTCTCCAGCTTCCTTACTTCCTCGACGTAAGACTCCATTTATTACCTTACCTCACCACCAATTGGGAATCGCCTTTGATAATCAATCGTTTGATCCCCAAAATATACAAAGGCCGGCAAGCAGTCCTTCATACTTGATACGTCTCGAACGTATCTACTTTTCCAAACACTTTTGCTCTAGTTTTGGACTCTAATTTGCATGATTTGAATGGAACTAACCTGGACTGACGTTGTTTTCAACAGAACTACCTTTGTGTTATTTTTGTGCAGAAATAACAGTTCCTGGAATTGGACAAAAAAATTGTGAATTATTTTTGGAATAAATAATGAATTATGGATCGAAGATCCAACGGAGGGGGGCTGGCTGTGAGCCACAAGGCAACAGGGCGTGCCCAGGGGGTGGGCGCGCCCTGTTGGCTTGTGGGGCCCACGTGGCTTCGCCAACCCTAATTCCACTCCTATATATTCACATCTTCAGAGAAAAAAGTTAGGGAGAAGGTTTCATCGCATTTTACGAGAGGGAGCTGCCGCCACATCATGTTCTTCATCGGGAGGGCTGATCTGGAGTCCGTTTGGGGATTTGGAGAGGGGGATTCGTCGCCGTCGTCATCACCAACCCTTCTTCATCAACACCACCATGATGCTTACTCGGGAGTAAGTAATTCCTTTGTAGGCTTGCTGGACAGTGATGGGATTGGATGAGATTGATCATGTAATTGAGTTAAGTTATATTGGACGTTGTTTGTGAACTATGTTCTGAGATTGATGTTGCTATGACTTTGCTATGCTTAATGCTTGTCACTAGGACCCGAGTGCCATGATTTGAGATCTGAACTTATTATGTTTTCAAGAATATAATAGTGATTTGGATCATGACATCAACATTTTTCGCAACACGGAGCCCCAAGGGAGTTGTTAGGAGGACTGAGGATCGTGACATCAACATTTTTCACAACACGGAGGTTAGGCCTTGTGAAAGGCCACATGAACCCTTCATGAACGAAGCGGGTTTCTATCAAGAATTTATGCAAGTTGTTGCAAATGTCGGGCTGACCAACTTCCTTTCAGATAAGTGGACCAATACTATCTCCTTACTAACTCCTTCGTTCAAAATTTTTATTTCTCAAATAGGCCTGGTGCTGCCATGGTACGCTTCGATTTATATGCAACAAATTATGAAATATCACAGGCTGAGTTTTGTGAGATATGCTTGATTCCCTCTGACGGGGGAATGCGTGATCCTAAAGCTGAGGAATTCGAGGATTTCCTCCTCAATTTAACTGTGCGAGAAACTAGGGGCGTATGAAACGCTAGGGCCACCAGCTTACATTTTCCGTCTGTGCATTACTTTGCTTTATTTATAGGAAAATGTATAACTGCTATGACTAAGGGTGGAGGTCTCAGTGCCCCCACCCTTGCTATTTTGCATCGTGCACTGTATGGTGATAGCACTTATAACTTGAGAGCTACTGTCTCACGCCGCTTGCATCTTAACCGAACCAAGGGCAAGGTTCATGGTGGTATCTATGCTACTCGCTTAGCAAAATATTTTAATGTCGCCATTCGCCCCACTAATTATCTATTGCCTAAAGTTTATCTTGATCACAAGTCCATGCTAGATCACCAGTTCATTGATGAACCCCAACCACCGCATCACATTCAATATAACTTGGTATATAGAGAGGAGACTCGCGATGTTATTGTGTTGCCTACACCTTCTTTGTTTAACTATCATGATAGGAACAGATATATCATCATGCCACAAGACATAATTGCTTACCGGAATGAGTTAGGCGGAGGCCGCGGCTCAGGCGTTGGACGCTCGAGTACATCAGCCCAACTACTTTCCTCCTGGACCGGATGGCTTTTATGGATGGTGATCACCAAGCTAGGCAAACGCCTAAGCTTGGGGGAGTACGTATTACTCACCGACATTACATTCATGTTCACACACTTCATATAAATTGTCAGTGTTCATCCTCTTTCATTGTTTATCCATGTTAGCTTTATTGTTCTTCCTTCTCCTTGTGTGTTTGAAAAACTTTGAAAATCCAAAAATATTTCTCATTTATTTTCGGTTTTTCTTTCCCGTTTAATTTATTGTAGTATTAAAAGAAAACCCAAAAAGATTTCCTTTGCATGTTTGGTGCTTTCCCGTGTAAATAAATTTTCTCGTTCTTGTTTTCCCTTCTGTTTATTTGCTTTCTCGAGAAAAACCAAAACTCCAAAAATATTTCAGTGTGTTTCTCTGAATTTTTTTCTTTTTATTGAGTCGTTGAAAGGAGAAGACCAGAATGAAAATGTTGATCTAACAGAGAGGCAATATTACCTCGTCTGCCTTGCCAATTCCAGCTTAGTCCATGACACTCTTTCACTATTATTATTAGCACATCATTCAGTCGTGCAAGTGAAAGGCAATAATGACGATATTTGATGAAGTGATCGTGGTAAAGGAAGCTGGTATGCACTCTTCTTGTTTTCCATTTGTGTAAATATATTTAGCTCGTTTGATCGTGATTTAATATATCATGAGTGGACATGTTTATGATGACAATTAGAGATTATAGTTTCTCATGCCATGCTTAAATAGCTAGGAGTGGATAATGATTTAACAAATGTGTCAACATGCATTAAAATGGTTATGATGTGGTATGGTAGTATGGTATTTCCCTCTGAGTAATTCGAGTGGCTTGATTTGGCCCATTTGCAAACATGTAGTTGATTCAAAACCAATGCATCCTTCATGATATTTAAATCCAGGGAGTTCATATCCTACTCATGCTATGTTCAATGTTAACTATTCACAATGCATGATTATGACCGTTTTCGCTCTCTAGCTGGTCGCTTCTCAATCTATTGCTAGCCTTCACCTGTACTATGCGGGAATACTGCTTGTGCATCGAAAATCCTTACACCAAGTTATTCCACATGAGTCCACCATACCTACCTATATACGATATTTTCCTGTCGTTCCACGTAGATTTACATGTGCCACCTCTACTATTCAAATAAACATCTGTTTTGTGCGCTCGTACCGTTCATGGAACGACGGGGCGTTCAGTATCTTCCAAGCTAAGTGGGTTATTCTCAAGATGGGTGTTTATTTGCCTGTCATTACACGAAGGAGGCTGGTAAAAAGGATGCCCAGTCCTGCAAAACCAAAATTAATTAAACAAAACTCTAGGGACAATTGAAATGTTGGAGGGCTTCCGTGGATTCGGTCAGCCATGGCTTGTGTATGTATGGTGGATGGGAGTCAACTTTACAATTCTGCTTGGGAACCGCTAATAGTGTGTTTCGCATGGAAGATATTGAAATCCTTTGTCGTGACATTCACAGGAAAAGCGCACCACCCAAAACTATACTTTAAATCTTATTTTAAACCTTGAGCTCTGGCACCTCTACAGGTCAATGCTTCCCTCTGCGAAGGGCCTGTCTATTTACTTTTAAGATGAGTCATCACCCTCTTACTAAAATCATCAGACCGCAGAGCACTATTGTCATTCTTATGCATTGAGTTTAGTTAATGTTGGATGTGAGCATGACAAGATCTTTTCTACCCTAAATTATAATGTTTAGTCGCTGCTTGAACCTCAAAGGTGCTCTGCATTTATGTTTTCCAGTCTCAAAAAGGGCTAGCGAAATACCATGTCGTCATATATACTGATTATTTTGACAAATTGTCGGCATGTGAGATATCTTATTATTGTTTGCTAGTTGGTTATGTATTGCGATGAGCGAATATGATGTTTAATTGTTATCATGGATATGATTATTTATGATTTATGATGAAAACTTGAACACTAGCTAATAATGTGTATAACAACAAGAACAAAAGAGTTTATACAAAGTTTTCTTTATCACTTTCAGTTTATCAACTGAATTGCTTGAGGACAAGCAATGAGTTAAGCTTGGGGGAGTTGATAGGTCTTAAACGTATCTACTTTTCCAAACACTTCTGCTCTAGTTTTGGACTCTAATTTGCATGATTTTAATGGAACTAACCCGCACTGATGTTGTTTTAAGCAGAACTACCTTGGTGTCATTTTTGTGCAGAAATAAAAGTTCCTAGAACTGGAAGAGACTTTTTGTGATTTTTTTTGGAATAAACAATGAATTATGGAGCGAAGATCCAGCGGAGGGCGGCTGCATGTGAGCCACAAGGCAACAGGGCGCGCCCACCCCCTAGGTGAGCCTTGTTGGCTTGTGGGGCCCATGTGGCTCCCCTGACTATAATTCCACTCCTATAAATTCACATCTCCGGAGAAAAAAAATCAAAGAGAATATTTCATCACGTTTTACGAGACGGAGCCACCGCCACCTCCTGTTCTTCATCAGGCGGGCTGATCTGGAGTCCGTTTGGGGCTCCAGAAAGGGGAATTCGGCACCGTCTTCATCACCAACCCTTCATCATCAACACCGCCATGATGTTCACCACCGGGAGTGAGTAATTCCTTTGTAGGCTTGCTGGACAGTGATGGGATTGGATGAGATTGATCGTGTAATCGAGTTAATTTTGATAGGGCTTGATCCCTAGTATCCACTATGTTCTCAGATTGATGTTGCTATTACTTTGCTATACTTAATTCTTGTCACTATGGCCCGAGTGCCATAATTTCAGATCTGAACCTATTATGTTTTCATGAATATAAGAGTGATTTGGATCCGATCTCGCAAGTTGTATGCACCTATTACGTGTCTTGATCCGCACACCCCAAGGTGACAATAATTGGGATTCTTTGTCGTGATTGTCGTAGTTTGAGGAGTTCATGTATTGACCATGTGTTAATGCTTTGTTCCGGTTCTCTATTAAAAGGAGGCCTTAATATCCCTTAGTTTCCATTAGGACCCCGTTGCCACGGGAGGGTAGGACAAAAGATGTCATACAAGTTCTTATCGCAAACACGTATGACTATATACGGAATAGATGCCTACATTACATTGATGAATTGGAGCTAGTTCTTTGTTGCCCTAGTGTGTAACTGTTATAGGATTGATGTTATCTAAATCATTATCCATCACCATTCCATGTGCCTACACTTTACATATACTGAATCTTGCTAAGTTACTATTGCTGCTGCTACTGTCACAACTGCTACAAAAATTACTGCCGTCACTACTACTGTTACTGTTACTACTATCATTTGCCGTGCTACTAAAACTTTGTTGCAAAGCGATATCCCAGGTGTGGTTCAATTGAAAACTCAACTGCTAAGGACGATAAATATTCTTTGGTTCCCCTTGTGTCGAATCAATAAATTAGGGTGAAATACTACCTGCGAAGACTGTTGCGATCCCCTATACTTGTGGGTTTCCAATACTCAGCAATGTTACTGGTAGCTTTCTCCCTGGGAAATCACATATGAATGATGTACTTGAGGTGTTCTTAAGTGGGTGAAACCAGCAGCACACCAGCTCTGGCACCTTGAAGCGAGAAGGCACCATCAAAATACATGATCTAGTCCTTTGGGTCTTCCTTGCCCGTGAGAGAGGTTGCTTCTTTCTCTTTGTCTGGCGTTGGAGTCCATTTAGCATTTACTTCTAGCAAGGCTATGATTTTAATCAGTAGATCAAAGAGTAGCTTTTGCACTCCGGAATACCTGGACCTGCCAACTTGTAAAAGGGTACGCGTAAAGCATACTGGGCGTTGCAACATCTTCTTCTTCTGTTGTTGTTCTACTGCCGGAAAGGAATCTGGGTTGCCGGCATCCGGGCTTGTAGGTGCGGCCCCTAACTTCCCGGTCCCTGGATTCTCTCCTTCCTTCATTTCCTCTTCTATCTCCCTTTCAGCAACTAATGCATCACTAGCCACTTGATTAATAGCCGCTAAGTACAACATCAACTTCACTTGTGGTTTCTGCGCAACAAATACTGGCGGGGACGAGAGGTATCTTTTCAAGTCCTGGAGCGCTTCTTCTACATCCGGCGTCCATGGCATGGGACCGAATTTCTTCAGTATCTTAAAAACGGCAAAGCACACACAGCTAACTTTGAAATAAATATTCATAGAGCAGCAATGCATGTGGTAAAATGACACACATCCTTGATATGCTGGGGTGCTTGAATTTGCTCTATTGCTTTGATCTTGTCGGGGTTATCTTCAATCCATGGCGAGATAAAATACCAAACACGCACTTCTTGGGATTGGCTTGAGATCCATCTTTTGCAAATTGGCAAATGTCTTCTCCAATTCTTGAATGAGGGTCGATTAGTGTTTGGTTTTCACCACTATATCATCCATGTTGGCCTCCACATTTCTGTGAAGTCGTGGACAAAAACCGATCTGGACCGCTCTCTGGAATGTGGAACCGACACTCTTTAACCCGAAAGGCATGCTGTAGCAGATCAAGACCGACGCTCCAGATGATTCCCGTTTAATTTCATTATCGCCATGTGATTTATTTGTTTGTCACATTCATTATTGCATCATTCGCATTGCATCAGCACTCCGTTGCCATCGTTTTTAAAAACTTGCATCCGTTCGTTGTTGCCGGTTCTCCCCGTTCTTGTCGTTGGCCGTTTCGAGACCAAACACACTTGCACACACCCGCAGCATCATTAATTTTTTTTCCAGTGGGAATAAAATGTTCTCTGAATGGGTTGAAAGTTGGCGTGCAGTCTTAATATATTGTAGATAGACCGCTTGCCAAATTTCATCGCATTCGGAGCTCATTTGATACGCGAATCGTTAAATTCATAGTGGAACTATAGCTGGTAAAACATGAGATGTTTTCAGTTTTAAAAACTCAGTGCTAGGCCTAAAATATCCCATCTCATATCAGCATAACACCACCTACACAACCCACCTAGCCTAATGATACATCTTCAACAATATTATTCTAGGATACGTTTTGAGTATTTATTTACCAATTAATATTATTTTTGAGCACTAACCTATTGACCCAGTGCCCAGTGCCAGTTGCTATTTTCTGCATGTTTTTGGCTTTTCAGGTTTACAGTACCAAATGAAGTCCAATCGCCCCAAAACTTTTATATTATTTTTTCTGGACCAAAAGAAGACCTGGAAGCTTCGAGAGGAGACCGGAGGCCGCACGAGGGAGGCACAAGACAACAGGGTGCACCTAGGGGGGGTCGGCACGCCCTGATGGCTTGTCCCTCCCTGGTGGGTCTCCTGACCCTGTTCTCTAGCCTATAAATTCCCCTGGTGGGTCTCCCTAGTGGGTTAGCACTAATAATAATAAGATATATCTTCTTTTCTTCAAGATAGGCATATTTCAAAGTATTAGGTAGTGTCTTTAAATCAAACACGAGATCTCCCTTGGGAGCAGGAGGATCCCCTAATATATCAACAGGCATGTTATTTTTGAGAATAGGTGTTTTTCTAAGAAGTATATCATCTATCTCATTTCTTTCATTCATATGCATATCATTCTGATGGTCTAGCAAATATTGTTCTAGTGGATCAATAGGAGGCAAGCAAGACCAATTATCTCATACTTAGTATGTAATTCTTTTTCATAATGGTTTTTGCAGAACTTAGAGAAATTAAATTCATGAGACTCATCACCAAAGCTTACCTTGACTTTCTCAGTAACGCAATTAATTTCAGCATTAACAGTGTTCAAGAAAGGTCTACATAATGTAATGGGACCAAAACTACATTGTTGTGAACCAAGTACTAAGAAATCCGTAGGGTACTCTACTTTTCCACATAAGACCTCAACAGCTCTAACAATCCCAAGCGGTGCAATGGTGTCTTCGTTTGCAAGTTTAATAGTGACATAAATCTCTTCAATCTTATAGGGTGCTATGTCAATCATAATTTCTTGGTATAAGGTAAAAGGTATAGCACTGATAGTAGCACCAATGTCACATAAGCCATGATAACAATGATCTCTTAATTAATAGAAAGAACGGGCATGCCAGTAATAGGGTTGTTTTTATCTAACTCATCCCGATTGTTTCTAATAGGTTTTGCAATTCTAGTAGCTTCATCACAAAAATAAATAACCCGACCATCAATATTATCAGCTAGGAGATCTTTAACCATAGAAATATTAGGCTCAACATTATTTGTTCAGAGGGTTTAGGTGTTCTAATATAACTCTTATTAACCACAATTGTAGCTTTAGCATGTTCCTTAATCTCAATGGGAAAATGGGGTTTCTCAATGTAACCAGTAGGCACAACTAGATCAACATGCTAATAAATGTTTTCCTCTTTAACTTTAATAGGTTCCTCTAGTGGTTTTTCAATAGGTGGATGATATTTAAACCACTTCTCTTTAGGGATATCAACATGAGTAGCAAATAATTCACAGAAAGAAGCTACTATCTCGGAGTCAAGCCCATATTTATTGCTAAACTCATGGAAAGTATCAGTTTCCGTAAAAGATTTGACACAATCAAACGTAAGCTTTATACCTGACTCTTTACCTTTGTCGAATTCCCAATCTTAAAAGTTGCGTTTAATTCTTTCCAGAAGATCCCATTTGAATTCAATAGTCCTCTTCATGTAGGAACCAACACAAGAAGAATCGAGTAGTAATTGATCATCATGAGAAAGCCAAGCATAATTTTTTTGTATAATCATTTCCCTTGAGAGCTCATGATTGGGGCAGGTGCGCATCATAGATTTAAGTCTCCCCCAAGCTTGAGCGATGCTTTCTCCTTCACGAGGCTAGAAATTATATATAAAGTTCTGATCATGATGGACTAGATGCATAGGATAAAACTTCTGATGAAATTCCAGCTTCAAGCGATTCCAGTCCCATGATCCAATATTATCTAATAGCCGGTACCACATTAGTGCTTTTCCCTCCAAAGATAAAGGGAAAACCGTCTTCTTAACTTTGTCTTCAGATCTCATCTACAGATATCAGGTGGTAATCACGATGAGTTGTACCGTCATAAGGATTAGCAAGTAGTTTCTCTAACATACTCGAAGCGATCCAATATTATCTATTTGCAATAGGTTCAGTAGGTTGAGAGACAACCTTTTCCACTTCCGTTCGAGGCAAAGATGCCGCGAACAAGCCACTCAAAGGGTGACAGTCCATAGTAACAAGTAATAGTAAATTTCAGCACATATCACAAATGTTTCCTTACCAAGTTCCACTTACCAGAGTCGCTTCACTCCCCGGCAATGGCGCCACAAAAGAGTCTTGATGACCCACAAGTATAGGGGATCAATCTTCGTCCTTTCTATAAGTAAGAGAGTCGAACTAAACGAGGAGTAGAAGGAAATAATAAGAAGTTTTCAGTAAGGTATTCTCTGCAAGTGCTGCAAGTAACAATGATAGATAGTTTTGTAGCAAGGTAATTCGTAACAAGTGAGAAGTAACAGTAGTAACAAAGGTGTAGCAAGGTAGCCCAACCCTTTTTATAGCAAATGACATGCCTGAAAGTACTCTTATATTAAGAAAGCGCTCCCGAGTACACATCGGAATTTCTGTCTAGTCATTTTCGTCATGTTGAGTTGATTCGTGTTCGTTACTTTGATGATTTGATATGTGGGTGGACTGGTGCTAAGGTGCTATTCTTACTTGAACAAACAACCTACTTATGATTGCCCCCTCTCGCAAGCATCGACAACTACGAAAGAAGAATTAAGATAAATCTAACCATAGCAAGAAACGTGTGGATCCAAATCAGCCCCTTATGAAGTAACACATAAACTGGGGTTATGCTTCTGTCACTCTCGCAACCCATCATCTACTTGTTACTCCACAACACCTCCCCTTAGGCCCATAACATGGTGAAGTGATGTGTAGTCGACGTTCACACGACACCACTAAGAGAAGGAACAACATACACATTGTCAAAACATCGAACGAATACGAACTTCACATGATTACTTATAACAAGACTTCTCCCATGTCCCCAGCAACAAAAGTAAATACTCACACACCATCAACATGTTCAAGATTAGAGGTGTAATAATGAAAATCAAGGATCCGAACATAATATCTTTCACCAAGTAAACAAACAAGCATCAACTACGAGATGTAAACAACACTACTAGTAACCCACAGGTACCAATCTGATGTTTTCAGACAAAGATTTAATACAAGAGATGAACTAGGGTTTGAGATGAGATGGTTCTGGTGAAGATGTTGATGAAGATTGGTCCTCCCAGGAAGGAGGAAACGTTGGTGATGACGATGGCTTCGGTCTCCCCCTCCCGGAGGGAAGTTTCCCTTGCAGAATCTCTCTGCCGGAGATCAAAAGGGCCTCGGCCCCGGTTTTCGCCTCGAGACGGCGGTGCTTCATCCCGAAAGTATCCTTATGATTTTTTCTAGGTTAAAACACACCATATCGAAGAGGGGGGGGTCAGGAACCTGTTGGGGCCCCACAAGGCAACATGGCGCGCCTAGGGGGTGGACGCACCCTGTTGGCTTGTGGCCAGCAGGTGTCCCCCTCCGGTATATTTTTGGCCCAATAATTATTATATATTCCATAAAAATTCTCTATGAAGTTTGAGGTCATTTGGTGTCCAGTGATTTTTCAGCCTTTTTCTTGGTTTTCAGGTCCAGAATTCTAGTTTCCAGTGATTTCCCTCTTTGTGATGTATCTTGCATATTTAGAGAGAAAAGGCATAAGAATTTCATATGCTAGTGGGAATTTTTGATTATAGAACTTGGCTTGTATATTCCGATGATGGGCTTCCTCCAATGCCCGAGGTCTTCATGAGCAAGCAAGTTGGATGCACACCCACTTAGCTCTCGTTTAGCATTCATACACTTATAGCTCTAGTGCATCCGTTGCATGGCAATCCCTCCTCCTCGCATTGATATCTATTAATGGGCATCTCGTTAGCCCGTTGATAAACCTAGTTGATGCTAGACTTCATTTCCACTTTGACTCCTTTTGTTATCTACCACCATATTCTATTCAACCTATATGTTATATAAATGGTTTACGCTCATGTATTGAGTGAGGTTGAAAATTCTGAAGCGCGTTAGAAGTACGATCCAATTTCCTGACTTGACACTGTGGTGCTCATGATTTGTACTTATGTGGTGAAGACGGAGTCATGCCATGCTAATATGATAAAATGGGTGGGAGTAACGTTCTTTAAGGATCGTATATTTTGAAAGTTAATGATTATGTTGCTTATGTTGATGGATATTACTATATTGATGTTTATTAATTCATCGTTTCTGAAAGATCATAGCTAAAAGAGATTACATGTGGGGTAGCATGTCACATCAAAAATTCCGTTTTTATCATTTACCCACTCGAGGACGAGCAGGAATTAAGCTTGGGGATGATGATACGTCTCCAACGTATCTATAATTTTTTATTGTTCCATGCTACTATATTAACATTCTTGGATACTTTATATGCATTTATATGGTATTTTATATCATTTTTGTGAACTAACCTATAAACCTAATGCCCAGTGCAGTTGTTGTTTTCTGCTTGTTATTGGCCTTTCAGGAATACTGTACTAAATGAAGTCCAGATGCCCCGAATCTTTTTGATGATTATTTCTGGAGAAAAAATAAGACCTGGAAGCTTCTGAGGGAGACCGTTGGCCACACGGGGTGGTGCCAAGCCAACAGGGCGCGCCCAGAAGGAGTGACCACGCCCTGATGGCTTGGGACCACCACCCGCAGCCTCCTGACCTAATTCAAACTCTATATGTTCTCTAAAATCAGGAAAACACCCGAGAGCTAGCCAAAATTCATTTTCCACCACAGGAAGTCTCTGTTCCCATACGAGGCCATCTAGAGCCCTATTATGTGCCTTTTAGGAAGGGGGATCGATCACGGAGGGCCTCTACATCAACCTTGCTGCCTCCATTATGATGTGTGAGTAGTTTACCACAGAACTACGGGTCAATAGCTAGTACCTAGATGGCTCTCTGTCTCTCTATTATCTTCAATTCCTGCGGTGATCTATCCGATGTAATTCTTCTTTGCGGTGTGTTTGTTGGGATCCGGTAAATTGTGGGTTTATGTTCATATTAATCATGAAAATATATTGAGTCTTCAATAAATTCTTATATATGCATGATTGTTATAGCTTCGTATTGCTCTCCGATCTATCGGTTTGGTTTGGCCAACTAGATTGATTTATCTTCAGTGGGAGTTGTGCGTTGTGATGGGTTTAATCTTGCGGTTCTCAATCCTAGTGACAGAAAGGGACATGACACGTATTGTATTACTACAATTAAGGGGAAAACAATGGGGCTTATTCATATTTATTGGATTTACTTTGTCTACAACATGTCATCTTGCTCGAAGCATTACTCTGTTTTTTACTTAATACTCTAGATGCATGCTGGATAGCGGTCAATGGGTGGAGTAATAGTAGTAGATGCAGGCAGGAGTCGGTCTACTTTTTTTATGGATGTGAAGCCTATATACATGATCATTGCGTGAATAAATATTGCATAACTATGCGCTTTTCTATCAATTGCCCAACAATAATTTGTTTCCCCACCGTATGCTTTCTTCGAGAGAGAAGCCTCTAGCGAAAACTATGGCTCCCGGGTCTTCACAAAATATACTATTACAAAAACACCAACTATAAATGGACACACTACCCTGCCTAAACTTGAAACCCTAGCCGTACACCTCAAAAATTGTGCTCCTCCACTCAGTCGCCGCCACAAACGCCCTTGTCCCTCTCCTCTAGCACTGCCAAGTGGCGCTCTTTGTGCCCAACCGCCGCCGCGGCCCGCCTGGGCCCAGATCCGGCCCAACCGGGCCCGAGGGGAGCCGCTGCCGCTCGCGCCTGAGCCCCACGCCGCCGAGCTGCCTCCTTGCCCGCAGCATGCCGCCGACCCCGACGCCTCACCATCCGGAGCTCTCTCCACGTGACCCCGCCACCTTCGGCGAGCCGCTGTCTGCCGGAGACCACATTGCCGCGCCTCAGCTTCTGTCAGAGTCTAGGATCTGAGTCCAAGAAGCTTCTCCAAGAACTAGGGTTCGAACTCTGGGGGGCTTGGCTTGGCAACAAATTACCCGACGGCAACAACGGCGAGATCACGACGAGCGCACTCGCTCACACCGGACGCGAGGGGGACGCGCGAGCTACCCATGTTCGTGCCACTGTGCGGTGTAATACCCTACTCCTGCCTGTGTTGGATTGCTCTTTAATGGAGAGCTTGTGGATCAAGGTACACGAGGAGTGGGCGAGAATTGTTCGATCCCCTTACATGGAAGTGGCCCGCCCCTCTTGTTGTGCCTTGGTCCCCTTCCCCGAAAATATGAGCGGGAAAGGGTGGCCATAGTGCGGCTTTTCAAAGGGGGACAGGCGCCCAGGCTTACCTTGACTAAAGGCAGTCTGCGCCTGATAAAATGGTCATCCTGACACGCGGGTGGGCTCGGCGATGACCTCCGTCCTGGCGCGCCGATCCGTCCTGATCTCCTTCCACCAAAGAGGAAACGATTTGGGACTTGATTTGTGGGAGGCAGACACCACTGCCCCCTTATCACAAAAATGGAAACTAGCTTCAGCCATGCCCTGCCATACTTATCCTGACAGCGGGACATCATCTACGTGATGGGTGAGGAGCCCCGTGGCTGGCACCATACGTCAAGCCGCATGAGGCGGCATCGTGAGGGGATGCTCGCGAGGTGATCTGGTGCTTGGTGGCCCAGGATAGGCCTAGCCTAGCAGTGAGGGGCCTCGCGAGGCTATACCCTCACAAGATAGCTTCTTCCGGAGCACCGCGGCCAAGCTGTGTCCCACGGGCCTGCTCCCACGCACGTCACCTCACCAGGTCCTTGGTGCTCTTGTCTTCTCGCGTAACACCCGCAGTCGGCCTTGCGAGCTCCCCCTGCTGCATTACCTATGAAAACTTGGCAATTTCCCTAGTGCAGGATGTCGAAGGCCTTAGGAGCGCCCCCCTCTGGAGGCCTCGCGAGCGGCGTCCCGCAGGCAGAAGGCTTTGAGAGGGACCGCGCCTCACAAGCTACTCCCTGTGGAGGACTCGCTCCAAGCTGCATACCTCGAAGGAGCTAAGTCTAAAGCATCCCTCGTGGTTTCCCCTCTTATTTCCCACTCGAGGCATCCTGATTTCCTTGGCACGAGCTACCTGTGTGTCAAGGGGGGGACCCCGAGCATCGCACCTTAGAGACTCTTAACAGCCCTAAGATCCCTACACCCTCTGGCTTGCTAACCGCACGCTCCAGGCATACAAGCGACGGTCGTAGCCCGCCTCGGGGGCTGGGTCCCAGCGATATAGGGAACAAAGAAAATGTAAAAGGGAAAGAAAGACCTCGAGAGAAAAATAGAAACTCACAAAACATCAAGTACTTAAGACATATAGTGCCATACAAGATAGTTTCACGCCCCACCGGGCTACATCAATTGTGCAGGGGCAAAAGGAAAGAATCGTCCTCAGGGGTCCGCCCCAGGCGCCGCCCACGCCTAGTCGGAGCCCTCGTAGTCACTCTTGATGCTCCGGGGCTCCCATCACTTTCCTTCCCGCTGGATGAGTCCGAGCCGCTTCCGATCTCGCTCTCCGCGCAACACTCCACGCGGCCACCGGTGACCCCGAAGAACTTCACGAAGAGGGTTGCATCTCTGTCGTACCTGAACCATAGGACCTACCCGCGCTTCAGGTTGTGGGAGCGAGTAAATAACTTCCACCCCCGGGCCAGGAACATGAACCCCCGGGGGGCAACTTCACCGCCACCCAGAAGGGACTGTTGCAGCAGCCGTCCACCTGCAGCCACAGGCCCAAGGGCTTGTCGTCCTCCATCGCACTAGCAAAGGAGTTCGGAAGCCGGAGCCAGCTGCGAGGCCGGCGGTGCAGCCCCACGAGGAGGGTGCGTTCCGTCGTGCCCCCCGCGGCCTCTAGTCGTGGATGTTCCACGTTTGCTGGGGCTGACCTCTGCTATGGTGGCCGTAGAGCGCGTCCGGCCCCCGGGGGAAACCCTCATCACCGTGGTCGAAGCGAGACCCCGCCCTCTTCTCCTCGCCGACGCTAGCTTGGGCGGCTCCTCCTCCTCCGCTGCCTTCGTACCTTTTTTGACTGCGGAGAGCTTCCTCTTGGGAGCCATGGCCGCGACGACTACTGATAGAGATTGGGAAGTTGGAGGAAGCGGGAGGCCAAGGAGTTGGTCACGATGAAGACTGAGGGGCAATGGTGTGCCTGCACACCACATGGGCTGGCTTTATCGCTGAGATGGCGGTTATCGAGGTGTCGTGGGAAGTGTGCGCGGCACGCCCGCAAAAGCCCTCACGCGCCGCCGCTGGGCCCGGCAGCTCGATGGGCCCCGCGCCATTTTGTCCCTAACGGGCCGGACATGCACACCGCGGGCTGGGGGCTACCATCGGCCCAGTGGGAACCAGGGTACCTTAACCCGTCTGCCTCTGGCCCAGGAGGTGGCATTTGGGCCAGACGGCGGGGCCCGGCTTGTCCGCGCGCGCTACGGAAGAAGCCGCTGATACGTCTCCAATGTATCTATAATTTTTGATTGTTCGATGCTATTATATTATCATTCTAGGATACTTTTTGAGTAATTTTTTCACCAATTTATATTAATTTTGAGCACTAACCAATTGACGCACTACCCAGTACCAGTTGCTGTTTTATGCGTGTTTTTTACTTTTCAGGTTTACAGTACCAAACAAAGTCCAATTACCCTGAATTTTTTTAATGATTTTTTCTGGACCAAAAGAAGACCTGGAAGCTTCGAGAGGAGACCGGACGCTGCACGAGGGCACCAGCACGCAACAGGGCACGACCAGGGGGTGGCCGTGCCCAAATATGTGCTGGCCCCCTCGGGCATCTTCCGACACCCCTCTCTGGCCTATGAATTCTTATTAATCCCAAAAACCATAAAGGGCATCCCAAAACACTTTTTCCGCCACCTCAAGTCTCTGTTCCGCCGCGAGCCCATCTGGAGCTCCGTTCCGGCACCCTGCTGGAGGTGGGTCGATCACGGAGGGCCTCTTCATGAACCTTGCTGCCCTCATGATGATGTGTGAGTAGTTCAGCACAAATCTACGGGTCCATAGCTAGTACCTAGATGATCATCGCATCTTCGCTTTGATCCATCCGATGTAATTCTTTTGTATGGTGAGTTTGTTGGGATCCGATGAGTTGTGGGTTTCTGTTTCAGCTTATTCATGAAAAGTATTTGAGTCAAACCTGAATATTAAGATTCTTATTTGCATGATTATTATAGCTTTGTAATTCTCTCCGATCTATTGAAATAGTTTGGCCAACTAGATTGATAGTTCTTTAGTGGGAGAGGTGCGTTGTAGTGGATTCAAACTGACGAGTTTCTATATCCCAGTGACAGAAGGGGACAAGTTGCATCTTTGTGTTGTTGCTACTAAGGATAAAACGATGGGGTTTATTCATATTGCTTGAGTTTACTTTGTCTACATCATGTCATCGTTCTCCATGCATTACTCTGTTTGTCATGAACTTAATACGTAGAGAGGCAAGCATAGAAGCACTCTTGAACTGGAGTAATAGTAATAGGTGCAGGCAGGAGTCGGCCTATTTGTCTTGGACATGATGCCTATATAAACATGATCATTGCCGTGAATATCGCATAACTATCAACTTTTCTATCAATTGCCCAACAGTAATTTGTTTACCCTCCGTATGCCTACTTTCATGAGAGATGCCATTGGGGAACACTATGGCCCCCGGGTCTATTCACTTTTATTGTTACAAATGCTACACTTACCTTTCTGCAATTATTTACCTTTTATTTTATTTTGCAATTTACAATTATCAACTATTATCTACACACTTCACTTGCTTGCAAATAACGAGATCAAGGGGATTGACATCCCTCTTGCCCGCGTTGGGTGCAAGGTGTTTGTTCTTATGTGTGCAGCTGCTGAAGACGGTTGTGGATTGATATTCCTATTGGTTCGATAAACCTTGGTTTCATAACTGAGGGAAATTCTTACCCGTATTGTGCTGCAATTACCCGTTCCTCTTCACGGAAAACCCAATGCAGATCACAAGTATCAGGAAGGATTTCTGGCACCGTTGCCAGGGAATATCATCACTAACTATCAAGTAACTTCACACAAATTATCATTCACTTGTTCTTTTTATTTTCTGTTATATTTAGTTTGCTTCATGAAAATCAAAAATACAAAAATATTAATCTTTGCTTGTTACTAGTTTACTTCTTTGCTTGCTAGTTTATTTATCTTTGCTTGTTACTTTGCTTGTTCAGCCACCATGTCTCAAGATACTACCAAGTTGTGTGACTTCTCAAATAGTAATAACAATGATTTTATTAGTACTCCTATACCACCCGCCACTAGTTTGGAGGATTTTGATATTAATGCTGCATTGCTGAATCTTGTGACGAAAGATAAATTTTCGGGAAGTCCTAATGAGGATCCCACTGCTCATCTTAATACTTTTGTCTAACTTTGTGATATGCAAAAGAAAAAGGACATGTATAATGATGTTGTGAAATTAAAACTATTTCCTTTTTCACTAAGGGATAAAGCTAAGGCTTGGTTTTCATCTTTACCATGTAATAGTATTGGAACATGGGATAAGTGTAAGGATACTTTTATTGCCAAGTATTTTCCTCCTGCTAAGATCATTTCCCTTAGAAATGAAATAATGAATTTTAAACAACATGATCAAGAACATGTTGCACAAGCTTGGGAGAGGATGAAATTAATGATTAGAAAATGTCCTACTCATGGGTTAAACTTATGGATGTTTATTCAAAACTTCTATGTTGGACTAAACTTTGTGTCTAGAAATCTTCTAGAATCTACTGCAGGTGGTACCTTCATGGATCTGACCTTAGGAGAGTCCACAAAACTTCTGGACAACATCATGAAAAATTATTCAAAATGGCATACTAAGAGAGCTCCAACTGATAAGAAGGTAAATTCTGTTGAGGAAATCGCCACTTTGAGTGAAAAAGTGGACGCTCTTATGAATATGTTTGCTAGCAAAAATACTCATGTTGATCCCAATGATATGCCCTTGTCTACTTTGATTGAGAAAAATAATGATCCTATTGATGTGAACATTATCTCACAAAATAATTTCAACAACAATGCTTATAGAGGAAATTTCAATGCTAAGCTATATCCAGGTCATTCCTCTAACAACTATGGAAATTATTATGGAAATTCTTCTACAAATGTTAATAGGATACCCTCTGATCTTGAGAACACATTTAAAGAATTTTTTAGTGCTCAAAAGATTTTTAATACTATGGTAGAAGAAAAGTTGCATACAATTGATACTTTGGCTAAAAACATGGATATAATTGCTCTTGATGTAGAAACTCTTAAAAGTAAAGATTCACCACCTAAGCATGATCTTAATGAGACTATTAAATCTATCCAAATATCTATTAATGAAATTAAGGAGAGGAGCACTAAGAGGGAATTCCTAGAGAAAGCTATTCCACTCGGTTTTTACCGGAATCATGATGAAGATATTAAAATGATTATTATTTCTCCTATTGAATATTTGTTTACTAATATGAATATTGATGATAAAGGGACTGGAGATGAGTCAGCTCTAGCTAGATACCGTCCTGTTTGCTTGGAGGGTGATGATTTTGATGCTAAAACTGAAAAATGGGTTTGGAGAGGTCAAAACGTTAAATAGTGATGTGCCTACTATTTTGATTATAGGGACTTTAATTATGAAAGTTGCTCTTTAAAATAATGTATTTCCTTGTTGCAAACCATTATTAGCTCACCCAATGCTTATGAACAAAACAAGGCTTTCACAAACCATATAGTGGAAGCGATGATAAAAGCTTATGATGAGAAACTTGAACTTGAATTTTCAATTCCTAGAAAATTGCATGATGAGTGGGAGCAAACTATCAAAAAAAAATATAAATAAATATTAATGCAATTCTTTGTGTGTCCTTGGTGCTAGTGCTTCAACTATACCGAAATATCTTTCTGATGTGCTTGGTCTCACTAATATACAAGAATGTTCCCTAAGCTTGCATTTTGCGGATTCTACCACCAAGAAACCTTTAGGTAGAATTAATGATGTTCTTATTATTGCAAATAAGAACTATGGGCCTGTAGATTTTATTGTGCTCGATATTTATTGCAATCCTACTTGTCCAATAATACTTGGAAGACCCTTCTTACGAACTATAGGTGCAATCATTGATATGAAAGAGGGAAACATAAGGTTCCAATTTCTGTTAAAGAAAGGGATCGAACACTTCTCTAGGAAGATAATTAAACCACCATTTGAATCAATTATGAGAGCCCCTTATGGGTGGAGTGTCAAAGATGACAATACTTGAAATTATGCATTATGCCTAGCTAGGGGCATAAAACGATAGCGCTTGTTCGGAGGCAACCCAATACTTATCTTTCTTTTATGTTTTTACTTTCTGTCCTTGTGTGATAAAATGATTATTTCCTATGTAATGATTGTGTTTTTATGTTTTAATTAGTGTTTGTGCCATGTAAAGACTTTGGGATGACTCACAAGATGAGTAGAATTGATACGGTGCAAAAACAGAAACTTTAGCGTCCAGTGCAGAATTTCTCTGATTTGACTGGAACATATTTTTGATCTGAATTTTATACACAGTATTTCTATACAAATTATTCAGGTCGTCGTAACTTTTCAGAATTTTTAGAGTTACATAAGTATATGTTTTCTACAGATCATTACAGACTTTTCTGTTTTAGACAAATTCTGTTTTTGCTTGTTTTCTTGTTTTCATGATGCTATGGATTGTATCGGGGGGGGGGGGGGGGGTATAAGCCATGGAGAAGTTAGAATATAGTACCTATTATGCAATAATGAAATATGAATCAATTTATAACAATACCTAAAGTATTTGATATGTTGCTTTTACTAACGGATCTCACGAAGTTTTGTTGTGTTTTGTGTGATTTAAGTTTTCAAGTTTTGGGTGTTATTACGATGGACAATGGAATAGGGAGCTGCAAGAGACTAAGCTTGGGGATGCCCAAGGCACCCCAAGGTAATATTCTAGGAAGACTCAAGCATCTAAGCTTGGGGATGCCCCGGAAGGCATCCCCTCTTTCGTCTCAATCCATCGGTATGTCACTTGGAGCTATATTTTTATTCATCACATGATATGAGTTTTGCTTGGAGCGTCGTTTGCTTTAGTTTGCATTTACTTTTAGTTTTCCACAATCATAGTTTTCTGGACACACCTATTTGAGAGAGACACACCTTCATCATAATTTGTTAGAATACTCTATGTGCTTCACTTATATCTTTTGAGCTAAGCGGTTGCTCTAGTCCTTCACTTATATCTTTTTGAGCACGGTGGTGTATAGGTTTGATAGAAATAATTGCACTCTCATTCTTCACTTATATTTGTTTGAGAGTTAATAAATAGTGACATTAATTTTCATGGGTCATAAGACTAGTCCAAAAATAATAGGTATTCAACGAGTGATAATCAAAACCATCATGCAGCACATAAAAGCGAAATTATGGGTTAATGATATTGATGTGGTAATGTGAAAAGGTGTGAGTGCATCATTGTTGATTCGTAGAAGTGTTAGTATTAAGAGGTGTTAACTTCTTGTTTTTCTAAAAATTAAAAAGTCATGGTGAGGATGTGAGAGCATTTCTATTCCTCGTTAAAATCCTAGTGTTGTTTTGGGTCGGAGGCGCGCGATTGTTAACTCCTCCGAACCTCCTCCCTTGGGGCATGCAAGTAGTACTTTGATTTGTGATAAGAGTAATAAAAATTTGCAATAAGTATATGAGTTCTTTATGACTAATGTGAAACCATGGACATACGCAACCTCTCCTCCTCATATTTTGCTAGCCTCTTCGGTACCGTGCTTTGCCCATGCTCACCTCGAGGATCGATGCAACCTTCACCGGTGCATCCAAACCCCGTTACATGGTATGCTCTGTCACACATGAGCCTCATTATATCTTCCTCAAAACAGCCACCATACCTACCTATTATGGCATTTCCATAGCCATTGCGAGATATATTGCCATGCAAACTTCATCGTCACATCATATGACTAGCGTTCGTCATCATATTGCTTTGCATGATCATATAGAGCTGACATAGTATTTGTGACAAAACCACCATTCATCATATTTCTACGTGTCATGCTAGATCATTGCACATCTGCGTACCCTGCCAGAGGCATTCATATTGAGTCATATTGTTCCACGGTTCTTCATATCATTTTCATATTGAGTTGTAAGTAAATAAAAGTGTGATGATCATCATTATTAGAGCATTGTCCCAGTGTGGAAATAAAAATGGGGGAGGCCAAAAAAGCCCACCATATATAAAAAAATGAAAAAGAGATAAAAAGAGAGAAGGGACTTTGCTACTATCCTTTTAACACACTTGTGCCTCAAAGTGGTACCTTGTTTTTCATATAGAGAGTCTCATGTTATGACATTTTCATATGCTAGTGGGAATTACTTTTTCATTATTATAAACCTGGCTTGTATATTCCGATGACGGGCATCCTCAAATGTCCGAGGTCTTCATGAGCAAGCATGTTGGATGCACACCCGACTTAGCTTCAGTTGAGCTTTCATACACTTATAACTCTATGGCATCATTTGCATGGTGATCCCTACTCCTTGCATTGACATCTACCGATAGGCATCTCCATAGCCCGTCGGTACGCCTAGTTGATGTGAGATTATCTTCTCCACTTTTTAACCCCTTTGATATGTACCACCATATTCTATTCCACCCTTATGCTATGTCCATGGCTCACGCTCATGTATTGCATGAAGAATAAAAAGTTCATGCATATTGAAAAAGTACGATCCAATTGCCTGACTTGGACACCATGGTGCTTGACATTTATGTTAATGTGGTGAAGATGGTGCCATGCCTTGCTAATATAATAAGATTTACAGGGGTAAACATTCTTTGAGGATCGTATACTTTGGAAGATTGATGATTTTGTTGCTTATGCTTATAAGTATTACTATGTTAATGTTTGTTCATTCATCGTTTCTCAACGAGCATACATGCAAAAGATTAGATATTGGGTAGCATGTCACATCAAAAAATCTGTTTTTATCATTTACCTACTCAAGGACGAGCAGGAATTAAGCTTGGGGATGCTTGATACGTCTCCAAGCTATTATATTATTGATTGTTCCATGCTATTATATTACCATTCTAGGATACTTTTTGAGTAATTATTTAGCAATTTATATTATTTTTGAGCGCTAACCTATTGACCGAGTGCCCACTGCCACTTGCTGTTTTCTTCCTGTTTTTTACTTTTCAGGTTTACAGTACCAAACGAAGTCCAATTGCCCTGAATTTTTTTTATGATTTTTCTAGACCAAAAGAAGACCTAGAAGCTTCGGGAGGAGACCGAACACCGCACGAGGGCACCAGAACGCAACAGGGCGTGGCCAGAGGGAATGGCCGCGCCTAGATATGTGATGGCCCCCTCGGGCGTCTTCCGACGTGCCTCTCTGGCCTATAAATTCTTATTAATCCCAAAAACCCTAAAGGGCATTGATACGTCTCCAACGTATCTATAATTTTTGCTTGTTCCATGCAGTTATATTATCATTCTTGGATGTTTTACAATCATTTTATTGCAACTTTATATCATTTTTTGGGACTAACATATTGACATAGTGCCAAAGTGGCAGTTGTTGTTTTTGCTTGTTTTTTATTTCGCTGAATATCAGTACCAAACGGAGTCCAATTGCGACAAACTTTTTGGAGTTTTTTTTGGACCAGAAGACACCCAGTGGGCCAAAGGAGTGCCAGAGAGGTGGGCTGTGGAGAGCACAACCCACCAGGGCGCGCCGGGGGCCCCTAGCGCGCCCTGATGGGTTGTGCCCTCCACGGGGCCCATATTGACCGCCTCTGATGCCTATAAATACCCAAATATTCAGAAAACAATAGGGGAGTAACCGAAAAACACATCCATCCGCCCCAAGTTCTAGAGCCTCGAGATCCAAACTAACACCATCACGGAGGGGTTCATCATCGTCATTGGTGCCTCTCCGATGATGCGTGAGTAGTCCACCATAGACCTACGGGTCCGTAGGCAGTATCTAGATGGCTTCCTCTCTCTGTTTTGATTCTCAATACAATGGTCTCTTGGAGATCTATTTGATGTAAAATTTTGCGGTGTGTTTGTTGGGATCCGATGAATTTTGAGTTCATGATCAGTTTCTATCCATGAATATTATTTGAGTCTTCTTTGATCTCTTATATGCATGATTACTTATAGCCTTGTATTTCTTCTTCAAATCTTTGGTTTAGTTAGGCTGACTAGATCTATTTTTCTTGCCATGGGAAGAGGTGCTTTGTGATGGGTTCGATCTTGCAGTGTCCTTTCCCAGTGACAGAAGGGGCAGCAAGGCACGCATGTATCGTTGCCATTAAGGATAACAAGATGGGGTCTATTCCTACATGAATAGATCTTGTCTACATCATGTCATCATTCTTATTGCATTACTCCATTTTTCCATTGCCCCGGCCTCTGCTCCTCGCCGACGCTGGCTTCGGCGGCTCCACCTCCTCCGCTGCTTTCTTACCTTTCTTGGCTACGGATAGCTTCCTCTTGGGAGCCATGGCCGCGACGACTGCTGACAGATATTGGGAAGTTGGAGCAAGGGGGAGGCCGAGGAGTTGGTCATGAGGAAGACTGAGGACGGAATGAAGGGGGCAATGGTGTGCCTGCGCCCCGCACGGGCCGGCTTTACCGCAGAGACGACGGTTATCGAGGCATCATGGGACGTGGAGGCGCCGCACTCGCAGAAGCAGCCATGTGTCGCCTTTGGGCCCGGCAGCTTGATGGGCCCCGCGTTGTTTCGTCCCTAACGGGCGAGACATGCACACCACGGGCCCGGGGGCTACTGTCTGCCCAATGGGAACCACGGTACCATGGCCCGTCTGCCTCCAGGCTAGGAGGCGACATTTGGGCCGGCCCATGGGACACGGATTGGCCGCGGGCGCTCCGGAAGAAGTCGCCTCGCGAGGCCCCTCACCGCCAGGCAAGGCCTAACTTGGAGCACCAAGCACCAGATCGCCTCACGAGGCTCCACTCGCGATGCCGCCTCATGAGGCTTGACGTATGGCGCCAGCCATGGTGCTCCGCGCCCATCATGTGGATGGCGTCCCGCTATCAGGATAAGGACGGTAAGGCATGACCGTAGCTAGTTTCCATTATGACGATATAGGGGCAGAGGTATATGCCTCCCCAAAGCAAGTCCCAAAGCATTTCCCCTTTGGTGCAAGGAGATTAGGACGGATCGGCGCTCCAGGATGGAGGTCATCGCCGAGCCCATGCGCGTGTTAGGATGACCACTTTATCAGGAGAAGACGTCATTTAGTTAGGATAAGCCTGGATGCCTGTCCCCCTTTGAACTACCGCCCTATGGCCACCATTTCCTGCTCATATTTTTGGGTAAGAGGACCAAGGTTCGACAAGAGGGAATGGGCCGCTTCCATGTAAGGGGATCGAACAATTCTCCTCCACATCTCGTGTACCTCCAGCCACAAGCTCTCCATTACAGAGCAATCGAACACAGGCAGAAGTAGGGTATTACACCACACGGTGGCCCGAACCTAGGTAGCTCGCGCGTCCCCATCGCGTCCGGTGTTAGCGAGTGCGCTCGTTGTCATGTCGCCGTAATTGCCGCCGGTTCATAGGTTGCCAAACCAACCCCCCAGAGTTTGAACCTAGTTCTTGGAGAAGCTTCTCGGACGCAGATCCTAGACTTCGACAGCTTTGCCCCGAGCAGCGCCACCCCGCCGCCCGAGCTCGCCGTCCCCCCTCCAAAGCTCCACACTAGCAGCCTCCATCACCCACGCCACCGCATGCCGCCCGCAGGAGGCCTCGGATCCGATGGATCCCACATCGGCCCGGCCGCTGTCCCGCCTGCCGCCGCCGCTTCCGGCGCCGACCTCCCCAACGCTCGTTGCCGTCAGAACTGCATGTCGTCATCACGGGATCGGCCTAGCCCGTGGTCCAAATGACCCGCATGGATCCTGAACCGAGCCGTCCCGCATCCCCACATCCAGATTTTCCCGTGAGGTGATTTTCACCAAGTCCCTAGAGAGTGTCTGTTTTTACCCATATATCCGTTTTGTGATGGTTGTACCTTGTAAACCGTGCATCCAATTGAGATGATTTATATATGTAAAATGGTCTACACTTTTTGCTCTACATGATGGTATCATTTGCATGCATGATAGAATCGATTTGATGGATTAAATCTCTGTTGCAAAAGTGCATTGTGAAATAATGGCTAAAATTGTTAAAACTTGCAAACTTTCGCAGATCATTGCATCTAATGCCTAGCTCTTGTGCATATGGTCGCTTCATGAGTTTTGCTATCTCTTATGTCTACTTTGATGCTATGCCATTGCTTGCCATGTAAACATCCTTATCATGTCAATTGCTTGCTCTTAAGTGGCCTTCGTGATAAAACTGTTTTGCTGTTAAGAAAAAGTATCGTTTTGCAAAAAGTCATAGTAAATGATCCATGCATCCTATGAATTTGTGACAATGGAGAAAAATGAAGATTGCCATGTCTACTTTTTGTACATACCATTTTCATAAATATTAAATTGCTATAGCTATTGTTTTGTGCATCCCAAAATAGCCTCATGAAGTAACTGTTTTGCACCTGAGTTTTTCACCAAGTCTAAAACTGTCGTTTTAAAATTGTCAACTTGTCTTGATGAATGCCATTGATCCAGAGGTCATGTGTAGATGTTGAGTAAACATGATTTGCAATTAATCATATATACTATCACCCCATGCCTTTTCATGCCATAAAAACTTCATGAAGCATGTTTAAAAGTTTCCCTCAACATGTCATTCCAATGTTTTGCTTGCATGAAAACTGTGATTTTCTTTAAGTCCATAATGTGGAGAGACACTTTGCATCTTGTGAAAATCATATCAATTCATACATCATGTATATAAAAATGATATTTATATGTATTATGAAGCATTTTAAGTGTACTACAACATCTTGTCATTTATTTTCATGTTAGGATCCTGTAGCACCATGTTTTCTTGCTCCAAAGTAGGCATCACACCAATTTTGGCATATTCTAAATAAAACTTGTGTTGTTTGCATATTGTGAACCGTGGATCCGTTTTGATCATGCCTTACATGAAACTTATTTATAATTGAATGAAGTTTCATAATATCCATTTGCATTCATGATTAAAATGGTTGTGGTTGTTGTTTTCATGCATTTTGCATTCATGCCATGTTAAACTTGTGTGGGTCATATATTTTAGGCCGTAGCTCCGTTTTAAATGATCTATATATGTAAATCTATTAGAATGACGTGTAGAATAACATGCTGCATTTTGTTTGCATGTTTCATGAATACAAAATATGTTTAGCACAGATCTATTCCAAATTCGAAATTTGTATATGGGGCCATTTCGGAAATGCTATATGTTATTTCCGGCCTCATTTAAATTGCATGTATAGGTAGTTTTATTATGGATCAACTCTTGCCATGTTAACAACATTTAATTTTGGTGAGTAGCATGAACGAGAGTGAACTAAATGATTCGAACATGGAGTTTTTTCTACGCGACTTATTGCATATTGAACTTCACTTGATGTGAAGAAGTGATTGTTGTGCTTTGTCATGCCATGCATATTTAAATGGACATGCATCATACTTGTTTGTGCAACATGCCATGAATAGGTTGTGGTGTCTACCGTGTCATTTGTTTGTTTCCGGATTAATTCGCCTTGCTAGAGTTCCGAGTCCGTTTTGGAGTGTGATGATTCGTTCGACTACGCCCGTTCGTCTACTTCACGGATTTGATCTTCTTCTAAGCAGGATTTCAGGCAAGATGATCATTACCCTGGATACCACTACTATCATTGATTTGCTAGTTGTCTCGATGCTATTGCTATGTCCCGTTACCTATCACTTGTCTCTCAAGTCTCCAAAAAATGACATGATACGCCTCTAACCCTCCACATCCTAGCAAACTGTTCTTTGGCTAAGTTACCGCTTGCTCAGCCCCTCTTAGAGCATTGCTAGTTGCAGTTACAGGTTGTTCGATGTTGGGACATGGATATCTTGGGATATCACATTATTCTTACTATTTAATTTATGCATCTATACACTTGGTAAAGGGTGGAAGGCTCGGGCTTTTGCCTGGTGTTTTGTTCCACTCTTGCCGCCCTAGTTTCAATTATGGTGTTATGTTCCATATTGAGCGCTCCTAACATGCTTGGGGTTGTTATGGGGACCCCCTTGATTTTCGTTTTGGGATAAAACTCTTCCGGCAAGGCCCAACATTGGTACTATATTTTCCAAACATAATAATAATGAACACCTTTATTAATGCAAATGGAGTTATCGCTACTCGTGGATTTAATTCAACATAATACAGGGAGGGCAAGTGCTGATGGTGCTGGTCCTAAACAAAGTCGTGTGTGTGGCCACCCCGTAGCAACTTGGGTGTTTCATTTGGCCACTGTACGCTGTGCTCATATGGTATTGCCCTGAGAATGAGATATGCTAGCTTCTATCAGGATTTGGCCTGCCGAGCGGTCTTGCTGGATTTGTTTTAGCTCTAATGAACGTGTTGGGCACGGGGATTCCGAGGATACTGTGGGCTAAGCCGCAGTTGAGGTTTTCCACCGTAGCTTGTGGCTAGTTTTTGATGGATGAGTTGGAGCACCCCTGCAGGATTAAAGTTTTCTGAAAGCCGTGCCCATGGTTATGTGGCAACTTAGAAAATTTATAATACCCGGTTATACAAAACTTGAAGTAAACCCAATTAAAATACACCAACAATGTGCCTAACCGTGACCATCTCTTTTCGAGGGAGTTCGGGAAGAGAACACGGTGGGGTTATGTTTGACTCATAAGTAGGGGTTCAGGATCACTTCTTGATCATTACTAGTTCTCGTCCGTTATGCGTAGTTCACTCTTCTTATTGTTCTACTCATAAGTTAGCCACATAAAATGCTTAGTGTTGTTGCAACCTCACCACTTTACCATACCTCACCCATTAAGCTTTGTTGTCTTGATACCCTTGGTAATAAGAATGTTGGGTCCCCGTGGCTCACAGAATCCTACAACAACATATGCAGGTACATGTAATGTGATTATTTGACGTGAGAGCGATGATTGCTCTATTTGGAGTTCTTCTTCTTCATCATCGATCATAGGATGGGCTCCAGGTCGACAGACTGGGATTAGCAAGGGCGGACATCATCTTCTTTTCCGTTTGATTTCATCTGTAGTTGCATCCTATTCTTCTGTATGATGATTGTGATGTATTGATGTATTGAGATATTTATGTTGTAGCATGTGGCGAGTGTAAGCCAATTCCATGTAGTCATCTCTTCTTTACATGTATTGTGACGATTTCCATTCTTGCAAAGCGACCCGAATGTGCTTATATCCTTATTGAGGCCCTCGATCCGTCACGAGGATAGTACCACATTTTGGGCATGACACGTGCCTACGTAGGAGTACATGTCAGATGGAGTGATGAATGTGGTTTTCTTCTCATCTTTCCGAGCCGTAAATATCTGATGATAACTAGAGTAGGCATCAAGGAAAGAGAGGAGATCACACCCAGCTGTGTAGTAAACAATTTGATCTATTCAAGACAATGGGAAAGGAACTATGGGACAAACCTTATTGATATCAGTAAAGTCCATACAAAGTCTTAACTTCCTATTGGCTTTTGGAACTACAACAGGGTTTGCTAACCATGTGGGGGTGAAGAACCTCCTTAACAAACCCTGCTTGCTTTAACTTTTCTATCTCTTGCAATATGAACTCTTGACGGGCCAAAGCTTTTTCCGGACCTTTTGCTTGACGGGTCTTGCATTTGGGAAGATAGATAGGTGGTGTTAAATCACTTCCCTGGGATGTCAGGCGGTTGCGATGCAAACACATCGACATTCACTCGTAGGAAAGTGACGAGCTTGCCTTCCTATTTAGTCGATAGGTTAGCGCCTATTGTGAAGGCGCTGGAACCACAGGCCTTGGTGGAAACCTGCTTGGTCAACGGAGCATCTTTGGCGGTCTTCTGGTTCTTCATGGTGGGTGGTTCACCACTGCCTCCAGGCACATTGCAGTTCACGCTGTGCTTCTCAGAAGTCTTGATGGTATTGGCCGACCTCTTGCCAAAAGCCTTGCTTGTTTTGGGCATGCTGCATTCTAGAACGCGCTTCCCAGTGTTCTTGCTGGTGCCAGCTACAGGCTGACCGGCCGGAGATTTGCCGGCAACTACAGTGACTGCCTCGTTGTACATCTTGGTGACGCAAATGAGTGCGTATCTCTTGTAAGAGTGGACGGTGATCACTTGTTTAGGCATTGGAATCTTCAAGACATTGTAGGCATAACGGGAGGCCGTCATGAACTTGGCCAAAGCGGGCCTGCCCAAAATGTCGTTGTAGGGCAGTGGCAGATCAATGACATAAAACATAACCTTTTCTTTCTCAAAATTGAAGGGGTCATCGAATGTGACCGGCAAGGTGATTTGACCCTTGGGCTTGGTCCTTCCCGGATTCACTCCTTGAAACGTTCCTATTTCTTGGAGACCTTCATCGGGAATTTGCATCTTCTTGATCGCCGTCGGAGAGATCAAATTGAGACCGGCGCCACCATCAACCAACATCTTTGTCACCTAGATGTTGCAGATTGTTAGTGAACTGTAAAAGCCCAAGAGCACCTTTCCAAGTCATGTAACAAATTACATGTGTGAACCTCATATGTTATACCCTCATGTAGTTTGAGATAATAAAATTTGCTTCATGTCATTCATTTTGCATCATGGCATCATGTCATCCATTCCATATTGTTGCATCATGCGATGTTGTAGGAGTGTATGTGTGGTGATGGTGTGCTTTGCATGATGTGGTGTGCTATTGTTGATGCCTTCAACTTATTTTCTTTGATCAAAACCTCCATCTGTCTTTAATTCAAATATTAGGAGAAGTTGGATTTTTTGCTTCATCCAGGCCCTCCCTAAAAATGTTGTGGAGTTGGCTAATATTCAGTATGTTATTTTAAAAATCATTCTTATCTATGAGCTACCCTCTCTACCTTTTTATAAATAGCAAATCAGTTTCAAATGGTGATAAAAAGGGCATTTTATTTTCTCTCTTAAAATTCCCAAAACCAATTTTATAAAATGGTATATAATTCCAGTATCCCAAAACTATTTTTCTTTTACTCAGATAATTTTCCAATCTTCAAGGTTTTTTTTCTTTTGTGCAGCTTTTTTTTATAAAAGGGTTTTACCATGCAGGGAAACAACTCCCGCAAGCCCAGCACGGCGGCCCACTAGCCTCGCAATCCTCATGCGCGGCCCAGCCTTCGAGCGCTCACCTGTTCATCCTCTTGCTCCTTTACGGCACGCCATCAGGAGGGTCCATGTCGGCAGCCAGCTTGAGTTGACGGCCGGAGAGCCCCCTAGGCCCCTATAAAATGTGCCCGGGTGCCCTAGTTCCTCTCCTCCATCCATTTCCCCCTCCTCTCCCTGTTGCCGCCGCCAGTGTAAATCCACCCACTCCAGCCGACGCCATGGCCGTGCCGAGCTTGAGCTCGAGTCCGGCCTGACCAGAACCTTCCTCCTCCGCTCGACGACGGGGAGAGCGCTCCCTCGGCTTCCGCCGTCTACTGTTGCCTTGCCCGCGTCGAGGGAGACCGGAGCCTCGGCGTCATCTTCTCCGACGCGCCGCTTGCGCCGGAGCTTCATCGCATCTCCGACGCCGCATTCCGTCGACCCCGGCCGCATCGTCGAACCCTGCGGTTACGTGGTGAGCTGCTCCTCCTTCCCATCTCTTCTTCGTCGTCCCACCGTAGCTGTCACTGTCGATCCCGTCGCGCCCGAGGTGAGCCCGCCATGGACAACCATATCCGCGAGTTGGCCCATGTCAGCACGCTCGCCTTGAGCTAGCCCGCATCTTTGCCCGCTCGCGACGCAACCTCTCCTTGCCCCCGCTTGCTCCGTAGCGCGCCGCTTGCTCGCCCGCACGCTCGCCGGCGACGAGCCAACTGGAGCCAGTAGCCGCAGAATTCTCGTTCGGGTTTAGTTTCTTCAGTTAGCACCGAGGCCTAATAGATATGGCGCAAGACCCCTCTTTTGTCGCACCCCCTCCTAGCCGGGCTGGTCCACGTCCTCGCCAGCGCGCGAAGTCGCGGGTTCGAACCCCGCCGGCGCGCAGCGTAGTTTTTGTTATTTCTTTCTCTGTAGGTGTATGACAACCGGGCCCTTTCTGTCAGTCTCACACCCGCACCCGTGGCACCAGGCCCGCAGGTCATAGATAGTGGCTAGCTAGCCCTGGGTGCCCTTAGTTTAGTTGTGCTTGTTTTTTTTTCTCAAATTGGAATATGCCTAATCTGGCATATCCTAGGTTATATCTTAGGTGGTATTTTCTGCAATTGTTTTGTGACATGTTTTTCTACTGCAACATATGCTTATGATATATGATTTTGGGGTAGAAAATCCAATGAATCCATCTGTGGTATTAGTTTGGTCATTTGATCAAGTTTGTGTGGAGGCTATTTTGTGTCAAGATGTCATTTTTTTTATTTTTTCATGATTTAATCCTTGCACTCTTTGACAAACTTGTCAACATGAACATTGTCCCTTGGTATGTCTACTAGCCCTTGGTAATTTTGCATGCCATGAAAAACCATGTTTGGGTGTGGATTTCATGCTGTCAACTTGATATGGGGATGAAGCTGTTTGGTAGGGTCAAATAATTCTAAGTCTAGAATCTGCTTATTTTTTTGCTGTGTTTCCATGATGATTGCCATGAATCTATAGTTACTTTGTGGTTGGGCCAATGGAATGAATTGTTGAGCATGTTATCCTCTGTTAGAATGTGCCAATAGTATTCCAGTAGAGGTATTGCATCCTAGTTAGTTTTGCTGTCAAACATGTCAACCTGATAAAAATGCTCTGTTTTACACCTTGACAATTTTTCTAAGTCCGAGAGACTGCTTAGTTCAATATGCCATGTTGTGGGAATGCCAGCCGGGAATCTTTACATATTTTGATGTTGCTGTAATAGAGTGATTTGAAGTGCATGTTGTCATCTATCATGCTTTTAAATTTCATGCCATGAAAGTCTCTGTAGCATGTAGATTTATTGCTGTCAATATGCCAACCTGATAATTCTAATTGTGAAAAACTGGTATTTTGCACTAAGTCATTAACTGTTGCTCAATATGTCATCTTGTGAGCTCATTTGCTGTTGATCCAAGCTTTTGTTCAAGTTGCTGCCATGACATGAATTGTTGTGCATCATGTTGCCTACATTCCCATGTCCTTGTTGTACATTTTAGTGTGTTGTAGCTTGTTGATGTGTGGGTTGCAATATGTCATGTTCTATTTTTGGACATGTTGCTTGCATAATTGTTTTTTGCTTTGTGTGAGTTCTATCTACTTGTTTGCCATGATCTTTAGGTCCATTTCTACTAGAATTTAATTTCCAATTCAGTGGCACACTTGGGATACCTAGAAATTGCCCATAGCCTCTCTCAATCTATGTTTTGTCTCCATTACCATTAGTACCTTGTCGTGAATGCTCCGAGAGTTCCGTAACTCCGTTTGCACCGTTCTTCATATGCATATGCATCATTTTCATGAGAAGCATTCATTTTTGCCATGTTCATGCATATCCAAATAACTAATCTTGACGTTCTATCCAGAATGTTAAAGAACTAAGTAATTGCATGAGAAAGATGACAAGTAAAGGATTGCCATGTTAAATACATCAAATTGGTCATGCATCATCTTTGTTGCGTATTGCACCTTGCTTGGATGTTTATTTGGTGTTGTTTCTTCTATGGGTAGACCCGAGTGACGAGACTAAGTTCGAGGATCCTGGCGAAAACACCTACGAGGACCCAACTCTTTATCCCTCTGAAGACCCTCCAGGCAACATGATCGTTACCCGGATCCCGATACTATTTTTTCTATGCTAGTTGTCTCACTTCTACCGTTATGTCTCGTTACCTACCACTTAAATGTCAAGCCTCGCAAATTACCATGAAAGCCTCTAACACCTCCACTACCTAGCAAAACATTGATTGGCTAAGTTACAGCTCGCTCGGCCCCTTCTTATAGCATTGCTAGTTGCAGGTGCAGGTTGTTTCCATGTGGCAACATGGATATATTGGGATATCACTTTATTTACTGCTATTAAATTTAATGCACATATATAGTTGGTAAAGGTGGAAGGCTTGGCCTTTTGCTCGGTGATTTGTTCCACTTTTGCGCCCTAGTTTCTAATTACCGGTGTTATGTTCCATATTGAGCGCTCCTAACATGCTTGGGGTTGTTATGGGGACCCCCTTGACTATTCGTTTTGGGATAAAACTTGTCTGGCAAGACCCAACATTGGTACTATATTTTCTTAACAACCTAATAAAATGCATAGGGCTTAGCTACCCCGTGGATAATTAATCAACCCTCGGGCCAGTGCTCCTCATGAGTGTTGGTCCAAACCAAAGCCACTTGTGGGGCCACCCGGGGCAACTCGAGGATTTCTATCAGGCCACCGTATGTAGTGCTCATCTGATCTTGTCCTGAGAACGAGATACGCGGCTCCTATCTGTGGGGACCCTGACTCATAAGTCGTGATCACCGAATGTACATGCACAGTGATCCCAGAGATCAATGCTCACTGAACACACAGAAACTGAATAACAAGAGTCTTACATCCATTACATACCGGTTTACTCAAATATGGCATTTATGGCCAAGTCTTCATATGGTTGCAGCGGAGATCTTCAACGATAGCGTGAACCCATGCCATCTGCCTTAACCCTACAGGCATTCTCACTGGGAAGCGTCCTAGCTCGCATGTCCGTCACCAAGATAATCTTCATCATAACCTGGTCTTTCATGCCTGGCCAATAAAATAACAAGTGGCAAGCCAATGAGTACTCTGAATGTACTCGCAAGCAACCCATGTTTGGAACAAGGTTCAACAGAGCATGATATAGCACTAAGTAGGTAAGTTTTGCAGAAAGCCAATTTTGAGTGCAATAACATGATCAAATAACTTATGTAAGCATGCATCAACAGTTTGCAGATATCCATATGAACAAGACACAGTTATCATCATAAGCAGGGGTTGAACATCTCATGTTCATCATCATGCCAAGTCATCGGACTTAGCTCAAGAACCATTTTTATCACCAACACACACACACACCAAGTCTTGCGAAAACATCTGGACGTAGTTTAAGCAGCACCACCCAACTGTCCTTGACCGTGGACATGGCTATTCGAATAGTTTTACACTCTGCAGAGGTTGCACACTTTACCCACAAGACTCGGGGAACTTCCGTGTCATCCATGACTCGCTGTATATTACATACCCGAGGTAAGCACCCAAACAATGCCTTTCCCCTAGTGATACTAAACAAAGAGTCCACTCGTTGGTGCCATCCCTCATGATGTACATCACACGTATCATCCATGAGGGCATGCAATGGTGTGACCGGTGCCTGTAAAGACAGCGCATGGTCTCCCTACCAGGCACGACCCCGTATCGAGAGTGACCTCGTCACTCCCGCCACTAGTAATGCGGGCTCTATGCTAGTACCCACGAAGGTAATCAACAAGGCCCCTTCCCATATAGGGGTAGAGTGGTTGTACATGTAAGGTTGGGATGGTCGACAAATCTTAAATCTAATCCGTTTTCGAAAACACACACACTCACTTGCTCCGGTACACCACTTCTTTATCAAGTGGTTACCTAGCTCAACATCATCTCCCTCGGGCATTAGTGGCACCCGACGGGGTTTTCAAAAGTATTTGAAAACACTTTTGTTCCCAACACCATGCATATTCCCGTTCCCACTTGCGTAGCATCTACTAAGCATCCTATCTACTCCCACCCGCATAACCCTCATAAGGAGGTAGGGTCATGCATGATGCAAGTATCAACAAGAAAGTATCGGAGGCATCCCACCGAGGGGGGGGGGGGAAACACCTCAACCACATGATCAACATCACAGAAATAAGTGCTATATGCCATGCAAATAAAAGGGTTCATAGTCATGGTCAAAGGGCTGCTTGCCTGGCTTAACAACGTCTTCGAGATCTTCACACGCTTCTCGTCCACTCTGGGCACTTCGTCTACTTCGTCAACTATCGCCGGAAACAACCGCAATAAGCAACACAACAAGCAGAAAATAAAAGTGCTCTATAAATAGGAGTTTTATTTTCCTTGGACACCTCTGGCCTTAAGAAAAATAACCAAATATGTTTTATTGGATGTGGGTCAAGGGGGAGTTTTGAATAGTGGAAACGAAGGAAATGATGATCCTATAAGGTGCCCACAGGAAACATTTTCATAAAAAAAGAGTGGATGGACCCAACAATTAGGGAATGATTTTAGAAGATTTTAGGAAGTATTTTCACTGGATTTGGAGTTACTATGGATATTCTTGAGATTTAACAAGTGATCCATATATGAAGAATTATCTCAATAATCTTGATTGCAGATGGGGTGCAAGGAAAAATTCTCATCAATTAGAGCATGAATTTATATACACCTAGGAATTTGAATCACTCCATTTGGAGTTGATTTGAAGGCTCTAGGATTTTTGCAATGAGGGGCTTTTATAGCTCAGATTTGAATTTGAACTTGAACAGTACAAAAACTAGTGGTGCAAAAATATGGAAGTTGCACCAAATAATAGTTAGCATTTTTTAGGAGAATATAGAAATTTGAATCATCAAGTTTGAAGTTAAAATGAATTTAATATGGATTTTACAAGTTTCTGTAAAAACAGAAAATGGAAAAAGCTTACCCATTGGGCTAAAGTGCGCGCAGTGCGCTAGATAGTGACTGGGCCGGCCCAGCAGCCTTAGCCGCGTGGGAGCCGGTGACGCCGATGGCGTATTCATGGGAATACGCTTTCCCGCTGTGGTAACGTCTTCGGGCTGAGTCCGCTTCCACTTAAAGGGGCAGGCCTACCCGTCAGCCTCGCCGGCCGGCCGACAGGCGGGGCCCGCTGGCAGGCTCATCCCCCACCTCCCGCTCGACCGGGGGAGAGGCATGGGAGGCAGGGCCACCGCGTGCCGACGAGCGTCCCGGTGGCTCCGGCCACCTCCGGCGATGTTCCGGCCACCGGCGCGCTCGGGGCGACAAGCGACACCTCCCTGGGTGCCGCACGACCACCGAGGAGGGACGCAGGGGCGAGGGTGCAGTCGACCGAAGAGGCGGGCTGTCGGCGAGGGAGGGCGTGGCGCCATGGCCACTGGAAGGAGGGAGCGGAGCACGGGGGCCTCGCTGCGGTGAGGTGGGGTCACCAGAGTAGCTAGAGGCCAGGGAGAGCTTGATGGGGATTCGAATTTTTGGGCCGAAGCCGCCAGAGTTGCTTCGTTCATGAACGAAGATGCAGGGCAAGGGACGAGTGGATGGTCCAGGAGGGGTCTAGGAGGGAGTGAGAGCTAGAGGGGATAAGTGGGGGGCTCGGGGGAAGGTCTATGCAGGAGGGCGACGAAGGGAGAGCTCGGGTGCGCCTCGGATGCCCTCGGGCATGGCGAGCACCCGCATCAGAGCTGCCTTGGATGCATCCTGGCATCGGGGAGGGGCGTGGGGAGGCCGAGGGAATATGCCCGGCGCGCGGGGACACGCTGCTAAGGCCAGGCGTGGGCTACACGACAATGTTTGACTGTAGAGCGTCGTTTCTGCATGCCAATAGCTTGGTCACCATGCCAACTCTTATCCAGAGAATGCTTTTGGTTGGCCAAACATGTCTGGCGTGTGAGGCATGCATGCAGGAGAGCACTGGTGAAGTCTCAATGTAAAAGGAGTTGGGTGAGGCTGGTTTCTACTGCAGGTAAGTTTGCAGCAGCAAACTTGGGAGTTATATCAGGGGCTTCTAATGGAGAGCATTAGGGAAAAGACCTTGTCTAGTGTTCATGGGAATGGAGGTACTACATGACCACCAATTTTTAGCTCAGGGAGACAAGTTTGTAGGGTACTTGTAGTTCAAGGCCACAATTACTGCCATAAACTAAGTTCAGATGGTTTGCTCATATTTTCCACATGAGCATGCCATCTTTGGGCGTGCCAAGGTGCATTAGTATGCAAATGAGTTTGTAGAAAAGTTTGGGGAGAATTTCTTGAACAGAATAGTGGGAGAGAGGAGAGAGAGAGGTGTTGTTCTGGTAAAAAGAAGGAAAGAATAAGGGAGTTACCCCCCAAATTATTGAGCAGAGGCCATGGAAAGGTTACTGGGGGTAGAAGGGGGCTAGCCCATGCTGTGGTAAAAAGTTAGAGACAAGGTGAATCTTTTTGGGCCCCAATTTGCTTGTCCACAAGCTTATGGCTGAAGGTGTTTAATGCTATTCTAGGGCAACTAGGGGTATCCAATGGCCCTGAGATTTATCAGGGGTAAATGGTGAGTCCAATTGGTCCTGATAAGAAGTTTTGAGGTGATTTGAAGAAAGTTTGCAATGTAAACTTGGATAACCCTATGATGCAATAGAATCAGGTTTCTGTAGATCCAGTTAGGTGAAACTAATCTCCTTGATGCACAACTTGGTGTAACATCATTATTTAGTTATTAGTACATGACCACAAGGTTTGGGGTCAATAGGAGAAACTTCACAATGTAAAGTTGTTCAAATTTGATTCTGGACAGAGAGGGTATTGGAATAATTTAGTGAAGCAAAATAATTGAGATTGAGATGAAACTTGGTAAGATGATTAAATATGTCATATGTGACATGATAGAATTTTCCTGGAATTATTTGAGAATATTTCTTATAGAAATATTTCAAATGCTTGATTTAAGCAGAAAGGGTTTTGGAGGGTTTTGTCCAATATTTTGAACATGACCATGTGTTGAAACTCTTATATTTGGAAAATATGTGTCCACTGAGTTTCCCTAAATTTTCTCAAATATTTTGAAAGCATAAAAATAATTTTTCTTAATAAAAGACTATTTCTGTCCTTAAGAGAAACTTTTAAATAAAGAATAAAATAATCTTTAAAAATAATATTTTATGGTTTTGGGGAGTTATATATATAGTAGGTTCCAAATAAATCCTTTGGGGAAAAACAATCCACCCAATTTGAGGACTTGTAGTACAAACCTCAATTCAGGGGTTTTTGAAAACCTAAATTGAATAAAGCCTTTTTGGTCAAAATAAATTTTGATAAAAATAGTTTTAGGTCCTATACACATGGTATGATCATTGGACAAGTGTTTATATCAATGAAAAGAGTTTTGAGAGTAGGAGGGAGTTTTATGAATATAGAGCACTAGCAAGCAATCAAACAAGCAAGCAAATAGCACACAAGTCAAGCATCACAAGCACTCAAAAAGTGTTAATTGGCCCTAATTTTTGAGCTATGTTAGCTTAGACAGAAGAGGCAAAACACAGGGTGTGACAGACCTACCCCCCTTACAAGAATCTTGTCCCCGAGATTCCTAGGCTAGGCGTGGGAAAGATGCGGAAATTCAAAGGTGAGGTAGTCTTTACGTTCCATGTTGCTTCTGATCCGGCGTGGTTGTCGTCCCGGATCTTGAAGTGCTTGATGATATAGCTTCGATTGCATCATCGACTCCTTCTAGGGGTGAACGTGGGTTCTTACACTATGCTGGGCTCGCCTAGAGGTCAAAGGTTTGGTGAACGAGGTTCTGGCAAGGGCCTGGCTTGCGTGTGTATCCCAAAGTCAGAATGCGTGGCAAGGTAGTGTGTATGTGTGCTAGTCCTAGGGTTGTTAGTGACATCCAGATGTCTCATGCTCAGACGAGAAGGGTGAAGGTCTTGGCGTACTTTCTCGGTGACGGGGAATCGTCGACTTCGTTGGAGCAGTTGATCTTCCGGTGCTCGTGATCCTTAACAATAAGGATGTCGAAGTTTGTCGACATAGGCTTCTCATCAAGGTATTCTGTTTGAGTAAGTTGCCTAGGTATGTTCTTCCTTCATCCTTGGCCATTTGTCTTCGTCGTTACAGATGCGCGTTTCTAGCGGGTCTTCGAGTGTCTGGTCTACTGATCTCTCCGTAGCCATTGTGGGAAGGTTTGTGAGGGGTTCTAAATAAGCTAACTATCCAGAGGTATAGAACAACCATCTAGTCCCCAAGGTCTGAGGCTTGGCAAGCGGGGTGAACTACCTTTGACAGGTGGTTTCCCATGATCGAGTCAGGGTTTACACCCTATATTGTCTAAAAAGGGGCTGGTAACAAAGTCATGATAGTTGTCCACTCCATTCCAGGCATCTGAAGGGAGTAGGGACATCATGCTCATCATACATCGTCAAGGTGGTGGAGTGAGGGGTGCTATCAACTTCTCGGTTCCTTCCTAGTCAGGAACTGATAGGTGACTACTTAGAACAAGGGGCTTCATAATCCTCTTGATGTCCAAGGGCTTCATCGTGCTTCGACGTCGGTGCTTCTTGGTATAGTCTAGTTGATGTAGTCGGCAGAGGAGCGGTGGTTGACTTCTCCAGCTTCTTCTTCTTCGTCGTGGCTTCTCAACCATAGTGGCTCTTCATCTTGCTTGGGCAGGAATGTCTTCTGCTGTAGGGTGGGTACTTCAAGTAGTCCAACCCTTTTCAAGGTGGAGCCTTATACTTGAGAGGCATGGTAGTTGGTGTTCCTGGGGCTGGTCCAAACAGGACTAAGGTGTTCCTTCTCGTATTGGGTAAATAAATGTGTCATCCCGGAGGGTAACTACCTATTCCCCCAAGTATCACATAAACACATTGCTCATGGAATATGTGAGAGGAGCGGGCATTTGCTCCGGATGGTCACTAGTATCAAGGGTTTGTCGTCCAACCTAATACAGGTCTTCGTGGCCACCTTTCTTTTGAACGGGATTGGTGGTGGTTGAGGTGGAGTATCGACCATGGTCTAAGTACTTATAGTCCAAGGCCTATGGTCATAATCCGACCGTGTTATGGCTCGATAAAGCTTCGGGGTTTCAAGGAGCTTAGGATGTGAGTGAACGTCTAACATCTCATCCTTGAGCACAGTTCTTAGATGCCAATAGTCCTACCTATTACTCCAAACAAAATCATCCTGCATCATCGAAGGTATTATCTTATATAAGTCAACTCCAACATCCTCATGCTATTCAACTCCAAGGTTTGAGAGAAGGACTAAACCAAAACTGTTGGGGAACGTTGCATGGGAAACAAAAATTTTCCTACGCACACACAAGATCTATCCATGGTGATGAGCATCTACGAGAGGGAGAGTGAATCTACATACCCTTGTAGATCGCTAAGCGGAAGCGTTAAGAAACGCGGTTGATGTAGTCGAACGTCTCCGCGATCCAAATCGCAAGTCGTCCCTCGATCCGATCACGAACTAGTGCCGAACAGACGGCACCTCCGCGTTCAACACACGTACGGCTTGATGACGCCTTCACCTCCTCGATCCAGCGAGCGATGATGAAGTAGTAGATGAGTTCCGGCAGCACGACGGCGTGGTGATGGTGGTGAGGAACAATCTCTGCAGGGCTTCGCCAAGCACTACGGAGATTATGACGGGAGAACTAGAGGGTTAGGGTTGCCGACACACGGCTTGGGAAATCTTGATCTCCCGTGTGCTAGCCCTGCCCCTCTATTTATATGTTGAGCCATGGGGTCTAAACTTGGAGAGAAAACCTCCACAAGGTCGGTTTTGCCCGCACAAGGTAGGTTTGGCTCGCACGGAAAGAGTCCAACTCGGATTCCAGCAGTATCGCGCACAAGCGGTAGTACCGCTCACGAGTGGTAGTACCGCTTCACCCAAGCGGTAGTACCGCTTTATGCGGTAGTACCGCTTCACACAAGCGGTAGTACCGCTTACGCGGTAGTACTGCCTTACTAGCAGTAGTACTGCTTAAGGCAGCAGCAAAACTTCCTTTTGCACTTTCCAATACCTCGTGGGCTTTACCCCTTTGGCTCATATAAAGTGTTGCTGCATCCGAACACTTCGGTAAACATCCGGAACCCCTTCCGGTGAATTCCGGAACCCTTCCGGAGATCAAAACACTATTATCACACATATATCAATCTTTACCTCCGGACTCTTCCGGAGATCCTCGTCATGTCCGGGATCTTATCCGGGACTCCGAACAACTTTTGGTCACCAACAAAATAACTCAACTATACTAATCGTCACCAAACGTTAAGTGTGTAGACCCTGCGGGTTCGAGAACTATGTAGACATGACGGAGACACTTCTACGATCAATAGCCAATAGCGGGACCTGGATGCCCATATTGGCTCCTACATATTCTATGAAGATCTTTATCGGTCGAACCTCTATGTCAAGGATTCAGTTAATCCCGTATGCTGTTCCCTTTGTTCTTTGGTATGTTACTTGCCCGAGATTCGATCGTCGGTATCTCTATACCTAGTTCAATCTCGTTACTGGCAAGTCTCTTTACTCGTTCCGTAATACAAGATCTCGTGGCTAACACTTTAGTCACATTGCTTGCAAGGCTCATTGTGATGTTGTATTACCGAGTGGGCCCTGAGATACCTCTCCGTCACACGGAGTAACAAATCCCGTCTTGATCCATGCCAACCCAACAGACATCCTCGGAGATACCTGTAGAGCACCTTTATAGTCACCCAGTTACGTTGCGACGTTTGATACACACAAGGTACTCCTCCGATGTCAGGGAGTTGCATGATCTCATGGTCATAGGAACAGATACTTGACATGTAGAAAACAATAGCAATAAACTGACACGATCATATGCTACGTTTATAGTTTGGGTCTTCTCCATCACATCATTCTCCTAATGATGTGATCCCGTTATCAAATGACATCTCATGTCTATGGCTAGGAAACCTTTAACCATCTTTGATCAACGAGCTAGTTAACTAGAGGCATACTAGGGACACGGTGTTGTCTATGTACCCACACATGTATTTGAGTTACCAATCAATACAATTATAGCATGGATAATAAACGATTATCATGAACAAGGAAATATAATAATAACCAATTTATTATTGCCTCTAGGGCATATTTCCAACAGTCTCCCACTTGCACTAGAGTCAATAATCTAGTTCACATCACTATGTGATTTACATTGTAATGAATCGAACACCCATGCAGTTCTGGTGTTGTTCATGTTTAGCCCTTGGAAGAGGTTTAGTCATCGGATCTGCAACATTCAGATTCGTGTGTACTTTGCAAATATTTATGTCGTCCTCCTTGATGTAATCGCGGATGGAATTGAAACATCGCTTTATGTGTCTGGTCCTCTCGTGAAATCTTGGTTCCTTGGCTAGACCAATGGCACCAGTATTATCACAAAACAGAGTCATTGGGTTAAGCGCACTTGGCACTACTCCAAGATCTGTCATGAACTCCTTCATCCAGACACCTTCCTTCGCCGCCTCCGAGGCAGCGATGTACTCCGCTTCGCATGTAGAATTAGCTACCACGCTTTGCTTGGAACTGCACCAGCTAACCGCACCCCCATTCAGAATAAATACGTATCCGGTTTGTGATTTAGAGTCATCCGGATCAGTGTCAAAGCTTGCATCGACGTAACCCTTTACGACGAGCTCTTGATCACCTCCATAAACGAGAAACATGTCCTTAGTCCTTTTCAGGTACTTCAGGATATTCTTGACCGCCATCCAGTGTTCCATTCCTGGATCACTTTGAAACCTTGCAACCATACTTATGGCAAGGCTAACATCGGGTCTTGTGCACAGCATTGCATACATGATAGAACCTATGGCTGAAGCATAGGGGATGACACTCATCTTTTCTCTATCTTCTGCAGTCACTGGGCATTGAGTCTTACTCAACTTCACACCTTGCAGAACAGGAAAGAACCCCTTCTTGGACTGATCCATTTTGAACTTCTTCAAAACTTTGTCAAGGTATGTGCTTTGTGAAAGTCCTATTAAGCGTCTCGATCTATCTCTATAGATCTTGATGCCTAATATGAAAGCAGCTTCTCCTAGGTCCTTCATTGAAAAACTCTTGTTCAAATATTCCTTCACGCCTTCCAACATTTCTATATTGTTTCCAATCAGTAATATGTCATCCACATATAATATTAGAAACGCTATAGAGCTCCCACTCACTTTCTTGTAAATACAAGCTTCTCCGTAAACTTGTATAAACTCGAACGCTTTGATCACCTCATCAGAGCGAAGATTCCAACTCCGAGATGCTTGCACCAGTCCATAAATGGATCGCTGGAGTTTGCAAACTTTGTCAGCATTCTCTGGATCGACAAAACCTTTTGGTTGCGTCATATACAACTCTTCCTTGAGGAAACCGTTAAGGAACGCTGTTTTGACATCCATCTGCCAAATTTCATAATCGAAAAAGGCAGCTATTGCTAACATGATTCTGACGGACTTAAGCATCGCCACGGGTGAGAAGGTCTCATCGTAGTCAACTCCTTGAACTTGTGAAAAACCCTTTGCCACAAGTCGAGCTTTATAGACGGTGACATTACCGTCTGCGTCCGTCTTCCTCTTAAAGATCCATTTGTTCTGAATGGCCTTACGCCCTTCAGGTAATACTTCCAAAGTCCACACTTTGTTTTCATACATGGATCCCATCTCGGATTTCATGGCCTCTAACCACTTCTCGGAATCCGGGCCCATCATCGCTTCTCCATAGCTCGTAGGTTCAGCGTTGTCCAACAACATGACCTCTAAGACAGGGTTGCCGTACCACTCAGGAGCAATACGCGTCCTTGTCGACCTACGAGGTTTGATAGCAACTTGATCCAAAGCTTCATGATCATCATCATTAACTTCCTCTTCAGCTGATGTAGGCTCTACAGAAACATCTTTCTGCGCTGCGCTACTTTCAGGTTGAAGTAAAGGTTCAACACCCTCATCAAGTTCTATCTTCCTCCCACTCAATTCTTTCGAGAGAAACACTTTCTCAAGAAATGTTCCGTTTTTAGCGACAAACACTTTGCCTTCGGATTTGAGGTAGAAGGTATACCCAACTGTCTCTTTTGGGTATCCTATGAAGACGCATTTCTTCGCTTTGGGTTCCAGCTTTTCAGGCTGAAGCTTTTTGACATAAGCATCACATCCCCAAACTTTAAGAAACGACAGCTTTGGCTTCTTGCCAAACCAAAGTTCATATGGCGTCGTCTCAACGGATTTCGATGGTGCCCTATTTAAAGTGAATGCAGCTGTCTCTAATGCATAACCCCAAAACGATAGTGGCAAATTGGCAAGAGACATCATAGATCGCACCATATCCAATAAGGTTCGATTATGACGTTCGGACACACCATTACGCTGTGGTGTTCTAGGCGGTGTCAGTTGTGAAACAATTCCACATTGTCTTAAGTGACTGCCAAACTCATAACTCAGATATTCTCCTCCTCGATCAGATTGTAGGAATTTAATCTTCTTGTTACGATGATTCTCAACTTCACTCTGAAATTGTTTGAACTTTTCAAATGTTTCAGACTTGTGTTTCATTAAGTAAATATACCCATATCTACTTAAGTCATCAGTGAAGGTGAGAAAGTAACGATAACCACCGCGCGCCTCAATGCTCATCGGACCGCACACATCAGTATGTATGATTTCCAATAAGTCACTTGCCCGTTCCATTGTTCCAGAGAAGGGTGTTTTAGTCATCTTGCCCATGAGGCATGGCTCACATGTGTCAAGTGATTCAAAATCAAGTGACTCCAAAAGTCCATCAGCATGGAGCTTCCTCATGCGTTTTATGCCAATATGACCTAAACGGCAGTGCCACAAGAAAGTGGTATTATCATTATCAATTCTACATCTTTTGGCATCAATGTTATGAACATGTGTATCATTACTATCGAGATTCAATAAGAATAAACCCCTCACATCGGGTGCATGACCATAAAATATATTACTCATATAAATAGAACAACCATTATTCTCTGATTTAAATGAGTAACCGTCTCGCAATAAACAAGATCCAGATATAATGTTCATGCTTAACGCAGGCACCAAATAACATTTATTCAGGTTCATCACTAATCTCGATGGTAATCGAAGAGCGAGCGTGCCGACGGCGATCACATCAACCTTGGAACCATTTCCCACGCGCATCGTCACTTCATCCTTTGCCGGCCTCCGTCTATTCCGCAGTTCCTGTTTTGAGTTGCAAATATGAGCAACCGCACCGGTATCAAATACCCAGGCACTACAACGAGAGTTGGTACGGTACACATCAATAACATGTATATCATATATACCTTGTTTGTTGTTGGCCGCCTTCTTGTCAGCCAAATACTTGGGGCAGTTCCGCTTCTAGTGTCCAGTTCCCTTGCAATGAAAGCACACAGTTTTTGGTTTGGGTCCAGCCTTGGGTTTCTTCACGGGAGGAGCAACTGCTTTGCCACTCTTCTTGGAGTTACCCTTCTTACCCTTGCCATTTTTCTTGAAACTAGTGGTTTTATTGACCATCAACACTTGATGCCCCTTCTGAATTTCAGACTCAGCGACTTTCAGCATCGCAAACAGCTCGGCGACTGACTTGTTCATCCCGTGCATGTTATAGTTCAACACGAAGCTCTTGTAGCTAGGTGGCAATGATTGAAGAACTCTGTCAGTGATAGCCTCTGGCGGAAGGGGCATCCCCAATTCAGCCAGACGGGTGGAGTACCCAGACATTCTGAGTACGTGATCACTGATAGACCCGTTCTCCTCCATCTTGCAAGCATAGAACTTATCGGAGATCTCATATCTCTCGATCCGGGCATTCTTCTGAAAGATAAACTTCAACTCCTGGAGCATCTCATATGCTCCATGACGTTCAAAACGTCTTTGAAGTCCCGGTTCTAAGCCATACAATATTGCACATTTAACTATTGAGTAATCTTCAGAACGAGCCTGCCAGGCGTTCACAACGTCTAGAGACTCAACTGGAGCGGGTGGATCACCAAGCGGTGCATCAAGGACATAAGCCTTCTGGGAAGCCGTAAGGATAATCCTTAGATTACGGGCCCAGTGCACAAAGTTACTTCCATCATCTTTCAACTTAGCTTTCTCTAGGAACGCATTAAAATTCAGGGTTGCTACTGCGCGAGCCATGATCTACAACATAAATATAGCAAAGACAACTTAGACTATTGTTCAAGATAATGAGTTTAGTTAATCATATTACTTAAAAACTCCCACTCAAATTGACATCCCTTCGGTCATTCGAGTGTAACATGATCCAAATCCACCAACTCAAGTCCGATCATCACGTGAGTTGAGGTGGTTTCAATGGTGAACATCTTCATGTTGATCATATCTACTATATGACTCATGTTCGATCTTTCGGTCTCTTGTGTTCCGAGGCCATGTCTGTACATGCTAGGCTCGTCAAGTTTAACCCTAGTGTTCCGCATGTGCAACACTGGCTTGCACCCGTTGCAAGTTTAACCCTAGTCTATCACACCCGATCATCACGTGGTGTCTCGAAACGACGAACTTTCGCAACGGTGCACACTCGGGGAGAACACAATTTTATCTTGAAATTTAAGTGAGGGATCACCTTATAATGCTACCGTCGTCCTAAGCAAAATAAGATGCATAAAAGGATTAACGTCACATGCAAATCATAAGTGACATGATATGGCCATGAACTTGTGCTTTTGATCTCCATCTCCAAAGCACCGGCATGATCTCCATCGTCACCGGCATGACACCAAGATCTCCATCATCTTGATCTCCATCAACGTGTCGCCATGAGGTTGTCGCACCGACTATTGCTTCCACGACTATTGCTAACTCATAGCGATAAAGTAAAGCAAAATGGCGAAAATAATTAAAGACAACTCTATGGCTCCTGCCAGTTGCCGTACTCATCGACATGCAAGTCGTGATATTCTATACAACACATGATCATCTCCTACATCACATATATCTCATCATGTAATTGGCCATATCACATCACAACATACCTTGCAAAAACAAGTTAGACGTCCTCTAATTGTTGTTGCAAATTTTACGTGGCTACTACGGGTTTGCAAGAACCGTTCTTACCTACGCAAAACCACAACGTGGTGTAGTGATTGCTTTTTGATCTTCTAAAAGAACCCTCTTCATTGAAATCGATTCAACTAAAGTTAGAGAGACAGACACCCGCCAGTCACCTTTATGCAACGAGTGCACGTAGCGGTGAAACCTGTCTCGCGTAAGCGTACGCGTAATGTCGGTCCGGGCCGCTTCATCTCACAATACCGCCGAATCAAGTATCAACTAGTAACGGCAAGCAATTTGTATACACCCACGCCCACAACTCGTTTGTGTTCTACTCGAGATCTCATCTACGCATAGACCTGGCTCATGATGCCACTGTTGGGGAACGTTGCATGGGAAACAAAAAATTTCCTACGCACACACAAGATCTATCCATGGTGATGAGCATCTACGAGAGGGAGAGTGAATCTACATACCCTTGTAGATCACTAAGCGGAAGCGTTAAGAAACGCAGTTGATGTAGTCGAACGTCTCCGCGATCCAAATCGCAAGTCGTCCCTCGATCCGATCACGAACTAGTGCCGAACAGACGGCACCTCCGCGTTCAACACACGTACGGCTTGATGACGCCTTCACCTCCTCGATCCAGCGAGCGATGATGAAGTAGTAGATGAGTTCCGGCAGCACGACGGCGTGGTGATGGTGGTGAGGAACAATCTCTGCAGGGCTTCGCCAAGCACTACGGAGATTATGACGGGAGAACTAGAGGGTTAGGGTTGCCGACACACGGCTTGGGAAATCATGATCTCCCGTGTGCTAGCCCTGCCCCTCTATTTATATGTTGAGCCCTGGGGTCTAAACTTGGAGAGAAAACCTCCACAAGGTCGGTTTTGCCCGCACAAGGTCGGTTTTGCCCGCACAAGGTCGGTTTGGCTCGCACGGAAAGAGTCCAACTCGGATTCCAGCAGTATTGCGCACAAGCGGTAGTACCGCTCACGAGCGGTAGTACCGCTTCACCCAAGCGGTAGTACCGCTTTATGCGGTAGTACCGCTTCACACAAGTGGTAGTACCGCTTACGCGGTAGTACTGCCTTACTAGCGGTAGTACCGCTTCAGGCAGCAGCAAAACTTCCTTTTGCACTTTCCAATACCTCGTGGGCTTTACCCCTTTGGCTCATATAAAGTGTTGCTGCATTCGAACACTTCGGTAAACATCCGGAACCCCTTCCGGTGAATTCCGGAACCCTTCCGGAGATCAAAACACTATTATCACACATATATCAATCTTTACCTCCGGACTCTTCTGGAGATCCTCGTCATGTCCGGGATCTTATCCGGGACTCCGAACAACTTTCGGTCACCAACAAAATAACTCAACTATACTAATCGTCACCAAACGTTAAGTGTGTAGACCCTGCGGGTTCGAGAACTATGTAGACATGACCGAGACACCTCTACGATCAATAGCCAATAGCGGGACCTGGATGCCCATATTGGCTCCTACATATTCTACGAAGATCTTTATCGGTCGAACCTCTATGTCAAGGATTCAGTTAATCCCGTATGCTGTTCCCTTTGTTCTTCGGTATGTTACTTGCCCGAGATTCGATCGTCGGTATCTCTATACCTAGTTCAATCTCGTTACTGGCAAGTCTCTTTACTCGTTCCGTAATACAAGATCTCGTGGCTAACACTTTAGTCACATTGCTTGCAAGGCTCATTGTGATGTTGTATTACCGAGTGGGCCCTGAGATACCTCTCCGTCACACGGAGTAACAAATCCCAGTCTTGATCCATGCCAACCCAACAGACATCCTCGGAGATACCTGTAGAGCACCTTTATAGTCACCCAGTTACGTTGCGACGTTTGATACACACAAGGTACTCCTCCGATGTCAGGGAGTTGCATGATCTCATGGTCATAGGAACAGATACTTGACATGCAGAAAACAATAGCAATAAACTGACACGATTATATGCTACGTTTATAGTTTGGGTCTTGTCCATCACATCATTCTCCTAATGATGTGATCCCGTTATCAAATGACATCTCATGTCTATGGCTAGGAAACCTTTAACCATCTTTGATCAACGAGCTAGTTAACTAGAGGCATACTAGGGACACGGTGTTGTCTATGTACCCACACATGTATTTGAGTTACCAATCAATACAATTATAGCATGGATAATAAACGATTATCATGAACAAGGAAATATAATAATAACCAATTTATTATTGCCTCTAGGGCATATTTCCAACAAAAACCTCATATGTTATTCTACAACTAACTCAAATATATCCCTATGTAAAAATCCTCGGGAAGCATACAAGCCGCTAACCGCTTGATTGTGATACTACAAATCCAAGTGTTCAACTAATGTATCCAAGGTCTAAGATGTTGCATCTCTATGCTAACGAAATGCATAGTATACCAATCCAAGATATTGTTTCCTTCCTACGAATCTGATTAACCCGTCTACTAATCCCATCTAGCACCGCATGATTTATCACTTCTACAAAATCCAACTTTGATGGAGTTCCACATAATCTTCTAGAGTTCCTATAATCCCTGAATCCTTGAAAGGACTATCTTATCGTAGTACATCCACCAATTTCCATCATGCCGATCTAGTAAACTCCAAGGTTAGGTGCATATAGAACCCTGAATCACATCGGACAACAATCTAGTGTTTCTAGTTTATCTCCCACCGAGAAATATGGTATCAAGATCAAGATCATCAGACTAAGTCCAAATTACTCCGAACCATGTAGTCTTGCTTAAGACCATCACTCTATTAGGATTACCTATTTAAGTCCAAATCTCAATCCACTAAGAATTCCTACTTGTTACTCCGAGAATCTCAGCTTGTGATCATAATTGTCCTACTAAATCCAATTTGCTCAAGGGAGAAGTAAGTTATGCTACTCTATCAACTTTGGTCCACCAAGTTCACCAATTGTCATGAGAATCCCGTAATCCACCAAAGGTCTTAGCTATATCCTCAAGACACCCATTATAGTCGTATCAAACCATTTGTCACTTAGTCATATATCCTCAAACAATCTCCCTATGGCATCAGTTCCGGTGTTGTCTTAAGGATGAAAGGTGTTTGTTCACTATGATCACCAGTTCCACAATGAACCCAGTGCTAAGCAGGGGCTACTGAAGCTCAACAGGTGCTCTGGCAAAATCCGTGTATTAAACACGTGATCAGAGGCTTGTGCTGGGGGAGCTTGTGAGGTCTAGGTTGGGCTAGGGAGGGGTTTCCAATCTTGAGGGAAAAGCATAACTCTACGGGGTGGCATCTGGTTGAGTACGTTGTAGTCGAAGTCTTCAGTGTCAGTTGCTTGCCGAGGTGGATCCTTGGTGCATCTTGTCTTGTCGGTCTTCAGTTGACGAGAGGGGGAAGAGGGAAGGTAGCATAAAGGAGAGTGCCTAAGGGGGTGGTATAGTGCAAGTGCAATGAAGCTAGTGCTGAAAAGGTCAAATACAAACATTAAGGTAAGGTAGGTGATGTAGTCGCGTACTTGTTGCCTAGGGCAAGAGTGCGACTTTCACCAAAGCACAAACAAGCAAAAACAAGCAACACACAATTATGGTTCTATCTGAACCATCATACGGACTTGACTTCGCATAGGGGACACACGACCTATCCTACCCTAGGAGTTCTCGGACTCGGTAGTCGTGCTTGCTTCGTGTCTTGGAGAGGAGTCCGCTCGATCTTCTGAGTCTTCTTCAGGTGTTGCTAAGTCTCTTGTTGTTGTTTGTTGAAACGATCTGGGTTGTTCCTAAAGAGTCCTTGACAACTTCGCGTCTGGTGAGTTGATGACGAAGGTGATTCTTCACAGCTGTTCTTGACATGGTCTTCTGGTGTCTTCGTAATCGTGACAATGCCTTCTTGTCTTCTGAGACGTCAAGGGTTCCAGGTAGGCAATCTTTTATGCAATGACATTAACAAGGCATGGTAGAGGTCCATCCTATCAGTTACGTTGAGGACAACGTCGTCACCAAGAGCGGGGGATGAAGAGAACCGCTTTCCTGCTCACTATGGTGAGGCGGACCAAATGGCAAGGTTCTCATCCACCGGTGGTTGCCGACACAACAACGAAAAGGACAAGGTTGCTCTATTCGCGATGCATATCATGACATTGCATTTCTTGTGCCCTGGTCATCGAAGGCCAATGTGGCATCCTCATGGGGCAGTGTCGAGGGTGTCACCATCTTCCTAGTCTTAATGTCTTCATCCCTCGAGGAGGTATTTTTCGTTGGTATCGTCTCATCGTGTTGTCGCCAACTTGTGTTCAAGATATGCGGGCAGAAGTCTGGCAAGGTGGCTTCCTTCCGGTTTACCCACGAGGATCTCAAGTTATCCAGTGGTCAGGGACATAAGGATACTAACGACCATTGCAAAGTTTTGAAAAATCAGACGAGGAGAGTCAATAGATTAGGGGTGGAAGTGCTAAGGCAAAAACCTTTGCTTCCTTTGAAAATTTAGCAGACGTGAGAAATATAGAGGTTTTGTAAGTGATTTTGAAGGGTCTGGAAAAATAGTTTTGTCCTAACTAACGTCCATGCTAACTAAGGGCTTCCTACAGTCAGGATGGCTCTGATACCAGCTCTGTGGGGACACCGACTCATAAGTCGTGATCACCGAATGTACGTGCACAGTGATCCCAGAGATCAATGCTCACTGAACACACAGAAACTGAATAACAAGCGTCTTACATCCATTACATACCGGTTTACTCAAATATGGCATTTATGGCCAAGTCTTCATATGGTTGCAGCAGAGATCTTCAACGATAGCGTGAACCCATGCCATCTGCCTTAACCCTACAGGCATTCTGACTGGGAAGCGTCCTAGCTCGCATGTCCATCACCAAGATAATCTTCATCATAACCTGGTCTTTCATGCCTGGCCAATAAAATAACCAGTGGCAAGCCAATGAGTACTCTGAATGTACTCGCAAGCAACCCATGTTTGGAACAAGGTTCAACAGAGCATGATATAGCACTAAGTAGGTAAGTTTTGCAGAAAGCCAATTTTGAGTGCAATGACATGATCAAATAACTTATGTAAGCATGCATCAACAGTTTGCAGATATCCATATGAACAAGACACAGTTATCATCATAAGCAAGGGTTGAACATCTCATGTTCATCATCATGCCAAGTCATCGGACTTAGCTCAAGAACCATCTTTATCACCAACACACACACACACACCAAGTTTTGTGAAAACATCTGGACGTAGTTTCAGCAGCACCACCCAACTGTCCATGACCGTGGACACGGCTATTCGAATAGTTTTACACTCTGCAGAGGTTGCACACTTTACCCACAAGACTCGGGGAACTTCCGTGTCATCCACGGCTCGCTGTATATTACATACCCGAGGTAAGCACCCGAACAATGCCTTTCCCCTAGTGATACTAAACAAAGAGTCCACTCGTTGGTGCCATCCCTCCTGATGTACATCACACGTATCATCCATGAGGGCACGCAACGGTGTGCCCGGTGCCTATAAAGACAGCGCATGGTCGCCCTACCAGGCATGACCCCGTATCGAGAGTGACCTTATCACTCCTGCCACTAGTAATGCGGGCTCTATGCTAGTACCCACCAAGGTAATCAACAAAGCCCCTTCCCATATAGGGGTAGAGTGGTTGTACATGTAAGGTTGGGACGGTCGACAAATCTTAAATCTAATCCGTTTTCGAAAACACACACACTCACTTGCTCCGGTACAGCACTTCTTTATCAAGTGGTTACCTAGCTCAACATCATCTCCCTCGGGCATTAGTGGCACCCGACGGGGTTTTCGAAAGTATTTGAAAACACTTTTGTTCCCAACACCATGCATATTCCTGTTCCCACTTGCGTAGCATCTACTAAGCATCCTATCTACTCCCACCCGCATAACCCTCATAAGGAGGTAGGGTCATGCACGATACAGCTATCAACAAGAAAGTATCGGAGGCATCCCACCAAAGGGGGGGGGAATACGTCACACACATGATCAACATCATGGAAATAAGTGCTATATGCCATGCAAATAAAAGGGTTCATAGTCATGGTCAAAGGGCTGCTTGCCTGGCTTAACAACGTCTTCGAGGTCTTCACACGCTTCTCGTCCACTCTGGGCACTTCGTCTACTTCGTCAAGTATCGCCGGAAACAACCGCAATAAGCAACACAACAAGCAGAAAATAAAAGTGCTCTATAAATAGGAGTTTTATTTTCCTTGGACACCTCTGGCCATAAGAAAAATAACCAAAGAGGTTTTATTGGATGTGGGTCAAGGGGGAGTTTTGAATAGTGGAAACGAAGGAAATGATGATCCTATAAGGTGCCCACAGGAAACATTTTTATAAAAAAAGAGTGGATGGACCCAACAGTTAGGGAATGATTTCAGAAGATTTTAGGAAGTATTTTCACTGGATTTGGAGTTACTATGGATATTCTAGAGATTTAACAAGTGGTCCATGTATGAAGAATTATCTCAATAATATTGATTGCAGATGGGGTGCAAGCAAAAATTCTCATCAATTAGAGCATGAATTTATATACACCTAGGAATTTGAATCACTCCATTTGGAGTTGATATGAAGGCTCTAGGATTTTTGCAATGAGGGGTTTTTATAGCTCAGATTTGAATTTGAACTTGAACAGTACAAAAACTAGTGGTGCAAAAATATGGAAGTTGCACCAAATAATAGTTAGCATTTTTAGGAGAATATAGAAATTTGAATCATCAAGTTTGAAGCTAAAATGAATTTAATATGGATTTTACAAGTTTCTGTAAAAACAGAAAATGGAAAAAGCTTACCCATTGGGCTAAAGTGCGCGCAGTGCGCTAGATAGCGACTGGGCCGGCCCAGCAGCCTTAGCCGCGCGGGAGCCGGTGACGCCGATGGCGTATTCATGGGAATACGCTTTCCCGCTGTGGAAACGGCTTCGGGCTGAGTCCGCTTCCACTTAAAGGGGCAGACCCACCCGTCAACCTCGTCGGCCGGCCGACAGGCGGGGCCCGCTGGCAGGCTCATCCCCCACCTCCCGCTCGACCGGGGGAGAGGCAGGGGAGGTAGGGCCGACGCGTGTCGGCGAGCGTCCCGGTGGCTCCGGTCACCTCCGGCGATGTTCCCGCCACCGGCGCGCTCGGGGCGACGAGCCGCACCTCCCTGGGTGCCGCCCGACCACCGAGGAGGGACGCAGGGGCGAGGGTGTGGACGACCGAAGAGGCGGGCTGCCGGCGAGGGAGGGCGAGGCGCCATGGCCACTGGAAGGAGGGAGCGGAGCACGAGGGCCTCGCTGCGGTGAGGTGGGGTCACCGGAGTAGCTAGAGGCGAGGGAGAGCTTGATGGGGATTCAAATTTTTGGGCCGAAGCCGCCGGAGTTGTTTCGGTCATGAACGAAGATGCAGGGCGAGGGAGGACGAGTGGATGGTCCAGGAGGGGTCTAGGAGGGAGTGAGAGCTAGAGGGGATAAGTGGGGGGCTCGGGGGAAGGTCTATGCAGGAGGACGACGAAGGGAGAGCTCGAGTGCGCCTCGGATGCCCTCGGGCGCGGCGAGCACGCACGTCAGAGCTGCCTTGGATGCATCCTGGTGTCGGGGAGGGGTGTGGGGAGGCCGAGGGAATATGCCCGGCGCGCGGGGACACGCTACTAAGGCCAGTCGCGGGCTACAGGACAATGTTTGACTGCAGAGCGCCGTTTCTGCATGCCAATAGCTTGGTCACCACGCCAACTCTTGTCCAGATAATGCTTTTGGTCGGCCAAACATGTCTAGCGTGTGAGGCACGCATGCAGGAGAGCACTGGTGAAGTCTCAATGTAAAAGGAGTTGGGTGAGGCTGGTTTCAACTGCAGGTAAGTTTGCAGCAACAAACTTCGGAGTTATATCAGGGGCTTCTAATGGAGAGCATTAGGGAAAAGACCTTGTCTAGTGTTCATGGGAATGGAGGTACAACATGACCACCAATTTTTAGCTCAGGGAGACAAGTTTGTAGGGTACTTGTAGTTCAAGGCCACAATTACTGCCATAAACTAAGTTCAGATGGTTTGCTCATATTTTCCACATGAGCATGCCATCTTTGGGCGTGCCAAGGTGCATTAGTATGCAAATGATTTTGTAGAAAAGTTTGGGGAGAATTTCTTGAACAGAATAGTGGGAGAGAGGAGAGAGAGGTGCTGTTCTGGTAAAAAGAGGGAAAGAATAAGGGAGTTACCCCCCAAATTATTGAGCAGAGGCTATGGAAAGGTTACTGGGGGTAGAAGGGGGCTATCCCATGCTGTGGTAAAAAGTTAGAGAGAAGGAGAATCTTTTTGGGCCCACTTTGCTTGTCCACAAGCTTATGGCTGAAGGTGTTTGATGCTGTTCTAGGGCACCTAGGGGTATCCAATGGCCCTGAGATTTATCAGGGGTAAATGGTGAGTCCAATTGGTCCTGATAACAAGTTTTGATGTGATTTGAAGAAAGTTTGCAATGTAAACTTGGTAAACCCTATGATTCAATAGAATCAGGTTTCTGTAGATCCAGTTTGGTTAAACTAATCTCCTTGATGCACAACTTGGTGTAACATCATTATTTTGGTATTAGTACATGACCACAAGGTTTGGGGTCAATAGGAGAAACTTCACAATGTAAAGTTGTTCAAATTTGATTCTGGACAGAGAGGGTATTGGAATAATTTAGTGAAGCAAAACAATTGAGATTGAGATGAAACTTGGTAAGATGATCAAATATTTCATATGTGACATGATAGAATTTTCCTAGAATTATTTGAGAATATTTCTTATAGAAATATTTCAAATGCTTGATTTAAGCAGAAAGGGTTTTGGAGGGTTTTGTTCAATATTTTGAACATGACCATGTGTTGAAACTCTTATATATGGAAAATATGTGTCCACTGAGTTTCCCTAAATTTTCTCAAATATTTTGAAAGCATAAAAATAATTTTTCTTAATAAAAGACTATTTCTCTCCTTAAGAAAAGCCTTTAAATAAAGTAATAAAATTATCTTTAAAAATAATATTTTGTGGTTTTGGGGAGTTATATATTGTAGGTTCCAAATAAATCCTTTGGGGAAAAACAATCCACCCAATTTGAGGACTTGTAGTACAAACCTCAATTCAGGGGTTTTTGAAAACCTAAATTGAATAAAGCCTTTTTTGTCAAAATAAATTTTGATAAAAATAGTTTTAGGTCCTATACACATGGCATGATCATTGGACAAGAGTTTAGATCAATGAAAAGAGTTTTGAGAGTAGGAGGGTGTTTTATGAATATAGAGCACCAGCAAGCAATCAAACAAGCAAGCAAATAGCACACAAGTCAAGCATCACAAGCACTCAAATTTTTTTAATTGGCCCTAATTTTTGAGCTATGTTAGCTTGGACAGAAGAGGCAAAACACAAGGTGTGACACTATCAGGTTCGCGACACGTCGGGCGGTCTTGCTGGACTTGTTTTACCTTTCTTGAATGTATTGTGCACGGGATTCCGAGGATACTTCGGGGTCTCTCGAGGTTGAGGTTTTCCAACGGATTTCAGAGGATACTACGGGCTATCTCGTGGTTGAGGTTATCCATGCAGCTTGTGGTTAGCTTGTGATGGATGAGTTGGAGCACCCCTGCAGGGTTAAATCTTTCAGAAAGCCGTGCCCGCGGTTATGTGGCAACTTGGAAATTGTTTGACATCCAGTTATAGTAAACTTGAAGTAAATTCAAATAAAATACCCCAACCATGTGCGTAACCATGATCGTCTCTTTTTGAGGGAGTCGGAAAGAGAACACGGTGGGGTTATGTTTGACTCGTAGGTAGGTGTTCAGGATCACTTATTGATCATAACTTGTTCTCGCCCGAAATGTGTATTTCCTCATCTTACTATTGTACTCATAAGTTTGCCACTCAAATAAATGCTTAGTGCTGCTGCAAACCTCACCACTTAACCATACCTTACCCACCAGCTTACATAGTCTCGGTACCCGGGTTAATGAGATTGCTGAGTCCCCGTGGCTCACAGATTACAACAACAATACAGGTACAGGTACTGATGAGTTCGTTCCAGGTTATCCAGTGGGAGTTCAACGAGGAGCGTGGGCGTAATTACATGACTTACTCGGACGACTAGGGGAGCTACTTGGTCATCTTCCTAGGCATAGCGAGATAGATATCATTTGCTTTTGTCATTTTATTTTGTCTGTAGTCGGACCCTGCATTTCTCGATGATTGTATGGAATTGTACTTTAGCTTGTGGCGAGTGTAAGCCCCCCAGGCCTGAGGCGCGCTTGGGTTTGCTTTGGGGCGAAGCCGAAGAAGCCAACCTGAGCGCTGCGGGCCCCAATCGCCTACGGGCCCAACCTGGCATGTGGCGCGTAATGAGATGCAGACGCCTCTGCTCCCCAGAGACGTCGGGAACCGCCCCGAGTCAAGCTGACGCGAAGCCTGCGTGCCGCGCGGGCCATCATTGTCTTCCCCCCTCGGTCCACGCGGATGTGACCCACCGAGGGTAGATGAAGCGACGTGAAGCAGGGCAGCACGCCGACCGAGTCTGGCACGCGGCGCCCGAGGAGCGCACGGTGCCTCCACTTCCCATGACGCCCCATGGGCAGTGGTTGCGCCTATAAACCCGCCCCGCCCGGGGGGGTCTTGCCATCCTGACGCGCCCTCTCGCTTCCCATCCTTCCAAAGATATCTTTCTCATCCTCCTCTCTTCCCTTATCCTCCATGGCGCCTGGTGGGAGTGCAGCAGGTGCGGGGAAGCGCACAGGGTCCTCGGCTACACCGCCGGCCTCTGGAGGATGCGGCAGGGGGCCTTCGAGGCCGGCCCATGCTCGCTGACGCTGGGCCATCATCTGCGAGTAAGTATTCCGTCACCCACCCCTTCTCTTGCAATCACGCCTGACACGCCGGACCTGATTGTTTCCTCCTACCAGAGCGCCTGCGCCCAAGAGGCGTAGGCTCGACGAGCTCTAGGAGGAAGCGGACGCGTTGAGGGCCCAGCTGGCTGACGCTGAGGCCGCCCTCCAGGCCGCGCTCAGGGGCGAGGTAGAGGCCCAGGCGGAGCTGGCGTCCCTCCAGGCCGAGATCAAGGGGGCAGCTAATGCCGTGCAGGCCGCCCAAGACGAGGCGGCGCATGCGAAGATGCTGGAGGCGCAGCGCGCCAAGCAGTACCAGGACATTGCCCTCCGCGCAGTTGGTGCGGTTGGCCGGTTTCTCGAGGAAGTCCCTGCGCTGCCGTGCGCGCACGGCGACGGAGGCAACCTCAACTTCTTCGGCAAGGTGGTGGAGGTGCTGGAGACCGGCGTCTCCCGGGTGGACGAGGACAACGTGTCCAGCGCGCGCGACCTCCTGGACATCGCGCTAACGCGCGTCTTCTCCAACCTGCGCCTCCACGTCCCGAAGCTTGATCTCCCCCGCGTCATGGAGCCGGTGCCTGAGGAGCTCCAGAGGCCCCTCAGGGATGAGGTGCGCCCGCACGTGGAGTCCTTGGTGGAACGGTTCGTCCAAGAGCCTTCCTCCGACGAGGGCGACGACTCCGGCGCGGAGGCGGGCGGGGGTCTGGATGGTGACACGGCTCCTCCGCGTAGGCTTCCCTTGTTTTCTTCTCTGGTCCCTATTACATCAAGCAGCACTTGGCCCCTGAGGGCGTTAAACTTTTGTGTTTTAGCTTCATCTTCCTCCCTCTTCTTTTAAACCGTCGGTTGCTTGTTTTGTGTGACGCGCTCTCGTCTTCTTGCGCGGAGTTTTGTGTCATTGTTGGTGCGGCACCGCGCACTCCCTCGCACCTTCGCTCGTCCCGCTGTGCCGCTGCTCCGCGCCTGGCGCCCTTTGAGAGGTCCGCGAAGGTGTCACACTATACCCGGCGATTACGGCCTGTCGGGGCCTTACGAGGCGAACCCTCCTGAGGGGGAGCGGTGCCGCCCCAAGACCGGGGTTTTACCGTGATGCCTAGAGAGGCTGGATTCCTTCCCTTGCACTACCCTTCCCTGTACTTGGAGCCACAAGAGGCCTGACGGGGGCACGTAGTAAACCGTAGCGCCTGCATTCTCACGTTAGCGTTCCTGTCTCATACTCAGCATTCAGGCTATCATCGGATCAAAAAGTTTCTGCTCTTTATAGTTGGGGTACTTAGCTTGGCGGGCCGTGGCGAGCTCGTGCGTCGTGAGGTGCAGCTGGGGCGTCCAGGGAGCTCGAGGATCCCGCCAGGGAGGGCTTCCTCCTTGCGGGCGGAACGGTTTGGGAGCCATTTTGGCACTCTACGTCGGCGGGGCCCAATCCCGCGCATACCTCGACCGCCGTTGGGGCGTCCGGATCACCAGGATGATAACAAGGGGCGAGGAGCTACGCGATCAGTGACGCTCCTGAGGCGTGTTGCTCAGGAGTCACCCTTGACGCTCAAGCGGCGCTCTACGTCGGCGGGGCCCAATTGCGCGCATACCTTGACCGCCGTTGGGGCGTCCGGATCACCAGGACGAGACCAAGGGGCGAGGGGCTACGTCACCAGTGAGGCTCCTGAGGTGCGTTGCTCAGGAGTCCCCCTTGACACTTGAGTGGCTCCCATACCTTTTTGCCGGTTCCTGCCCCGGGATGTGCCTGAGCCTCCCGAGGCTCCATGTTGCCGCGCCGGGCCGTAGCCGAAGCCCCCGAGCGAGGGTCGACTGCTAAAAGATTGATGCTTCCGAGGCAACAGGCCCTTGCCTACTTGCCCAGAGGCGCCACGTGAGGACCAAGGTGCCAGGGCCTTGGCAAGTCGTGTACACCGTGACCGTGCCACCCCTGCTCGTGGGGTGCGTGAGGGGGAGACTGACAGGTGTCGATTTAGAAAATGAGACTTCAAGACCAGAGAAAGGAATCGCAAAGAGAGAAAATTCCTACCCCTTTTTTTCAATAGAGTTACGAAACTTTCGAGTTTCATTTCAAAAAGTGGCAATCCGAACACAAAAAGGAACAAGCAACAGCCGTGTCCGGCACCTAGGCTAGTCTTCGTCTTTGTTTTCCCCCAGCGCGGAGCAAAGGGCTTCCACTAGGCGTGGGCATAGTCATTGGAGGACAGTGTTATCCGCCAGCGCAGAGCATGGGGCTTCCACTTGGGCGTGGGAAGGAACCCCTCCGCGTCCTCGGGGGGCTCCGGGCGTATACAGCCCACTCATTATTACATGAGAGTGTCACGGCCGAAGATAGCTGGGCAAGCCCCCAGGCGCACGGCCTAGGTGCTCCCAACTCAGTCAAGAGTCATCCCGTGCATGATGGGGATATGTACCTAGGGTAGGGTCACAGGCCTGACCTGCATACCCTACCTAAGGACATCACATCGGAGAACTTAAGGATTACAAGATTACAAGGAAGACTCCGACTGAAATCACCATGGTGTGTGAGTCACTCGACAGCATCCACTCGGAGTCTCCTCCCTCCACTCGACAGTCAACCACTCGGTCGCATGGTTCACTCGGACGACAGCAGTCCAACCGCCAGAGACAATTACCACCGTCATTATGGCTGAAACGGTCGGCCATTAGTACGCCATTAAACCTATCTTTATGACTTGTAACTCCCGGGCAGCGGACTCTATATAAGCCGCCCGGGGCCTCTCATTCGAGGCAACTTCTTCTCCCTCCAGAGACTCATTTCCTCCAACCCTCTCACACACCCTGTAACCCCGTGTTCATACGCAGAGACAAGAACCCTCTCCGGAGGACAGGACGTAGGGCTTATTACTCTTCCGAGAGGGGCCCGAACCTGCTAAAAATACTCGTGTCACCCATATGCATCTCGGTAGATCATGCTCCTTTACCCTACCCCCTTCGTACTGTCGGAGTCGTTCCCACGACAGTTGGCGCCCACCTTGGGGCCTGGCGTCTATCGAGCCATGGTGCAAATGGTTTTTTCTTCAATCTTCGGCAACGGATCAATGACCATCGCCGGAGAAACTTACTGGCCATCATGCCATTATACAAACAAGAGGATCAGGGAAGTATCGATTCCATCTAGTCTTTTTACAATCAATTATTTAACCATGAGTTTGTCTTTTATTCCTGTCGGATCAGACATACAAATACATGGTTGGTCATGAAGCTGAGGAGAAGAGAAAAGGACAGCCCGTTGTATGACGCCGTCGGCAAGCTCCTACACATGGCCACCGGCGCTGTCATCCTTTCGTCTCCAACCTCAGTACAGCCTAGTGCGTACGCGGCCACCGGCGCCGTCCACGTCATCGTTGTCTCCGACCTCTGCACAACTAGTTGCACCTCGTCGGTGACGTCGTCGTTGCGCCTCCTCGCATGGCCGCCGGCACCATCCGCCTCGCCGTCGTCACGCGCGTCCGCCGGCGTCGTTCGCTTCATCATCGTCTTCAACCTTGTCGATTGAGCGCCCACGCACGGCTGTCGACTCCGCCTCGTGTCCTCGACCTCCGCGGTGGAGGCGCAAGCCTGCCGCAGCACAGCCGCGCATCGCTCCTTCCTCCGGCGTCAGTCGCGAATGACGGTCTCGGCAGCGGACGCGCGCTGCAGCGACAACCTACAAAACGGCCACAACCTGCAACTGATAGCCGTTCGGGATCAAACGAGTCAATGCCTCATAAACTCCCTCCCTCATTAAGCCCTTCATCAGGTTACTCGGACAGCCAACAGGCTTATTCCAAAAGCTGACAGGCCCGTCACTCGGACGACCAAACGTCCACGATGACAACTAAAATGTCCAGGTTTATTTCGGTGGCATTTCTATCCAGATGACTAGCGTGCAGGTCCTCGGCCGCCCCGCGCGCCGTCGCTCGATTGGACGCTCCTTCGACAACTGGCAGCTCCGCGCATCGCCACTCGGTCGGACGCTCCATCGACGCTCGGCCGTCCCGCGCGCCGTCACTCGACTGGATGCTCCTTCGACAACTGGCAGCTCCGCGCATCGCCACTCAGTCGGACGCTCCATCGACACTCGGCCGCTCCGTGCACCGTCACTCGACTGGACGCTCCTTCGACAACTGGCAGCTCCGCGCATCGCCACTCCGTCGGACGCTCCATCGACACTCGGCCGCCCCTCGCGCCGTCACTCGACTGGATGCTCCTTCGACAACTGGCAGCTCCGCGCATCGCCACTCCGTCGGACGCTCCATCGACACTCGGCCGCCCCTCGCGCCGTCACTCGACTGGATGCTCCTTCGACAACTGGCAGCTCCGCGCATCGCCATTCAGTCGGACGCTCCTTCGACACTCGGCAGCTCCGCGCATCGTCATTCAGTCGGATGCTCCATCGCCACTCGGCGAGACACGTCTTCGACACTCGACAGCTCCGCGCATCGTCATTCAGTCGGATGCTCCATCGCCACTCAGCGAGACACCTCTTCGTCACTCTACTGGACGCGTCGTCATCACTCGGCAGCTCCGCGCATCGCCATTCAGTCGGACGCTCCATCGTCTCTCGGCAGCTCCGCGCGCCTTCACTCTACGGGACGCGTCGCCTTCACTCGGCAGCTCCGCACATCGTCATTCAGTCGGATGCTCCATCGCCACTCGGCGAGACACGTCTTCGACACTCGACAGCTCCGCGCATCGTCATTCAGTCGGATGCTCCATCGCCACTCGGCGAGACACGTCTTCGACACTCGACCGCTCCGCGCATCGTCATTCAGTCGGATGCTCCATCGCCACTCGGCGAGACACGTCTTCGACACTCGACAGCTCCGCGCATCGTCATTCAGTCGGATGCTCCATCGCCACTCGGCGAGACACGTCTTCGACACTCGACCGCTCCGCGCATCGTCATTCAGTCGGATGCTCCATCGCCACTCGGCGAGACACGTCTTCGACACTCGACAGCTCCGCGCATCGTCATTCAGTCGGATGCTCCATCGCCACTCGGCGAGACACCTCTTCGTCACTCTACTGGACGCGTCGTCATCACTCGGCAGCTCCGCGCATCGCCATTCAGTCGGACGCTCCATCGTCTCTCGGCAGCTCCGCGCGCCTTCACTCTACGGGACGCGTCGCCTTCACTCGGCAGCTCCGCGCATCGCCATTCAGTCGGACGCTCCATCGTCTCGTTGCAGCTCCGCACGCATTCACTCTACGGGACGCGTCGCCTTCACTCGGCAGCTCCGCGCATCGCCATTCAGTCGGACGCTCCTTCGACAACTGGCAGCTCCGCGCATAGCCACTCAGTCGGACGCTCCTTCGACACTCGGCAGCTCCGCGCATCGCCATTCAGTCGGATGCTCCATCGCCACTCGGCGAGACACCTCTTCGTCACTCTACGGGACGCGTTGCCTTCACTCGGCAGCTCCGCGCATCGCCATTCAGTCGGACGCTCCATCGTCTCGTTGCAGCTCCGCACGCATTCACTCTACGGGACGCGTCGCCTTCACTCGGCAGCCCCGCGCGTCGTCAGACAGCTAAGTCATCCTTCACAGACTGCATCCAATTAAATAGTTATTGCATTACCGAGTGTTAAGTAAGTCGCACATGACGTTCGCTCGGAGGCCACGCCACCGAGTGTACCTCTGCGCTCGGTTGCTTATTTTCATTACTCCACTACACTTCCGCTTCATTTGGGTCCAGTACTCAAGCGAGTTCAGTCAGATTCTTCATTCTTTTATTCTTTCGCTGGTCCTGGACCAGCAAACACCTGGCGCACCCAGTGGGTGTATATGGGTGTTATTTATGCAAATCATTTCAGCAAATTCGAAGTATTCCGAGAGATTTTTATGTTGGCCTGTGCTATTTTTCATACACAGGTTACAAGATCACTCGACTCGGCTGCTCTGTGCGCCGTCATTGGGTCGACTCCTCTTCGACGACAAGCTCGACTCAGCCGCCCAAATCATTACCTGGAGTCATCTTCAGGACTGCAAAAGGGTAAAAATGACGCTCCTCTACGGATACACTTGGACTTGGAGATGGCCTGTGCTGGTGTTCCCCCGGGATAATGAGTGGCCTCTCTCCGGAGAGTCAGTCCACGCGCTAGCCTTGCCACTCGGGTTTTCATGGCACGTCCACCTCGGACCACTAGTCTATCTCCTCCGGGAGACATACGAGTGCCACCAAGTTTTTCCTCGCAGTGTCCAACTTTTCTCTCCAGTCGGCAGTTTCAAGACCGAAGTTACATACCGTGCCAAGTGCATGAAGATTCACCTGATTGACCCAGTTCCAGGCTGAACTTATTTACGGTGCCAAGCGCAAGAAGATCCATCAGATTGACTCAACTCAAGATTACAGTTATTTACCATGCCGAGCCCACGAAGATCCAATCCGAATACATGAAGACCCCCTCCGAGTGACGAGCATCCCTCCACTCGGGGGCTTGGCCGCGAATCCGCTTCGCCCAAGTAAAAAACCCCCTCCGAGTGACGAGCATCCCTCCACTCGGGGGCTTGGCCGCGAATCCGCTTCGCCCAAGTAAAAAACTCTTCTGAGTGACGAGCATTCCTCCACTCGGGGGCTTGGCCGCGAATCCGCTTCGCCCAAGTAAAAACCTCCTCCGAGTGACGAGCATCCCTCCACTTGGGGGCTTGGCCGCGAATCCGCTTCGCCCAAGTAAAAACCTCCTCCGAGTGACGAGCATACCTCCACTTGGGGGCTTGGCCGCGAATCCGCTTCGCCCAAGTAAAAAACCTCCTCCGAGTGACGAGCATCCTTCCACTCGGGGGCTTGACCGCGAATCCGCTTCGCCCAAGTAAAAACCTCCTCCGAGTGACGAGCATTCCTCCACTCGGGGGCTTGGCCGCGAATCCGCTTCGCCCAAGTAAAAACCTCCTCCGAGTGACGAGCATCCCTCCACTCGGGGGCTTGGCCGCGAATCCGCTTCGCCCAAGTAAAAAACTCTTCTGAGTGACGAGCATTCCTCCACTCGGGGGCTTGGCCGCGAATCCGCTTCGCCCAAGTAAAAACCTCCTCCGAGTGACGAGCATCCCTCCACTTGGGGGCTTGGCCGCGAATCCGCTTCGCCCAAGTAAAAACCTCCTCCGAGTGACGAGCATCCCTCCACTTGGGGGCTTGGCCGCGAATCCGCTTCGCCCAAGTAAAAAACCTCCTCCGAGTGACGAGCATCCTTCCACTCGGGGGCTTGACCGCGAATCCGCTTCGCCCAAGTAAAAACCTCCTCCGAGTGACGAGCATTCCTCCACTCGGGGGCTTGGCCGCGAATCCGCTTCGCCCAAGTAAAAACCTCCTCCGAGTGACGAGCATCCCTCCACTCGGGGGCTTGGCCGCGAATCCGCTTCGCCCAAGTAAAAAACCTACTCCGAGTGACGAGCGTCCCTCCACTCGAGGGCTTGGCCGCGAATCCGCTTCGCCCAAGTAAAAACCTCCTCCGAGTGACGAGCGTCCCTCCACTCGGGGGCTTGGCCGCGAATCCGCGTCGCCCAAGTAAAAACCTCCTCCGAGTGACGAGCATCCCTCCACTCGGGGGCTTGGCCGCGAATCCGCTTCGCCCAAGTAAAAACCTACTCCGAGTGACGAGCACCTCTCACTCGGAGACTTAGCCGCGAGTCGGACCCCGTTTAAGATTCGCCTAGGTTCAAACTTCTTCTGAGTAATGAGCATCCATCTCCCTCGGAAACCAAACAAACGTAAAGGATTGAAAAGCAAACATGCAAACATTGTCTCTATCAGACCCCCGCCGATGCAAGCACTCGACGGCGGTCTCGGGGACTACACCCAGTGGGTGCACTCAGCGTGCCCCCACTGGACCTACAATCAAAACAAATCTAAGACCCCTGCCGATGACTCCGCGCATCGCAATTCAGTCGGACGCTCCATCGTCACTCGGCAGCTCCGCGCATCGCCATTCAGTCGGACGCTCCTTCGACACTCGGCAGCTCCGCGCATCGCCATTCAGTCGGACGCTCCTTCGACACTCGACAGCTCCGCGCATCGCCATTCAGTCGGACGCTCCTTCGACACTCGGCAGCTCCCCGCATCGCAATTCAGTCGGACGCTCCATCGTCACTCGGCAGCTCCCCGCATCGCAATTCAGTCGGACGCTCCATCGTCACTCGGCAGCCCCGTGCGCCGTCACTCAACTGGACGCTCCTTCGACACTCGGCAGCTCCGGGCAGCGCCATTCAGTCGGACACTCCTTCGACACTCGGCAGCTCCACGCATCGCCATTCAGTCGGACGCTCCTTCGACACTCGGCCGCCCCGCGCGCCGTCATACTACTGGACGCGTCTTCATCGCCACTAAGTCGGACGCTCCATCGTCACTCGACCGCCCCGCGCGCCGTCATACTACTGGACGCGTCTTCATCGCCATCCAGTCGGACGCTCCTTCGACACTCGGCAGCTCCCCGCATCGCAATTCAGTCGGACGCTCCATCGTCACTCGGCAGCTCCGCGCGCCGTCACTCAACTGGACGCTCCTTCGACACTCGACAGCTCCGGGCAGCGCCATTCAGTCGGACGCTCCTTCGACACTCGGCAGCTCCACGCATCGCCATTCAGTCGGACGCTCCATCGTCACTCGGCAGCTCCGCGCGCCGCCACTCAACTGGACGCTCCTTCGACACTCGGCAGCTCTGCGCATCGCCACTCAGTCGGACGCTCCATCGTCACTCGACCGCCCCGCGCGCCGTCGTACTACTGGACGCGTCTTCATCGCCACTCAGTCGGACGCTCCATCGTCACTCGACCGCCCCGCGCGCCGTCGTACTACTGGACGCGTCTTCATCGCCACTCAGTCGGACGCTCCATCGTCACTCGACCGCCCCGCGCGCCGTCATACTACGGGACGCGTCTTCATCGCTACTCAGTCGGACGCTCCATCGTCACTCGACCGCCCCGCGCGCCGTCGTACTACCGGACGCGTCTTCATCGCCACTCCGTCGGACGCTCCATCGTCACTCGACCGCCCCGCGCGCCGTCGTACTACCGGACGCGTCTTCATCGCCACTCCGTCGGACGCTCCATCGTCACTCGACCGCCCCGCGCGCCGTCGTACTACGGGACGCGCCTCCATCGCCACTCAGTCGGACGCTCCATCGTCACTCGACCGCCCCGCGCGCCGTCGTACTACCGGACGCGTCTTCATCGCCACTCCGTCGGACGCTCCATCGTCACTCGACCGCCCCGCGCGCCGTCGTACTACCGGACGCGTCTTCATCGCCACTCCGTCGGACGCTCCATCGTCATTCGACCGCCCCGCGCGCCGTCGTACTACTGGACGCGCCTCCATCGCCACTCAGTCGGACGCTCCATCGTCACTCGACCGCCCCGCGCGCCGTCGTACTACTGGACGCGCCTCCATCGCCACTCAGTCGGACGCTCCATCGTCACTCGATCGCCCCGCGCGCCGTCGTACTACTGGACGCGTCTTCATCGCCACTCAGTCGGACGCTCCATCGTCACTCGACCGCCCCGCGAGCCGTCGTACTACTGGACGCGTCTTCGTCACTCGGTAACTCCGCACACCGACACTCAGTCGGACGCTCCATCGTCACTCGGCCACCCCGCGCGCCGTCACTCTACCGGACACGCCTTCGTCGCTCGGCAGCTCCGCATATCAAGACAGAATCGATCAGGGTGAATGACAAAGACCCCAATCAACGAAGACTTCTATGAAGCCCAACAATGCATTCGGAATTTTTGTGTCATATTAGAACCTGCATCGATCCCTTTTTTCACTCAAACCCTGATCAATTCGGGGACTAATGATGGGGATATGTACCTAGGGTAGGGTCACAGGCCTGACCTGCATACCCTACCTAAGGACATCACATCGGAGAACTTAAGGATTACAAGATTACAAGGAAGACTCCGACTGAAATCACCATGGTGTGTGAGTCACTCGACAGCATCCACTCGGAGTCTCCTCCCTCCACTCGACAGTCAACCACTCGGTCGCATGGTTCACTCGGACGACAGCAGTCCAACCGCCAGAGACAATTACCACCGTCATTATGGCTGAAACGGTCGGCCATTAGTACGCCATTAAACCTATCTTTATGACTTGTAACTCCCGGGCAGCGGACTCTATATAAGCCGCCCGGGGCCTCTCATTCGAGGCAACTTCTTCTCCCTCCAGAGACTCATTTCCTCCAACCCTCTCACACACCCTGTAACCCCGTGTTCATACGCAGAGACAAGAACCCTCTCCGGAGGACAGGACGTAGGGCTTATTACTCTTCCGAGAGGGGCCCGAACCTGCTAAAAATACTCGTGTCACCCATATGCATCTCGGTAGATCATGCTCCTTTACCCTACCCCCTTCGTACTGTCGGAGTCGTTCCCACGACAGTGCATTTCTGCGCGGTTGCGCGCCCCTACAGCCCAAACCGGAGTGCATTGTTCCCCGCGTAGCCGTGGGATTGCGCTCCCGCGGCCCAAACATGAGCACAATGCACCCAGCGCAGCCATAGGGGTGTTGTGTCGGTGAAGCCGCCTCGTGACGCGTCAGGACACCGGCCAGACCACGACCCAACGACCTCGCGAGGCCCTGCCTCCTGAGGGCTGCGCCGGCGCCCCCGTTTCCACGCGTGGCCCACGCTGCTTGTATTCTGCCGATCCCCCTAGGCGGTAGCCCCTGCGGCCCAGAGGGCTCGGCTGCGTGCTGCTTGCTCGCGTGGGCAGCGGCTGTGCCGCGCCCCCGCGCATCCCGGGACGCCCCCTTGCTTGCACCAACCTGGCCCGGTGCCCCCTCAGTGGAAGCCCCAGGCCCGGCTTGGAAAAGGGCGTTTGGGACATCTCCCTACTCTGGGAGGGTGCTGGCACTCGCGGGGGGCGCGCGATCCACGGCGCCATCCGTAGGTATGACACAGCTCGAAACATAGGCCTCTGTGTAAAGGCCTTGGCTTCCTCCTGAACCGTCTCCGCGCGCCCCATGGGTAGCCTCCCTGGGCGGCAAGGCGATGCCTCCCTGGATGCGCGGCCCACAGACCCTCCTGCGACGAGCCTCCGCCTGAAGCTGCTTACCTCTGCCGTCGCCGCGAGGTTGGTCGCACGTGTCTTGACGTGGGTTGCCTCCCTGGTTATCCACCGCGCCTCCGTTATGGTTACCTGCCTGCCCGGAAGCCTGAGCCGTCTGGTCCCTGTGCCGGTCGGCGCGCTCGTGCCGGGACGATCAAGGCTGTTGATGATCCACCGGGGTATGAGTGCGCGCGTTGAGGCGCGCACGGAGTGTCCCGTCACCTTCTTCGAAGGCACCACTGGCGGGGTAGGACGGCGCCCCGAAGCGGAACACTGGGATCCGGAGGAGAAGGAGCACAGCGTGTGGCAGGCCATGCCCGGGCTCACCCGGGCATGGGGCGGGCACGCCATCTGCCGATGAGGTGAGCGGTACGGCGAGCGAGCCCCTGGCGCCTAGTGTCGGGGATCGAGAAGAGTGGTGCGGAACCCAGGCCCTCCTCGCAACACTACTAGGAAAAACCTTATCGGCAGGACACTGTTAGTAGCGCTGGAAAATAACAATCGCTGCTGGTAATAAGCAGTAGCGCTGTCTTGTGGAAGCGCTACAAGTAAATGCTTAGCAGTAGTGCTCGAAACATAAAGAGCGCTACTGCTAAGCGGGACCCGACGAGCCCACCGCCACTATTTGTAGTAGCAGCGCTCCCCGCAAAAAAGCGCTACTGATAAAATCTTATCGGTAGCGCGCTTTTACAAAAGCGCTACAGCTAATGTATCCTATCCTCTTCCCCTCGCCCGCATTGCTCACTCTCCCCTGCACACACACACACTCTCTCTCTCGCTCGCCACGCCGTCGCCCCCGTTGCCGCGCCGCCGTCTCCTCCATTGTGGTAGGCCTCCTCCTCGCTCCCACCCTCGTCTCACCCTCCTCCCCCGGCCCTCACCCTCCTCCCCCGGCCCTCACCCTTCTCCCCCGACCCTCACCCTCCTTCCTTCGGCCACCGCCTCCTCCTCCTCCTCCGGCCACCGCCCCTTCTCCTCCTCTGGCCACTTCCCTCCCTCCCTCCTCCCTCCCTCCATCCCTCCCTCCCTCCCTCCCACCCTCTTCCTCTGACCCTCTCCCTCCATCCCTCCCTCCCTCCCCTATTGCATTGAATTTAGTTTTAGTAACTAGCTAGGGTTAGAACTAGGATGGATGGATAGATGTTAGTGTTAGAACTAGGATAGTTTTAGTATTTTCTTGAAATGAAAATGTGAAATAGGATTTTTTTGAAATGAAAATGTGAAATAGGATTTTTTTTCAAATGAAAACTGGCCCTATATAATTGTGCCCAAGTGCCCAAATGATCCGAGTGGCCTATGTTGCGTCGGAATGTTGATTCATTTCCATTCCGGTGAATTTCATGCGCTCGATATGTCCACTTTTTAGCAAAGGTCATGTCGAAATTTTGGCATGACTTGTGCTAGAAAGTAGGCATATCGAGTGCCGGGATTTGCTGGGAAACGGCATTCCGGAAAACCGAGTCAAAAATGAGTCTAAAATGAGTTTAACAAATTAAGCATTTCTGAAATAGCAAAACATTAAACGATAAGAAAATGTTCTCATAGGAATTTGTCTCGACGTCGATGATGCCTGGCCCGCACCCTCGTCGTCGTCGAGTCGGCGTCGACATCCTTGAGAGGCGCGATGTCCGGGACTGGGCTCCGCCGGGCTGGCACTGGGATGTGCTACCTTCCCAGGCTCGGAGCTTGGTGAGGAATCCTGGTCTTGTCGTCGGCCCGGAGCTTCTTTGGTGGCGGTCGCGTGGGCTACTTTCGGTGCAGAGGCAGTGGGCCCCCGCGGAGGTGGTACGTCGCCGTGTCAGGGAGGAGGACGAGCACGTCCGTCGCTACATGGCGGCGTTGGACGCCAGGTTCTCCAATACCTAGTAGGTTCTTCAGGGATCTCACCCGAGTTATGATCCGGTGATGGTTCCTTATCTTTGGGTGTCCACCGTCAGCGACTTAGAGACCGCTAGTGAACCGAGTTCACCGTCCTCCACTTTGGATTCTAGGATATTCGATCTGTATTAGTGATCTTATATGATAATATTCGAGATGTATTAGTTAATATTTGATGATTCATTATTAACTGGATTAGTAATATTATATTCGAGTTCATTATAAATGTATTAGTGATATTATATTCGAGTTCATTATAATTGTATTAGTGATATTATATTGTTATAATGCGTGTGTGACTTTCGGTCTGTCGTTGCTCCTTGTATGACTTTCATGTGTGTTCTTGATGGAGGAATCCCGACTATTGTAGTGGGGGGCGTTTCTTCCTCTTCTCATCTTGCGATATATACCTCGGTATAATGCGCAAGGAGAGAAGAGGGAATACGCCCATCACCGACGGTCGAACTATTAGTGTGAGAGAGTGTCCACCAATATATATACCACCATATCAGTGTGAGAGAGTGCGGACCAACACACCATGAGACATGAGAGTTATTTAAGGAAAGCCTCGACGGACCGAAAGTCAACCGATATTCAATTAGGTCTATTTGGACATGTGTGTATGTTATTGCTCAATATGTCTTACATTAGCAATGGTCATGCCGTACTTTTTGAATCATGAACACATGAAATGTCGTCGTCTGATGACGACGATAGGATCCAAGTGTGTGAACTCTGCAGTGAAGATAAGGGTCTTTGCGACCAGCCTGGGCTGCGAGACGGCAGGTTCTTCACCATGAAGCTTTATGAGGACTTCGATATTTCTACGGTACGCAACGATGACAACTGTTTTTTCGTAATTAAGCATGACTTCTGTTTCTTTGCTTCAACGTGTAATTTTTGTTTTATACAATTCGACTAGTTCATCCCCTGTCATGCAAGACGATATTTCTTGGAGAGGCTCGGTTTCGAAGAGCACGAGAGTTTCGAGACGAGGACAACCAACCTGAGGACTAAACATGGTCACACATTTCTGGTCAAAGTAATGAATGCAGAGAATAACACAGAATTAGGATGCTCAAATTGGGAAGCTCTTTGCAAGGCATATGGATTTAAGGAGGATATGGAAATAACCTTCGATCTTCGTCCTGAAGATCATATTGAAGGTAACATCGACATTTGGGTGGATGTCGATATGCTTCCTGTTTTACCTCCATGTGAGTTTATCAACCATGCATATTTTTCAAGTAATTTGCATTCTATTTTTAAAAATAGTTGGTGTTCATCCATACTAAATTTGTTAATTTATAATTTACAGCTTATTTCGTTTCTTCGAGTGAAACACAGAAAATAATTGACACGACATACTACACTTATGGATCACAACTAACTTGGGAGGAGAAGGGTGATCTTATCAACTTTGTTATTGGTGTCCTAGTTGGTAGGGAGATCTTCCCGTATAATTTGGGAACTGGCCCAAATTATACATTGTACAGGACACTAGTGCATAGGTTGAGGGCGGATGACATTCGCCGAAATATCTTGGTAAGAGTTGCTAATTAAGCACACTACTATTGCATAAATGGTATTGATTACATTGCTAACTAGGCTACTATTATGTTCTTCAACAGAAACTGCCAAATGAAGTTGTGCCTGTGTTGATGCAACCTGAAGGTAATATGACAATTAAAAGCCCCTTCCAGCCCGAGTTCTCTTTTGCATACTCGACTGAGTGCAAACCACCAAGACGGCTCCAAATTGAAGCATGGGGACAAATAAAGAAGGATCGCAAGCCACAAGTTGGAGACCGTTGGATCTCTTTGCTTCATCATGGAGACATAGGTGTTATTCTGTTTTATGTCATTTTACCTAGGAGGGACGACTAGGTCCTATGAGAGAGAAGTTTAGTTAACTTGTATGATCGATTAGGATGATTACTATTATGATGTTTTTCTGTTTTATGAGATTTTAACTTGATATGATTAAGATAATGATGAGTTGTTAGATGAGTAAGATGATGTTGAGTTATATGACATATATTTGATTAAGGTGGATGGATGCAAGTGATCATGTTGAGTTAGAGGAAAATATGATGTTGCGATGCAACATCATATTTTCCTCTAACTCAACATGATCACTTGCATCCATGCATTTTAATCTAAATGTAGTTGTTGGCACAATAATTATTACTGTATAGAGCATGCACAAATACGTAGAGGGGAATGTAATTTGTGAAAGCAGGAATACTAGCAGCAGCGCTGGAAGGTATCTAGCGGCAGCGCTAGATTAACAGCAACGCTTGCCATTCTGCAGCGCTACAGATAGTTAGCAGTAGCGCTGGTCAGTGCAGCGCTACTGGTAACAATGCTTAGCAGTAGCGCTGCACTAACCAGCGCTACTACTACCACTTAGCTGTAGCGAGATAGAAGTAGCGCTGGACCCAGCGCTACTGCTATAGGTATTTCAAGCGCTACTAGTAGGCTTTCTCCTAGTAGTGCAACGACCAACTCGGCGATGTGGTCGGCCCAGGCGTCGAATGATGGCGAAGCAGCTCACTCGCCATCAGCAGTGCGTCATGCGCGTTGAGGTCTCCCACGTGGGTACTGGGTGATGTCGGTCCCGTGGGCGCCGCCCGCCCGCCGCGCACCTGGCCGGCACGGGCAGCGACGGCGGTGGAGACGACGCTGGTGGCCTGGTAACGACCGCCCAGCACCGAGCTGCCAGGGCGTGTGTCATGGGTAGCAGCGGCGAGGTTGGTGAAGGTGGATCCGCCGGGGCCGAAGGAAGCTCGCCGGGCGTCGGCCATCGACACGACGAAGCGGAGAAGAAGCGAAGCTTGTAGAAGACTCCGACACACCCCCTACCTGGCACGCCAAATGTCGGATTTCGGGCTCCGCAAAACCCAAAGAGGTTCGAACTCAGGAGCATGTGCGAAGATCCCCACGAGCTTTGACCCCAAGCTCGCAACTTCACCGCCTAGCCTGACGAACTCACTCGATTGCGGGGAAGAAGATTAGCACACGAGGATTTACCCAGGTTCGGGCCGCTGCGAAGCGTAAAACCCTACTCCTGCTTTTTGGTGGATTGCCTCATGAGGAGGTTGGTGGATGAACTAGTACAATGGTGTGTCACCTCGCGAGGGTGCTCGGGTGGTGTTTTTTCTCCCCTCCCTTCGGAGCAGCCTAGCCTCTATTTATAGTGGCCCGGGTCCTCTTCCCTTATCGCAAAGGCGGGAAGGGATCCAACAATGGCCAAATTCGAAAGGGGACAGCAGGTACATCTTATCCTGACGAAAGGTGGTCTTCGCCTGCAAAGTTGCCAGTGGTGATGCAGAGGTGGGCTCGGCGATGACGTCCGTCCTGCTGGGCTCGTGGTCTTGGTCTCATTGCGCCGGAATGGAAACCTTTGGGGGATGCTTTGGGAACGTGCGTACGCCTTTGCCTCCTTTGCACCAAAGAGGAAACTGTCTCCTCTACACGCGCTTGTGCCCGCCTGGCGTGGCTTGCGTCACCCCCGACCTCCCGAGGCTGATCATTGCATAGGGATCTCCGCCCCTCGGGAGGCGACCTGGGGAGGCCTCTTCCCTCTGAGGGTCTTGGCGCCGTCCCCCTCGCGAGCGCGGGGCTCTCGCGAGGGCCTTGTCTTGAGTGAGGCCGCGCTCGGCCATGCTTGGCTGTCGAAGTGGGCCACGCCCTAGGCCGCAGGCAGGCAGGTCTGGGTACCCCCGTTCCCAGAACGCTGATAGCTGGCATCGAAGTCGACTCAGACGACAACGACGATGCCCTCGGCTCAAAGGGGAGGAGCCGAAGACGTAACAAGAAGCGCAAAGGGAAAGCAATGTTGGCTGTGGAGAGCTCTGACAATCTCGCTGCAGGCAAGAAGGCCAAGGTCGAGACCCCCGACAAGGGAGCTACCGCGTGCGCTGATTGCCGGGAGGCCGCAACAGCAGAGAGAACTGGGAAGTCCGACGGGGCATACTGCAAAATCCACCGCACCAAGGGCCATGATCTCCAAGAATGCTGCCAAGTTGAGCAGCTTGTCGAGAAGCAGAAGGCCGAGTACGAGAAGCGTGACAAAGAGAAGGGCTAAGACGCTGCTACCGGAAAGGGCCGTGGCAGCAGAGGAGGCCGCCGTGGAAAGGCTCCGCAGCAGAAGGAAAGGCCAGCCAGAGGCCGTGAGAAGAAAGAAGTAGGGAATATGAGTGAGGATGAGGATGATGAGGAGGATTCTAGTGATCGAGAATTCCATAAGGCAACCGAAGCCATGTGTGTTGATGGGCGTGCGTCTTTGCATTCGTCTCACCGACATCTCAAGCAATGGGCGCGTCAGGTCAACGCTGTGGAACCAGCTGCAGAGTCCAAAAGGCCACTCAAATGGTCCCGCACGCCTATCATCTTTGATGAAGAGGACCATCCTGATTGCACCACTGCGGTCGGATGTTTGCCATTGTTGGTCTCCCCAACAATCCGCAACCTCAAGGTCACCAAGATGTTAGTTGACTGCGGGTCGGGATTGAACTTAATCTCCCCAAAAGTGGTCGAACGGCTACATATCCCTGACAGAGCGCTCAAGGCTACGAGTACATTCCAAGGAGTCATCCCCGGCAGAAGCCGACCTAAGGGGAAGATCACTTTGCCTGTGACGTTTGGTGGGGAGTTGAATTACCGGACTGAAGAGGTGGTGTTTGACGTGGTTGAGCTCCCCCTGCCTTATAATGGAATTCTTTGTCGCCAAGCCCTGGCTAAGTTCATGGCAGCATCCCACAATGCCTACAACACTTTGAAGATGCCAGGGCCCATTGGAATCATCTCCATCACGTCTGGCAAGAAGGATGCAGTCATATGCGTGGATAAGATGTATCGAGACGTAGTAGCAGCTGAGGTCGCAGAAGCGCCAGCTCCCGCCAAGGAATCAAGGAAAGAGAAGAAGTGTAGCAAAGACAATGACAAGGACTCCGGGAACCGCACCTCTTCGGAGTGCGCTGCGCCCGTCGAGGACCTACCGGAGAGTTCCACTAGCAAGAAAGCCAAGGTCACATATCCTGAGACGAAGAAGATCCCGACAGGGAAGGATGGTGCTAGTGGCACGTTCACCATCAGCGCCACCCTTACTGACAAATAGGAAAGCGCGCTCGTTGCCTTCCTACGGGCGAATGTTGATGTGTTCGCTTGGCAACCATCTGACATCCCCGGTGTTCCTAGGGAGGTGATTGAGCACCACCTTGCTGTCTGCCCCCATGCTAGGCCCGGCAAGCAAAATGTTAGGAAGCAAGCCTTGGAGCGGCAGCAGTTCATTGCCGAAGAAATCAAGAAGCTTGAAGAAGCTAGTTTGGTCAGAGTGTTGCACCCAACTTGGCTAGCCAACCCGGTAGTGGAGCGCAAGGCGAATGGGAAATGGAGGCTCTGCATAGATTTCACTGACTTGAATAAAGCATGCCCGAAGGACCCTTTCCCCTTGCCTCGCATCGACCAAATTGTTGATTCCACTTCCAGGTGCGATTTGCTTTCCTTCTGGGATGCATACTCCGGATACCACCAGATTTTCAAGACTCAGGAAGATGAGGAAAAAACTGCGTTCATAACTCCGTGCGGCACGTACTGCTTTGTACGTATGCCCTTCCGGTTAAAGAGCGCCGGTTCATCCTTTGCCAGAGCCATGCAGATTGTATTTGGGCCTCAGTTGCACAGGAACGTAGAAGCTTACATGGATGACATAGTCGTCAAGACCAAGGATGAAGCGACTCTCATACAAGACTTGGAAGAAACTTTCGCAAATCTGCGCAAGATCAATTTGAAGCTCAACCCTGAGAAGTGTGTGTTTGGTGTCCCATCCGGCAAGTTGCTTGGGTTCTTTGTATCTCAGCGAGGAAGAGAAGCCAATCCTGACAAGATCAAAGCAATTGAGCAGATACAATCACTCAAGACCATCAAAGACATCAGACGCTTGACCGGACGCATTGCCGTGTTGAGTAGGTTCATCTCCAAGTCCGCTGAACGCGCCCTGCCGTTCTTCAAGATTCTGAAGAAGGTTGGCCCGATGAAGTGGACCCCGGAAGCAGAGGCAGCAATGCAGGATCTGAAAACTTACCTTTCTTCTGCTCCCACCTTGGTCGCTCCTAACCAACAAGAGCCGTTACTGCTATACTTGGCGGCAACGAATCAAGTGGTTAGTGCAACGCTGGTGGTGCAGCGAGAAGTGGATGAAGGTGCGGCCACTGCAACTGATGCTACCGGGGACAAAACCGAAGCATTCGCAGCAGAACCCAACGCAGGCCTAGGGGAACCTCAGCAAGCTGGCGAAGGCAGTTCCAAGGAAGTGGCAAAGAAGAAAGTGGTGCAAAGATGTTGGGTGATGGATGCACACGATCACCTATGGGACCAGAGGCCCCTTTGTGGTTCGGCAAGGGGGGGTCACGTTGCACAAAGAGCGGAGACCATGAGGCAGCGCAGTGATCTGGACGCTAGTGATTTTACCCAGGTTCGGGCCGCTGTGAAGCGTAAAACCCTACTCCTACGTTTGGTGGATTGACCAGAGGAACACGAAGAACACCAAGCGCTCAATCCCGGCAAGGGTTGCCGTCGGGGAGAGCTACTACGTGAGTACAAGTGTCCAAAGATCTGAATCTTCAGCTAGATTGCCTTGGGCCTCCTTTTATAGGGCAAGGGGCAACCACAATTGCAAAACAGTCATTATCTATTGATTAGATAGCTAATAGAGCTATCATACCTAACTCTGGCATTTAGGACAAAATACCATGATTGCTGGGATAGGTGGCGCGCGGGGGTGCATCCCCGGCAGGCTCTTACCACCACTCAGCTGGCTATTGCTTAGTGTCTTGACACGCCTTCGGACGGGTGTCAACTGGGCATAATCTGTCTTCCGGTGCGTCGCCACGTGCTTAGCGAGAGCCACTTAGGCACCTGAGGGCTCGACACCTCATCGACAAGTGACTGGCGTTGTGATGCGGTGGAGCGGTGGCCGGTTGGCTTGCTCCTGTCGGTGGATGGCTTGCCGGGTCTTCTTAGAGATGCGCGCACCTTGGTCCCCGGCAGGCACCGGGGACGCGGCTGGCGCACCCTGGGCCCCTCCTGGGCTGTTGTGTTGGTCTCGCCGACGTTGCTTGGCCATTTGAAGGTTGCTGCTGCCGGGTCTGGGTCTTGAATGCTTGCTTGGATTGTACTTGTATTGATGTCTTGCGCTACCACTGCCTGTGCATAAGTCAGGGGTACTGGACAGCCCTGTCCTAGTGCACCGATAGCAGCCCCCGGGTCTGGCCCACACGCGCTAGCCTGGTGCTGTTGGGTCAGGCCCAAAATTTATGCACAGGCGCTCAATGTGGGGGAGTAACCGCCAATTTACTAGTCAGCAATGACCCACTACCTCAGGCCGTTTCCCCCACGCGCGCCGCGTGCATTGCGGGGAGCTTGCGGCGGGTGCGCGTGACGTAAAGGTCTGGGCATGGCAGAAACTGCAGCGCCATGGATTGGAGCAATGGGGCGGTTACCTGTTCGCCCGTGAGTCGTGGGTAGTGTGATTGGTGGAGATGGGCGGCCACTCTGGAGCGGGGGAGAGCCATCCCCCGTGCTCTCCCCTGTAAATTAGGGGGTCATGGCGGCGATGCTCATCCATATCCATCTCCTCCATATTCCCATGTCCACGTTGCTTGTCTTCCTCTTATGGTTTGCCTTCGGGTGCGCTATTTCTCGCCATGATGAGGGGGCGAGGGCGGCTCTCAACTTCCTCTGGGGCGACGAGAGCTTCCCTTCGAGATCATGCCGCTGCGTCAACCGCGGCGACGGGAGGCGGTTCCAGCGCGGGCGGCGGGAGAGCCGGAAGAGGCCGGGGCCAGCGTGAGGCTCGCGGACAGGGGAGGCGGAGCGCCGCCACCGACCCTCCTCCGGTGGCGGTGCCTTCGCCAACAGCGGGTCATACTGAAAGCACGGCACTGGAGTTCGTCGTCGGGCTGCGTGGCCCTCCCCGCAGCCGGTTGTGACTCCCCCATCCTTTCGCCAGGGTGATGGAGGTCGAGAAGCCGCACGCGATGTGGTTGCACGTGAACGGATTTTGCAATGGTGCCACGTAGGCCGACGTCGAGTATCCAGCGTCCCGCATCATGTTTCTTAGGCGCGGGTGGAAGACCTTCGCTCGCGCCCATAACCTCACGGGCGGGTACGTCCTCCAGTTCAAGCTGGTGGAGGCCGACAAGGTCTTCATCAATATCTATGGGTATTCGGGCGCTCGTCTCGGCTGCGGTGAAGAGAGCTCGAGTGATGACGAAAGCTCCTCCTCGAGCGATAGCGATGAGGAGGACAGTGTCGGTGAAGACGGCGACAGCGAGCTCCAGGTCGTCAAGTCGGAGTACAACGACCTGGGCTCAAACTAACCGCTGGCCGCACCATCACCGTCAGCGAGCTCCTCCCCCTTCCCCCAGTAGAGCGATTTGCCGGGGGTTCTTGACTTGGGTGCCGCCCCTCCGTCTTAGCTGGACCTTGGCAGGCTCGTGGACTTTGGCTTCGCCTTCCTTGCCGGTGGTCCCGCCGAGCCGCTCCCCGACAGCCTTGACGGGGTCAGGCTGGGCTTCTGCTTGGGTACCCCTTCCGCCCTTTTTCTTTTTGTAGCTTGCTCCTAGGGGAGAAAGTCAAATAAATATTTATTAGAAAGGAGCTTTTCGATGTATCTTGATCCATTTTGTAGCAACAAATGAATGAATGAATGTTATCTCTTTTCCCTGAGTACTATCCTTTTCCCCCTTTATTTGTACTGTGTTAGTGTGTTTGTCCTTTCTGCACGGAACCGCTTGTCGGGTCACTACTAACCACGAGCGCCAAAGAGGGAGCGAGCAAACATATGACTTGGGAGCAAAGGGTTTCCTTTAAGGGAGCAAAGGGTTTCCTTTAAGGGAACAAAGGGTTTCCTTTAAGGGAGCAAACAATCATAAGACTTGGGATATGCGGTCAGACATATCTTTTTAAGCAGTATCCCTGTCCGGAGTACGCTGGGCCACCGTCCTTGTCCTTTTGCCCTCCTTCTATGTTTTCCTGGCAGTCAAACACGTAGAGCAAAAGGCCTCTATCCCTCGATGAGAGAATGCGGCATCAAGTATTATGGGCACAACAAGTACTCTAGCAAATCTCTAAAACTTGAATAAGCGATGATATTGTAATCATAAAAGATGCATAACGAATGTGCAATGAAATGATATGATGCAATGCCTATCTTTATTATTGTTGCACAGGGTCTGCGCTTGGCTTTGTACAAAGGGTTACATGCAACTTCGGCAAGGCTTGTACAAAACGTGGCTGCCGGGGACTGAGCCCGGCAGCCGCGCCTCATGGGTAGAACTTACGAAGATGTTCAATATTCCATGAGTTAAGCACCTTGGTGCCATCTTCGGTCTCCAGATGGACTGCGCCGGGTCTGGTGACTCATGCTACCCGGTAAGGGCCTTCCCACTTCGGCGTCAACTTGTTGGTACCCTTGGCAGATTGAACACGCCTAAGGACAAGGTCGCCTTCCTCAAGGATCCGGGCATGGACCCTGCGGCTATGATAGCGGCGAAGGGCTTACTGGTAGCGTGCAACACGCACAGCAGCCCGTAGATGATCTTCCTCGAGGATCATGGCATCGTCATGCCTTAGCTGCTCTTGCTCTACTTCATCGTAGGCAAGTACTCGAGGTGACCCGTACATGTGTTCCGTGGGGAGTACTGCTTGTGCCCCATACACTAGGGAGAAGGGCGTCTGGCCGGTAGCTCGATTCGGTGTCATTCTGAGGGACCAAAGAACCACCGGCAACTCATATATCCAGCGCTTGCCGCTTCTCCGCAGTCTATCGAAAGTCCTTGTCTTGAGCCCTCGTAGCACTTCCATATTCATCCTCTCGACTTGCCCATTGCTTCTTGGGTGTGCAATAGAGGCGAAAGAGACCTTGCTTCCAAGGCTTTGGATGTATTACATGAAGGCGCGGCTCGTGAACTGGGTGCCGTTGTCAGTGATCACCCTTGTGGGCACTCCAAAACGGCACACCAGTCCTTTCATGAACTTGATAGCTGACCGCATGGTCACCTTCCTCACTGGATCCACCTCAGGCCACTTTGTGAACTTGTCGATTGCTATGAACAAGAACTCAAAGCGCCCGACAGTGCAGGGAAAAGGGCCAAAGATATTTTGCCCCCAGACCGAGAATGGCCAGGATAAAGGGATCGTCTCGAGAGCTTGCGCTGGTTGATGGATGTTTTTGGAATGGAACTGGCAGGCTTCACACTTGTTGACTAACTCAGTCACATCATGGAGGGCAGTGGGCCAATAGAAACCCTGCCGGAAGGCTTTCCCGACAAGAGCTCTAGATCCAATGTGAGAGCCACATACGCCTCCGTGAATCTCCGCCAACAGCTTCAGTCCATCCTCCCGGCAAATGCACCATAATTTCACACCGTTCGGTCATCTTCTGTACAAGATATCATCGACAAACTGGTACATACTTGACCGACGGGCTAATTTTTCGGCCTCTTCTTGTTCTGCGGGGAGTTCTCCAGTTTGGAGGAAATGTACTACATGTTGCGCCCAGGTTGGAGCCTGCGGCTCGACAACGAGGACTAAAGGCATCCCCCATTCATGGGAGCGCTTACCTCGACCGCAAGAGCCTGAGGTTCTGCGGGAAGGAGCTGCTCAGCAACCGAAATGGGATTTCCCCCGGCAGCTTCTCTACCAGCGGCTTTGGGAAGCTCTGCCGGGAAATGCTTGCCAGAGTTCAGCTTTCTTCTTTTCCTGGCCATCGCTGACGAGGATACTGATGGTTGGGAGAGGTGGAGGACAAAAGTCCCTGGTTCCACATGGAGCTTCTGCGCGGCGCACTTTGATAGGTGATCAGCGATGATGTTTTCTGCGCGGAGCACATGCTCTGCTTGCAACCCATCAAAGCGCTCCTCCAGTTTCCTCACTTCTTCCACGTATGCTTCCATCAGTGGGCTCTAATAATCTTTGTTGACTTGTTTCACCACGAGCTGTGAGTCCCCTCGGATGATCAATCTCTTGATTCCCAAATCCATCGCGATTCTGAGTCCGGTAAAGAGACCCTCATATTCAGCGGTGTTGTTGGTAGCTTCCTCCCGGGGGAAATGCATCTGAACCACATACTTGAGTTGCTCTCCGGTGGGGGTGACGAGGAGCACGCCTACTCCGGCACCCTGGAGCGAGAAAGCACCGTCAAAGTACATGATCCAATCCTTGGGTGCTTCTTTGCCGGGGAGGATTGTTTCCGAGACCTCTTTGTCTAGCGTGGGTGTCCATTCTGCAATGAACTTCACCAACGCCCTGCTCTGAACTGTAGAAGTGCTCTCATACTTCAACCCGAAACTTGACAGCTCAAGTGCCCACTCAACTATCCTGCCAGTGGCTTCGGAGTTCCTCAATATACGTTGTAGCAAAAAGCGAGTGACAAATGTGATTTCAAGGGCTTGGAAATAGTGGCGCAGCTTCCTCGAGGCCATGATGAGGCCGAAGATCATCTTTTGCACTCTAGAGTACCTTGACCTAGCCCCCTGCAACAAGGAGCTGACAAAGTTCACTGGCCGCTGCACCACTTTCTTCTTTGCCACTTCCATGGAACTGCCTTCACTAGCTTGCTGAGGTTCCCCTGGGCCTGCATTGGGTTCTACCGCAGATGCTTCGGTTTTGTCCCCGGCAGCATCAGTTGCAGTGGCCGCACCTCCATCCACTTCTCGCTGCAACACCAACGCTGCACTAACCACTTGATTTGTTGCCGCCAACTATAGCAGTAACGGCTCTTGTGGGTTAGGAGCGACCAAGGTGGGAGCAAAAGAAAGGTATGTGTTTAGATCGTGCAGTGCTGCCTCTGTTTCCGGGGACCACTTCATCGGGCCAGCCTTCTTTAGAATCTTGAAGAACGGCAGGGTGCGTTCAGCGGATTTGGAGATGAACCTACTCAACGCGGCAATGCATCAGGTCAAGCGTCTGATGTCTTTGATGGTCTTGGGGAGTTTCACATTCATCTTGGCCCGCATCCTCCTGTTGCACACGTTCGAATGGAATGCGGCAATCACAGCTGCAGGGTGTATCTCCGGGATGTTGCGGTTCACTCGGCTGAACCTCTGGATGTATTTCCGTAGGGTATCTCCTTCCTTCTGCGGTAGGACTTGCAGATCGCTGGGTTGTCCTGGCTCCTGGTGGCCAGCTATGAAGGCGCTGACAAACTCGTTGCACAGATCAGCCCATGACGAGATAGAGTTTTCCGGAAGGTGCATCAGCCATGATCTCTTGTTTGGCTTGAGTGCCAAAGGGAAATAATTGGTGAGCACTTTCTCATCCCTTCCTCCGGCGGCTTGAACGGCGATCGTGTAGATGCCCAGGAACTCTACCGGGTTAAGTTTCCCGTCATATTTCTCCGTCAGCGATGGCCAGGAAAAGAAGAAAGCTGAACTCCGGCAAGCATTTACCGGCAAAGCTTCCCAAAGCCGCTGCCGGGGGAAATCCCATTTTGGTTGGTGAGCATCTCCCTCCCGCAGAACCTCAGCCTCTTGCGGTCGAGGTAAGCGCTCCCACGAACGGGGAGATGCCTTTAGTCCTCGCTGTCGAGCCGCAGGCTCCAACCTGGGCACAGCACGTCGCTCGATGGTGCCGCTCGATGCCACTGGATGGTGATGCGTGCGTCTTCCCCCCGCCAGTTGTTCAGGACACGTCACTGGTCCTGATGATTGTGAGAGCCGGACGAAACTATTGATTCCTTGTCGGGCTCGTCACCATGCGGAGCTCGTCGTGGTTGCCTCTGGACCTGTTGTTGCGGAGGGGGCTGCACCGTCGGCGCGGCCCCCTCAACGCGACCGTCGGTCCGGGCTGCCGTTGCAGCACGCGTGTGTCGCTATGGCTCTGCATGCTGAGATTTGTTGGCTTCAACGAAGGATATCAAACTCTGGAGGGCAGCTCTCCACTCTTCCATCTTATCAGCCACCGGCAGGAAGTTTAGCAGCAGCTGGGCTCGCGCCATTCCTTCCGATGCCGTGTCTGGCATGGCGAAAGAGGCGGACCGCGATGTCGCCCGGCTCCTGGTGGAACCAAGAGGGGCGTCGTCGCGTCCCTGTCGCCGCGAGCCACTCACCGGGGCGGTCTGATGTGGGAGAGGCCGAGCCCCGGGTTCGCAGCCCCGCTCGGCGCTCCGTCTTGCTCTGGACGAGGCGTGCGCCCACTGGCTGAACTAGTAACGGGCGCAGATGGGTGGTCACGGCTTGATCCGGATCGAGCACCGCCATGACGGCTACGAGCATCCGTGCGGCGAGGAGGTGGAGACTGTTCGTTTCCTCCGCTCGTGGCACCAGGGGCATGCTCGCTAGGATGTTGTTGCTGTTGCTCTTTTCCAGCGTTCCCCGCTCCAACCTCGGCCACAGGGGAAACGATGGTGGCACCGCCTGTGCCAGCTGCATCGCCCACGACGCCCGCCTCACTCGTAGCCGCCGTGGTGCCAATGACGCCCGCGGCTGCATGCGAGGGAGCCTTTGAAGTGGAGGGATGCGTAGTCGCGCCAGTTGTCGATGCACTAGGACAGGGGTATCCAGTGCCCCTGACTTATGCGCAGGCAGTAGTAGCAAAACCCGTCGAGAAAAGCTACCACACCACCTAGCAAGCATTCAAGAACTAGACCCCGGCAGCAATAACCTGCAGGGGGCCAAGCGAACACCGGCAGCACCAACACAACGGACCAGGAGGGGCCCGAAGCGCGCCTGCTGGGGACCAAGGCGCACACATCTCAAGAAGACCTGGCAAGCCATCCCCCGGCAGGCACGAGCTAACCAGCCACCGCTCCACCACATCACGACGCCAGTCACTTATCGATGCGGTGTCGAAGCCTCAAGCGGCTGGGTAGCTCTCGCTAAGCACGTGGCAAAGCACCGGAAGGCAGATTATACCCAGTTGAGACCCGTCCAGCAGCGTGTCAAGACCCTAAGCAACGGTCAGATAGGCGGTGGCAAGAGCTTGCCGGGGATGCACCCCCGAGCGCCACCTATTCTAGTAATCATGGTATTTTGTCCTAAATGCCAGAGTTAGGTACGATAGCTCTGCTAAGCTATCTAATCGATAGATAATGACTATTTTGCCATTGTGGTTGCCCCTTGCGCTATAAAAGGAGGCCTGAGGCAACATAGCTCAAGATTCGGAACCTTTGAACACTTGTACTCGCGTAGTAGCTCACCCTGACAGCAACCCTTACCGTGGCTGAGCACTGCATGTTCTCTGTGTTCTTTCGATCAATCCACCAAAAGCAGGAGTAGGGTTTTACGCTTCACAGTGGCCCGAACCTGGGTTGAAATGCCACCGTCCTGATCGTCGCGCTGTCTCATGCTCCCCGCTCTTTGTGCAATGTGACCCCCCTTGCCGAACCACGAAGGGACCCCTGGTCCAGTAGGTGATCGTGTGCATCCGTGCCCCGACATCTTTGGCGCGCCAGGTAGGGGGGCGTGCATCATTTGCGCGAAACCGAGTTCGTGAACAGCAAGTTGATTTCATCGTCAACTTCTTCACCCATGGCTCCCAAGAAGAAGCTCGCCGCAGCCACGCATCCCTCCACTAAGAAGGCTCCCTCACATGCAGCCACAGGCGCAGCGGGCGTTGCGGCAGCTGCGAGTGAGGAAGGCATCGTGGACGACGCGGCTAGCGCAGGCGGCGCCACCGTCGTCTCCCCCGCGGCCGAGGTTGGATTCTGGACTGCCGGAGAGGAGCAATAGCAACAACGCCCTGGCGAACACGCCCCTGGTGCCGTGGGCGGAGGGGACGACCTATCACCGCCTCCCCGCCGTGCGGATGGCCATGGTCGTCACGGCGGCGCACCATCTGGAGCAAGCCGTGACCCCCCGTCTGCACCCGTCACCAGCGCGGCTAATGGACGCACGCCCAGTCCAGAACAAGACGGAGCGCCGAGCGGAGCCGCGAACACGCGGACTCGGCCTCCCCCACGTCATACTGCCCCGGCAAGCGGCGCACGGCGTCAGGAACGTGGCGACGCCCCTTTTGGTTCCACCAGGAGCCGGGCGACATCGCAGTCCGCCTCTTTCGCCATGACGGACACGGCGTCGGAAGCAATGGCACGAGCCCAGCTCCTGCTTAACTTCCCGTCGGTGGTTGACAAGATGGATGAGTGGAGAGCTACCATCCAGAGTTTGATATCTTTCATCGAAGCCAATAAATACCAGCATGCAGAGCCATCACGGCACGTGCGTATGGCTACGGCGGCTCGGGCCGGTGATTGTGTCGAGGGGGCCACACCAACGGTGCAGTCCCCTCCGCGACAGCAAACCCAGGAGCAGTCGCGGCGGGCTTCACAGGCTGACGAATTCGACGAAGCATCCATGGCTTCATTCGGCCCGCGCGATCACCGGGACCAGCGGGGTGTCCTGGATGATCGGCGGAAGGAAGACACGCGCTTCACCATCGAACGGCGTCAAGAAGCGCATCGTCAGTCTGACAGGCGCAATGGCCCAGGCGCTGGCGACCTCGCGCCCAGTGCTGGCCGGTACCTGCCTTACGAGGTGGGGTGCCCTGCTTTCACTCGCGAGTTGCGGTAGGTCCTCTGGCCTTCGGCCCGAGCTTTGAAACCAGAGCTGACGGCGAAGTATGATGGAGAGCTAAACCCGGCGGAGTTCCTGGGCATCTATACGATAGCCGTTCAAGCTGCCAGAGGAAGAGACAAGAAGGTGCTCGCCAGCTATTTCCCTTTGGCACTCAAGTCAAATGTGAGATCGTGGCTGATGCACCTGCCAGAAAACTCCATCTCATCCTGGGCAGATCTGTGCAACGAGTTCGTCGTTGCCTTCACAGGCGGCCATTAGGAGCCAGGATATCCCAGCAATCTACAAGTCCTGTCGCAAAAAGAAGGAGAAACTTTGCGGAAGTACATTCATAGATTCAGTCGAGTACACCGCAACATCCTAGAAATACGCCCCGCAGCCGTGATTGTCGCGTTCCATTCGAACGTGCGCAATAGGAGGATCTTGGTTCCAATGCTGCAGAGAAAGGTTATGGGTAAAAAGAAGGTCTTTATCCTGGTGCTGCGGAGACCGGTGTTGCTGATCGATGCGGGCCAAGATGAATGTGAAACTCCCCAAGACTGTCAATGAGCTGTACACAATGGAGGATAAGTGTGCTCGTGCTGAGGAAGGAAGGAGACTCCCCGGAGAGGACGTTGGCGTCGAAGTCGACTCAGAGGACGACGTCGACACCCCGGCTCGACAGGGAGGAACTGAAAGCGCAACAAGAAGCGCAAGGGAAAAGCAGTGTTGGCTTTGGAGAGCTCTGGTAATCTCGCTGCCGGCAAGAAGGCCAAGGCCGAGACCCCTGGCAAGGAAGCTACCGCGTGCGCTGATTGCCGGGAGGCCGCAGCAGCAGAGAAATTTGGGAAGTCCGATGGGCCGTACTGCAAGATTCACTGCACCAAGGGCCATGATCTCCAAGAGTGACGCCAAGTTGAGCAGCTTGTTGAAAAGCAGAAGGCGGATTACGAGAAGCGTGACAAAGAGAAGGGCCAAGACGCCGCTGCCGGGAAGGGCCGTGGCAGCAGGGGAGGCCGCCGCGGCAAGGCCCCGTAGCAGAAGGAAAGGCCAGCCAGATGCGATGAGAAGAAAGAAAGAGAGGACATAAGTGAGGATGAGGATGACAAGGAGGATTCGAGTGACCGAGAATTCCAGAGAGCAACCGAAGCCATGTGTGTTGACGGGGGTGCATCTTTGCACTCCTCTCACTGGCAGCTCAAGCAATGGGCGCGTGAGGTCAATGCCGTGGAACCTGCTGCATAGTCCAAAAGGCCGCTCAGATGGTCCTGCACGCCTATCATCTTTGATGAAGAGGGCCATCCTGATCGCACCATCGCGGTCGGACGTTTGCCATTGTTGGTTTCTCCAATGATCCGCAACCTCAAAGTCACCAAGATGTTAGTTGACGGCGGGGTAGGATTGAACTTGATCTCCCCAAAGGTGGTCGAGAGGCTGCAAATCTCCGACAAAGAGCTCAAGGCTACAGGTACTTTCCAAGGAGTCAACCCCGGTAGGAGCCGACCCAAGGGGAAGATCACTTTACCTGTGACATTTGGCGGAGAGTTATACTATGGAACCGAGAGGGTGGTGTTCGATGTGGTTGAGCTTTCCCTGCCTTACAACGGAATTCTTTGTCGCCCAGCCCTGGCAAAGTTCATGGCAGCATCCCACTATGCTTACAACACTTTGAAGATGCCAGGACCCATTGGAATCATCTCTGTCCCTTCCGACAAGAAGGATGCAGTCATATGCATGGATAAGATATACCGAGACGCGGTAGCAGCTAAGGTCGTGGAAGCGCCAGTTCTCGCCAAGGAGCCAAGGAAAGAGAGGAAATCTAGTAGGGACGCCGGCAAGGACTCCGGGAAGCGCGCCTCTTCGGAGTGCGCTGCGCCCGTCGAGGATCTGCCGAAGAGTTCCACTAGAAAGAAAGCTAAGGTCACCTATCCTAAGACGAAGAAGATCCCCGCAGGGCAGGATGGCGCTGGTGGCCCGTTCACCATCAGCGCCACCCTTACCGACAAATAGGAAAGCGCGCTCGTTGCCTTCCTGCGGGCAAATGTCGATTTATTTGCTTGGCAACCATCTGACATCCCCGGTGTTCCCATGGAGGTAATGGAGCACCACCTTGCTGTCTGCCCCCACGCCAGGCCCGTCAAACAAAAGGTTAGGAAGCAAGCCTTGGAGCGGCAGCAGTTCATCGCCGAAGAAATCAGAAAACTTGAAGCAGCTGGTTTGGTTAGAGGAGTGTTGCACCCAACTTGGTTAGCCAACCCAGTGGTGGTGCGCAAGGCGAATGGGAAATGGAGGCTCTACATAGATTTCACTAACCTGAACAAAGCATGCCCGAAGGACCCTTTTCCCTTGCTACGTATCGACCAGATTGTTGATTCCACCTCCGGGTGTGACCTGCTTTCCTTCTTGGATGCTTACTACAGATACCACTAGATCTTCATGGCTAAGGACGATGAAGAAAAAACCATGTTCATAACTCCGTGCGGCACGTACTGCTTTGTATGGATGCAATTAGGGTTAAAGAACGCTGGTTCTACTTTTGCCAGAGCCGTGCAGACTGGATTCGGACCGCAATTGCACAGGAATGTAGAAGCCTACATGGACGATATAGTTGTCAAGACCAATAATGAAGCAACTCTCATACAAGACTTGGAAGAGACTTTTGCAAACCTACGCAAAATCAACCTGAAGCTCGACCCGGAAAAATGTGTATTCGGCGTCCCATCCGACAAGCTACTTGGGTTATTTGTATCTCAACAGGGGATAGAAGCAAATCCCGACAAGATCAAGGCAATTGAACAGATACAGGCACCCAAGACCATCAAGGACATCAGACGTTTGACCGGGTGCATTGCCGCGCTAAGTAGGTTCATCTCCAAATCCGTCGAACGCGCCCTACCGGTCTTCAAGATCCTGAAGGAGGCAGGCCCGGTAAAGTGGACCGCGGAAGCAGAAGCAGCGCTGCAAGATCTGAAAACTTACCTTACTTCCGATCCCACCTTGGTCGCTCCTAAACCACAAGAACCGTTGCTGCTATACTTGGCGGCAACGAATCAAGTGGTTAGTGCAGCGTTGGTGGCGCAGCGAGAAGTAGATGAGGATGCAGCCGCTGTGGCCGATGCTGCCAGGGACAAAACTGAAGCTTCTGCGGCAGAACCAAATGCAGACCCGAAGGAATCTCGGCAAGATGACGAAGGTAGTTCCAAGGAAGTGGCGAAAAGGAAAGTGGTGCAGCGGCCAGTGTACTTTGTCAGCTCCTTATTACAGGGGGCTAGATCAAGGTACTCTGGAGTGCAAAAGCTGATCTTCGGCCTCATCATGGCCTCGAGGACGCTACACCACTACTTCCAAGCCCATGAGATCACAGTTGTCACTCGCTTTCCGCTATAGCATATATTGAGGAACCCCGAAGCCACCGGCAGGATAGTTGAGTGGGCCCTTGAGCTGTCTAGTTTTGGTTTGAAGTATGAGAGCACTTCCACGGTTCAGAGCAGGGCGTTGGCAGAGTTCATTGCCGAATGGACACCCACGCCAGATGAAGAGATCCCAGAGATAGTCCTCCCCGGCAAAGAAGCACCCAAGGATTGGATCATGTACTTTGACGGTGCTTTCTTGCTCCAGGGTGCCGGAGCAGGTGTGCTCCTTGTCGCCCCCACCGGAGAACACCTCAAGTACGTGGTTCAGATGCACTTCCCCTGGGAGGAAGCTACCAACAACACTGCTAAATATGAGGGGCTCCTCGCCGGACTCAGAATCGCGGTGGAGCTTGGAATCAAGAGACTGATCATCCGAGGGGACTCACAACTCATGGTGAAACAAGTCAACAAAGACTATCAGAGCCTGTTGATGGAGGCATATGTGGAAGAAGTGAGGAAACTAGAGGAGCGTTTTGATGGATTACAAGCAGAGCATGTGCCCCGTGCGGAAAATACCATCGCTGATCATCTATCAAAGTGCGCTACGCAAAACTCCCAATGGAACCAGGAACCTTTATCCTTTGCCTCACTCAACCTTCAGTATCCCCATCAACGGTGGCTAGGAAAAGAAGAAAGCTGAACTCCGGCAAGCATTTCCCGGCAGAGCTTCCCGAAGCCGCTGGTAGAGAAGCTGCCGGAGACAGTCTCGCTTCGCATGGTGCGCAACTTTCTCCTATGGAACCCCAGGTTCTCGTGGTCGAGACAAGCGCTCCCACGGACAAGAAGATGCCTTTAGTCCTAGTTGTCGAGCCCCGGGCTCCAACTTGGGCACAACACATAGTCTGTTTCCATCAAATGGGAGAACTCCCCGAAGAGCAAGAAGAGGCCGAAAAATTAGCCCGTCGATCAAGTATGTACCAGTTTGTCGATGACACCCTGTACAGAAAAAGAACCAACGGCGTGAAATTGAAGTGCATTTGCCGGGAGGACGGACTAAGGCTGTTGGCAAAGATTCACGGAGGTGTATGTGGCTCGCACATTGGATCTAGGGCTCTCGCCGGGAAAGCCTTCCGGCAGGGTTTCTACTGGCCCACTGCCGTCCACGATGCAACTGAATTGGTCACCAAGTGTGAGGCCTGTCAGATCCACTCCAAGAACACCCATCAACTAGCGCAAGCTCTCCAGACGATCCCTTTGTCCTGGCCCTTCTCGGTCTGGGGGCTCCATATTTTGGGCCCTTTCCCCCACGCTATCGGGGGCTTTGAGTTCTTGTTCGTGGTAATCGACAAGTTCAAAAAGTGGCCTTAGGTGGAGCTAGTAAGGAAGGTGACATCGCAGTCAGCTACCAAGTTCATGAAAGGACTGGTGTGCCATTGTGGAGTACCTAACAGAGTGATCACCGACAATGGCACCCAGTTCACGAGCCGCGCCTTCATGCAATACATCCAAAACCTTGGAAGCAAGGTCTCCTTCACCTCTATTGCCCATCCAAGAAGCAACGGGCAAGTCGAGAGCATGAATGCTAAAGCGCTGCGAGGTCTCAAGACAAGAACTTTCGATAGGCTGCGGAAGAGCGGCAAGCACTGGATAGATGAGCTGCCGGTGGTTCTTTGGTCCCTCAGAACGACACCGGATCGAGCTACCGTCCAGACATCCTTCTCCCTGGTATACGGGGCGGAAGCAGTGCTCCCCACCGAACTCATATACGGGTCACCTCGAGTACTTGCCTATGATGAAGTAGAGCAAGAGCAGCTATGGCGTGACGATGCCATGCTCCTCGAGGAGGATCATCTCCGGGCTGCTATGCGTGCTGCACGCTACCAGCAAGCCCTGCGCCGCTATCATAGCCACAAGGTATATGCCCAGAGCCTTGAGGAAGGCGACCTTGTCCTTAGGCGCGTTCAGTCCGCCAAGGGTACCAACAAGTTGACGCCGAAGTGGGAAGGCCCTTACCGGGTAGCATGAGTCACCAGACCTAGCGCAGTCCGTCTGGAGACCGAAGATGGCACCAAGGTGCTTAACTCATGGAACATTGAGCATCTTCGTAAGTTCTACCCGTAAGGCGCGGCTGCCGGACGCAGTCCCCGGGAGCCACCTTTTGTACAAGCCTTGCCGAAGTTACATGTAACCCTTTGTACAAAGCCAGGCGCATACCCTGAGCAACAATAATAAAGCTAGGCATTGCATCATATCATTGCATTGCACGATCGTTATGCATCCTTTATGACTGCAATATCATCGCCTATTTTCTAGAGATTTGCTAGATTACTCGTTGAGCCTATAATCGTTGTTACCGCACTCTTTCCTGGAAGAGTGGATGCCTCTTGCCCTGCGTGTTTTCTCAGCAGGTAGCTATAGAAGGAGGACGAAGGAGCAAGGACGGCAGCCCGGCATACTCCAGAAAGGGATACTGCCTAAAAAGAGATAAGTCTAATTGCGTATCCCAAGTTTTATCCTCCTTAAAGGAAATCCTTATTATCTTTTTTCGGATGTGTTTGGTAAAGTTCCACCACATGGTAAAAACCTTTGTCAGGACGAGCTGTTCCCCAGCTCCTGATAACTTATCAGCTCTGGGGGACCGTGCCGATACCGACAAGGACCCCTGCCGGAGAACAACGACAGCCTGCTGCCGGGGGCTCGTTCCCTTTTGGCGCTCGCGGTTAATAGTGACCCGGCAGGCGGTCCCGTGTGGAGAGGACGAACACATTGACACGGTAGAAACAAAGAGAGAAAAGGATAGTACTCAGGGGAATAAAATAAAATTCATTCATTTCTTCGTCAATACAAACCAGATAAGGATTACATTACGATTGACTAAAGCTTGGCGAACGCCTACATCTTTTGACTTATAAAAAGATAAGTGCCCCGTAATGCCTTTCTTGTCCCTCTCCTCCTAGGAGTTAGGTGAAGAAGAAGTAGAGGGCAAAAGGAGCGCCTGGCTGGGATTCGGCACCTCCCCGCCAGAACCATAGGGACGCGTCTGAAGAGCAGAAGGCCCCCATTCCCAAGCAGGGCGGACGAAGCCGACGGAGCGGACAAGACCGACAAGGGGAAAGAAGGCGGAGGGCAGGTGCAGATTGTGGCGATGCCAGAGCCCAGCTAGTGAGGATGGTGTTGCCGGGGAATGCAACGCGTCGGAGCCCTCATCCGCGCTCTTGATGCGTCGTGGGTTCCCGACCGCCATCGTCTTCCTCATCGCCACCGCTCGAGGGAATGCCTCCGCCGTCGTCCAAGCTCCCGACACGGCAGCCAGGGGAACCCACAGAGAGCATGGTCGTCCCCAGTGGCCAAAACCGGGGAATTTCCCCCGCCCTTAAGAAGCACGCACAAGTGAAGAACTCGCACCCATACGCGCCATCCAGAACGCTACGGGTGGAGAGCTTCACCGCGATAGATGGCGAACCACGGCTGCGACAACACACGCAAGCGGCGGCCGTGCGAGCGATCTTTCTCCATCACCCTGAAGAAGAAGTGCGGGAACCACGGTCCACCACGACACCGCGTCTCCGTTATAGACTCCGGCGCTATGTCAACCACACGGCGCTCCATCAAAGCTAAAGAAGCGGGCGACGCAACGGCAGGCGTGCCGGCGCAGCTGTCCCCGGTGGGACCACCACGCCGCCCGCTCCCCGATCTGGGACTCCTCCGGCCAACCTTCAGCTCAAAGTCGTCGATCCAGAGCGAGGACTGGGCTGGACACAAGGGGAAGACCCTGCGATGATGAACACACTCGCCAGGCCCTTCCCCCTAACCATCAGGGAGGAAGGGGTGACTCAGAGGCGAACCAGAAGTGAAGGATGAGCAGTGTTGATTTGAGAGTAAGGAGGAGATGGAGGCTGGCTCTCCCCCGGTCCAGAGCGGTCGCCCATCTCCACCAATCCCACTACCCATGACTCACGGGCGACTAGGTAACCGCCCCATTGCTCCAATCCATGGCGCCGTGGTTTCTGCCATGATGAGGCCTTTAAGTCACGAGCGCCCACCGTGAATTCCTCGCTATGCATGCGGCGTGTGTGGCGGAAACGGCCTGAAGTGGTGGGGCAGTGCCGACTAGTAAGTTGGCAGTTACCCCCTCACATTGCGCGCCTGTGCATAAATTTTGGGCCTGACCCAACGACACTGAGCAAGCGCGTTTGGGCTAGACCCGGGGGCTCCTGTCCGTGCACTAGGATAGGGATATCCAGTGCCCCCGAGTTATGCACAGGCAATTGTAGCAAAACCCGTAGGGAAATTCTACCACACCACCAAGCAAGCATTCAGGAACCAGACCCCGGCAGCAGCAACCTGCAGGGGGCCAAGCGAACACCGGCAGCACCAGCACAACGGCCTAGGAGGAGCCCGAAGCGCGCTTGCCGCATCCCCAGAGCCTGCCGGGGACCGAGGCATGCACATCTCAAGAAAACCCGGTGGGCCATCCCCCCGGCAGGCACGAGCTAACAAGCCACCGCTCCACCGCATCCCGACGCCAGTCACTTATCGATGCAGTGTCGAAGCCTCAAGCGGCTGGGTAGCTCTCGCTATGCACGTGGTAAAGCACCGAAAGGCAGATTATACCCAGTTGACACCCGTCCAACAGCGTGTCAAGACCCTAAGCAACGGCCAGATAGGCGGTGGCAAGAGCTTGCCGAGGATGCACCCCCGAGCGCCACCTAGTCTAGTAATCATGGTATTTGTCCTAAATTCCAGAGTTAGGTACGATAGCTCTGCTAAGCTATCTCATCGATAGATAATGACTATTGTGCCATTGTGGTTGCCCCTTGCACTATAAAAGGAGGCCCGAGGCAACCTAGCACAAGATTCGGAACCTTTGAATACTTGTACTCGCATAGTAGCTCACCCTGACTGCAACCCTTGCCGGGGCTGAGCGTTGCGTGTTCTTCGTGTTCCTTCGATAAATCCACCAAAAGCAGGAGTAGGATTTTACGCTTCACAGCGGCCCGAACCTTGGTAAAAATGCCAGCGTCCTGATCATCGCGCCGCTCTTTGTGCAACGTGACCCCCCGTGCCGAACCACAAAGGGAGCCCTGGTCCCGTAGGTGATCATCTACATCCGTGCCCCGACACCGGTCTTCTTCTTGGGATCCATGGATTAAGAAGATGGTGATGAAGATCGACTCGCTGCTCACGAGCTCGGGTTCGCACACACGACGCGCCCCCTACATGGCGCACCAAAGATGTCGGGGAACGGATGCACACGATCTCCTATGGGACCAGAGTCCCCTTTGTGGTTCGGCAAGGCGGGGTCACGTTGCACAAAGAGCGGAGACCATGAGGCAGCGCAATGATCGGGACGCTGGTGTTTTTACCCAGGTTCGGGCCGCTATGGAGCGTAAAACCCTACTCCTGCTTTTGGTGGATTGATCAGAGGAACACGAAGAACACACAACGCTCAATCCCGGCAATGGTTGCCGTCGGGGAGAGGTGCTACGTGAGTACAAGTGTCCAAAGGTCCGAATCTTCAGCTAGGTTGCCTTGGCCCTCCTTTTATAGGGCAAGGGGCAACCACAATGGCAAAACAAACATTATCTAGTGATTAGATAGCCAATAGTGCTATCATACCTAACTCTGACACTTAGGACAAAATGTCATAAATGCTAGCCTAGGTGGCATGCGGGGATGCATCTCCGGCAGGCTTTTACCACCGCTTTAGCTAACTATTGCTCAATATCTTGACACGCCTCTGGACGTGTGTCAAATGAGCATAATCTGTCTCCCAGCGAGTCGCCATGTCCTTAGCGAGAGCCACTTAGCCACCCGAGGGCTCGACACTGCATCGACAAATGACTGGCGTTGCGATGCGGTGGAGCGGTGACTGATCGGCTCGTGCCTGCCGGGGGATGTCTTTTCGGGTCTTCCTGAAGATGTGTGCGGCTCGGTCCCCGGCAGGCACCGGGGACACGACTGGCGCGGTTCGGGCCTGTTCTGGGCCGTTGCATCGACCTTGTCGTCGTTGCTTAGCCAGCGTAGGCTGCTTCTGTCGGAGTCTTGGTCTTGAATGCTGGTTTCATCTTCTTGATGCGCTCCCTGATCTCACGTAGAGCGGCTTCTGTGGTTTGGACTGGTTTTGACCGTACTTATGTTGATGGGTTATGCTACTACTACCTGTGCATAAGTCAGGGGCACTGGGTACCCCAGTCCGAGTGCACCGACAGGAGCCCCCGGGTCTGACCCAAAGGCGCTCGCCCAATGCCTTTGTGTCAGGCCCAAATTTTATGCACAGGCGCGCAATATGAGGGAGTAACTGCCGACTTTCAAGCCAGCAATTACCTACTACCTCAGGCCATTTCCGCCATGCGCGCCGCATGCATTGCAGGGAGTTTGCGGTGGATGCGCATGGTTCAAAGGCGTGGGAGTTGCAGAAACTACAACGCCAGGGATTGGATCAATGGGGCATTTACTTGTTCGCCCCTGATCGTGGGTAGTGGAACTGGTGGAGATGGGCGGCCGCCTTGGAGCGGAGGAGAGCCAGCCCCCGTGCCCTTCCCTATAAATTGGAGGGTCACAATGGGCGATGCTCATCCATTCCCTTCTCCTCCTCGATCTCAGGTTCACATAGCTTGGCCTTCTTCTCCGTCTTTGGACGCACCAGTCACCACCTTGACGAGGAGACGAGGACGACCCCCAGCTTCCGCCGCGACGACGAAAGTTTCCCCTCGAGATCATGCCTCTGCTTCAGCCACGGTGGCAGGAGGCGGTTCCAGCGCGCGCGGTGGGAGCGCTGGAAGAGGCCGGGGCCGGTGCGGGGATCGCGGCCGGGGGAGGCGAAGCGCCACACCCGATCCTCCTCCGTCGGCGGTTCCTCCCCTAGTGATGGGACATACTGAAGGTATGACGTTGGAGGTCGTCGTCAGGCTGCATGGCCCTCCCCATAGCCGTTTGCGACTCCCTCGCCCTTTTGCTAGGGTGATGGATGCCGACAAGCCGCACGTGATGTGGTTGCGCGTGCACGGCTGCTGTAATGGCGCCGTGCAGGCTGACGTCGAGTTTCCGGCACCCCGCGTCATGTTCCTCAGGCGCGAGCGGAAAACCCTCGCACGTGCCCATAACTCCATGGGTGGGTACGTCCTCTACTTCAAGCTGGTGGAGGCCGACATGCTCTCTATCAAGATATATGGGCATTCGGGCACTCGTCTTGGCTGCTACGAAGAGAGCTTGAGCGACGATGAAAGCTCCTCCTCGAGCGATAGCGACGAGGAGGACAGTGTCGGTGAAGACAGCGATAGTGAGCCCCTTGTCGTCAAGTCGGAGGACAACGACTCGGACTCCAGCTGATGGTCTCACCGTCACCGTCAGCTAGCCCCCCGGCAGAGCGATTTGCCGGGGGTTCTCCACTTGGGCGCCGCCTCCTCCCCCAGCTAGACCCCGGCAGGCTCGTGGACTCCGGCTTCGTCTTCCCTGCCAGTGGTCCTGCCGAGCCGCGCCCTGCCGATGCTGATGGGGTCAGGCTGGGCTTCTGGTTAGGCCCTCCTTCCGTCCTTTCTCCTTTTTGTAGCTTGTTCCTAGGCGATAATGTCAAATAAATAGTTATTTAAGGGGCATCCTCTAATGTATCTCTATCCATTTTGTACCGAAAATGAATGAAAGAATGCTATTTCTCTTCCTTAAGTACTATCCCTTTCTCCCCTTGTTTATACTGTGTCAGCATGTTTGTCCTTGCCGCACGGAACTATTTTCCGGATCAGTACTAACTGCGAGCGCCTAAGGGGGGGCAAGCCCCTAGCAGCAGGCTGGTATCATTTCCCGGCAAGGCTCCTTGTCGATATCGACGCGACCCCCAGAGCTAATAAGTGACAGGAGCTGGGGGATGGCTCGTCCCGACAAGGGTTTCCATTGCATGAAGGACTCCATTGTACACAGTCAACAAGGATAGCAAGGGTTTCCTTAAGGGAGCAAATGGCACCGAGCTTGGAATATGTGATTAGACTTATCTTTTCAGGCAGTATCCCTTTCTGGAGTACGACGGGCCACCGTCCTTGTTTCTATGCCCTTCTTCCTTGTTTTCGTAACATGTAGGGCAAGAGGCCTCTGTCCTATGGAGAGAGAGAATGCGGTAACAAGGATCACATGCTCATCAAGTACTCTAGCAAATTTCTAAAACTTAAAAGTGACAACACTGCAACATAAAAATGCATAATAAACATGCAATTCAATCGTATGATGCAATACCTAGCTTTATTATTGCATGCACAGGGTCTGCGCCTGGCTTTGTACAAAGGGTTACATGCACTGCGACAAGGCTTGTGCAAAAGGTGGTTGCCGGGGACTGAGCCCGGCGACCGCGCCTTATGGGTAGAACTTACGAAGATGCTCAATATCCAATGAGTTAAGCATTTTGATGCCATCTTCGGTCTCCAGACGGACTGCGCTAGGTATGGTGACTCGTGCTACCAGGTAAGGGCCTTCCCACTTTGGCGTCAACTTGTTGGTACCCTTGTCGGACTGAATGCGCCTAAGGATAAGGTCGCCTTACTCAAGGCTCCGGGCGTAGACCGTGCGTCTATGATAGCGGTGCAGGGCTTGCTGGTAGCGTGCAGCACGCACAGCGGCCCAGAGACGATCTTTCTCGAGGAGCATGGCATCGTCATGTCATAGCTGCTCTTGCTCTACTTCATCATAGGCAAGTACTCGAGGTGACCTGTATATGAGTTCTGTAGGAAGAACTGCTTCCGACCCATATACTAGGGAGAAGGGCGTTTGGCCGGTAGCTCGATTTGGTGTTGTTCTGAGGGACCAAAGAACCACCGGCAGCTCATCTATCCAGTGCTTGCCGCCTCTTCGCAGTCTATTGAAAGTTCTTATCTTGAGCCCACACAACACTTCAACATTCATCCTCTCGACTTGCCCGTTGCTTCTCGGGTGGGCAACAGAGGCGAAGGAGACCTTGCTTCCAAGGCTTTGGATGTATTGCATAAAGGTGCGGCTCATGAACTGGGTGCCATTATCGGTGATCACCCTCTTGGGCACTCCAAAACGGCACACTAGTCCTTTCAAGAACTTGACAGCTGACTGCGTGGTCACCTTTCTCACTGGTTCCACCTCAGGCCACTTTGTAAACTTGTCGATTGCTACGAACAAGAATTCAAAGCCCCCGACGGTGCAGGGAAAGGGCCCCAAAATATCGAGCCCCCAGACCGAGAATGGTCAGGATAAAGGGATCATATGGAGAGCTTGCGTTGGTTGATGAATGTTCTTGGAATGGAACTGGCGGGTTTCACACTTGGTGACTAGCTCAATTGCATCCTAGAGGGCAGTGGTCCAATAGAAACCCTGCCGGAAGGCTTTTCCGGCAAGGGCCCTCGATCCAATGTGAGACCCACACATGCCTCCGTGAATCTCTGCCAACAGCTTCTGTCCATATTCCCGGCGAATGCACCTTAGTTTCACACCGTTTGGTCTTTTTCTGTACAGAGTGTCATCGACAAACTGGTACATACTTGACTGACGGGTTACTTTTTCGGCTTCTTCCTGCTCTTTGGGAAGTTCTCCTATTTGAAGGAAGTGGACTATATGTTGTGCCCAAGCTGGAGCCTGTGGCTCGACAACGAGGACTAAAGGCATCTCCTCGTTTGTGGGAGCACTTACCTCGGCCGCAAGAACCCGGGGTTCTGCAGGAGGGAGCTGCTCACCAACCGAAAGGAGACTGTCCCCGGTAGCCTCTCTACCAGCGGCTTCAGGAAGCTCTACCGGGAAATGCTTGCCGGAGTTCAGCTTTCTCCTTTTCCTGGTCATTGTTGACAGGGATACTGATGCCTAAGTGAGGTGGAGGACAAAAGTTCCTTGTTCCATAGAAAGCTTTTGCGCGGCGCACTTTGATAGATGATCAGCGATGCTGTTCTGCACGCGGTACATGCTCTGCTTGCAATCCATTGCTCCTCCAGCTTCCTCACCTCTTCCACGTACGCTTCCATCAACGGACTCTGATAATCTTTGTTGAATTGTTTTACCACGAGTTGAGAATCTCCTCGGATGATCAATTTCTTGATTCCCAACTCCACCACGATTCTTAGTCCGGCAAGGAGCCCCTCATACTCAGCGGTGTTGTTGGTGGCCTCCTCCCGGGGAAAGTGCATTTGAACCACATATTTAAGATACTCTCCGGTGGGGGTGATGAGGAGCACGCCTGCTACGGCGCCCTGAAGTGAGAAAGCACCATCAAAATACAAGATCCATTCCTTAGGCGCTTCTTTGCCGGGGAGAATTGTCTCTGGAACCTCTTCGTCTGGCGTGGGCGTCTATTCCACAATGAATTCCGCCAACGCCCTGCTCTGAACTATGGAAGTGCTCTCATACTTCAAACCAAAACTTGACAGCTCTAGCGCCCACTGAACTATCCTGCCTGTGGCTTCGGGGTTCCTCAATATACGCTGCAGTGGAAAGCGGGTGACAACTGATCTCGTGGCCTTGGAAGTAGTGGCGCGGTTTTCTCGAGGCCATGAGAAGGCCAAAGATTAGCTTTTGCACTCCAGAGTACCTTGACCTAGCCCCTTGTAACAAGGAGCTGACAAAGTATACTGGTCGCTGCACCACTTTCTTCTTTGACGCTTCCTTGAAACTGCCTTCGTTTGCTTGCTTAGGTTCCCCTCGGTTTGTATCAGGTCCTTCCGCGAATGCTTTGGTTCCACCCCTGGTGAAATCAGTTGCAGCGGCTGCATCTTCACCCACTTCTCGCTGCGCCACCAGCGCTGCACTAACCACTTGATTCGTTGCCGCCAAGTATAGTAGCAACGGTTCATGCGGTTTAGGCGCGACCAAGGTGGGAGCGGAGGAAAGGTAAGCTTTTAGATCTTGCAGCGCTGCTTCTGCTACTGGGGTCCACTTCATCGGGCCGACCGTTTTCAGAATCTTGAAAAACGACAGGGCGCGTTCAGCGGATTTGGAGATGAACCTACTCAACACGGCAATGCATCCGGCCAATCGTCTTACGTACTTGACGTACTTGGGTCCTTCTATCTGCTTGATTGCTTTTATCTTGTTGGGATTGGCTTCTATTCCCCGCTGAGATACAAAGAACCCAAGCAGCTTGCCGGATTGGACACCAAACACACACTTCTCAGGGTTAAGCTTCAAATTGATCTTGCTCAAGTTCATAAAAGTTTCTTCCAAGTCTTGTATGAGTGTTGCTTCATCTCTGGTTTTCACTACTATGTCATCCATGTAAGCTTCCATGTTCCTGTGCAACTGAGGTTCAAATCCAATCTCCACGGCCCTTGGAAAGGTAGAACCAGCGCTCTTTAACCCGAAGGGCATACGTACAAAGCAATACGTTCCACACAGAGTTATGAACATGGTCTTTTACTCATCTTCCTTGGCCATGAATATCCGGTGGTATCCGGAGTATGCGTCCAAGAAGGAAAGCAAGTCACACCCGGAAGTGGAATCAACAATTTGATCGATGCGCGGGAAGGGAAAAGGGTCCTTCGGGCATGCTTTGTTCAAGTCAATGAAATCAATGCAAAGCCTCCATTTCCCATTCGCCTTGCGCACCACTACCGGGTTGGCTAGCAGTGTTGGATGCAACACTCCTCTGACCAAACCAGCTGCTTCAAGCTTCTTGATCTCCTCGGCGATGAACTGCTGCGGCTCCAAGGTTTGCTTTCTAGCTTTTTGCTTGACGGGCCTGGCATGAGGGCAAACAGCAAGGTGGTGCTCAATTATCTCCCTGGGAACACCGGGGATGTCAGATGGTTGCCAAGCAAACACATCGACATTCCCCCGTAGGAAGGCAACGAGCGCGCTTTCCTATTTTTCATTAAGGGTGACACTGATGGTAAATGTACCATCAGCGCCATCCTGCCCTGCTGGGACCTTCTTCATCGCAGGATTGGTGACCTCGGATCTCTTGCTAGTGGAACTCTCCGGCATGTCATCGACGGGTGCAGCGCACTCCAAAGAGGCATGCTTCCCGGAGTCCTTGCCGGTGTCCCTGCTAGACTTCTTCCCCTTCTTCAATTCCTTAGCGGGAGCTGGCGTTTCCGCGACCTCAGCCGCTACCGCGTCTCGATACATCTTGTCCACACATATAACTGCATCCTTCTTATCAGACGGAATGGAGATGATTCCCATGGGCCCTGGCATCTTCAAAGTGTTGTAAGCATAGTGGGATGCTGCCATGAATTTTGCCAGAGCTGGGCGACCAAGAATTCCATTGTAAGGCAGAGGGAGTTCGACCACATCAAACACCACCTTCTCAGTCCGGTAGTTCAACTCCCCGCCAAACGTCACAGGCAAAGTGATCTTTCCCTTGGGTTAGCTCCTGCCGGGGGTGATTCCTTGGAACGTACTCCTAGCTTTGAGCTCTTCGTCAAGGATCTGCAGCTTTTCAACCACTTTAGGGGTGATTAAGTTCAACCCCGCCCCGCCGTCAACTAACATCTTGGTTACTTTGAGGTTGCGCATTGTTGGGGAGACCAACAACGGCAAAGATCCGACCGTAGTGGTGCGGTCAGGATGATCCTTTTCGACAAAGATTATAGGCGTGCGGGACCATTTGAGTGGCCTTCTGGACTCTGTAACTAGCTCCATGGCGTTGATCTCATGCGCCAACTGCTTAAGCTGGCGATGAGAGGAATGCAAGGACGCACCCCCGTCAACACACATGGCTTCAGTTGCCTTCTGGAACTCTTGATAACTGGACTCTTCTTCATCATCCTCATCATCACTCATATCATCTCCTTCTTTCTTCTCACGGCCTCGAGAGGGTTTTTCCTACTGCTGTGGGGCCTTGCCACGGCGGCCCCTCTACCACCATGACCCTTCCCGGCAGCACCATCTTGGCCTCTCTCCTTGTCACGCTTCTCGTATTCAGCCTTCTGCTTCTCAGCAAGCTGCTCAACTTGGCGGCATTCTTGGAGATCATGACCATTGGTGCGGTGGATTTTGCAGTATGGCCCGTCGGACTTTTCGGTTTTCTCTGCCGCCACGGCCTCCCGGCAATCAGCGCACGCGACAGCTCCCTTGCCGGGGGCCTCGGCCTTGGCCTTCTTGCCGGCACTGAGATCACCAGAGCTCTCAACGGCCAACACCGCCTTTCCCTTATGCTTCTTATTGCGCCTTCGGCTTTTCCCCTTCGGGCCAGGGGCATCATCGTCGTCATTTGAGTCGACTTTGACGCCAGCCTCCTCTCCGGGGAGTCGCCTTCCTTCCTCGGCACGAGCACACTTGTCCGCCAAGGTGTACAACTCATTGACAGTCTTGGGGAGTCTAACATTCATCTTGGCCCGCATCCTCCTATTGCGCACGTTGGAATGGAACGCGGCAATCATGGCTATGGGGTGTATCTCTCGAATATTGCGGTGTACTCGACTGAATCTCTAGATGTACTTCCGCAAGGTTTCTCCCTCCTTCCGTGGAAGGACTTGCAGGTCGCTGGGCTGCCCTGGCTCCTGGTGGCCACCTGTGAAGGCAGTGACAAATTCGTTGCACAAGTCAGCCCATGATGAAATAGAGTTCTCCGGCAGGTGCATCAGCCACGATCTCACATTTGGCTTGGGCGCCAAAGGGAAATAGTTGGCGAGCACCTTCTCATCTCTTCCCCCGGTGGCTTGAACGGCTATCATATAGATGCCCAGGAATTCCGCCGGGTTTAGCTTCCCGTCATATTTCTCCGCCAGTTCAGGCTTGAAAGCTCAGGCCGATGGCCAGCGGACCAATCGCAGCTCGCGAGTGAAGGCAGGGCACCGAACCTCATAAGGCAGGTACCCGCTAGCACTGGGCGCGGGGTCTCCTGCATTTGGGCTATTGCGCCTGTCGGATTGGCGGTGTGCTTCCCGGCGTCGCTCTATGGTGGCGCGCGTGTCTTCCCTCCGCTGGTCTTCCAGGACACGCCGCTGGTCCCGGCGATCGTGCAGGCCAGACGAGGCCATAGATGCTTCATCGGGCTCGTCGGCATGTGGAGCTCGTTATGGCTACCTCTGGATCTGTTGTCGCGGAGGGGATTGCACAGTTGGCGCGGCCTCCTCAACACGTCTGTCAGCCTGGGTCGCCGTCGCCGTCCACGGGCATCGTGACGGCTCTGCATGCTGCGATTTACTGGCTTCGATGAAGCCGATCAAACTCTGGATGGTGGCACTCCATTCGTCCATCTTGTCAGCCGTCGGCGGGAAATTTAATAGCAGGTGGGGCCGCTCCATCGCTTCCTCTGATGTGGCCGGCATGGCTAGAGAGGCGGATCGCGACGTCGCTTGACTCCTGGTGGAACAAAGAGGGGCATGGCCTCATTCTTCTCGCCGTGCACCGATCGCCGGGGCGGTCTGACGTGGAGGAGGTCGAACTTGTGTGTCTATGGTCCCGTTCGGCGCTCCGTCTTGCTCTGGGCGTGACGCGCGCCTAGCAGCCGCGCCAGTGACAGGCGCAGCTAGAAGATCACGGCTTGCCCCAGATTGGGCGCCGCTGTTGCGGCCACGGCCACCAGTGCGGCGGGGAGGTGGAGACTGAACGTTTCCTCCTCCCGTGGCACTAGGACCGAGCTCGCCAAAATGTTGTTGTTGCTCCTCTTCAGCGTTCCCCGCTCCAGCTTTGGCCGCGGGGGACACGACGGTGGTGCCGCCTGCGCGAGTCGCGTCGCCCACGACGCCCACCTCACTAGTCACCGCCACGGTGCCAACGGCATCCGCAGTTGCGTGCGAGGGGGCCTTTCAAGTGGAGGGATGCACGGTTGCGCTGGTCTTCTTCTTGGGAGCCATAGATGAAGAAGACGGTGATGAAGATCGACACACCGCTCGCGATCTCATGTTTGCGCAAATGACGCTCCCCCAACCTGACGCGCCAAAGAGGTTGGGTCACGATGCACACGATCACCTATGGGGCCACGGGCCCCTTTGTGGTTCAGCAGGGGTGAGGTCACGTTGCACAAAGAGCAGAGGTGGTGAGGCAGCATGACGACGAGACGCTAGTGTTTTACCCAGGTTCGGGCCGCTGGGAAGCGTAAAACCCTACTCCTTCTTTGGTGGATTGATCGAGGGAACAAGAAGTACACGCAGTGCTCAAACCCGACAAGGTTGCCTTCGGGCGAGCTACTACGCGAGTACAAGTGTCCAAAGTTCTGACCCTTAGCTAGGTTGCCTTGGGCCTCCTTTTATAGCTCAACGGGCAACCACAGTGATACGTCTCCAACGTATCTATAATTTTTGATTGTTCCATGCTATTATATTATCTGTTTTGGATGTTTTATATGCATTAATATGCTATTTTATATTATTTTTGGGACTAACCTATTAATCTAGAGCCTAGTGCTAGTTTCTATTTTTTCCTTGTTTTTGAGTATTGCAGATAAGGAATATTAAACGGAGTCCAAACGGAATAAAATCTTCGGAATAATTTTTCTTGGACCAGAAGATATCTACCAAGCTTGGAGACCAAGGCAGGAGAGCCGCCGTGTGGCCACAAGCCACAGGGGCGCGCCCAGGGGGGTAGGGCGTGCCCCCCTGGCTTGTGGGCTCATGGCAGCTCCCAGAACCCTATTTCTCGGCCTATAAATTCACAAATGTTCCCTGGATACCAGAGAGAGCCACGAAAACACTTTTCTGCCGCCAGGAGCCTCGGTTCCCATGAGATTCAATCTTGGAGCCTTTTCCGGTAATCTGCCAGAGGGGGATTCGATCACGGAGGGCATCTACATCAACTCCATTGCCCCTCCGATGATGCGTGAGTAGTTCACCACAGACCTTCGGGTCCATAGCTAGTATCTAGATGGCTTCTTCTCTCTCTTTTCTCTTCAATACCATGTTCTTCATGATCTTCATGGAGATCTATCCGATGTAATACTCTTTTGCGGTGTGTTTGTCGAGATCCGATGAATTGTGGGTTTATGTTCAGATTATCTATGAATATTATTTGAGTCTTTTCTGAATTCTTATATGCATGATTTCATATATTTGCAAGTCTCTTCGAGTTATTGGTTTGGTTTGGCCAACTAGATTGGTAATTCTTGCAATGGGAGAAGTGCTTAGTTTTGGGTTCAATCTTGCGGTGTCCTCACCCAGTGACATAGTAGGGGTAGCGAGGCACGTATTGTATTGTTGCCATCGAGGATAAAAAGATGGGGTTTTCATCATATTGCTTGAGTTTATCCCTCTACATCATGTCATCTTACCTAATGTGTTACTCTGTTCTTCATGAACTTAATACTCTAGATGCAGGCAGGAGTCGGTCGATGTGTGGAGTAATAGTAGTAGATGCAGAATCGTTTCGGTCTACTTGACACGGACGTGATGCCTATATGCATAATCATTGCCTTGGATATCTTCATAATTATTTGCTTTTCTATCAATTGCTCGACAGTAATTTGTTCACCCACCGTAATACTTGCCATCATGAGAGAAGCCTCTAGTGAAACCTATGGCCCCCGGGTCTATTTTCCATATTATACTTTCAGATCTAAAACCAAAAATACCAAAAATATCTTGCTGCAATCTTTTTTACTTTTGTTTTACTTTACTTTCAAGCAATCATATCTATCTATCTCTATCAGATCTCATCCTTGCAAGTAACCGTGAAGGGATTGACAACCGCTTTATAGCGTTGGGTGCAAGTGTTTGATTCTTTGTGTAGGTACATCTATTGGGGACTTGCTTGTATCTCCTACTGGATTGATACCTTGGTTCTCAACAACTGAGGGAAATACTTATCTACTTTGCTGCATCACCCGTTCCTCTTCACGGAAACCAATGCATGCTCGAGAAGTAGCAAGAAGGATTTCTGGCACTGTTGCCAGGGAGATCTACATCAAGCCTACCAAGTACCCATCACAAACTCATCCCTTTCATTTACATTATTTGCCATTTGCCTCTCGTTTTCCTCTCCCCCACTTCACCAATTTGCCGTTTTATTCGCCTTTTTCTCGGCGGATCTCTTTTTGTTTGCTTGTGTTGCCATGTGCCTTCTATTTGCTTGCATCTTCGCTTGCTAAAAATCTATTGATATGGATCCTCATCCACTTGCTAATCTTTTCAAAAGGCCAAATTATGATGAACCAATTGCTAGTGAGTTGAGTGCACTTGATTATCTCTATGAAGTTTTGTTTGAAAATCATGAATCTGAAAATTTTGATGAAGTGTTGAAAGAAGAAAATTATAAGGTGATTCATGATAGATCCTTGATTGAAAAGCATGATTGCAATGTTGCTAGTATGAATTCTATAAATATCCATGATTCTAATGATATGCAAAGCCACAAGCTTGGGGATGCTATGTTTCATGAAGATGATATTTTTTGTTCCCCAAGTTTTGATGAGCAAATTCATTATGATGATTGCATGCTCGTGCATCATGAAAAGAATGATTTATGTGATAGTTATATTGTTGAATTCCTTCATGATTATACTGAAATTTATTATGAGGGAGGAACATATGCTTGTAGGAATTGCAATAATATCAAGTTTCCTCTCTATGTGTTCAAAGTTTTGAAGTTATGCTTGTTTTGCCTTCCTATGCTAGTTGATTCTTGTTCCCATAAATTATTTGCTCACAAGATCCCTATGCATAGGAAGTGGGTTAGACTTAAAGGTGTTTTTCATGATATTCATGATGCTCTCTTGCATATTTCAATTACTACTTTTTATGTGAGCATCATTGAAATCATTATGCCTAGCTAGGGGCGTTAAACAATAGCGCTTGTTGGGAGGCAACCCAATTTTATTTTTGCTTTCTGTTTTTTGCTTCTGTTTTGGTGTGTTTTTAACATTATTACTTCTGTAGTAATTGTGTTTTCATGTTTCTATTAGTGTTTGAGCCAAGTAAGACCTTTGGGATGGTCTACGGTGTTTGTTGATTTGATTTTGCTGAAAAACAGAAACTTTTGCGCTCAGTCCAGGAATTTTATAAATTCACTGGAACGTGATTTGGATCTGAAATTTTGACACAAGATTTATATACAAATTTCCCTGATTTTCCTAATTTTTCAGAATTTTTGGAGTTACATAAGTATTCGAAGTCTATAGACCGCTACAGACTGTTCTGTTTTAGACAGATTCTGTTTTCTTTGTGTTGTTTGTTTATTTTGATGAATCTATGGGTTGTATCGGGGGGTATGAACCATGGAGAAGTTATAATACAGTAGATATTACACCAATATAAATAAAGAATGAGTTCACAACAGTACCTAAGTGGTGGTTTATTTTTCTTATACTAACGGATCTCATGAGTTTTCTGTTGAGTTTTGTGTTGTGAAGTTTTCAAGTTTTGGGTAAAGATTTGATGGACTATGGAATAAGGAGTGGCAAGAGCCTAAGCTTGGGGATTCCCAAGGCACCCCAAGCCATATTCAAGGATAGCAAAAAGCCTAAGCTTGGGGATGCCCCGGAAGGCATCCCCTCTTTCGTCTTCAATCCATCGGTAAATTTACTTGAGGCTATATTTTTATTCACCACATGATATGTGTTTTGCTTGGAGCGTCTTGTATGATATGAGTCTTTGCTTTTTAGTTTGCCACAATCATACTTGCTGCACACATCTTTTTGAGAGAGACACGCTGAATCGTGAATTTATTAGAATACTCTATGTGCTTCACTTATATCTTTTGAGCTAGGCAATGTTTCTCTAGTGCTTCACTTATATCTTTATAGAAATTATTGAACTCTCGTACCTCACTTATATTATTTTGAGAGTTTCTTAAAACATCATGGTAATTTGTTTAGGTTATGAATTTAGTCCTAATATAATAGGCATCCAAGAGGGATATAATAAAAACTTTCATATTAAGTGCATTGGATACTATGAGAAGTTTGATTCCTTGCATATAGTTTTGAGATAATGGAGATGGTAATAAGAGAGTCATGCTAGTGAGTAGTTGTGAATTGGAAGAGATACTTGTGTTGAAGTTTGTGATTCCCGTAGCATGCACGTATGGTGAACCGTTATGTAACGAAGTCGGAGCATGATTTGTTTAATGATTGTCGACCTTTGTGTGAGGGTCGGGAGCGCGCGATGGTTAACTCCTACCAACCTCTCCCCTAGGAGCATGCGTCTAATGCTTTGTTTGATAACTAATAGACTTTTGCAATAAGTATGTGACTTCTTTATGACTAATGTTGAGTCCATGGATTATACGCACTCTCACCCTTCCACCATTGCTAGCCTCTCTAGTACCGCGCAACTTTCGCCGGTACATCAAACCCACCTTCCTCAAAACAGCCACTATATATTTTCCTCAAAACAGCCACCATACCTACCTATTATGGCATTTCCATAGCCATTCCGAGATATATTGCCATGCAACTTCCACCGTTCCGCTTTTCATGACATGCACCATCACTTTCATATTGCATATAGAGTCATATTTTGTCATAGGTATCGAGTTGTAATTTTTCTTTTGAGTTGTAAGTAAATAAAAGTGTGATGATTTTCATTATTAGAGCATTGTCCCATGAGAGAAAAGGATGATGGAAGCTATGAATCCCTCACAAGTTGGGATGAGTCTCCGGACTTTACAAAAAATAAAAGAGGTCAGCGAAGCCCAAATAAAAAAAAAGAGGCCAAAGATGCCCACCAAAATAAAAAAAATAAAAAAAAGAAAAAAATGAGAGAAAGAGAGAAGGGACAATTGCTACTATACTTTTCCACACTTGTGCTTCAAAGTAGCACCATGATCTTCATGATAGAGAGTCTCCTATTTTGTCACTTTCATATAACTAGTGGAGTATCATCTTGCACGACCACTTAGTTTTCTTTTTGAGCTTTCATACACTTATAGCTCTAGTGCACCCGTTGCATGGCAATCCCTACTCACTCACATTGATATCTATTGATGGGCATCTCTATAGCCCGTTGATACGCCTAGTTGATGTGAGATTATCTTCTTCCTTTCCCTTGCAACCTCCACCATATTCTATTCCACCTATAGTGCTATATCCATGGCTCACGCTCATGTATTGCGTGAGAGTTGAAAAGGTTTGAGAACACCAAAAGCGTGAAACAATTGCTTGGCTTGTTCATCGGGGTTGTGCATGATTTAGATACTTTGTGTGGGGAAGATGGAGCATAGCCAGACCATATGATTTTGTAGGGATAACTTTCTAAGGCCATGTTAATTCGAAAGGACACGATTGCCTTGTTGGTGTGCTCGAAGTATTACTGTTTTTATGTCAAAATTAGACTATTGTTTTGAATCTTACGGATCTGAATATTCATGCCACAAAAAAAGAATATTACATGGATAAATATGTTAGGTAGCATTCCACATCAAAAATTCTGTTTTTATCATACCTACTCGAGGAAGAGCAGGAATTAAGCTTGGGGATGCTTGATACATCTCCAACGTATCTATAATTTTTGATTGTTCCATGCTATTATATTATCTGTTTTGGATGTTTTATATGCATTAATATGCTATTTTATATTATTTTTGGGACTAACCTATTAATCTAGAGCCTAGTGTCAGTTTCTATTTTTTCCTTGTTTTTGAGTATTGCAGATAAGGAATATTAAACGGAGTCCAAATGGAATAAAATCTTCGGAATAATTTTTCTTGGACCAGAAGACATCTACCAAGCTTGGAGACCAAGGCAGCAGAGCCGCCGTGTGGCCACAAGCCACAGGGGCGCGCCCAGGGGGTAGGGCGCGCCCCCCTGGCTTGTGGGCCCACGGCAGCACCCCCAACCCTATTCTCGGCCTATAAATTCACAAATATTTCCTGGATACCAAAGAGAGCCACGAAAACACTTTTCCGCCGCCAGGAGCCTCGGTTCCCGTGAGATCCAATCTTGGAGCCTTTTCCGGTAATCTGCCGGAGGGGGATTCGATCACGGAGGGCATCTACATCAACTCCATTGCCCCTCCGATGATGCGTGAGTAGTTCACCACAGACCTTCGGGTCCATGGCTAGTAGCTAGATGGCTTCTTCTCTCTCTTTGCTCTTCAATACCATGTTCTTCATGATCTTCATGGAGATCTATCCGATGTAATACTCTTTTGCGGTGTGTTTGTCGAGATCCGATGAATTGTGGGTTTATGTTCAGATTATCTATGAATATTATTTGAGTCTTTTCTGAATTCTTATATGCATGATTTCATATATTTGCAAGTCTCTTCGAGTTATTGGTTTGGTTTGGCCAACTAGATTGGTAATTCTTGCAATGGGAGAAGTGCTTAGTTTTGGGTTCAATCTTGCGGTGTACTCACCCAGTGACATAGTAGGGGTAGCGAGGCACGTATTGTATTGTTGCCATCGAGGATAAAAAGATGGGGTTTTCATCATATTGCTTGAGTTTATCCCTCTACATCATGTCATCTTACCTAATGCGTTACTCCGTTCTTCATGAACTTAATACTCTAGATGCCTGCAGGAGTCGGTCGATGTGTGGAGTAATAGTAGTAGATGCAGAATCGTTTCGGTCTACTTGACACGGACGTGATGCCTATATGCATAATCATTGCCTTGGATATCTTCATAATTATTTGCTTTTCTATCAATTGCTCGACAGCAATTTGTTCACCCACCGTAATACTTGCCATCATGAGAGAAGCCTCTAGTGAAAACTATGGCCCCCGGGTCTATTTTCCATATTATACTTTCAGATCTAAAACCAAAAATACCAAAAATATCTTGCTGCAATCTTTTTTACTTTTGTTTTACTTTACTTTCAAGCAAAACAAACATTATCTAGTGATTAGATAGCCAACAAGCTTTTACCACCGCTTTAGCTAACTATTGCTCAATATCTTGACACGCCTCTAGACGGGTGTCAAATGGGCATAATCTGTCTCCCAGCGAGTTGCCACATGCTTAGCGAGAGCCACTTAGCCACCCGAGGGCTCGACACAGCATCGACAAATGACTGGCATTGTGATGCGGTGGAGCGGTGGATGATCGGCTCGCGCCTGCCGGGGGATGGCTTGCCGGGTCTTCCTGAAGATGTGTGCACCTCGGTCCCCGGTAGGCACCGGGGACGCGACTGGCGCGGTTCAGGCCCATTCTGGGCCGTTGCATCGACCTTGCCGGAGTTGCTTAGCCAGCGTAGGATGCTTTTGTCGGAGTCTTGGTGTTGAATGCTGGGTTCGTCTTCTTGATGCGCTCCCTGATCTCATGTAGAGCGGCTTCTCTGGTTTGGACTGGTTTTGACCGTACTTACGTTGATAGGTTCTGCTACTACTACTTGTGCATAAGTCAGGGGCACTGGGTACCCTAGTTCTAGTGCACCGACAACCAGTCGCCCCAAAGTTCAATCCGTGGTTTGCCTGCCCTATCACATTTGACTTACATGACCCTCCGACCAGCATCAGGCATGGCGGATCAGCTGCACTTGTCCTGGACCCAAATGTCGATGGTTTACATCTGACACATGTCCTTATGGATGGCGGGAGAAGCTTCAACTTAATCTATCAGGACACGGTTAGGAAGATGGGCATCGACTCATCTCGGGTCAAGCCGAGCAGCACAACCTTCAAATGTGTCATACCAGGTGTCAAGGCTCGTTGCACTGGAACCGTGTCACTGGAAGTCGTCTTCGGATCTCCTGAAAACTTCAAAAGTGAGGAGTTAATCTTCGACATTGCCCCCTTTCGAAGTGGATACCACGTGCTCCTAGGGCGCACATCGTTCGCTCTCTTTAACGCGGTCTCGCACTATGCTTACTGCAAGCTTAAAATGCCAGGACCTAGCGGTGTTATCACAATTAATGGTAACACGAAACACTCCCTCCCTACCGAGGAGCAGCCCTCGGACTTCGCAGCCGAAGGGCAAGCATCCGAGGATGCGGCCCGTAGCGGTAAACGCACTTCTGGCTCTTCGAAGCGTTCGCAGACCTCAACCTTCGCAACCGAAGGGCAAGCATCCGAGGACGCGGCCCGTAGCGGTAAACGCACTTCTGGCTCTTCGAAGCGTTCGGAGGCCGCGCCAGTCGACCTCAGAAAAATACCCCCAAACCCTAAATAAAAGTGTGGGATCCTCACGTGCTCCCCTTGGAAGGGATACTACATCCCCAGGATGCATAATTTTGCACTAAAAATCCCTTGGGCAGCCGAGGAGCCAAAACCCGTGCTAACCCAGGTCGGCTAGCCGACGAATGCCCAAGCCTTGAGCTTCCAAATCATCTAGGCCATGTCAAAGAGCCAGTCAGGAAAATACACCCTTGTGTCTTTAACCACACAATGGACCTCCGCAAACCTCTTAAAAGAACTTGGCAAGCATGTGCTTGAAGCACATGCAAGACCGAAGTTGAATACAATCCGTCAAAGTCTTCGCCATCAACAAAGATAAGTTGGTCAATAGCACGGAGATGCAGACGTGCGGCAGGAAGCGGCCCGGGCTTATAAACTCGATGATCATATCTGCCCTGTTTTTATGTACTCCCTTATTTTACTTACTGCATTTTCTCTTTTTAGTTTTTCTCGCTACAATTCGGCATGTAAGGCTTGCTGTTATCAAATAAAGAACTCATGCCCCTCAAGGTTTTTACTGTATTTCTATACAAGCACTATCTTTGAGCTACGAGAACGTCTTCAAGATATAACTGCAAAAAAGGCTTCCTTTCTCCGCCTTTAAATACAAGTCCGAAGTGCTCAACGTCTTGGATGTTGCATTATATGCATCAGTTATGAACCTAGATTTCGGTCAATAGTTGGGTTGCCCGGCTCCTATGTTTACCCCTTATGTTCCCGAAAAAATTTGGCTAAGGGTGTAATGGGAGAACCACTGTGATTGTGCCGCCAGTTAGTTGGCAGGGCGCCTCAGTTGAGAATGTCGAAAACTGACTATCTGGGTAAGCGAAAACTGGTCGGCAGTCCGAAGACCTTGTTAAGCGACATGTCGTTAGAGGTCACCCATGTTAAAAAAAGGGCTTATTCTTTGCATAGGTGGAAGTGGGTAAGGGCATCGACCTCGGCTGCCTTTAGTCGACCACCTCACACACCGAGGGCTGGTCATCAGCCCCACACTCAAACTCCTATGACTAAGTGAAAGCAATAAAGTTGTAATAGTGCGATCGCCTAGTTCCTACAAGCACGAACCACCTCCGGGTACCGAGACGTCGGCTAAGGGTCAGAGCTGCTTCTGGGAAGACCCTCTGTTTACTCTACATTGGGGCGGAAGCCGACGACTGGCAACTTTCAGTTAAAAATGGTCAAACAAGAGGAAAGTACATTAACATAAAACACACATATGAGGAAATCAAACAATATACTCATTAAGACAAACGATGGTTTTTACATCCCATGCACTTCGGCATTCCAAGGTATTACAGTTGATAAAAATTGTCTTTGGGACACATGGCCTCGGTAACGCGGGCATGGTGCTCCACCTCGGTGAAAAATTGCTCCACGGTGCGCTGCTTCCCAGGAGGGGGCCCGCAGAAACGACCGACGCCTCAACCTTCTAGAAGTGCATGTTCACGCAGGTGTACGCCCACCGTGCTCCCTCAAAGCACGCAGATCGCTTCTAGTGATCTACCTGCGGGCCAGCAGCATGCAACCGGGACAAACGGCCGAAGAGGTTGTCGGGCAAAGCTTCTGGAGGCCACAGCTTGAGGCAGAGATCTTGGAGGACTGGCCTCATCATGCGAAGTAGCTCCGCCAGCTACTTCATCCGATGATTCGGCATCGATGGCAACGGGGCATCCGAGATTTACCGCCAGAATGCTTTCTTATCTTCATGACCCTCCAGTTGTCCGAAGTGTTGAACGGCTTCCGCCACACACTTCAGTAGATCCGCGAAGACCTCTGCGGAACGCCACATTTGGGTGAGCTTGATGCACCCCTTGCGGCCAAACTCACACTGAAGTAAATATGGCTTACCCGCGGCCACTTGCTCCACTTCCCAAAGCTCCTGGTGGTTGGACCGAGTTGCGGTCTGCAGCTCGGAGTGCGTACGCTGAAGCTTCTTGAGCTCCTCCTTCGCCTGTGTCCCTTTGACCTAAAGTTTGTCGCGTGCTTCGCACATATCCTTCAGGGTCTCCTCGACCTCTAGGATCCACGCTTGGTCCTTCTCCTGGGCTACCTTCTCGACAGCCCAGGCCTCCTCCGCCTTCGCGGCAACAGCCCTTTGCTGCCCACCCCCTCCCGAGCTTTCTTAAGCTCGTGCTTGAGCTTCTCAAACTCGGCCAAAGCCGCTGCCATTTCCTGCAGTTCGGCATTAGCCACTAACTCAATAACAAACTAAGTACGCTTCTTACTATTTATGGTAATATTCAAGAACAAGAAGTGCTACTCGTTTACATTGAGACTACTCTAACATTCGGTTCATCAGGTCGAGGTCCTTCTCGGACGTCTCAAGCCTCCTGTTCATCTCCACTATCTCGTAGGAGATGGATCTTGGAGCAGAGGTAGAAAACTGCAATAAAGAGTTCTTCAGATCAGCCCCACGATATTTTTTTAACTTCGGACGAGAAATTTAGGTAGCATCTTGGGGGCTATTCGCCACGCTCTACTTGATCCCTACCCTGGATTCTTCAAAACCAGCCTCGGGCTCGAGGGCTACTCACTGACCAGGCCATTTGAAAGGACACAAAACCATGGCCTTGGGGAAATATAAGGATTTGCGAATCAAATGCACAAAGAAAATTATTTGCATATGAATAAAGGGAATACCTTGAAGCTTGCAACGAGGCCCTTGAAGACCTCGTGCAATCCGGCCTCCGTGGACCGAAATCCTTGTAGCACTGTGCCTATCAAGTCACGGTGCTCTTTCTTGAGGGAGGAACCCTTCAAGGCCTCCTCTACTTCATCAGGCCACCCCGCGCTGGACTGCCCTTGAATAGGAGGTGGGGTGGCAAGACGTCGGACTCTAGGACTTCAGTGATGGGCGGAGGGGTCTTCGGCCGCGGCGCTGGAGCCGGGGTAGACCCCGCCTGGGCCGACATTTCCTTGGCGACCTTGGGGATCTCACCCCCTTGGCCTTGTGGGACTGAGGTGTCAACTTCGGTCATGACGATCGATTCTTCGGCTCCCATCGTGTCAATCAGGGGAGCCGGCATAGAAGTCACCTCCCCCAGCCCATCATGATCTGGCAGAGGGGGAGAGGGGTCCCCTGACCCGCATGGGGATGGCAGCCTGCTCGAGGAATCGCTCGGGCGCACCCTCAGGAAACTGTGGAAGGACGCTCATATAAGCTACCTCCTATCAAAATAGAGTTCTAAGGAAAATGCAGAAACATAGAAAAATGTAGCGTACTTTTGGGGCACCGGCTTCTCCCTCCCCAGAGCTAGGGGATCATCCTCAGGGTTGTCGGAAATCACGGTCTTCCCTGACAACTTGCCGGTGGCCTTGACCGAGGTTTTCTTTAACCCCTTTGGGCATTTTGGCCCCGCACCGGCATTGGTATCTTCCGTTGCCGCTCTTTTCCCTTTGAGGGAAGGATCATCCTCCACCTCCTCTTGGATAGCGGAGGTGTGGGTCTCTTCGGACCAGGAAACCGAAGCCTCACGCTTCCAAAGACCCGCGCAGCACCCCTGGGACTTCGCCTTCTTAGGGACCACCACGTGCGGCTCCTCGGCCAGGAGCGTCGTGAGTTGAGGGGTTCTTGCCTCCTTTGGCAGTGGGGTCGGGCACTACACGGTCTACATCTTGGCTAACCAACTATGTGCATGGCAATCAAAACGATTCGTTAAGATCAATCTCACTATGTGAAGATGAAAGTATTTGAACACGTGTGATTACAACACTTACTGGTGGGGATCCTTAGCCGGTCTAAACGTCGCGGTCTTGTCCTTCCTCGGGGATGTCGTCCTTGGATATCTCAAGTAGCCGCGTCCACATACAAGCCAGGCTGGTGCGGACGAAATGAAGGACTGGCCCTGCCTCCTCGGGTTTGTATGCCCACATCGGTTTGGCCCGAAGTTGAAGCCGAAGAATCCAGCGGTCAAAGTTGGCATTGATCACGTTGGGAAGCTGGAGGTTCTTCTGAAGGGACCACCACTGGATCTTCTCGACAAGTACCTTCACCTTGCTGGCATTTCCCCAGGCGACGCGCTTCTCTGTCCAGGACTTGAGCTTCCGTGTAGGTCCGACCGAGAATGCAGGGACTTCTGCTTGGCCAGGGGCGAGCGGCTCAGTGATATAGAACCACTCGCACTACCATTCCTTCACCGTCTTGATAAAGGTGCCTGGGAAGCAATCGGCATTCTGGTTCTTGCTGATCATGGCTCCTCCGCACTCCGCCGGATTGGGGCCGCTGGATTTCAGCTTGATCCTGAAAGTCTTCAGCCAAAGTCTAAAGTGCGGCTAACAGCTTAGGAAGGCCTCGCAGACCATGATGAAGGAGGCAAGGTGGAGGATGGAGTTTGGGGTCATGTGGAGGAAGTCGAGCCCGTAGTAGAATATCCCGCAACACGCAACTCCAGGATGCAGCGTGAACCCCAGGCCTCGGATGAGGTGAGGGTTGAAGACGACTCGCTCCCCTTCTTTGGGGGCGAGCACCTGCTCGGCACCAGGAGCACGAGCGCCGGTGGTGGCAGAAAGATACCCCGCAACACGCAACTCCAGGATGGTGCCGTCCATAACGGAGGAACCTCCCCTGTGCCCCTTGAGGGTGTCGGTCGTGGCTAGAAGGGGGAGTGAGGATTTGCTGCAGAGACTGGAGCGAGATTGGATCTGGGTGCTGGGGCTCGACGAAGCAGTAGGCAAAGGGGGAAATGAGAAGCGTAGCAGCTTATGCTATAATTCTTCATTCTTATAGGCTATTAAAAGGCCAAAAATCCCCCTTACCACACCGATAAACACGCCACCTCCGCAAAATATGCCATTGTGTGTATGGGGGGTGTCGGCGTTCTGGGAACGGGGGTACCCAGACCTGCCTGCCTGCGGCCCAGGGCATGGCCCACTTCATCAGCCAGACACAGCCAGGCGCGGCCCCACTCAAGACAAGGCCCTCGCGAGGGCCCAAGGCTCGCGAGGAGGAGCGGCGTCAGGACCGGCAAGGGATGGGCCTCCCCAGGCTCCCTCCAAAGCGGCGGAGATCTCTATACAGGGACCGGCCTCATGAGTCAAAGATGACGCAAGGAAGGACAGGCGGGCGCCAGCGCGCCAGGCGGTGCAGTTTCCCCTTTAGTGCAAAGGGAGCAGGGACGTACGCGGGTTCCCAAAGCACCCCCAAAGGTTTCCATTCTGGTGCAACGAGACCATGACCACGAGCCCCGCAGGACAGATGTCATCGCCGAGCCAACCACTGCATCATCGACAGAACTTTGCAGGCGAAGACCGCCTTTGGGCAGGGCGGGCATGTACTCCTGTCCCCCTTGAAAATTGGCCATTGTGGGATCCCTTCCCGCCATTACGATAAGGGAAGAGGACCCGAGCCACCGCTATATATAGAGAGGCTAGGCTGCACCGTAGGGGGAGATCGGAATCCAGTCAATCCACTCATCCATCACCAAGCCAACAGAGGGCCAAGAACACCTCAGTAGCGAGCTAGGTTGGGCGAGGCTGCAGGGGATCTTCACACATGCCCCTGTGTTCGAATCTTTAGGGTTTTGCGGAGCCCGAAATCCAACATTTGGCGCGCCAGGTAGGGGGCGTGTCGGAGTCTTCCTCAAGCCAAGATCTTCTCCCACCTCGCCATTCCGATGTCTGACGCTCGCCGAGCCCGCGCCGAGCGCCAAGCTGCCCGCGTCGCCCAGACGATGCCTGTGGGCCGCGCCGAAGCACGCCGGTCACCCTTGCCTGTTGGCAACGCCGCCACAGGCCCGGACGCCCAAGAGCAACAAGACTCCTCCCAGCCGGTCACCGCGCGGCGCGATGGCCACACTGCCACTCCATCGATCGTCCCAGCTTCCGGGTCGCCTTCCCACGTTCGGCCCGGGCCTGTGCGCGGCCAGGGCGCACTCTTCATGGCTAACGAGCTGCTCTGCTACCGCCCTGCCCCCGACCGCTACGACGACTGACTTCGGCGCATCGCGGAGCTCGTCAGTGCTGCCGGCGACGCTTCAGCACTCTCCTACTTGCTTCGACCCCAACCATCCCTGGCAGACGACGTGGCCCAGGATGCGCAGCCGCCTCCTGCGCAACGCGACGTCGACTCCGAGCCCAGGCGAGAAGCACGCCCCCGCGACCGGCCACACGAACCGCGGGCGAAGCCGAGAGAGGAAGTAAGCTGCCAGGTGGTTCCCCGGCCGCGCGTCGACGCGTGTGCGCTCCCCGCGCTGCCGACCCAACGTCGCGACCGGGCACCACTCGTGGTAGCCCCGTAGGAGCGTCAAGACTGGGTCCTTCCCGCACACGCAGCACCCGTCGAACCAGTGGGGTGCCTCGCCATCGCCCCGGAGCTCCACCCAACCGCGTGGCCCTGCAAGTTCAAGCCCGACCTGCCCCCGCGCTACGACGGCACAACGGATCCAGCCGAGTTCCTACAGCTCTACTCCCTGAGCATCCGGGAGGCCGGAGGAGACGACAAGGTCATGGCGTGCTGGTTCCCCATGGCGCTCAAAGGCGGCGCGCTCTCCTGGCTCCTCAACCTCCCGGAGGCGTCCATCACCTCCTGGGATGGCCTGCGCAAACGCTTCATCGCCAACTTCCAAGGTACCCGCGACCGCGCGCTCACCGTGAACGACCTGCGGCATATCAAGCAGCAGGATGGAGAGACCCTGCACAAGTTCACACAACACTTCACGACTAAGCGCCTCAAGATCCCGAAGGCGTCAGACGAGGCTATCATCTCAGCGTTCACCGACGGCGTCATGGACCTCACGATGAAGGAGCAGCTCGCCATGAATGACAAACTGTGCTCTGCCTTGGAGATGTTCAATCTGGCGAACAGGTGCGCCAAGGCTGAGGAGGGCCGCCTATCCGCCTATCGCTCTGCGGGCCTCCGGCGGCAGAGCCAGAGGAAAAGAAGACCAAGGCCAAGGAGGCGAAGCGCAAGGCCCCAGCGGTGCTTGCGGCCGAGCCTGAGGCAAAGCGCAGCCGGGGTGAGGAACACCATCCAAGGGGGAAGACTGACCTGCATCTTTCATGGCACCAACAACCACGACACAGCTGACTGCCAGGAAATCAGGCTGGTCTGCGCCGAGCACTTCGGCAGGCGCCCTGGACACGCCGACCGAGGCTTCGGACGCGGCGGAGGCCGCGGTGGAGGCCGCTGGGACAACCGGGAACCGCGTCAAGGGTGGCGCGATCAGCCCCAGGAGGACCGCTGGCACGATCAGGCTCGGGACGACCGCTGGCGTGATCAGCCTCGTGAGGATCACTGGTGCGACCACCCTCCGGAGGGGTCACGCCGCGGCCAGCCTCGTGAGGCACGCCCTCGTGAGGCCGGCCTACCTCCACTACCTCCGCCACCCAGAAGGAAGGAAGAGGACAGGCAGGACGATGGGGCTGGGGGCTTCCAGGACGTCAGGGCGGTAGCCTGTATCCGGGGCGGCGCCCAGGCCCTAGCATCGAACCGTGCCTTCAAGCAGTTCGCGCGGGAGGTGAACGCGGCTCTCCCAAAGCCCGAAGCAATGCGTCCCCTCAAGTGGTCCCAGACTGCCATCACCTTCGACTCGAGGGATCAGCTCAGGTGCTCGGCCATGGCCGGCAAGCTCCCCATGCTGTGCACTCCAACCATCAGCAACGTCCTCGTCACCAAGACCCTCATCGACAGTGGAGCGGGGCTCAATGTCCTCTCCATTGAGACCTTCGAGACGCTCCAGGTACCAAACGAACAGCTCATGCCGACCAAGCCCTTCTCGGGAGTCACAGAGAGGTCCACCATCCCCATAGGGCAAGTGCGCCTGCCTGTCACCTTCGGCGGATGCGAGAACTACAACACCGAGATCATCGTCTTCGACGTCGCGCACATCCACCTCCCGTACAACGCGATGCTGGGGTACCCGGCCCTCGCCAAGTTCATGGCGGTGACTCACCACGGCTACAACGTCCTCAAGATGCCAGGGAGTGGCGGCGTCATCACCGTTGCTTGCGATGAGAAGGATGATGTCTGCTCCCTTGAGCGTCCTTACCGCGCCGCGGCGGCCGAGCGCTCGGACGACGAAGAGGATGCCCTGCCTCGCGAGGACCCGCGCAAGAAGAAGAAGCAGGTCCTTCCCGCGGGACATCCTGAAACTGTGAGCTCTGCGCCCAGGGACGGGGCCCCACCTCCTATCGCATAGGAAAGCGCGCTCGGCGCCCCTCTTGGGTCGGGCCCGGGGGCTCCCATCCGGGGAGTTTCCGGCTTGGCCAGTGAGACAAGGGAGGCGCTCGAGCACAACCTGAAGGCGCATCCTGACGCACGTCAGCTCAAGCTGGGAGCACGGCGCTTGGCGCCGAGCTCGCAAGAATCCGTCATCAGAGCGATCGAGGAGCTTCGAGAAGCACAGGCCATGCGAGGCGGGGACTGCCCAGCACCACCAATCGCAGCCGCCGTCATCGGCACGGTCGACCAGCCGCACGTCTGCGTCAACGCGCTCGCGATCAACAGGGCCGCGTCCCAGGGCCCCTTCGGGCCAGCGCGTACCAATCATGGATGGGTCTACCCGAACGCCTACGTACGCATGCCGTTACCGAGCCATGCTCATACCTTGCCTGGCGAACTCATGCGTCACGTTCCAGCGCCTTTACCGAGCCATGCTCATACCTTGCCTGGCGAGGCGCGGCGAGGAGTTGGAGGAGATGCTCGGACCGAGCGAAGGTCCCGAGCCCCGGGAGACGACGGACCCATGAGGGTTGCGCTCGTGGAGGTGTAAGATCAGGCTGTGATGGCAGCTTCGGCTCTTCAGCGGCATGGCCGCCAGGTGACTTTTTGTTGGCTGTTGCCAGGTAATTTTTTGGTTCACTCCGTTTGAGGGCGCCCACCGGGCCGCATTATCCTCAGGCGATCAGGGCACACCCCTGCAGTCGCCCGTTTATGCATATTTCAATAGTTTCTCATGCATCTGATCTGTTTCCTAACCTTCTACCTTGCATGCATGGCTCCTTGCCAGCGTGAATGCCGCCGCACCACCCTTTCTGAGATGGTGTTTCGCAAGGGGTCGTGCGCTACCGCCCTTCCTGGGGCACCTCGGAACTGGGATGCAAGGCCCTGTCGCCTCAGGGACCTGCATCTTTGGGCAGTCGACCCCCGCTCGGGGGCTCCGGCCGCAGCACGGCGCCTCAGCATGGAGTCTCGGGAGGCCCCACGGCCTCCTGAGGCAGCAGCCGGCGGGATGGAATGGGGGTCGCTCGAGCGTCAAGGGGGGCTCCTGAGCATCGCGCCTCAGGAGCCTTACCGGTCATATAGCCACTCGCCCCTTGATGTCATCCTTGGTGATCCAGTCGGCATCAAGGGTGTCGGGGCCTCGCCCCATAGTTGCGTCCTTGGTGATCCGGTCGTACACTACGGCAGTAGGAAATGTGCGGGACTGGGACCTACCGACGTAGAGCCGCTTGAGCGTCAAAGCGGGCTCCTGAGTAATGCGCCTCAGGAGCCTCACCGGTCATAAAGCCACTTGCCCCTTCATGTCGTCCTTGGTGATCCGGTCGGCGTCAAGGGTGCCGGGGCCTGACCTTGTAGTTGCGTCCTTGGTGATCCGGTCGTACACTACGGTGGTCGGGAAATGTGCCGCACCGGGACCTGCAGACGTAGAGTGCCAAAAGGACTCCCAACCTGCCTCACTCGTGAAGAAGAAGAAGTCTGCAGGGCCTCGGACGGCCCCACCTACGAGAAGACTCAGGCGCAAACCGCCTTTGAGGTAGGGACCTCGCGAGGCCAAAGCGCCCTAGCGAGCTCCCAGATACACCTCCCAGTTCTACCGTGCTAGCCACGCGTACGAACTCTATGGGCTATGCACGCCCGGAGCCCCCCGAGGACGCGGAGGGGTTCCTTCCCACGCAATGTGGAAGCCACAGCTCCGCGCTGGCGGAGAAGTCAACACGGTCCACCAATGACTATGCCCACGCAATGTGGAAGCTACAGCTCCGTGCTGGCGGTCAACACGGTCCACCAATGACTATGCCCACGCAATGTGGAAGCCACAGCTCCGTGCCGGCGGTCAACACGGTCCACCAATGACTATGCCCACGCAATGTGGAAGCCCCACGCCCCGTGCGGGGGGATAAAGAACTGAGGACGCCCCAGCGGCTGCATCCAACCTCAGGAAGGTCCCTAGTGGCCTCCTTCTCGCTGCGTTCCCTAGGAATGTACGCATGAAGGGGCTGCACGGGGGCTACTACCCGGCCAAGCCTGGTACATGCCACCTTCCCAGGTCTGCCAAACCTGGTCTTCACGCTCCCATCTCCGGAAAAGCTGGCGAGGAAAGGTATGGGAGCCGCTCGTACGTCAAGGGGGACTCCTAAGCATCGCGACTCAGGAGCCTCACTGGTCCCGTATCCCCTCACCCCTTGGACCTTCCTTGGTGATCCGGTCGGCCCAATGGTGGTTGACGTATGTGCGGGCCGGGCCCTTCCGACGCAGAGCTTGAAGCGCTCTAAAAACCCTTAAGGAGGATGCTGGAGCTCGTACGTCAAGGGGGACTCCTGAGCATCGCGACTCAGGAGCCTCACTAGCCCCGTAGCCCCTCACCCCTTGGACTGTCCTTGGTGATCCGCTCGGCCCAACAGCGGCTGAGGTATGCGCGGGGCCGGGCCCTGCCGACGCAGAGCGCTAAGGTGTTTGAAATTTTCAAGTTAGCCCAATCTTCACCATGTTCCCTTCATAAGGGCTGCTCGTACATCAAGGGGGACTCCTGAGCATCGCGACTCAGGAGCCTCACTGGTCCCGTAGCCCCTCACCCTTTGGACCGTCCTTGGTGATCCGGTCGGCCCAACGGCGGTTGAGGTATGCGCAGGCTGGGCCCTGCCGACGCAGAGCATCACAGCAAGCGAGAAGGAAACAAGGCGAAGAAAGCAATCACACACAAACAAGTTTAACGCCTCCATGAGGCATGATGGACATTGCAGGAAAGGAGCAGGGAGAGGAATCTGGAGGAACCGCCGCCACCACTCGTCCCGCCCTCGGGGAACTCGTCGTCGACATCGCTGGCATCGTCTTCTTCGCAGCCAACACCAGCAGCATCAGGAGGCGGAGAAATTGTGACACGGGTGAACCTCTTCACCAGCGTCTCCACGGCGCCCTTCACCGCTGCCGCAGCGCTGGCGCAGACCTCGGGGGCGACCGGGCGGATCACGGAGTCGAAGTCGAACACCGGCTCGCGAAGATGAAGATGGCTGAAGACGCGCGTCGCAGCCTCAGAAAAGAGGTCGCGGCACTCGCTCTCCAAGACCCCCTCCACCTTGACAACGGCGCCGTCCAGCGCCTCGACGAGCTTCGAAGCAAGCACCGCGAAGCCGCTCTCTGGAGTTACCAGGGGCTCCGCAAACCCATCCCGGCAGAGGGAGTGGAGCGCTCGGCGAAGTTTAAGCTCGACGGTGAGAAAGGCGCTCAGCTTCGCAGCCTTTTTCCCCTCAGCCGCGACAAGAGTTTCCTTCCTGGTGTCGAGAAGGGCCTTCTTCGAAGTGACTTCCTTCTCCTGCGCGTCCAGGCGCACCCGCTCCGCGTCCTGGCGGGTCGCCACCTGGGATAGCCCAGAGTCCCGAGCGGCAAGCTTGGCCTCGTGGGCCTTGAGGTCTTCCTCCCGCTGATGCGGCTACTCCGCAAGCTCAGCCTTCTCCTCACGGAGGGCCTTCAAACGGGCCTCCACCTCTTCGCAACGCCTGGCAGTAGACGCCGCTTCAACCAGTGCCTCCTCGCGGCCTTCCCTGGCAGACGCGGCTTCCTCCTCGCTCTTCGCCGCACCAGCCTCGGCCTGACACCAAATCGCCACGACAGAGGCGTCCGCCTGGAGCCACCCTGAGAGGAGCTCTAGGCGCCCACTCGCGAGGCCATCGTCGGTACCCCCGAGGGCTCCACGAACTTGACCCAGAGCAGCGAAGGCCCCGTCCAGGACGTCGAGGCCGCGTGACGAAGGCATCAAGGTCCCCTCTGGAGGAGTCCCCTATGCAATCGCAGGCGGTGTCCCAGGGGAGGCAGTAGCATGAGGAGCAGGAGGCTCCGGAGACCGCACGGCGACCACAGACACGGACGGATCGACGAGCGGCTGGCCCTCCAGACAGCGGCACCGCCGCGCCCTCGAGGGCAGGAGCGACCACGCCAACATGCATTGCGGGCTCAGGGGGCTCCACGACGATGACCAGGGAGGTTGCCTCGCGAGCCCCCTCCCCTTCGGCAGTAGGCGACGGTGTGACGGCAGGAGCGGGCGGCGCGCCGGAAGGCGCCTTCGGCTTGACGCCCGCCTTCTTCTTCCTCATCTTTAGCACGGCGGCGTCTCTGGTCACCAAGCAAGGGAAGGTCATCAATACACAAGCCATAGGCGTGCAAGCAAAGCCGAGCCGGGTCACTTACTCCTCAACATCGACCCACTTCCTTTTCCTCTCCGCTCCGGCAACGACGGAGGCGCCCAAGCCTTCCTCGGTGGGGGCAACACCACGCGGGGGAGCGGAGGCACTGTCCGCAAGGGCGGCTGCCGAAGGGACCGCCATGGCCCCGGCCTCGCCCACCTTGCCTGCGAGTTGCGATTCGGGCGGAGGCGAGGCCGGCGCTTCAACCGCCTTGCCGGCAGAGGCAGGGCGCACCGGAGGAGACTCCGCTCCGCGCTTCCTAGGAGTCAACACGCAGGCAGTCCGCGTGGCACGAGGGGCCGGCCCAAGCCCCCTAGGGGCATTGGCGGCACGTGAGGAGCCCGCAGCAGAAACTTCACCAACATCATCGTCGTCCTCGAGCTCGCGCAGAAGGGTGCCCTGTGACGGGGGAGACGCCCCTGCCGGGCCGTCGGCGGCGGTCTTCTCCTAGTCCTCCCCGCACGTGGTGTCGCAGGAGGACACCATCACCGAGGAACCAAGGCCCTCAGCTGGGAAAAGACCTAGTTCGTTGAAGACAGGCATCACGGCAACCAAATCGGCCCCGTCGTCGCGGCAGTACAGCGGGGCGTGGGCGTCAGGGAGATCACCAGGGTCGCCGTTGAGCAGGGTCGTCACAACCCTGCTCAGTTCCTCGGGGGTTATGCGTGCGGACCGAAGCCTGAGGTTGTCATCGCTGTCCTGATAATCCCACAAGGGCCTAGAATGGGACTGGAGGGGTGCCAGGCGCTGCGCCAAGAACTCCTTCACTATCATCCCCCCAGTCAGCTTCGTAGCGCTGATATCACGGGAGAAGCGCTCCAGGACGGGCCAGGCCCGGGAGTCGGAAAGCTTCGCGGATCTCCACGCGGAGGTCTTCTCCGGCAGCCCCCTCGGCAGATCCAACCGGGGGTTGGGGTCTTTGAGATCCATGAGGACCCAGCGCTGCCTGAAGTTCTCCACCTTCTTCCCGGCCTTCAAGAGCATGTTGCCGCTCTGGACCGCGACGAAGAAGACACACGCCGACCGTTGAGCGCCGTCGTGCAGGCGCAAGCTGAAGAAATGGTGGAAGAGGGCCACCGAAGGCCTCACGCCCACGAAAGCCTCGTAGTAGAAGGCAAAGATGGACAAGAGCAGGATAGAGTTGGGCTGGAGATGGAGGGCCTGGATCCCGTAGTGGTCGGGGATGGCGGTGAAGAATGCGGAGAAGGGCGGGACGAGCCCAGCGAAGACGCTATGGAGAAAGAAGGGGTAGACCGCCTTCAACAAGGGTCGCTTCTCCAAGGAGCCGCCCCATATCAAGGTCCGCCCCCACTCGTTGGTCTCGTCCGCCGTCGACGGGAGCACCGGGATGAGGTCCTCGTCCTTGGCAATGGTGGACCTTGAAAGTGCCGGTGAGATAGGAGCGGAGGCAGAGCTCTGGGCCTCTGGCTTCTACTTGCCGACGGGAGACATCGGGAAGCTTGCGGGGCCGAAGCAGCAAGGAGGAGGACGGAGCGGCGCCAGATCTGGAGAGGCGTCTGCTAGAGCCGGAGACCTGGAAAGCAAGAGCAGGTGCGCGAGAGGGGAAAGAAATAATGAACCAGCGCTAGAAGTCTGGCTCATGTCGATTCGGGCGGTGGCCGAAGAACGCCCGACATCAGCTGCACGACGCGCGCCTGTCCTGGCCCGCAGGCGTTTGGGAACCGCGGCGCTTCGGGCCGCCCTCAAGGCTACACCCGGAAGCCGGCTCGAGCGCGCCTTAGGCCCGGGGGCTACTGTCGGTATTCTGGGAATGGGGGTACCCAGACCTGCCTGCCTGCGGCCTAGGGCATGGCCCACTTCATCAGCCAGACACAGCCAGGCACGGCCCCACTCAAGACAAGGCCCTCACGAGGGCCCTAGGCTCGCGAGGAGGAGCGGCGTCAAGACCGGCAAGGGATGGGCCTCCCCAGGCTCCCTCCGGAGCGGCGGAGATCTCTATACAGGGCCCGGCCTCAGGAGTCAAAGATGACGCAAGGAAGGACAGGCGGGCGCCAACGCGCCAGGCGGCGCAGTTTCCCCTTTAGTGCAAAGGGAGCAGGGATGTACGCGGGTTCCCAAAGCACCCCCCAAAGGTTTCCATTCCGGTGCAACGAGACCACAACAACGAGCCCCGCAGGACGGATGTCATCGCCGAGCCCACCTCTGCATCATCGATAGCAACTTTGCAGGCGAAGACCGCCTATGGGCAGGGCGGGCATGTACTCCTGTCCCCCTTCAAAATTGGCCGTTGTGGGATCCCTTCCCGCCATTACGATAAGGGAAGAGGACCCGAGCCACCGCTATATATATAGAGGCTAGGCTGCACCGTAGGGGGAGATCGGAATCCAATCAATCCACTCATCCATCACCAAGCCAACAGAGGGCCAAGAACACTTCAGGAGCGCCCTCACGAGGCTCCGAAACACTGTACAAGTTCATCCACCACACCTCCTCGAGAGGCAATCCACCAAAGCAGGAGTAGGGTATTACGCTTCGCAGTGGCCCGAACCTGGGTAAACTACCGTGTTCATCTTCTTCCTCGTCATCGTGCGAGTTTATCATCGTTTGGTCCATCGAGTAGCGAGCTAGGTTGGGCGAGGCTGCAGGGCATCTTCGCACATGCCCCTGTGTTCAAATCTTAAGGGTTTTGCGGAACCCGAAATCCGACAGGGGGAAACGAAATCTTGATGATATCCTTGATGAAAGCCCCCATATATGAGTTTCAATACATGGTCATGTTCAAAATATTGGACAAAATCCTCCAAAACCTTTTCTGCATATTTCAAGCATTTGAAATATTTCTATAAGAAATATTCTCAAATAAATCCAGGAAAATTTTAGCAAGTCACATATGCCATATGTGATGATCTTGCCAAGTTTCATATCAATCTCACTTGTTTTCATTCATCAAAATATCCCAAAACCATCTCTGTCCAGATCCGATATTGAGCAACTTTACATTGTCAAGTTTCTTCTATTGATCTTAAACTTTGTGGACATGCTCTAATCCCCAAATGATGATACTAAACTAAGTGGTGCATCAAGGAGAATTGATTTGCATGCCTAGATCTATAGAAACCTGATTCTGTTTATTTCTAGGGTTATAAAGATTACATTGTCAACTTTTTTCAATCAGGCTCAAACCTTGTGATCAACCTTATTTTTACCTCCCATTTGATACTGTTAAATCTCACTGGAAGTGGGAAATTTTATCTTGCCCAAACACACATCAAGCACCTTCTGGAAGATTGGTAAAATCCTTGTTTTGACCCCTTCTACTACTCCCCTTCACCCCAAGTTTCTACCACACTGTAACGCCCAAGATGCGGTCCTATCCTTATTATGGCTCGAGGGCCTCGATAGGGATAGAAGCGCATCTCGTTGTTTCGCAAGAATGGATATCGTTACAAGTACATGTAAAGAGGAGATGAGTATATGGAATTGGCTTACACTCGCCACAAGCTAGATCATGATCACATCAATACATCAATACATTCAATCACCATACAGAAGAGCAGGGTCCGACTACAGACGAAATCAAACGATCAAAGCGACATCCATCCTTGCTATCCTAGGTTGCCGGCCTGGAAGCCATCCTAGATCGATGCAGAAGAAGAAGAAGAACTCCAAATCAAACAAGCATCGCTCTCACGTCAAAGCATCGCGTTACCTGTACCTGCAACTGTTGTTGAAGTAATCTATGAGCCACAGGGACTCAGCAATCTCATTTCCAAGGGTATCAAGACTAGCAAAGCTTAATGGGTGAGGTATGGTTAAGTGGTGAGGCTGCAGCAAGCAATAAGTATTTATTTGAGTGGCCAACTTACGAGTACAAGAATAAGAGGGGGTGATCTACGCATAAACGGTCGTGAACTAGTAATGATCACTAAGTGATCCTGAACACCTACTTACGGTCAAACATAACCCCACAGTGTTCTCTCTCGGTTCAGAACTCACGAGTAGAGACAGTCACGGTCACGCACACGGTTGGTGTATTTTATTTGAGTTTACTTTAAGTTTTCTATGACTGGATGTTAAACAAATTTCCATGTTGCCACATAACCACGGATGTTAGACAGCAGGGAGGGGCTCGTGACTGCTAGACTATTTAGATTACGATCTTGAGGAGCAATGACTGGAATGCTCTTTTGTCTGAAGTGCCGTCTGCTGGGGAAGAACACCCTCCGCCCAATGGTAATCCCCATCCGCAGTTCGGTCCAGACCTTACGGCTGAACAATTGTACTAGCAGCAAGTTCATAATTGGCTCATTCAGAATGCAGCTCCTGGTAATGTTGGTGTGGCTGGAAATGTTGATGCCCCTGCTGGTGATATTGGAGGTTGGGGGGCTTGGCCAGAACCTCCAGCACCGCCTACTCCTCCCATGACTCCGTACCTGATGAACTTCCAAGCTTGGCTGGCTGCCCAAGGCCTGACAATGCAGGATGGTCTGGTTCCCGAGGACAACATTTTGGATAGCGCCACTGATGCATGGAATGACTCCATCACAACATATGATGGAGACAGCCCGGACAACTCTGCTATTGTTGCAATTCAGACTGACAGCCAGCTCTTGGATTCTACGCACCCATTGCTCCCAGAGGAGCTCCTTACTATCTCTGTGACCAGGATCTCTGATGGACTGCGCTTTGGTCTCTCTTCGCAGGGGGAACAGCTTCTGTCTCTACTACTATCCGATCCAGTTCCACGACAAACAGCTCAACAACTTCATGTTCATGGCGCTTCGTCAACTCTTGGCTACCATGGGACCTTGGAGCAATGGTTATGGTTTCAGGAACAATGTCCCTTTGATAGATGTGCAAGTATCTGCTGACTCCGATGGTCTACACTTTACCCAACTGAATTTTGTTGTCCTGATGTCTGACCCACAGGGGACCCTTTCTGAATTTTCACTGTTGGAAGTTATGGATGCTCAGGTCCCTCCCATGGAAGATCCAAATGAAAGCATGGACAATTCTAATGTTGATCATCAACTAATCCCCCCAGCTGCAAGCGGTAGCCAGTGAGAATATGGTCCAGTCCGGGGCCCAGGGCTCTGCATCCCTTTCTGTTGATGTTTCTACACCTGGTGCTCTCATGGCACTAATGTCCGTGGATTTACCTGCTCCCACCAGCCAGGCATCCATTGCACCTGTTTCTGCTCGACCCCATAAAAATAAACAACAACACCCACTGGACACCTCATCCCTCAGATGCAGCAACATATCAAATAAGTATGATGGTTTTCATGATGGCTCGTCCTCTGAGATACGCCAACATAAATCCAAGGTGAAGCCCCGTCTGACTCCCACGGCTATTGCTCCAACCTCCAGAGCTGAAGACCAAGATGTTGAAAGGGATATCTCTGCCATCCCTCCACCTACAGCAATCCCCGCGATGCAAGCGATTGGCACATAGCTGTGTGCGATCCCAGAGGACGAATTGACCCTGGAGACCTTCAATGAAGACGGCGCGGCTTCTTCGGCTTAAGTTCCCTCTCGCGCCTTTCCTTTAGTTTCTCATGGTGCTTTTGCAGAATTGGAACGTTCTCTGTTGGAATATCCGTGGCTTAAACTCATCCAATAAACATTTAGGTCTTTCAAACGCAATTACCGATAGTGGTTGTGCTATTATCTGCATTCAGGAGTCTAAAATGCAATCCTTTGATGCTTCTACCCTCAAAATGATTTGCCCGCGGCGTTTTGATAAGTTTGCATTTATACCCTCGTCTGGTGCCTCTGGGGGCATTATCATGATTTGGAATAGCAGCATTTTCTCGGGATCAATATTTATCTCTGAATCTTTCGCGCTGGGGATTGAATTCACTTCCACACATGCGGCCCATAGATGGAAATTGATAAATGTGTACGATCCCTGTCAGGGTGAGAGACGAAATGAGTTCACTAATTGGTTATTTGAATTACGTATTCCTCCCAACGACGACTGGTTAATACTTGGTGACTTCAACTACATCCACTCCCCCGATAACAGGAATAAACCAGGTGGAAATGTTTAGGACATGTTCACTTTCAATGACTTTATTCGTGATCAAAACCTTACTGAACTCCCTCTCAAACGCCGAACCTATAACTGGTCTAACATGAAACAAAACCCTCTGCTTGAACAATTGGACTGGTTTTTTAAGTATCTAAATTGGACGACCTCCTTCCCAAATAACATTGTCAATCCTCTCAGTAGCCCAGTGTCTGACCATGTCCCATGCACTATTGTTATTCAGACAACCATTCCTAAGAGCAAACTCTTTGGCTTTGAAACATATTGGATTGCCATCCTCGATTCATGGAGGTTGTTTCCCAAGCATGGAATAAACCAGTTAGATTTGGGAAGCAACACAGCGCTGCCTCCTCTCTCTGCGGGAAACTCAAAAATGTGAGACACGCTCTCGGTCAGTGGAGCAAGAAAATTTCCCGTCTGAAAACAGCGATTGCAAATACCAACAAAGCCCTTTTGGAACATGATCACATGGAAGAATGCAGAAATCTCACTGTGCCCGAAAGAAATATCAGGTCTATACTCAACAAACATCTCATGCGCCTACTCGAATACCAGAAAGAATATCGGAAGAAAAGGTGCAGTATCAGATGAGTAAAATTCGGGGATGAGAACTCCAAGATCTTCCAGGCAGTGGCCATGGAAAGATTCCGAAGGAATTGTATCTCCAGTCTCCAAACCAACCAAGGTACTGTGGTAGATGATCATGCAAGCAAGGAGTCAATAATTTTTGAGGCTTTCAAAGATAGATTTGGAAATTCTGACCCACAGCATATGAAGTTCGATATCCCCAATCTGATGCGATTTGAAACAGACCTTGACAACCTAACTCAGCCTTTCACTCATAAAGAGATCGATGCAGTTATTAAAGACATGCCCCCTGACAGAGCACCTGGGCCTGATGGTTTTAACGGTGCATTCCTGAAAGCTTGTTGGCCAATCATTAAACATGACTTCTATCGTCTATGCGAGGAATTTCATGCTGGGAACCTAAATCTGGAGAGCTTAAATTATGGGAACAATACTCTCATTCCTAAAACCCATGCTCCAGTGTCGGTAAATGACTTTCGCCCCATTACTCTGCTCAACTGTTGTCTTAAAATGATCACCAAGTTCTGGCAAATAGACTGTAGAAGATCATCCTTCTTCTTGTGACTCCCAATAAATATGGCTTCCTCCGTGGGCGCTCTATTCATGACTGTGTGGCCTGGGCTTTCGAATACATCCATCAATGCCAAGCCTCAAAAAACGAAGTGGTCCTTCTTAAACTAGGTTTTGCTAAAGCTTTCGACATTGGAGCCCATCCGTCAATGCTGAATATAATGCATAATATGGGCTTGAACGACAAATGGATTGACTGGATGAAGTGCATCTTCTCCTCCGGAATATATTCGGTTCTCCTTAATGGAGTTCCGGGCAGACAATTTCATTGCAAATGTGGGGTCATACAAGGAGACCCACTGTCCCCCTTGCTTTTTGTGCTTACTGGGGAACTGCTGCAAAGAGCTGTCAACAAAGCTCTTGCGACTGATCTACAACAACTGCCTATTCCCTTAGGATCTGACTCAAGTTATCCAATCATACAATACGCTGACAATACCATTGTGGTTATGCCTGCCTCACTTGATCAATCTATGAAAATGAAGACAATCCTAGATAATTATGCAACGTCAGTAGGGCTCAAAATCAATTTTCACAAATCCACGCTTGTGCCAATCAACACATCGACTGAAAAATGTACTGCAATCTCCCTGCTCCTGGGTTGCTCGACAGCTGCAATGCCCTTCACATACCTGGGCCTACCTCTGGGGACAAATAAACCCACTATTTCTGATTTGACCCCAATGGTTTGCAAAGCTGAAGGTAGGATCACTGCTGCTATGTCTCTCATGTCGTATGCGGGGAAGCTAGCGCTTGCGAATTCTCTAATCACCTCGTTGGTGATTTATCCGATGGGCACCCTACGCTTACCACCCCAAATACAGACCCAACTCGACAAAATCAGACGACATTGTATCTGGAAAAGGAAAATGGATCAAGGAGAGAAAGCTAATTCTCTAGTAGCATGGGACATGGTGTGCCGCCCCAAAAAAAGTGGTGGTCTTTGTGTGCTCAATCTGAAAATACTAAATGATGCCATGCTCCTCAAATTGCTGCACAAATTTTATAACCACCACGACATACCATGGGTTAACTTGATCTGGAGTACATACTATAACAATGTGGTACCACACGCGGTTGGGCCTTGCGGATCCTTTTGGTGGTGAGAACTGGTGAAACTAATGCCAGTCTATCGAGGGATCACCAAAGTCTTTCCTAAGGTCAATCTGCCTTGTTCTGGAAAGATGATTGGAACAACAACATTTACGTTGAATCCTTTCCGAGAGCTTTTTCATTCACAACGATGGAAGACGCTTCAGTCCAAGACTTTCTCTCATGTTCCAGCTTCCCCTGTCACCACAAGCCCGTGAAGATCTCGGACAAATCCGAAGAGATTCCAGCCCAACTGCTCTCACGATGGGCAAGGACATCTGGTCATATACATGGGGCGCTGAGTCTTTCAAGACCACTTACTACTACAAATTCTATTTCAGAGAAGTAGTTGCCCATGATGCATTTAAATGGTTATGGAAATCAAAATCCATTCCCAAGATTAAGGTCTTTGGGTGGTTCCTGCTATCTGACAGACTTAATACCAGAAACATGCTCAAGAGGAGACATTATAACATTGGAGACAACTTGGACTACCTGCTTTGTGGTGAACACATTGAAGAGACTGTGGAGCATCTCTTCTTTCACTGTGACTTCAGTAGAAACTGTTGGCAGCTCTTAAATATACAATGGCCTTTACAAGGAGACAGATTGGAGCTACTCTCATATCTGAAGAGAACCCAGCACAGAAAGATGATCATGGACATCTTCCTTGTTGCTGCATGGAGTCTTTGGAAGGAACGCAATAATAATTACTACAGAAATGTGGTGCCCTCCCATACTTCTTGGAAGCACAGATTCAAAAAAAGATTTTACTGATATAGGTCATAGAGTGCCTCCACACCAAAAAGTCTTGGTTACAACAGTTGTCAGTAATATCAACTGAGTTGTAGGTCTTGGAAGGGAGTTGTTCTCCCTGGCTCCTGATTTTATTTTCTTTTTTATTCCAATGTAATGTGTAACCAATTACCTTCATCCTCAGATCATTATATATGTGCAGTAGGAATCTCTCCTACTGTCCAATTCATCAAAAAAATGGCTTCTCAAAAAGATTTAACCCTGCAGGGGTGCTCCAACTCATCCATCACAAACTAACCACACGCTGCGTGGAAAACCTCAACCACGGGTTCGCCCGCAGTATCCTCAGAATTCCGATGGAAAACCTCAACCTCGAGATAGCCCAAAGTATACTCGGAATCCCTTGCACAAGACATTTGAGAAAGGTAAAACAAATCCAGCAAGGCCGCCCGGCGTGTCGACGATCCCGATAGGAGCCGCGTATCTTGTTGTTAGGACACGACGGATTGTCAAAACTTCCGGTAGGCCAATCACAGAGTTGCCCCTGGCGGCCACCGGCGATTGACAAGTTGGACCAACACTCATGAGGACCACTGGCCCGGGGGTTGATTAAATTATCCATGGGTTCATGACGCCCTATGCTAGTTTATTAGTTATTAGCAAATGTAGTAATAATGTTGGGTCTTACCAGAAGAGTTTTGTCCCAAAACGAAAATAATAGGGGTCCCCATAACAACCCCAAGCATGTTAGGAGCGCTCAATATGGAACATAACACCGGTACACAAGTAACTAGTGTGGCAAAAGTGGAACAAACACCGAGCAAAAGGCCAAGCCTTCCACCTTTTACCAAGTATATATGTGCATTAAATTAAATAGCAATAATATTGTAATATCTCAAAATATCCATGTTGTCACATGGAAACAACTTGCACCTGCAACTAGCAAATCTATAAGAAGGGCTGAGCAAGCGGTAACATAGCCAAACAATGGTTTGCTGGGATGTGGTGGGTTAAAGGATTATCATGGCATTTGGGAGGCTTGACAAACAAGTGGAGGGTAGCGAGACATAACGATAGAAACGAGACAACTAGCATGGCAATGATAGTAGTGGTATCTAGGGAAATGTTCATCTTGCCTGAGATCCCACTTGGAAGAAGAACCAATCCGTGAAGAAGATGATCCAACGTAGGCAAACGAATCCTCACACACCGAACGTTTTCGGAACTCTATCGAGAAGAAGCAATCCAGAAACAACAATCAACACATGATAACCACCACAACATATGCATGACATGATGCGCAAACAAATATGATGCATGACCGGTTTAATTATGCAAGACATGGCAAAGCACAACAATCAATTACTACACATTAAGTGAAGCTCAATATGCAACTAGTTATATATTGACGAGACTCCACGTTCGAATCATTTAGTTCACTCTCGTTATTTACATGGCCAGTTTAAATGTTGTCTATCATGGCAAGAGGTGAAGCATAAATAAACTACACTATCTATGCATCTTAAATGAGGCCGGAAACAACATATAGTATTTTTGAGATGACCCCATATGCAAATTATGAATTTGGTCCAGATCTGAACTAAACACATTTTATATTTGTTAAACAGGGAAATGAAGTGCACCATGTGATTCTACATGTCCTTCTAAGAGATTTACATATATAGATCATTTGAAATAGAGCTACGGCCTAAAAGATATGACACACGCAAGATAAATATGCCAAGAATGTGAAATGCATGCAAACAACAACCACAAACATCTCAAATCATGGATACAGCAAGATATTATGAAACTACATGAGATTCTAAGCAAGTTTCATATATGACATGTTCAAAACGGAGAAACGGGTCAATAATAACAACCAACACAAGTTTTAGTTAGAATCTGCCCAAAACAGCAACATGGCATTTTGCACACCTCAAACTAACAAGCCACAAGAATCTAAAGTGCACAAACAAGACATGGGGCTGTAGCTTACATGATGCACAACAATTAATCTCATTTCAGCAAATTGAATAGAAGCATGGATCAATAGCAAATGAGCTCACAAGATGGTTATTGGAACAACATTTATGATTTAGTGAAAATAACAGTTTTAGCAGAGCAAAGTTAACCTGAAGGCATATTGACAACACTAAAACTATATGCTACAGGTCATCAAATGGCATGAAATTTAACAGCAAGGTAGAGGACATGATGCACTACAATTCATTCCATTATGGCAAGATCTAATTATGCACAAAATCATAGCAAACATCAACATAACATGACATTCTGAAATAACCACATTCTCAGACTTAGTGAAAATAACAGGGTGCAAGGCAGCAGTTTTTTTATCAGATTGACATGTTGGACAGCACAATGAATTATGATGCACAACCTATTCATGCAAACTATTGGCACAACATGATATAGCATAACATGCTTTACAATACATCCCATTGTGGCAACTCCAAAGGAGCTATAGATCAATAGCAAACCACATGGCAAGACATCAACAAAAAAACACAGTTTTCATACTTATAAATATTGTAGCATCTCAAAACAGCAACTTTTTTATAGCATGTTGGCAACAAGAAAATAACACCTAATCATGGATTTCTATAGCAACCTAAAATACCAGGGCCTAGCACACATCACAAAGAGCATGTCTCATGATCAAAATTAATTCATATCATGCATGGAATAAATCACACAAAATACACAAAAGGGCGTGCGTGTGTGGGGAGGTGAGAGAGAGAGGCAACCAAGTGGAAGGAGGGAGATGGTGGCGAAGCGGGTCCGACCTGGAGGCTCCCCGGCGTCATGGCTCGTCGGAGCTTCGGTGGCTACCGGCTGAAAGCAACGGGAGGCGGGGCTACAGGCGCTCGAGAGGCTCCTCCCCTCGATCCAGATCGGTGCTCGGTGCGGGGAGCGGCGCGATGCGGGCCTGGCGGCGGCGGTGCTTCGGGCCCGGGAGGGCCATATCCATGCCGCGGCAGGCGTCGCGGTGGAGGGGAGGCTGCGGGGCGAGGTGGCACTGCAGGAGTGGTGGAGTGCGGCGGCGCGGCGGCTGGGTGGCGGCGGCGGGTGGTCTGGAGCTCCCAAGTGGCAGCGCTAGGGTGGGCAAGCACGGACGAGGCTGGAGGTGGGAGAAGGCCATTTTAGGTAGGGGAGGCCGTCTATTTATAGTAAGGGGAGCAAGGGTCTGGGTTTTTAGGCCGATTTCGATTGTACGATCGTGATCGGACGGACGGATCGGAGGGGCAAGGTTTGGTGGGCTGTGGGCTGTGTGGAGTGACCATGGGATGAGATGAGAAGGAATTTTGTGGCCCATGGCATGGTTTTTAAAACCAAAAAACAATATTTTATCAATGCCACGGGCGCGTGCGTGTGTGGTTGGTCTCGAAACGGTCAACCACAAAAATGGAGAGAACTGGCAACTACGAACGGATACGAGTTTTAGAATACAATGGCAATGAAGTGCCAATGAGATGCAAATGATGCGAATGAAAAGATGCGAATGCTGAATGCGACAACCAAATAAACACAACAAAACTCTGAATATCTAGAAAGCATCTTGAGCGTCGTGCTCGGGCTGTTACAACTCTCCTCCACTAACCAGAAATCTCGACCCGAGATCTTAGAATGAGAAGAGGAAGAGAAAGAGCAAGAGGTAAAACTTAGTTGCTTCTTTCACAAACGAGTGAAACCAAAGAATCTTGAAGGTTGCAAAGAGACGAAGAATGGCATGAGGAACAAGCAAGAATTCAAAAGAAATTTGCGCAACACTTTGGTAGAAATAGAAGAGAAACTTGATAAGATGAAAAGAGCATGAGAAGAGGGCACACCACTTCAGTTAATTGAATAAGCAAGGAAAGTACAAGATATTGACAAAACGATATGATGGAACAAAGGGAGCAACATCACACAGCCTCCGAAACAAAAGAATAGAGGCTAGATCGATGGAAGGAAAAGAACGGAGAAGAAAATGACAACTTCTACCACAATTGAATTTGAAAAGCATCTTTGCAAGAAGAGATTGAACGGAGTAGCTGGAACATCAACAACGAAAAGAAAAGCTTGATATGGGTTTATGGAAAACAACTCAAAATTATGAGGTGACAACCGGCTACTAACAGAAACAAAGATTGCTTGGGAGCAACAATCTATGCATAACTTTTTTCACCAAGAAGATACCTTGAGAACTTGGATGATTGATAATCACCATGACAGCGACAATCCTTAGGAAATGCTTTAGGTGAACTCCAATCCAAGATAACTCCAAGGAAGAAAAAAAAGATGGGTTTAATTATGTCATTCTTGACAAATTATCTTCGAGACTCCTCATGAATCAAGAATGCAATAATACCATCTCAAAAGATGATGGAGAATGAATTGCACTTGAAATGCAACATAAAGAATACTTGAGCTCCTCCAACAAGAACCTTGAAGAATACTTTGAGAAAGAAGAAAATTCTTGACGAACCACCTTGAAGAATCTCCGAAAAGAACTCCAGAGTGAGAGGATGATAGAAAAGAATTGAAGGTTGCAAAATGAACAAGATTGAAGCCTTGCAAAGATTTAGATGAAACTTCGCGATGAGATGCTTGGGAAAAACTTGGAACTCCGGAAAAGAAAGATGAGAACTCTTGAAATCGAGAATTCGATATCATGAAAAACTCTGGGAGAAGGATTGAAATCACCTTCATGAAATCGGAAAAAGAATTATGTTATGCCTATCCTTCATCTAGTTAAATTGATGACAAGAAACGGATTTGGCATACTACTTATTCTCTTGAAAAGGATTGAACAGAGATAACACGAACTTGAAGAAGTCTTGAATGAACCACCGGTAAGAATTGCAACGAATGGGGGATAATACAAATGAATGGAAATACATGAGAATGAAGATATCATGATCCACCTAGCAGGAAACTTGAACGAAGCACCGGAATAATTGCGATACGAACGAAGAGACAACAATTGAGAAGAATTTGAGAATGAAAGCTGAGAACAAAGAAATCTTCTGAAATGATGACCTTCAGAGGATCGAGCAATGAAACAACTCTGAAACGCTCCGGATAGATATGGGAGGAATTACTCATGATCAAAAAAAATTACGAGGATAGCATGAAGTTTGAACCATGAATCTTCGGAAGAACGGATAAGATTTAAGAGAAACTCTTCTTCGGTCTTCAATATGGCGAAAAACACCACCATGAATTACTGAGACACTCCGGAACAACGAATAAGGAAAAGGTTGATCCAATGATGAAAATGATTTAGACGCGATCTTCGAGAAGGAATATGACTGATGAAATTCATTCTTATGTCATATTGAAAAGAACTTGAGGACAGCTCCGAAAAGATTAGAAGAGCCAGGTAAGATCCTGGGGAAAACCTGTGGGTTATGGGCCCACTCAAAATAAACCACCGTTGAAACAATTGCTTCGGAAGAGAAATTGCACCGGTATAAATGAAAACTTGATGAGGTGAGAACCTCAAAATAATTTGAAAGGATTACTGAAAAGACGAGTCTTCTGAGATATCTTCCGCACTCCGGATAGAATAGAGAGAGGGAAGAATAAACAAGAGAGGCTTGGTTAAGAATTTCCGACATGAAAAACATTTAACGAATGAAAAGGATATGATGAACACCTAGAGGTTGAATCAAATCCACCGGAAAGAAAAATGGAGACGAAGAAATGATGAACTAAGAGCTGAGCATCTTTGCCGGATATAATACGGAAGAAAATAAAGTGGAAGCATCACATGAAAAGAAAGAAACTTGATTGATAATTTAATCGTTGAAGAAAAAGGGCGGGAGGGTGGGGAAAAAACAAAGACAACTTATATAGATGAAAAGAACTCCGAAAAGAAATATGAGGATCGATCTTACAAATATTGGAGAGGATAACATTCACTTGAAGAGAAGCACTCCGGCTAGGAAAAGAATTGACATGACAATTTGATTGATCAAAGAATTAGCACTCCCATAGAAAATGTGAGAACACCATTTAGAAAAGATATGAAAACAACATTTGACATCGAAGCAACTCGAATTACCGCACTCGAACAAAACAAAGGATGAGGCTAACGAAACAAGCCGGAAACAAATAAACAACCCAATATGCATTTGTTGGAAGGATACTCCGAGGTAACTACTTGAATTCCCACCTAAGAACTTCTGAAATCTTTGGTTATGCAATCGGGTCCACGGATACACAGAGTAAAATCCATCACTCAACTCCTAGCAGTAATACTACTCTCCAATGTATCACATCCTTCAACACATAACCAGAGCTCGGAAATTGATCTACCTCAGACCCTCGTAATCACAACGATACTAAACAAAGCAGTACATGTGATCCCGCTCCCCTGTAATGGGTGCCGCCACACTCTTCGCACCACGAATAGTATTGAAGCAATTTTGAACATCCGCGTCCCGAAGTACCAAGGAAACTGAACAATAACGACATGTCATTAATCCTTTGGAGCTCTACTCCTCGGAAACAGGAGGCACCAAGTACAGAATTCTGTCACATTGGTATCATAGAGGCTCCAAAATACCCGCGTGATCCTAAAAAAATTTGAGTGAGAAGAGGGGTAGAATTAAAATTCCTACGTCAGGATTCCTCACCAGAGCATAGAAGAGGAGTAAGAAGAATCCTACTCTCCGATATATAACTAAACTCAAATTAGTTTTTCACTAGACTCGAATCTGCCAAGTTCGATCAATCAAGGGGGCTCCTAGGTCCGTAATGCTCTGATACCAGCTTGTAACGCCCAAGATGCGGTCCTATCCTTATTTTGGCCCGAGGGCCTCGATAGGGATAGAAGCGCATCTCCTCGTTTCGCAAGAATGGATATCGTTACAAGTACATGTAAAGAGGAGATGAGTAGATGGAATTGGCTTACACTCGCCACAAGCAAGATCATGATCACATCAATACATTCAATCACCAAACAGAAGCGTAGGGTCCGACTACGGACGAAATCAAACGATCAAAGCGACATCCATCCTTGCTATCTCAGGCTGCCGGCCTGGAACCCATCCTAGATCGATGAAGAGGAAGAAGAAGAACTCCAAATCAAACAAGCATCACTCTCACGTCAAAGCATCGTGTTACCTGTACCTGCAATTGTTGTTGTAGTAATCTGTGAGCCACAGGGACTCAGCAATCTCATTTCCAAGGGTATCAAGACTAGCAAAGCTTAATGGGTGAGGTACGTTTAAGTGGTGAGGCTGCAGCAAGCACTAAGCATTTATTTGAGTGGCTAACTTACGAGTACAAGAATAAGAGGGGGGTGACCTACACATAAACGGTCGTGAACTAGTAATGATCACTAAGTGATCCTGAACACCTACTTACGGTCAAACATAACCCCATCATGTTCTCTCTCAGTTCAGAACTCATGAGTAGAGACAATCACGGTTACGCACATGGTTGGTGTATTTTATTTGAGTTTACTTTAAGTTTTCTATGACCGGATGTTAAACAAATTTTCAAGTTGCCACATAACCGTGGGCATGGCTTCTCGAAAAGATTTAACCCTACAGGGGTGCTTCAACTCATCCATCACAAACTAACCAGACGCTGCGTGGAAAACCTCAACCACGGGTTAGCCCGCAGTATCCTCCGAATTCTGGTGGAAAACCTCAACCTCAAGATAGCCCAAAGTATCCTCGGAATCCCGTGCACAAGACGTTCGAGAAAGGTAAAACAAATCCAGCAAGGCCGCCCGGCGTGTCGACGATCCTGATAGGAGCCGCATATCTCTTTCTCAGGACATGAGAGATTGTCCAAACTTCCGGTAGGCCAATCATAGAGTTGCCCCTGGCGGCCACCAGCGGTTGACAGGTTGGACCAACACTCATAAGGAGCACTGACCCGGGGGTTGATTAAATTATCCACGGGTTCATGACGCCCTATGCTAGTTTATTAGTTATTAGGCAAATGTAGTACCAATGTTGGGCCTTGCCAGAAGAGTTTTATCCCAAAACGGAAATCAAGGGGGTCCCCATAACAACCCCAAGCATGTTAGGAGCGCTCAATATGGAACATAACACCGGTACACAAGTAACTACGGCGGCAAAAGTGGAACAAAACACCGAGCAAAAGGCCAAGTCTTCCACCTTTTAAATGTTGTTTATCATGGCAAGAGGTGAAGCATAAATAAACTACACTATCTATGCATCTTAAATGAGGCCGGAAACAACATATAGTATTTCCGAGACGACCCCATATGCAAATTATGAATTTGGTCTAGATCTGAACTAAACACATTTTATATTTGTTAAACAAGGAAATGAAGTGCACCATGTTATTCTACACATCCTTCTAAGCGATTTACATATATAGATCATTTAAAACGGAGGTACGGCCTAAAACATATGACACACGCACGATAAAAATGCCACGAATGCAAAATGCATGCAAACAACAACCACAAACATCTCAAATCATGGATGCGGCAAGATATTATGAAACTACATGAGATTCTAAGCAAGTTTCATATATGACATGTTCAAAACGGAGCAATGGGTCAATAATAAAAACCAATACAAGTTTTAATTAGAATCTGCCCAAAACAGCAACATAGCATTTTGCACACCTCAAACTAACAAGCCACAAGAATCTAAAATGCACAAACAAGACATGGGGTTGTAGTTTTCATGATGCACAACAATTCATCTCATTGCAGCAAATTGAATAGAAGCATGGATAAATAGCAAATGAGCTTACAAGATGGTTATTGGAACAACAGTTTTAGCTGAGCAAAGTTAACCTGAAGGCATATTGACAACACTAAAACTATATGCTACAGGTCATATAATGGCATGAAATTTAACAGCAAGGTAGAGGACATGATGCACTACAATATATTCCATTATGGCAAGATCTAATTATGCATAGAATCATGGCAAACATCAACACAACATGGCATTCTGAAATACCAAGATTCTCAGACTTGGTGAAAATAACAGGGTGCAAGGCAGCAATTTTTTTATCAGATTGACATGTTGGACAGCAGAATGAATTATGATGCAAAACCTATTCATGCAAACTATTGGCACAACATGATATAGCATAACATGCTTTACAATACATCCCATTGTAGTAACTCCAAAGGGGCTATAGATCAATAGCAAACCACATGGCAAGACAGCAACAAAAAAAACAGTTTTCAGACTTAGAAATATTGAAGCATCTCAAAACAGTAACTTTTTTACAGCATGTTGGCAACAAGAAAATAACACCTAATCATGGATTTTTATAGCAATCAAAAATAGCAGGGCATAGCACACATCACAAAGAGCATATCATACATGGAATAAATCACACAAAATACACAAAAGGGCATCTCTTTAAAAATAGCATGCACACAAACTTGCTCAAATGAAAAAAAATAATTGCACAGATAAATTCTATGGATTTTTCTACCCCAAAATCATATATAATATGTGGGTATTTACATAAAAAAATGACACATCAATTATGCAAGATTATGACATTTATGCAAATTACATGCACACATCACATTAAACATTTTTATCATGCATGAAAGTGGGATATTAATAATCTACACAAAATTCTACACATTTTTCATATCTATAATTTTTACATATGATGCATGGTTATTTAATTATTGGCATTTAAAAAACGTGGTTTTTTCTGCAATTAATAAATTTCCAGGGTTAATTGGGAAATTTTTGAGCGGAAAAAAACATTAACTGGGCCGAATCTATAAGGCGCATGATACTATATGTCGCCCATAGCGCGGGATAGGGAATTGTCGCTGGGGTGCTTGTCGGATTTCGGGCTCCGCTAAACCCTTAAGATTCGAACACAGGGGCGTGTGCGAAGATCCCCAGCGGCTTCGCCCAACCTAGCTCGCTACTCGATGAACACAGCAACAAACTCGCACGATGACGAGGAAGAAGATGAACACGACAGTTTACCCAGGTTCGGGCCGCTGCGAAGCGTAATACCCTACTCCTGCTTTGGTGAATTGCCTCTCGAGGAGGTGAGGTGGATGAACAAGTACAGTGTTTCAGGGCCTCATGAGGGCTCCCCAGAGGTGTTCGGGGCCCTCTGTGGCTTGGCGATGGATGAGTGGTGGAATGGATTCCGGATCCCTCTCTACGGTGCAGCCTACCCTCTAAATATAGCGGTGGCTCCGGTGCTCTTCCCTTATCGCACTGGCGGTAAGGGATCCCACAACGGCCAATTTTGAAGGGGGACAGGAATACGTGCCCGCCCTTCCCAAAGGCGGTCTTCGCCTGCAAAGTAGCTGTCGACGGCGCAGGGATGGGCTCAGCGATGACATCCTCCCTGCGGGGCCCGTGGTTGTGGTCTTGTTGCACCGGAATGGAAACCTTTGGGGGTGCTTTGGGAACCCGCGTACGTCCTTGCTCCCTTTGCACTAAAGGGAAAATTGTGCCACTTGGCGCGCTGGCGCCCGCCTGTCCTTCCTTGCGTCACCTTTGACTCCTGAGGCCGGGCCTTGCCTAGAGATCTCCGCCGCTCCGGAGGGGGCCTGAGGAGGCCCATCCCTTGCCGGTCTTGATGTTGCTCCTCCTCGCGAGCCTAGGGCCCTCGCGAGGGCTTTGCCTTGAGTGGGGCCGCGCCTGGTTGTGTTTGGTTGATGAAGTGGGCCATGCCCTGGGCCGCAGGCAGGCAGGTCTGGGTACCCCCGTTCCCAGAACGCCGACAGTAGCCCCCGGGCCCAAAGCGCGCTCGAGCCGGCCTCTGGGTGGAGCCCTGAGGGCGGCCCGGAGCGCCGCGGGCCCCATGTGCCTGCGGGCCAGGACTGGCGCGCGTTGTGTGGCTGATGTCGGGCGCCCTTCGTCCTTTCAGCCACCGCTCGAATTGCCAAGAGCCTGACTTCTAGCGTTGGGCCATTATTGTTTTCCATTCTAGCGCACCCGCTCTTGCTTTCCAGGTCTCCCACCCTAGCAGGCGCCTCTCCAGATCCGGGGCCGCTCCGTCCTCCTCCTTGCTGCTTCGGCCCCGCGAGCTCCGTGATGGCTCCCGCCGGCAAGCAGAAGCCAGAGGCGCAGAGCTCTGCCTCCGCTCCCATCTAGCCGGCGCTCTTGGGCTCTACCATCGCCAAGGACGAGGACCTCCTCCCGGTGCTCCCATGGACGGCGGATGGGTCCAACGAGTGGGGGCGGACCTTGATATGGTGTGGCTCCTCGGCGAAGCGGCCCTCGTCCAAGGCGGTCTACCCCTTCTTCCTCCATAGCGTATTCGCCGGGCTCGTCCCGCCCTTCTCTGCGTTCTTCACCGCCATCCTCAACCACTACGGGATCCAGGACCTTCACCTCCAACCCAACTCCATCTTGCTCTTGTCCGTCTTCGCCTTCTATTGCCAGGCCTTCATGGGCGTGCGGCCTTCGGTGGCCCTCTTCCGCCAGTTCTTCAGCTTGCGCTTGCACGACGGCGCTCAACGGTCGGCGTGCGTCTCCTTCGTCGCGGTCCAGAGCGGCAACATGCTCCTGAAGGCCAGGAGGAAGGTGGAGAACTTTAGGCACCGCTGGCTCCTCATGGATCTCAAGGACACCAACCCTCAGTTGGATCTGCCGAAAGGGCTGCCGGAGAAGACCTCTGCTTGGAGCTCCGCGAAGCTTTCCGACCCCCGGGCCGGGCCCGTCCTGGAGCGCTTCGCTCGCGATATCAGCGCCAGGAAGCTGACTGGGGGGATGATTGTGAAGGAGTTCCTGGCGCAGCGCCTGGCGCCCCTCCAGGCCCACTCTAGGCCCCTGTGGGACTATCAGGGCAACGGCGACAACCTCATGCTTCGGTCCGCGCACATAACCCCCGGGGAACTGGGCAGGGCCGTGGCGACCCTGCTCAACGGCGACCCTGGTGACCTCCCCGAGGCTCATGATCCACTGTACTGCCGCGACGACGGGGCCGATCTGGTTGCCGCGATGCTTGTCTTCAACAAACTGGGGCTTTTCCCAGCCGAGGGCCCTGGTCCGGTGATGGTGTCCTCCGGCGACACCACGTGCGGGGAGGACTCAGAGAAGACCGCCGATGACGGCCCGGCGGGGGCGTCCCCCCCGTCGCAGGGCACCCTTCTGCGCGAGCTTGAGGATGACGACGATGTTGGTGAAGTTTCTGCCGCGGGCTCCTCACGCGCCGCCAAGGCCTCTAGGGGGCTAGGGGCAGCCCCCCATGCCACGCGGTCTGCGTGCGTGTCGACTCCCAGGAAGCGCGGAGCTGAGACTCCTCCGGTGCGCCCTGCCTCTGCCGGCAAGGCGGTTGAAGCGCTGGCCTCGCCCCGACCCGAATCGCCACTCGCAGGCAAGTTGGGCGAGGGCGGGGCAGTGGTGATTCCTTCTGCGGCGGCCCCTGCGGTCAGCGCCTCTGCACCCCCCGCGCGATGGTCCGCTCTCCATGGGAAGCTTTGGTGCCCCCGTCGTTGCCGGAATGGAAAGGAAGAGGAAATGGGTCAACATTGAGGAGTAAGCGACCCGACTTGGCTTGGCTCGCATGCCTATAGCTTGTGCATTGATGACCTTCCTTTGCTTGGTGACCAGAGATGCCGCTATGCTGAAGATGAGGAAGAAGAAAGCGGGCGTTAAGCCGAAGGCGACTTCCGATGCGCCGCCTACCCTTGCCAACACGCCGCCGCCTGCTGCTGAAGAAGAGAGGGCTTGCGAGACGACCCCTCAGGCCATCATCGCCGAGCCCCCTGAGCCCCCAATGCTTGTTGACGTGATCACTCCTGCCCTCGAGGGCGTGATGACGCCGATGTCAGGAGGGCCAACCCCTGAGGGCTAGCTGCCCGCCGATTCGTCCGTGTCCGTGGTCGCCGAGCGGCCTCCGGAGCCTCCTGTTCTCCGTGCTACTGCCTCCCCGAGGACGCCTCCCACGACCGCGCAGTGGACTCCTCAGAAGGAGACCTTGATGCCTCCGGTGCGTGGCCACGACGTCCTGGACGGGGCCTTCGCTGCTCTGGGTCAGGTTCGTGGCGGCCTCGGGGGTGCCGATGATCGCCTCACAAGTGGGCGCCTAGATCTCCTCTCGGGGTGGCTCCAGGCCGACGCCTCCGCCATGGCGATTTGGGGTCAGGCCGAGGCTGCCGCGGCGAAGAGCGAGAAGGAAGCCACGGTCGCCCGGGCAGCGCGCGAAGAGGCGCTGATTGAGGCCGCGTCTGCTGCCAAGCATTGCGAAGAGGCGGAAGCCCGTCTGAAGGCCTTCCATGAGGAGCAGGCCAAGCTTGCGGGGCAGCTTCGTCAGCAGGAGGAAGGCCTCGAGGCCCGCGAGGCCAAGCTTGCCGCTCGGGACTCTGAGTTGTCCCAGGTGGCGACCCGCCAAGACACGGAGCGGGTGCGCCTGGACGCGCTGGAGAAGGAAATTGCTTCGAAGAAGGCCCTTCTTGACACCAGGGAGGGAACTCTTGCCGCGGCCGAGGAGAAAAAGGCCGCGGAGCTGAGCGCCTTCCCTACCGTCGAGTTCAAGCTTCGCCAGGCGCTCCATGCCCTTTGCCGAGATGGGTTCGCGGAGCCCCTGGCTGCTCCGGACAGTGGCTTCGCGGTGCTCCCTTTGAAGCTCGTCGAGGCGCTGGAGGGCGCCATCGTCATGGTGGAGAGGGTCTTGGATAGTGAGTGCCGCGAGCTCTTTTCTGAAGCTGCGACGCGCGTCTTCAGCCATCTTCATCTTCGTGAGCCGGGGTTCGACTTCGACTCTGTGATCCGCCTGGTCGCCCCTGAGGTCCGCGTCAGTGCTGCGGCGGCGGTGAAGGGCGCCGTGGAGGCGCTGGTGAAGAGGTTCACCCGCGTCACGGTTTCTCTGCCTCCGAATGCTGCTGGCGAAGAAGACGACGCCAGCGATGTCGACGACGAGTCCCCCAAGGGCGGGACGAATGGTGGCGGCAGTTCCTCCTGATTCCTTCCTCCGGCTCCTTTCCTGCAATGCACATCGTGCCTCATGGAGGCGTTAAACTCCTTTGTGTTTGAGAAAACTTTTAATGCCTGTAATAATTGCTGGACTGCGTGCTTGCTTTCTTCGCCTTGTTTCCTTCTTGCTTGGTATGATGCTCTGCGTCGGCAGGGCCTGGCCCGCGCATACCTCAGCCGCCGTTGGGCTGACCGGATCACCAAGGACGGTCCAAGGGGTGAGGGGCTACGGGTCCAGTTAGGCTCCTGAGTCGCGATGCTCAGGAGTCCCCCTTGACGTGCGAGCAGCCCTCATGAAGGGAACACGGTGGCGATTGGTTTAACTTGAAATTTTCGAACACCTTTAGCACTCTGGGTCGGCAGGGCCCGGCCCGCGCATACCTCAACCGCCGTTGGGCCGACCGGATCACCAAGGACGGTCCAAGGGGTGAGGGGCCACGGGTCCAGTTAGGCTCCTGAGTCGCGATGCTCAGGAGTCCCCCTTGACGTGCGAGCCCCAGCGTCCTCCTTAAGGGTTTATGAGCAGTTTTTGAGCGATTCGAGCTCTGCGATGGCAGGGCCCGGCCCGCGCATACCTCAACCGCCGTTGGGCCGACCGGATCACCAAGGACGGTCCAAGGGGTGAGGGGCTACGGGTCCAGTTAGGCTCCTGAGTCGCGGCTCTCGTACCTTTCCTCGCCAGCTTTTCCGGAGATGGGCGCATGAAGACCAGGTTTGGCAGACCTGGGAAGGTGGCGTGTACCAGGCTTGGCCGGGTAGTAGCCCCGTGCAGCCCCCTCACGCGTGCATCCCTGGGGAACGCAGCGAGAAAGGGGCCACCAGGGACCCTCCTGAGGTTGGATGCAGCCGCTGGGGCGCCCTCAGTTGTTTATCCCCCCGCACCGGGCGTGGGCTTCCACCTTGCGTGGGAATAGTCACTGGTGGACCGTGTTGACCGCCAGCACGGAGCTGTGGCTTCCACATTGCGTGGGCATAGTCATTGGTGGACCGTGTTGACCGCTAGCACGGAGCTGTGGCTTCCACATTGCGTGGGTATAGTCATTGGTGGACCGTGTTGACTTCTCCGCCAGCGCTGGGCTGTGGCTGCCACATTGCGTGGGAAGGGACCCCTCCGCGTCCTCGGGGGGCCCCGGGCGTGTACAGCCCATTGAGTTCGTACGCGTGGCTGGCATAGTAGAACTGGGAGGTGTATCTGGGAGGTCGCGAGGGCGCTTTGGCCTTGCGATGTCCCTACCTCAAAGGCGGTTTGCGCCTGAGTCTTCTTGTAGATGGGGCCGTTTGAAGCGCTGCTGACTTCTTCTTCTTCATGAGTGAGGCAGGTTGGGGGTCCTTTTGGCACTCTACGTCTGCAGGTCCTGGTCCCGCACATTTCCCGACCACCGTACTGTATGACCGGATCACCAAGGACGCAACTACGGGGTTAGGCCCCGGCACCCTTGATGCCGACCGGATCACCAAGGTCGACATCAAGGGGTGAGTGGCTTTATGACCAGTAAGGCTCCTGAGGAGCCCCCTTTGACGCTCAAGTGGCTCTACGTTGGCAGGTCCCGGTCCCGCACATTTCCCCACCACCGTTAGGTACGACCGGAAACCAAGGACGCACTTCACGGGGCGAGGCCCCGCCACTCCTGATGCCGACCGGAAACCAAGGACGACATCAGGGGGGCGAGTGGCCTTATGACCGGTAAGGCTCCTAAGGCTCAATGCTCAGGAGCCCCCTTTGACGCTAGAGCGACCCCCATTCCACCCTGTCGGCTGCTGCCTCAGGAGGCCATGGGGCCTCCCGAGACTCCATGCTAAGGCGACGCACTACGGCCGGAGCCCCCGAGTGGGGGGTCGACCGCCCAAAGATGCGAGTCCCTGAGGCGCAGGGCCTTGCATCCCAGTTCTGTGGTGCCCCGAGAAGGGCCGCGGCGCATAGCCCCTTGCGAAACACCAACTCAGAGAGGGCAGTGAAGGCGGCATTCATGCCGGCAAGGAGCCATGCAAGCAAGGTAGAACATTAGGAAACAGACTAGATGCATGGGAAAATATTTAAATATGCATAAACGAGGCGACAGCAGGGGCGTGCCCTAATCACCTGAGGATCATGCGGCCCGGTGGGCGCCCTCGAACAGAGCAAACCAAAAAATTACCTGGCAACAGCCAACAAAAAGTCACCTGGCGGCCATGCTGCTGAAGAGCAGAGGTTACCGTCATAGCCTGATCTCCCGCCTCCACGAGCGCGACCTTCACGGGTCCGTCGTCTCCCGAGGCTCGGAACCTTCGCTTGGTCCGAGCATCTCCTCCAACTCCTCGCCACGCCTCGCCAGGCAAGGCACGAGCATGGCTCAGTAAAGGCGCTGGAACGTGACGCCTGCGTTCGCCACTCCGAAGGGCATGCGGACGTAGGCGTTCGGGTAGACCCATCCATGATCTGCACGCGCTGGCCAGAAGGGGCCCTGGGCCACGGCACTGTTGATCGCGAGCGCGTTGACGCAGATGCACGGCTGGTCGGCCGTGCCGATGACGGCGGCTGCAACTGGTGGCGCTGGGCAGCCCCCGCCTTGCACGGCCTATGCTTCTCGAAGCTCCTCGATCGCTCTGATGACGGACTCTTGCGAGCTTGGCGTCTCGCGCCGCGCTCCCGGCTCGGGCTGACGCGCATCAGACCGCGCCTTCAGGTTGTGCCCGAGCGCCCGCCTTGTCTCACTGGCCAAGCCCGAAGCTCCCCGGGTGGGAGCCCCCAGGCCCGACCCAAGAGGGGCGCCGAGCGCGCTTTCCTATGCGATAGGAGGTGGGGCCCCGTCCCTGGGCGCAGAGCGCGAGGCTCCGGGACGTCCCGCGGGAAGGATCTGCTTCTTCTTCTTGCGTGGGTCCTCGCGAGGCAGGGCGTCCTCCTCGTCGTCAGAGCGCTCGGCCGCCACGGCGCGGTAAGCACGCTCGAGGGAGCAGACAACATCTTTCTCATCGCAAGAAACGGTGATGACGGCGCCACTCCCTGGCATCTTGAGGACGTTGTAGCCATGGTGAGTCGCCGCCATGAACTTGGCGAGGGCCGGGTATCCAAGGATGGCGTTGTACGGGAGGTGGATGTGCGCGACGTCGAAGACGATGATCTCGGTGTGGTAGTTCTCGTGCCCGCCGAAGGTGACAGGCAGGCATACTTGCCCAATGGGGACGGTAGACCCAGCGGTGACTCCCGAGGAGGGTTTGGTCGGCATGAGCTGCTCGTACGGTACCTGGAGCATCTCGAAGGTCTCAATGGAGAGGACATTGAGCCCCACTCCACTGTCGATGAGGGTCTTGGTGACGAGGACGTTGCTGATCGTCGTAGTGCACAGCATGGGGAGCTTGCCGGCCATGGCTGAGCAGCTGAGCTAATCCCTCGAGTCGAAGGTGATGGCAGTCTAGGACCACTTGAGGGGACGCATTGCTTCGGGCTTCGGGAGAGCCGCGTTCACCTCCCTTGTGAATTGCTTGAAGGCACGGTTTGATGTTGGGGCTTGGGCGCCGCCCAGGATACAGGCCACCGCCCTGACCTCCTGGAAGCCCCCAGCCCCATCGTCCTGCCTGTCTTCCTCCTTCCTTCTGGGCGGTGGAGGCAGTGGAGGTAGACCAGCCTCACGAGGACGAGCCTCGCGAGGCTGACCGCGTCGTGACCCCTCGGAGGGTCGTCGCGCCAGCGGTCCTCACGAGGCGGGTCGCGCCAGCGGTTGTCTCGAGTCTGATCGTGCCAGCGGTCCTCCTGAGGCTGATCACGCCATCCTTGACGCGGGTCCCGGCTGTCCCAGCGGCCTCCACCGCGGCCTCCGCCGCGTCCGAAGCCTCGGTCAGCTCGCCCGGGGCGCCTGCCGAAGTGCTCGGCGCGGACCAGCCTGAGTTCCTGGCAGTCGGCGGTGTCGTGGTTGTTGGTGCCGTGGAACACGCATGTCGGTCTTCCCCCCGGGGGGTGTTCTTCACCCCGGCTGCGCTTCGCCTCAGGTTCGGCCGCAAGCACTGTTGGGGCCTTGCGCTTCGCCTCCTTGGCCTTGGTCTTCTTCTCTTCTGGCTCTGCCACCGGAGGCCCGGGGAGCAACAGGCGGCCCTCCTCGGCCTTGGCGCACTTGTTCGCCAGATTGAACATCTCCAGGGCAGAGCACAGTTCGTCATTCATGGCGAGCTCCTCCTTCATCTTGAGGTCAGTGACCCCGTCGGTGAATGCAGAGATGATGGCCTCGTCTGAAGCCCTCGGGATCTTGAGGCGCGTGGTCGTGAAGCGTTGTATGAACTTGTGCAGGGTCTCCCCATCCTGCTGCTTGATACGCCGCAGGTCGTTCACGGTGGGTGCGCGGTCGCGGGTACCTTGGAAGTTGGCGATGAAGCGTTTGCGCATGCCATCCCAGGAGGTGATGCATGCCTCCGGGAGGTTGAAGAGCCAGGAGAGCGCGCCGCCCTTGAGCGCCATTGGGAACCAGCACGCCATGACCTTGTCGTCTCCTCCTGCCGCCCGGATGCTCAGGGAGTAGAGCTGTAGGAACTCGGCTGGGTCTGGGGTGCCATCGTAACGCGGGGGCAGGTCACACTTGAACTTGCAGGGCCACGTGGTTGGGTAGAGCTCTGGGGCGATGGCGAGGCACCCCACCGGCTCGATGGGTGCTACGTGCGCGGGAGGGACCTTGTCTTGACGTCCTTGCGGGGCCACCTCGAATGGTGCCCGGTCACGACATTGAGTCGGCAGCGCAGGGAATGCGCGCGCATCGACGCGCGGCCGGGGAACCACCTGGCAGCTTACTTCATCTCCCGGCCCCACCCGCGGTTCGCGAGGCCGGTCGCGGGGGCGCGCTTCCCGCCTGGGCTCGGGGTCGACTTCGCGTTGCGGAGGTGGAGGCCGCGCATCTTGCGCCACGTCGTTCGCCAGGGACGGTTGGGGTCGAAGTGAGTAGGAGAGTGCCGAAGCGTCGCCGGCAGCGCTGACGAGCTCCGCGATGCGCCGAAGCCAGTCGTCGTAGCAGTCGGGGGCGGGGCGGTAGCGAAGCAGCTCGTTTGCCATCGCGAGCGTGCCCTGGCCGCGCAACGGCCCGGGCCGAACATGGGAGGATGACCCAGAAGCTGGGACGATCGACGGAGTGGCGGTGTGGCCGTCACGCTGTGCGGTGACCGGCTAGGAGGAGTCTTGTTGCTCGTGGGCGTCGGGGCCCATGGCGGCGTTCGCCACAGGCGAAGGTGACCTGCGTGCGCCGGCGCGGCCGACGGGGGCCGTCTGGGCGACACGGGTGGCTCGGCGCTCAGCGCGGGCTCGGCGAGCGTCAGACATTGGAACGGCGAGGTGGGAGAGGATCTCAGCTTGAGGAAGACTCCGACACACCCCTACCTGGCGCGCCAAATGTCGGATTTCGGGCTCCGCAAAACCCTTAAGATTCGAACACAGGGGCATGTGCGAATATCCCCAGTGGCTTCGCCCAACCTAGCTCGCTACTCGATGAACACAGCAACAAACTCGCATGATGACGAGGAAGAAGATGAACACGACAGTTTACCCAGGTTCGGGCCGCTGCGAAGCGTAATACCCTACTCCTGCTTTGGTGGATTGCCTCTCAAGGAGGTGAGGTGGATGAACAAGTACAGTATTTCAGGGCCTCACGAGGGCTCCCCAGAGGTGTTCGGGGCCCTCTGTGGCTTGGCGATGGATGAGTGGTGGAATGGATTCCCGATCCCTCTCTACGGCGCAGCCTACCCTCTATATATAGCGGTGGCTCCGGTCCTCTTCCCTTATCGCACTGGCGGGAAGGGATCCCACAACGGCCAATTTTGAAGGGGGACAGGAGTACGTGCCCGCCCTGCCCAAAGGCGGTCTTCGCCTGCAAAGTAGCTGTCGACAGCGCAGGGATGGGCTCAGCGATGACATCCTCCCTGCGGGGCCCGTGGTTACGGTCTTGTTGCACCGGAATGGAAACCTTTGGGTGGTGCTTTGGGAACCTGCGTACGTCCTTGCTCCCTTTGCACTAAAGGGGAAACTGTGCCGCCTGGCGCGCTGGCGCCCGCCTGTCCTTCCTTGCGTCACCTTTGACTCCTGAGGCCGGGCCTTGCATAGAGATCTCCGCCGCTCCGGAGGGGGCCAGAGGAGGCCCATCCCTTGCCGGTCTTGATGCTCCTCCTCCTCGGAGCCTAGGGCCCTCGCGAGGGCTTTTCCTTGAGTGGGGCCGCACCTGGCTGTGTTTGGTTGATGAAGTGGGCCATGCCCTGGGCCGCAGGCAGGCAGGTCTGGGTACCCCCGTTCCCAGAACGCTGACAGTGCTCACATTGGGCCATCCGAAGTTGGGCCGGTTTGAGAAGTGGTCGAGCTGGGCCTTGGCGTGGGTCCAAAAAAGAGTTGGCCGGTGGTTGGGCTGGAGAAGGTGGCCGCCGAGGCGCGGGTCGGGCAACTGGGCCAGCAGCTATTGCAGAGGCCACGCGAGTGCGGGTCAACGCGCAGGAGAGGATCAGCGTGGAGTTCATCTCATGTGCGTGGTCAACGGGGAAGATGCAGGGGCCGGCGGCGCTAAGATCCGCTCGATCCGGCGCAAATCGGCAACGAGGAAGGTGCCACGGCGTCGGATCCGGTGGCTGGGGCTCCATTCCCGGTGGCAGAAGCTCGAACCAACGAGAACAAGCGCGTGGGTGAGCTCCGGCGATGGCGTCCATGGAAAAAGCTCCTGTGAGGGTAAAGAGAATGGGCGAGGTGAGAGAGAGAGGCAACCAAGTGGAAGGAGGGAGATGGGGGCGAAGCGGGTCCGACCAGGAGGCTCCCCGGCATTGTGGCTCGCCGGAGCTCTGGTGGCTACCGGCTGGAAGCAGCGGGAGGCGGGGCCACAGGCGCTCGAGGGGCTCCTCCCCTCGATCCAGATCGGTGCTGGGTGCGGGGAACGGCGTGATGCGGGCCTGGCGGTGACGGTGCTCCGGGCCCGGGAGGGCCAGATCCGGGCCGCGGCTGGCCTCGCGGTGGAGGGGAGGCTGCGGGGCGACGTGGCACTGCACGAATGGTGGAGGGCGGCGGCGGGCGGTCTGGAGATACCAAGTGGCAGCGCTAGGGTGGGCAGGCACGAAAATCGAGGCTGGAGGTGGGAGAAGGCCATTTTAGGCAGGGGAGGTCGTCTATTTATAGTAAGGGGAGCTAGGGTTTGGGTTTTTGAGGCCGATTTCCACCGTACGATCGTGATCGGACGGACAGATCGGATGGGCAAGGTTTGGTGGGCTGTGGGCTGTGTGGAGTGACCATGGGCTGAGATGAGAGGGAATTTTGTGGCCCGTGGCATGGTTATTAAAACCGAAAAATAATATTTTATCGATGCCACAGGCGCGTGCGTGTGTGGAAAGCATCTGGAGCATCGGTCTCGGGCTGATACACACAGCCTCTTGTAGTTGCCCTTCACCCCCAATAAAAATCCCATGGCACCATGTCAATGATTCGTGGGTGAAAACCCACTTTTACTTCTCTGGACAGCCCAAATCAGCACCATTTCTACCCCTCCTCTTACTTCTACCCCTTCCCTTAGCCCCCAAGTATCCCAGGGCATCTCCAGAACTCCCCCGATGCTAATAGACAAGGTGGCCGTGTCCAAAGCGCGTGGAGGCATGACCATGCCGGCCATTTGGGCGCTCTTGAGCGCGCTACAGTGCGCCAGGGCACTGTAGTCACGTCCTGCCCGAGGCCCTGACAACATTGGGAGGTGGGGCCGTGTCCCCCGAGACTGCCTCGTCGTCCGTAACACGCCACCGCGTCTTCCCCGTCCTCTCTCCCCATTTGCGGACCTCCCTTCGCGTGCGCGCGGTGCCGCCCGAGAGCTCCAGTGAGCGAGCCCACACGTGCACCCCTCTACCCCCCTAGCTCCTTCCTCTCTCCTTCCCTGGTCGCAGACAACGCCAATGAGCACCCCTGATGCATCCTTGCCCCCTCCCGCGGCCTCCAGTGCCTCTCCAGCACGCTCCTACAGACCTCGCCCATGGTGCACCGACGCCCGGCTATAAGAAGCCACCCCGAGCTCTCTTCTCCCCTCTGGACCAACTCTCCCACTCCCAATCGAGCGCCCTCACCACCAGTCCACCTCTCAAAGCCCGGTGCTCGGGATCAAGCCGACTTCCGCCTCATCGGAGCTCCGGTGATCTTCGGGTACGGCCATCCTCCGGCCCCGTTTTCTTTCCCTCAGTCCCCTCTCACCACCCTGACTCGATCCCCTCTCACTTCCTTGCTTTTTGCGGAGAGGACTGTCGGATTCGAGCTCGTCCGAGGCCCCCTCCGCCGCACTCCTTCGTCGTCAGCGAGATTGACCCCTCCGGCGACCCCTTCAACCATCACCCGAACGGCGGGTCCATGCTGGGACCATCCTCGCTATCGTCACGCCCTGTAGTGCCTCCTATCGCCGACACTGAGCACTGCCACCTCCCTGGCGAGAGGTTGACGACGATGACCCCGTGGGGGGCGCGTCAGCCTCCTGTGCCGCCCCCCTCTCGCTGGCATTCGGGCCCCGCCCGTCAGGTTTGAACCTGGCACGCGCGGGGGCGCCGAATCGCCTAGGCTGACTAGCCGCTGGGCCAGCCCAGCTACAGGTTAATCTGGACCAGAGCACAATGCCCTTATTTTTTCTTTTTTTCTTTTCTGTTAATTTTTCCAAAAATTCCTATGGACTAAATATTGATCCAAATCCAGTGATTCCAACTCCACAAATCATGTAATAATCCAGCCTATTTAATGATGCCACTTTGTGCAACCTTTGAAAACAATTTTTGTATTGTTTTTATTTAAAACCTTGATTTGAATATTTAAAACCACTGTAAAAATACTTTTCACTACTTTTGACATTTTGAAACGAGAAACTAATAATTTTGGTATTTTTAGTTTTCAACCTAGTATTTTACAAAAGTGGTTTGACATTTTTCTGAGTGATTTATTTTCTATGTTTTGTCGTGACCTTCTTCGTACCCTGTTACTTTGCGATGATAGATCACATTCTTGACATGGGAGTTGAAGAGGAAGCACTTGAAGACCTTGAAGACTTTGATGAGCCAGGCAAGTAGCCCTTTGACCATGTCTAAGAAACCTTTTTATGCATGACATATAGCACTTGATATTGATGCATCGGAATCATGATGATTATGGTGACCACCTTTATAGGTTGCCTCTGTCACTTTCCCTCGTTGATATTTGCACGACATGAATATACTTATGCGGGTATATGCATGGTGATGGAAACAAAGTGTTTTCAAAAACTTTTTGAAAACCCCATCGGGTGCCACTAATGCCCGAAGGAGAAGATGAGCTAGGTAACCACTTGAGAAAGAAGTGGTGTACCTGAGCAAGTTGTGTGTGTGTGTGTGTTCTCGAAAACGGATTCGATTTAAGATTTGTCGACTGTCCCAACCTTATATGTACAACCACAATACCCCTTATGGGACGGGGCTTTGTTGACTACCTTGGTCGATGCTAGCAGAGAGCCCGCATTACTAATGGAGGGAGTGACGTGGTCACTCTTGATACGGGGTCGTGCCTGATAGGACGACCATGGGCTGTTTTCACAGACACCGGGCACACCGTTGGTCCCTTGATGGATGATACTTGTGATGTACATCATGCAGGCTATGTGCCAACGAGTGGACTCTTTGTGTAGTGTCGTCAAGGGAAAGGCATTGTTCGGGTGCTTGCCTCAGGTATGTAATATATCGTGAGTCATGGATGACACGGAAGTTCCCCAAGTCTTGTGCGTAAAGTGTGCAACCTATGCAGAGTGTAAAACTATTCGAATAGACGTGTCCACAGTCAAGGACAGTTAGGTGGTGCTACTTAAATTACGTCCAGATGTTTTCACAGAACTTGGTGTGTGTGTGTGTGACAAATGATACTTGATTTAAGTCAGATGACTTGACGTGATGAGTGAGCATGAGATGCTCAAACCTTATTATATTGATATCTGTAACCTGTACATATGGATACTGAAACTTCATGATGCATGCATACAAGCTGATAGATCATGTCATTGCATCCAAAATTAGCTTTCTGCAAAACTTACCTATCTAGTACTATATCATGCATTGTTGTACATTTTTCCAAATATGAGTTGCCTGCGAGTACATTCAAAGTACTCATTGGCTTGCCACTGGTTATTTAATTGGCTAGGCATGGAAGAGTAGGAATATGGTGAAGATTACCTTGGTGATGAACATGCAAATCAGGACGCTTCCCAGTTAGAATGCCTGTAGGGTTAAGGATGATGGCATGGGTCTACGCTATCTTTCAAGATTTCTGTTGTGAGTTTATGTTTGTTATGTGGCCTTCATGGCCCTATCTATGTAAGTCTTGACCTTGATGATATTTATTTGTGTAAGACGGTATGTATGGATGTAAGACTCTTGTTATTCAGCTTCCGTGTGTTCAGTGAGCATTGATCTCTGGGATCACTGTACACGTGCATTCGGTGATCACAACTTATGAGTTGGGGTCCCCTCAGAACTGGTATCAGAGCCATCCTAACAGTAGGAAGCCTTAGTTAGCATGGACATTACTTAGGATAAACCCCTTTTCAAAACTACGCCTAGTTGCTAAGTGCAACAGTTTCTATACTTTTCTTCTCTTCTAGTCTATTTCAAACCCTTACTAACTCTCCTCCATTCAAACCTTGTAGATGGCCGTCATACCCGAGGACCTCCTAGCGTCCGGCTTTCCCCTACTCCTTGAGGATTGCCTGGAGAAGTGCCAGCTTCGCCGACCTCCCGTTTACCTCTACCACGAGCACTGGGTCGATGCCGTCTTGAAGGAGTACCACGTTGACGTCGTCGTGAAGGCAAACAACTCTCCGACGAGTTGGTTCTTTGAAGGACCACAGATGGATACCCTGGTGATCGCAGTCGAGATGGCTGCACGGAAGGCACTTATGCACCTTCGAGGCATCATCCCCGAGATGGCAGATGAGCCAGCTACTCGCCACCTACCTTTTAGGAAGGATGATATTGGCGAGAGTTATACGTTGGTCCCATCTAAGGAGGATGGAACACCACTCAGGTTCCAGACCTACTTCAGCCTATCTGCTGATAGTCTGACTCACAACCTGATTAAGGAGTCCCTGAAGCTTTGCAAGGAACAACACCACACCCGAGAGCTACTTCGTCAAGCCAAGATGAAGCCAGACAGGATCAAGAAGGATGGAGCCCCCAAGGGACGACCAGCTATCGCTTACATAGGAGGAGTACCCCCAGCTAGAGATGCACCCACTCGTCTTTGTCGCATGAGTGCGAAGAAGTACCGTGCACTCTTCACGAACCCACCGGCGAAGCGTCGTCAGGATGGACATCCTCGTTCCCCGACCCCCTCGACCAGAGACGACGCCCGTACGGATGATGACAAAGAAGAAGATCCTGAGGAGCGTGAGTACGAAACCGAGCACTCCACCACTTGAGTCCGAGAACCCCTAGGGTAGGATAAGTCATGTACCCCTCGTGCGAAGTCGAGTCCGTGTAATGGTTCATATGAAACCATGCATGCTTGTTGTTTGTTTTGTTGTTTGTGTTCCGATGCAAGTCGCGCATTTGCCTTAGGCAACATGTAAGCGACTCCATCATCTATCTTATCTTAATATTATGTGTTTGGTCTTTCGACCTCTGTTTGATCACACTTGCACTATACCAACCCCCTTAGGCGCGCTTTCTCTATCTTTGCTCCCCCGTCTGTCCTAGTTGTTTGACTTGGCTGCTCCAAACAGGATGGTGACTGCAACCCGCGCCAACACTTTTGGCAACCCTGACGCCAGCAACTCTAGCCAGCAGTAGGGAGTTGGTCGGTCTGCTCATGCTGGAGATCACCACGAGCAGCCACATGGCAACATTCCCCTCCCCACCACCTCCACCAAAGAACATGACCATAGCTTAGTTTCTCCAAGTTCTCTAGGAGGAACGCCAAGCCAACTCTGTTGCTATTCGGCAGATGGCACAGGACCTTGTGAACAACCAACAACAAGGAAGGAATGGCAATGGCCGCTCTAGTCTTTCGGAGTTCATGAGGAATTCGTCCCTGACCATCACCGAGACTGCTAAACCCCTAGATGCCAATGAATGGATCCGCACCATCGAGGACCTCCTTGCACTGGTCAATTGCAATGAGGATAGTGCGAAGGTTCTTTATGCCTCTCACTGCCTTGGTGGTACCACCACAGTTGTGTGGCCTGGATTCAAGGTCATGCAAGGCGATCATGTGATCACTTGGGCTGATTTCAAGGAAGGATTCCACACAGCCCACTTTCCTTCTGGGATCATGGCTATCAAGAAGAGAGAATTCCGAGTGCTGAAGCAAGGAAGTGGCTCTGTCAAGGAGTATATGGAGAAGTTCAACCTGCTGTCAAGGTATGCCCCTGAAGATGTCAACACTGAGGCCGCTAAGATGGAACGCTTCATGGAAGGACTCCAGCAAGCCCTATAGTATCAGCTCATTGTCTGTGACTGTCAGACCTTGTTCGACCTGGTGAACAAGGCTCTCATGCTCGAAGACAAGCATCGTGCCATGGAAGACACTCGCAAGCGCAAGATGATCAGCAAGGGTAGTTCCAGCAACCAGAAGCCTCGCTCATGGCAGCCAGGCCCAACCAAGCCAACCTATCAGCCTCAGCAGGCTAGGCCTCCTCCACCTCGTCTGAGCTACCAGACTTAGCAGTATGCCAAACCCAGGCCAGCTTATAACAACACCAATAATAACAATGGTGGCAGCAACAACAACTAAAGCCAGGTCACTTACTTTGGATGTGGTCAGCAAGGACACATCTCTAGGCAGTGCCCCAACAAGAAGCCAGATGCACCGCGCCCCAATGCGCCAAACCAAGGTCAAGGCCATGTAACACCACCAAGGAAACAAGCTCCCCGCAACCAGCCCAACAATGGCAAGGGTCGTGTGAATCACTTCACCGCTGAGGAAGCCCAGGAAGACCCGAACATCATACTGGGTACGTTCCTCGTCAACTCAACCCCAGCAACCATTCTGTTGGATTGTGGAGCTTCACATTCTTTTGTTAGCCAAAAGTTTGCACTAGAGAGTGGTATAAAGCCTGCTGTCGGGCCATTGGGACAGGGGGTACCCAGGCCCGTCTGCCTGAGGCCTATGTCACGACGCGAGGCCTGGGCCCGGTGCAGCCCGCCCAGAGGACATCGTGGAGAGGGCCTTCATGGGCCCCCGCCTCATGAGGCAACTGGCTGGAAGCACCCCCGCCAGCCTCCAGAGACAACCTCGCGAGGGAAGTTCCCGGGGGTGCCCCCATGGGCCTTGCGGGGTGCACAAGTCAAAGAAGGCTTAATGGGGTCGCGTAGCCCGTCTCGTTCGGAGGGCAGTGCGTACCCTACCAATCGACGTCCGGAGCTGCAGCAGGGGGGCTCTAGCAGGAAGACTTTCCTCTTTGGTGCTAAGGGAGCATGGCCAACCTGCCGATTCCCAAAGCGGCCCCCGAAGGTTCCCCGTTTTGTGTTAGGTGGCCAAGGCTGGGAACTCTCCAGGACAGAGGTCATCCCCGAGCCCACTAGCGCGTGATGGCAGGAAGCTTTTGCAGGAGAATACTACTTTCGTCAGGATAAGCTGCAGTCCTGTCCTCCTTCAAACTGGCCGTTGTGGCAACCCTTCCTGCCTTGTGTTTTTGGGGGAAGAGGACCAAGGCCAGTATAAGAAGGGGTAGGTTGCAACCGTAGAAGGGGGATCCCAGTTGTATTCACCTTCACCCGGTAAGCAATTCAGACAAGCAAGAGTAGGGTTTTACAGTCCAAGGTGTCCCGAACCTGGGTAGATCGCTGTGTTCATTGTTCTTTCCCCCAAGCTCAAGCACGCCGAAGCACCGTCATAGGTTAGCGAGAGAGAGCGAGGTTGGAGAGCCGGCGCACCCTAGAGTTTGAACCTCTCTTGGGTCCCCGGAGCCCCGATTTCGACATTTGGCATGCCAGGTAGCGTTGCGCCGCCGCTCCTGAGCTTCGTTTTTGCTCCGCCCCTGCTGACCACATGGCCAAAGCCCATCGTGTGCGCGCTGAGCGCCAAGCAGCCCGCCGTCGTACAGACTGTCGTCGCCACCGACCCTGCTGCACGCGAGCAGCAGGACTCCTCCATGCACCCTTCCGTGCAGAAGGACGGCCGCACTGCCACGCCTCCTCCTCCCACGCTCGCCTTGAGCATGTGAATGTGCAGGCCACGCTGTGACGTGGCTTGAGACTGCATCGGTATTTCCCCAAAGAGGAAGAGATGATGCAGCACAGCGACGGTAAGTATTTCCCTCAGTTATGAAACCAAGGTATCGAACCAGTAGGAGGATCACCAACACTACGTAAACAGCACCTGCACACAAAGAACAAATACTTGCAACCCGACACGAAAGAGAGGTTGTCAATCTCTCTACGGTAAAAAGATAGATTAGAATATGATAGATTGGATAGATAGATCTCTCAAGAACACAAAATAAAAAGGGCAAATAAAAAGTGCAGCAAGGTATTTTTCGCTTTTTGGAATAATAGATCTGAAAACCAAAGCGGCAAAAAGATGGATCGGAAAGCAATAGGTTGGAAAAGTAGACCCGGGGGCCGTAGGTTTCACTAGTGGCTTCTCTCATGAGTATTGCACACGGTGGGTGAAACAATTATTGTTGGGCAATTGATAGAAGATCAAATAATCATGACGATATCCAAGGCAATGATCATTATATAGGCATCACGTCCAAGATTAGTAGACCGAAACAATTATGCATCTACTACTATTACTGCACACATCGACCGCTATCTAGCATGCATCTAGTGTATTAAGTTCATGGAAAAACGGAGTAATGCAATAAAAACGGTGACATGATGTAGACAAGATCTATTCATGTAGTAATATACCCCATCTTGTTATCCTTAATAGCAACTATACATGCGTGCATCGCTGCCCCTTCTGTCACTGGGAGAGGACACCGCAAGATCAAACCCATCACAAAGCACCTCTTCCCATGGCAAGAAAATTTAATCTAGTTGGCCTAACTAAACCAAAGATTCAAAGAAGAAATACGAGGCTATAAGTAATCATGCATATTAGAGATCAAAGAATAAACAAATAATATTCATGGATAGAAACTGATCATGAACTCAAAATTCTTCTAATCTGAACAAACACACCGCAAAAAGTTTACATCAAATAGATCTCCAAGAGACTATTGTATTGAGATTCAAAAGAGAGAGCGGAAGCCATCTAGCTACTGCCTACGGACCCGTAGGTCTATGGTGGACTACTCCTGCATCATCGAAGAGGCACCAATGAGGATGATGAACCCCTCCGTGATGGTGTTATATTGGATCTCGTGGTTCTGGAACTTGCGGCGGCTGGATGTGTTTTTCATCGACTCCCTTAGGGTTTTTGGAATATTTTGGAATTTATAGGCATCAGAGGTGGTGGAGAGGGGTCCTGAGGAGGGCACAGCCCATCAGGACGCGCCAGGGCCTCTGGCGCGCCCTGGTGGGTTGTGGTCTCCTCAACCCTCCCCTCTGGCACTTCTTTGGCCCACTGGATGTCTTCTGGCCCAAAAAAAATCTCCAAAAAGTTTCGTCGCAATTGGACTGCGTTTGGTACTAATATTATGTGAAGTAAAACGCAAGCAAAAACAACAACTGGCACTTTGGCACTATGTCAATAGGTTAGTCCCAAAAAATGATATAAAGTTGCTATAAAATGATTGTAAAACATCCAAGATTGATAATATAACAGCATGGAACAAGCAAAAAATAGAGATACGTTGGAGACGTATCAGCATCCCCAAGCTTAATTCCTACTCGCCCTCGAGTAGGTAAATGATAAAAAAGAATTGTTGATGTGGAATGCTGCCTAACATGTTCATCACATATTTTTTTCTTTTTTAGCATGGACATTTGGACTTTTAGATGGTTCAAAGCAATAGTCTAGTTTTAACATAATGACTTTAATACTCAAGCATGCCAACAAGCAACCATGTCTTTCAAAATATCAACACTAAAGAGAAGATGCTTTATAAGAGAAGATGGAGACTCCAATAAAAATATCAACACTTTAATAGTCTAGTTATCCCTAGCCCATCATGCTCAATTATTAATCCATTCGTGAAACACACTCAAATATTAACTATACCCAATGCTCAAGTATGATCATAGTGCCCCCTAGTTGGTGCTTTATAAGAGAACATGGAGACTCAAATAAAAATAAAAATTGCATAAAGTAAATAGATAGGCCCTTCGCAGAGGGAAGTAGGGATTTGTAGAGGTGCCAGAGCTCAAAGTTTAAATTGAGAGAGAAAAAATATTTTGAGTGGCATGGCTTTCCTGTCAACGAAAACGACAAAGTAGTTCACAATACTTTCCATGCTAGATATATCATAGGCGGTTCCCAAACATAAAATAAAGTTATTCCTTTTTCTACCATTCTTTCACAATCCATGGCTGGCCGTATCCACGGTTGCCTTCTATACCAACACTTTCCAAGGAATTTATTATTTGACAACATAAATTATTATTATTTTCATTTTGGGACTGGGCATCCCTATTACCTCCGTACTCTCGTGCAATGACAAGTGAATAAACACTCATCTTGAGAATAACACATCTAGCATGGAAAAAAATTGGACACCCCCTACCGTTTCATGAGCGGTACGAGCACACAAAAAGAAAATTTATTTTGAAAAGTAGAGATGGCACATACAAATTTGCTTAGAACGGCATGGAAATCCCGCATATAGGTAGGTATGGTGGACTCATGAGGTAAAACTGGGTTTAAGGATTTTGGATGCACAATTAGTATTTCTACTTACTACAAATGGAGGCTAGCAAATAGATTGAGAAGCAACCAACCAAGAAATGAAAATTCACATAAACGAGCATTGAGCATAACTAACACCGAATAATGCACCATAAGTAGGATGTAATTTCATTGCATAACTATTGACTTTTGTGCATGCATAGGGAATCACAAACCTTAAAACCAATATTCTTACTAAAGCATAATTACTCGCTAACATGACTCACATATTACTATAATCATGTCTCAAAACTATTACAAGGAATGAAGTTTCATTTGTCCAATGATCTTCATGAAAGTTTTTATTATATCCTCCTTGGATATCTATCACTTTGGGACTAGTTTCATATATTGCCATTGATTTTGACAAGCTCAAACAAATTTAAGTGAAGAACATGAGCATTGAGAATTCATCTCTAAAAATAGTATAAGTGTAGCATGAGAGGATTTCTTCAAAATTTACTAACTCTCAAATTTATCTAAGTGAAGCATGAGTGTATTTCTACAAATGTTTCCAAGCATACCGTGCTCAAAAAGATATAAGTGAAACACTAGAGCAATTCCATAGCTCAAAAAGTTTAAGTGAAGCTTATAGAGCAACTCTAACAAATCTTAGAATAATTTTGGCTCTCTCAAATAGGTGTGTCCAAGGATACTAGTGACAAACTAAAAAGCAAAGCAAGCAAAGACTCAAATGATACAAGACGCTCCAAGCAAAACTCATGATATGTGACGAATAAAAATATAGCTCCAAGTAAAATACCGATGGTCGTTAGAAGAAAGAGGGGATGCCACTTGGGGCATCCCCAAGCTTAGTTGCTTGTTATATCTTGGGGGTGCTGTAGCATACCCAAGCTTAGGCTCTTTTCACTCCTTATTCCTTCATCCATTGTGATCTCACCCAAAACTTCAAAACTTCAATCACTCAAAACTCAAGAAAATCTTCATGAGATCTGTTAGTATAATAAAGCAAATCACTACTTTAAGTACTGTTGCAAACCCATTAAATTTTATTATTGCATCATAACTACTGTATTTTAACTTCACCATGGCTCATACCCTTCAATACAACCCATAGATTCATCAAAACAAGCACACAATGCAACGAAAACAGAATCTGTCTTAAACAGAACAGTCTTTAGTAATCTATACTCTAACCATACTTTTGTAACTCTATAAATTCTGAAATATTAGGACAACGTAAAGAATTTATATAGAAATACTGTGTTAAAATTTCTGCTCAATATAATGCTCCAGTACAAAATGAAAATTCGCACACTGGAGGCAAAGTTTCCCGTTTCAGATTCAGCATTGTTTCTACTCATCTTATGAATCATCCTAAAGGCTCTACTTGGCACAACCACTAAATAAAACATAAAAACACAATCATAACAGATGCATAATTGTGTCAACACTCAAAAACACAAAGAAAAATATGAAAATAAATTTATTCATTGGGTTGCCTCCCAACAAGCGCTTTTCTTTAAAGTCTTTTAGCTAGGCATGATGATTTCAATGATGCTCACATAAAAAGTAGTAATTGGAATATGCAACAGAGCATCATGAATCTCATGACAATCATATTTAAGTCTAACCCACTTCCTATGCATAGGGATTTCTTGAGCAAACAATTTATGGGAGCAAGAATCAACTAGCATAGGAAGGCAAAACAAGCATAACTTCAAAACTTTGAACACATAGAGAGGAAACATGATATTATTGCAATTCCTACAAGCATATGTTCCTCCCTCATAATAAATTTCAGTAGCATCATGCAGGAATTCAAAAAATATACTATAACATAAATCATTCTTTTCATGATGCACAAGCATAGAATTTTCATTACTCTCCACATAAGCAAATTCCTTTTCATCCATGGTAGTGGGAGCAAACTCAACAAAAGAACTATCATGAGACACTTGATTGACATAACCACGTTGCAAATTAAAACCATGATGATAAGTTTCATGGTTATCATTGCTCATTGTGTCATCACCATCATCATAAATAGGAGGCATGCAATCATCATAATAAATTTGCTCATCAAAACATGGGGGGGTAAAAATATCATCTTCATCAAACATAGCATCCCCAAGCTTGTGGCTTTGCATATCATTAGGATCATGGATATTTAGAGAATTCATACTAGCAACATTGCAATCATGCTTTTAATCAAGGAGCTCCCATGAATCACCTTATAAATTTCTTCTTTCAACACTTCATCAAAATTTTGAGATTCATGATTTTCAAACAAAACTACATAGAGATAATCAAGTGCACTCAACTCACTAGCAATTGGTTCATCATAATTTGGTCTTTTGAAAAGATTAGCAAGTGGATGAGGATACATATCAATAGATTTTTAGCAAGCGAAGATGCAAGCAAATAGAAGGAACATGGCAACACAAGCAAAGATAGCAAACAAGCAAACAAAAAGAGATCCGGCGAGAAAAAGGAGAACGAAAAAGAGGGCGAATAAAACGGCAAATTTTGTGAAGTGGGGGAGAGGAAAACGAGAGGCAAATGGCAAATAATGTAATTCCAAGGAGATGAGATTTGTGATTAGGAACCTGATAGATGTTGATGATGTCTTCTCGGTGCTAGAAATTGGCACGTAGAAGAGACCGCTTCCTCCCCGGCAACGGCGCCAGAAATTACTTTGACGTGGCTTGAGACTGCGTCGGTATTGCCCCAAAGAGGAAGGGACGATGCAACACAGTGACGGTATGTCTTTCCCTCAGTTATGAAACCAAGGTATCGAACCAGTAGGAGGATCACCAACACTACATAAACAACACCTGCACACATAGAACAAATACTTGCAACCCGACGCAAAAGAGAGGTTGTCAATCTCTCTACGGTAAAAAGATAGATTAGAATATGATAGATTGGATAGATAGACCTCTCTAGAACAAAAAATAAAAAGGGCAAATAAAAAGTGCAGCAAGGTATTTTTGGGTTTTTGGAATAATAGATCTGAAAACAAAAGCGTCAAAAAGATAGATTGGAAAGCAATATGTTGGAAAAGTAGACCCGGGGCCGTAGGTTTCACTAGTGGCTTCTCTCATGAGTATAGCACACGGTGGGTGAACAAATTACAGTTGGTCAATTGATAGAAGATCAAATAATCATGACGATATCCAAGGCGATGATCATTATATAGGCATCACGTCCAAGATTAGTACACCGAAATGATTCTGCATCTACTACTATTACTCCACACATCGACCGCTATCCAGCATGCATCTAGTGTATTAAGTTCATGGAAAAATGGAGTACTGCAATAAGAACAGTGACATGATGTAGACAACATCTATTCATGTAGGAATAGACCCCATCTTGTTATCCTTAATAGCAACGATACATGTTGGGGAACGTTGCATGGGAAACAAAAAAATTCCTACGCACACGCAAGATCTATCCATGGAGATGCATATCTACGAGAGGGGGAGTGTGTCTACATACCCTTGTAGATCGCTAAGCGGAAGTGTATATAACACGGTTGATGTAGTCGTACTCTTCACGATCCAATCGCGATCCGATCCGATCTAGCGCCGAACGGATGGCACCTCCACGTTCCGCACACGTGCGGCTCAATGACGTCTCCTCCTTCTTGATCCAGCAAGTGTCGGAGGAGAAGTAGATGGGATCTCAACCAGCACGACGACATGGTGGAGATGTTGGTGGAGCAATCCCGGCAGTTCTTCGCCAAGTGCTACCGTAGATGCGATCTGAGGAGAAAATGATCTAGGGAGAGAGGTAGGGCTGCCACCGGGGCGTGGGATTGTTGTGTCCAGCCCTCCCCCTCTCCTCTACTATATATAGGAGGCAAGGGGCAGGGTTCGGTTGCAGCCCTCGGCCCCTCCTCCAAGGAGGGCCGGCGCATGGGCCTTGCGGGGATGGTGCCCCTGGCCCATTAAGGCTAGGGCGCCCCCCTACAGCCCATGCACATCCTAGGGGCTGGAGGGATCCTTCCAGACTCCTAAGGAACCCTCGGGAACCTTCCGGAACCTTCCAGAAGCTTCTCAGTACAATACCGGCAAAACCCGAAACTTTTCCGGTAGCCAAAATATGACTTCCCATATATAAATCTTTACCTCCGGACCATTCTGGAGCTCCTCTTGACGTGTGGAATCTCATCCGGGACTCCAAACAACATTCGGTCACCAACGTACATATCCCAATACTACTCTACCGTCACCGAACGTTAAGCGTGCGGACCCTGCGGGTTCGAGAATCATGTAGACATGATCGAGACACCTCTCTGGCAATAACCAATAGCGGAACCTGGATGCCCATAGTGGTTCCTACATATTCCACAAAAATATTCATCGGTCGAACCATGATGTCAAGGATTCAGTCAATCCCGGATGCAGTTCCCTTTGTCCAGCGGTATGTTACTTGCCCGAGATTCGATCGTCAGTATCTCCATACCTAGTTCAATATCATTACCGGGAAGTCTCTTTACTCATTCGGTAATACAAGATCCCGTGACTAACTCCTTAGTCACATTGCTTGCAAGCTTCTTATGACGATGTATTACCGAGTGGGCCCAGAGATACCTCTCCGTCATACGGAGTGAGAAATTCCAGTCTCGATTCACGCGAACCCAACAGACACCCTCCGAGATACCTGTAGAGTACCTTTATAGTCACCTTGTTACGTTGTGACGTTTGATACACACAAGGCATTCCTCCGGTGCCTGACAGTTGCATGATCTCATGGTCGTTGGAACAGATACTTGACATGGATAAAGCAGTAGCAATAACCTAGAATGATCACATGATAGGCTTACGGTTGGGTCTTGTCCATCACATCATTCTCCTAATGATGTGATCCCATTATCAAATGACAACTCATGTCTATGGTCAGGAAACGTTGATCATCTTTGATCAACGAGGAAGTCTAGTAGAGGCTCACTAGGGACATAGTGTTGTCTATGTATCCACACATGTATGTGAGTTTCCGATCAATAGAATTATAGCATGGATAATAAACGATTATCATGAACAAAGAAATATGATAATAACCAGTTTATTATTGCCTCTAGGGCATATTTCCAACAGTCTCCCACTTGCACTAGATTCAATAATCTAGTTCACAACACCATGTGATTAACACCCAATGAGTTCTGGGGTTTGATCATGTTTTGCTTGTGAGAGAGGTTTTAGTCAACGGGCCTGCAACATTCAGATCCGTGTATACTTTGCAAATCTCTATGTCATATTGTAGATGATGCTACTACGCCCCACTTGGAGCTATTCCAAATGTCTGCTCCACTATACGTATCCAATTTGCTACTCAAAGTCATCTGGAATGGTGTCAAAGCTTGCATCGACGTAACCCTTTATGACGAACTCTTTATCACCTCCATAATCAAGAAACATTTCCTTAGTCCTCCAGTTAATAAGGATAATTTTGACCGCTGTCCAGTGATCCACTCTTGGATCACTCTTGTACCCCTTGACAGATTCATGGCAAGGCACACACCAGGTGCGGTACACAGCATGGCATACTATATAGAGCCTATGGCTACGGCATAGGGGACGACCTTCGCCCTTTCTCTTTCTTCTGCCGTGGTCGAGCTTTGAGTCTTACTCCACATCACACCTTACAAATCATGCAAGAACTCCTTCTTTGACTGATCCATTTTGAACTCCTTCAAAATCTTGTCAAGGTATGTACTCATTGAAAGTCTTAGCACGCGTCTTGATCTATCTCTATAGATCTTGATGCCCAATATTTAAGTAGCTTTATCCAGGTCTTCCTTTGAAAAACTCTTTTGAAACAACCTTGTATGCTTTCTAGAAAATTCTACATCATTTCCGATCAACAATATGTCATCCACATATACTTATCAGAAATGCTATAGTGCTCCCACTCACTTTCTTGTAAATACAAGTTTCTAATAAACTTTGTATAAACCCAAAAGCTTTGATCACCTCATCAAAGCGTATATTCCAACTCCGAGATGCTTGATCCAGTCGATACAAGGATTGATGGAGCTTGCATACCCTTTAGCATCCTTAGGATCGACAAAACCTTCTGGTTGTATCACATACAACCTTTCCTCAAGTATACCGTTAAGGAAATGATGTTTTTGACATCCATCTGCCAGATTTCATAATCAAAAAATGCAGCAACTGCTAACATAATTCCAACAGACTTTAGCGTCGCTACGGGTGAGACAGTCTCATCGTAGTAAACTCCTTAAACTTGTCGGAAACTACTTTGTGACAAGTCGAGCTTTATAAATGGTGACATTTACCATCAGCGTACGTCTTCTTCTTAAAGATCCATTTGTACTTAATAGCCCGATGTTCATCGGGCAAGTCTACCAAAGTCCATACTTAGCTTTCATACATGGATCCTATCTCGGATTTCATGGCTCCTAGCCATATGTTTGAATCCAGGCCTACCATCGCTTCTTCATAGCTCGTAGGTTCACTATTGTCCAACAACATGACCTCCAAGACAGGATTGCCGTACCAATTAGGGCGGTACGATTCCTTGTCGACCTACGATGCTCAGTAGTAACTTGATCCGAAGTTTCATGATCATCATCATTAGCTTCCTCTTCATTTGGTGTAGGCGCCGCAGAAACATCTTTCTGCGTCGTGCTATCATCCAACTGAAGTGACGGTTCAATAACCTCATCAAGTTCTACCTTCCTCCCACTCAATTCTTTCGAGAGAAACTCTTTCTCGAGAAAGGACCCGTTTTTAGCAACAAACACTTTGCCCTCGGATCTGAGATAGAAGGTATACCCATTTGTTTCCTTAGGGTATCCTATGAAGACGCATTTGTCCGCTTTGGGTTCGAGCTTATCGGCTTGAAGTCTTTTCACATAAGCATCGCATTCCCAAACTCTAAGAAATGACAGCTTAGGTTTCTGCCAAACCGTAATTCATACGGTGTCATCTCAACGGACTTTAGAAGGTGCCCTATTTTAAAGTGAATGTAGTTGTCTCTAATGCGTAACCCCCAAATGATAGTGGCAAATCTGTAAGAGACATCATAGTACGTAATATATCCAATAGAGCACGGCTACGACGTACAGACACACCATCACACTATGGTGTTCCAGGTGGCATGAGTTGTGAACAATCTCCACATTGTCTTAAGTTGCATACCAAACTCGTAACTCAGATATTCACCTCCATGATCATATCATAGACATTTTATCTACTTTTCACGATGATCTTCAACTTCACTCTGAAATTGCTTGAACTTTTCAAACGTTTCAGACTTGTGTTTCATTAAGTAAATATACCCATATCTACTCAAATCATTAGTGAAGGTAAGAAAATAACGATATCCACCGCACGCTTCAACACTCATTGGACCGCATACTTCAACATGTATCATGTCCAATAAGTCACTTGCCCGCTCCATCAAACCGGAAAATGGGGTCTTAGTCATCTTGCCCATGAGGCATTGTCAGTGCACTAGGACAGGGGTATCCAGTACCCCTGACTTATGCACAGGCAGTAGTGGCAAAGCCCGTTGGGGAAAGCTACACCACCAAGCAAGCATTCAAGAACCAGCACCCAGCAGCAATGACCTACAGGAGGCCAAAACAAACACTGGCAAGACCAAAGCAGTGGCCCGGGAGGGGCCCAAAATGCGCCAGCCACGTCCCCGGAGCCTGCCGGGGACCGAGGCGCGCACATCTCAGGACGACCCGCTAAGCCATCCCCCGGCAGGCACGAGCTGACCTGCCACCACTCCACCGCATCACTACACCAGTCGCTTATCGATGCGGTGTCGAGCCCTCAAGCGGCTAAGTGGCTCTCGCTAGGCATGTGGCGATGCACCGGAAGGCAGATTATACCCAGTTGACACCCGTCCAGCAGCGTGTCAAGACCCTAAGCAACGGCTAGCTAAGTGGTGGCAAGAGCTTGCCGGGGATGCGTCCCCGAGCGCCACCTCGTCTAGCAATCATGGTATTTTGTCCTAAATGCCAGAGTTAGGTATGATAGCTCTGTTAGCTATCTAATCAATAGATAAAGACTATTTTGCCACTGTGGTTTCCCCTTGCACTATAAAAGGAGGCCCAAGGCAACCTAGCTCAAGATTCGGACCTTTGGACACTTGTACTCACGTAGTAGCTCCCCCCGATAGCAACCCTTGCCGAGGGTGAGCGTTGCGTGTTCTTCGTGTTCCTTCGATCAATCCACCAAAAGGAGGAGTAGGGTTTTATGCTTCACAAGCGGCCCGAACCTGGGTAAAAATGCCAGCGTCCTGATCATCGCGCTGCCTCATGGTCTCCGCTCTTTGTGCAACGTGACCCCCCTTGCCGAACCACAAGGGGCCTTTCGCCCCATAGGTGATTGTGAGCATCCGTGCCCCGACATCTTTGGCGTGCCAGGTAGGGGACTGCACCATTTGCGCAAATCCGAGTTTGTGAACAGCGAGTTGATCTTCATCATCCTCTTCTTCATACATGGCTCCCAAGAAGAAGCTCGCCGCGGCCACGCATCCCTCCACTTCAAAGGCTCCCTTGCATGCAGCCGCAGTCGCAGCGGGCGTTGCGGCGGCTGCGAGTGAGGCGGGCGTCATGGGCGACGCGGCTGGCGCGGACGGCGCCACCGTCGTGTCCCCCGAGGCCGAGGTTGGAGCAAGGAACGCCGGAGAGGTGCAACAGTAACAATACCCTGGCGAACGCGCCCCTGGTGCCGCGGGCGGAGGAGACGACCAATCACCACCTCCCCGCCATGTGGATGTCCGTAGTCGTCACGGCGGCGCACAATCTGGAGCAAGCCGCGACCCCCCTCTACGCCCATCACCAGTGCGGCTACTGGACGCACGCCCCGTCCAGAACGAGACAGAGCGGCGAGCGGAGCCACGAACCCGCGGACTCGGCCTCCCCCACGTCAGACCGCCCTGGCGAGTAGCGCACGGCGTCAAGAACACGGCGACGCCCCTCTTGGTTCCACCAGTAGCCGGGCAACATCGCGGTCCACCTCTTTCGCCATGCCGGACAGGGCGTCGGAAGCGATGGCACGAGCCCGGCTTCTACTTAACTTCCCGCCGGCGGCTGACAAGATGGACGAGTGGAGAGCTACCATCCAAAGCTTGATATCCTTCCTCGAAGCCAATAAATCTCAGCGTGCGGAGCCATCACGGCATACGTGTACAGCTACGACGGCCCGGGCCGGCGATCATGTCAAGGGGGCCATACCGACGGTGCAGTCCCCTCCGCGACAGCAAACCCAGGAGCAGCCGCGGCAAGCTTCACATGCTGACGAGTTCGACGAGACGTCCATGGCTTCGTCCGGCCTGCGCGATCGCCGAGACCAGCAGCATGTCCTAGAGGATCGGCAGAAGGAAGACGCGCGCGTCACCATCGAGCGGCGTCCAGAAGCACACTGTCAGTTTGACACGGGCAATGGCCCAGGTGCTAGCGATCTCGCGCCCAGTGCTGGTGGGTACTTGCCTTATGAGGTTGGGTGCCCTGCCTTCACTCGCGAGCTGCGACAGGTCTGCTGGCCATCGGCTCGAGCTTTCAAACCAGAGCTGACGGAGAAGTATGAAGGGAAGCTAAACCCGGCGGAGTTTCTGGGCATCTACACGATCGCCGTTCAAGCCGCTGGAGGAAGGGATGAGAAAGTGCTCGCCAACTATTTCCCTTTGGCACTCAAGCCAAATGTGAGATCGTGGCTGATGCACCTGCCGGAAAATTCTATCTCATCATGGGCTGACCTATGCAACGAGTTTGTTGGTGCCTTCACATGCGGCCATCTGGAGCCAGGACAGCCCAGCGATCTGCAAGTCCTGCGGCAAAAAGAAGGAGAAACTTTGCGGAAGTACATTCAGAGATTCAGTCGAGTGCACCGCAACATCCCAGAAATACACCCCGCTGCCATGATTGCCGCGTTCCATTCGAACTTGCGCAACAGGAGGATGCGAGCCAAAATGAATGTGAAACACCCCAAGACTGTCAATGAGCTGTACACAATGGCGGACAAATGTGCTCGTGCTGAGGAAGGAAGGCGACTCCCTGGGGAGGAGGCTGGCGTCAAAGTTGACTCAGATGACGACGACGATGCCCCTGGCTCGAAAGGGAGGAGCCAAAAGCATACAAGAAGCGCAAAGGGAAAGTCGTATTGGCTGTGGAGGGCTCTGGTAATCTTGCTGCCGGCAAGAAGGCCAAGGCCTAGACCCCCGGCGAAGAATCTGCCGCGTGCGCTGATTGTCGGAGGCCGCTGTAGCTGAGAAAACTGGGAAGTCCGACAGGCCGTACTGCAAACTCCACCGCACCAAGGGCCATGATCTCCAAGAGTGTCGCCAAGTTGAGCAGCTTGTCGAGAAGCAGAAGGCCGAGTACGAGAAGCGTGACAAAGAGAAGGGCCAAGACGCTGCTGTCAGGAAGGGCCGTGGAGGCAGAGGAGGCCGCCGCGGCAAGGGCCCGCAATAGAAAGAAAGGTCCGCCAAAGGCCGTGAGAAGAAAGAAATAGAGGATATGAGTGAGGATGAGGATGACGAGGAAGATTCGAGTGACCGAGAATTCCAGAGAGCAACCGAAGCCATGTGTGTTGACGGGGGAGCATCTTTGCACTCCTCTCACCGACAACTCAAGCAATGGGCGCGTGAGGTCAACGATGTAGAACCTACTGCAGAGTCCAAAAGGCCACTCAGATGGTCCCGGACGCCTATCATTTTGATGAAGAGGACCATCCTGATCGCACTACCGCGGTCGGATGTTTGCCATTGTTGGTTTCTCCAAAAATCCGCAACCTCAAGGTCACCAAGATGTTAGTTGACGGCGGGACGGGATTGAACTTAATCTCCCAAAAAGTGGTCGAGAGGCTGCAAATCCCCGACGGAGAGCTCAAGGCTAAGGGTACTTTCCAAGGAGTCAATTCCGGCAGGAGCCGACCTAAGGGAAAGATTACTTTGCCTGTGACATTTGGCGGGGAGCTAAACTACCGAACCAAGAAGGTGGTGTTCGATGTAGTTGTGCTTCCCCTGCCTTACAACGGAATTCTCGGTCGCCCTGCACTGGCAAAGTTCATGGCAGCATCCCACTATGCTTACAATACTTTGAAGATGCCAGAACCCATTGGAATCATCTCTATTTCGTCCGACGAGAAGGATGCAGTCATATGCGTGGATAAGATATATCGAGACGCGGTAGCAGCTGAAGTCGCGGAAGCGCCGGCTCCCGCCCAGGAATCAAGGAAGGAGAGGAAGTCTAGCAGGGACACCGGCAAGGATTCCGGGAAGCGCACCTCTTCGGAGTGCACTGCACCTGTCCAGGACCCGCCGGAGAGTTCCACTAGCAAGAAAGCCAAGGTCACCTATCCTGAGACGAAGAAGATCCCGGAAGGGCAGGATGGCGCTGGTGGCACGTTCACCATCAGCGCCACCCTTACTGACAAATAGGAAAGTGCGATCGTTGCCTTCCTGCTGACGAATGTCGATGTGTTTGCCTGGCAACCATCTGACATCCCCGGTGTTCCCAGGGAGGTAATCGAGCACCATCTTGCTGTCTGCCCCCACGCCAGGCCTGTCAAGCAAGAGGTTAGGAAGCAAGCTTTGGAGCGGCAGTAGTTTATTGCCGAAGAAATCAAGAAACTCGAAGCAGCTGGTTTTGTCACAGGAGTGTTACACCCAACTTGGTTAGCCAACTCGGTGGTGGTGCGCAAGGCAAATGGGAAATGAAGGCTCTGCATAGATTTCACTGACCTGAACAAAGCATGCTCGAAGGACCCTTTCCCCTTGCCGCGCATCGACCAGATTGTTGATTCCACCTCCGGGTCTAATTTGCTTTCCTTCTTGGATGCTTACTCCGGATAATAGCAGATTTTCATGGCTAAGGAAGATGAGGAAAAGACCGCGTTCATAACTCCATGCGGCACGTACTGCTTTGTATGGATGCCCTTCAGGTTAAAGAGCGCTGGTTCTACCCTTGCCAGAGCCGTACAGACTGGCTTTGGACCACATTTGCACGGAAATGTAGAAGCCTACATGGATGATATAGTTGTCAAGACCAAGGATGAAGTGACTCTTATACAAGACTTGGAAGAAACTTTTGCAAACCTACGCAAGATCAACCTGAAGCTCAACCCTGAGAAGTGTGTATTTGGCGTTCCATCCGGCAAGCTACTTGGGTTCTTTGTGTCTCAGTGGGGAATAGAAGCAAATCCCGACAAGATCAAGGCAATTGAATAGGTACAAGCGCCCAAGACCATCAAGGACATCTGACGTTTGACCGGATGTGTTGCCGTGCTAAGTAGGTTCATCTCCAAATCCGCCGAACGCGCCCTGCCGTTCTTCAAGATCCTAAAGAAGGCAGGCCCGGTAAAGTGGACCTCGGAAGCAGAAGCAGCGCTGCAAGATCTGAAAACTTACCTTTCTTCCGCTCCCACCTTGGTCGCTCCTAAACCACAAGAACCGTTGCTGCTATACTTGGCGGCAACAAATCAAGTGGTTAGTGCAGCACTGGTGGCGCAGCGAGAAGTAGATGAGGATGCAGCCGCTCCGGCCGATGCTACCGGGGACAAAACCGAAGCATCTGCGGGAGGACCCAATGCACAACCAGAGGAATCTCGGCAAGCTGACAAAGGCAGTTCCAAAGAAGTGGCGAAGAAGAAAGTGGTGCAGCGGCCAGTATACTTCGTCAGCTCCTTGTTGCAGGGGGCTAGGTCAAGGTACTCTGGAGTGCAAAAGCTAATATCCGGCCTCATCATGGCCTCGAGAAAGCTGTGCCACTACTTCCAAGCCCATGAGATCACAATTGTCACTCGCTTTCCGCTACAGCGTATATTGAGGAACCCCGAAGCCACCGGTAGGATAGTTGAGTGGGCCCTTGAGATGTCTAGTTTTGGTTTGAAATATGAGAGCACTTCCATGGTTCAGAGCAGGGCGTTGGCAGAGTTCATTGCGGAATGGACACCCACGCCAGATGAAGAGATCCCAGAGACAGTCCTCCCCGGCAAAAAAGCACCCAAGGATTGGATCATGTACTTTGACGGTGCTTTCTTGCTCCAGGGTGCCGAAGTAGGTGTGCTCCTCATCGCCCCCACAAGGGAGCACCTCAAGTATGTGGTTCAGATGCACTCCCCCTGGGAGGAAGCTACCAACAACACTACTGAATATGAAGGGCTCCTTGCCGGACTCGGAATCGCGGTGGAACTAGGAATCAAGAGACTGATCATCCGAGGGGATTCACAACTCGTCGTGAAACAAGTCAACAAAGACTATCAGAGCCCGTTGATGGAAGCATACGTGGAAGAAGTGAGGAAACTGGAGGAGCACTTTGATGGATTGCAAGCATAGCATGTGCCCCGTGCGGAAAACACCATCGCTGATCATCTGTCAAAGTGCGCTGCGCAAAAACTCCGTGTGGAACTAGGAACCTTTATCCTTCACCTCACTCAACCCTCAGTATCCCCATCAACGATGGCCAGGAAAAGTAGAAAGTTGAACTCCGGCAAGCATTTCCCGATAGAGCTTCCCGAAGCCGGTGGTAGAGAAGCTGCCGCGGACAGTCTCGTTTCGCCTGGTGAGCAGCTTTCTCCTGCGGAACCCCAGGTTCTCGTGGTCGAGACAAGCGCTCCCACGGATGAGGAGATGCCTGCCTTTAGTCCTAGTTGTCGAGCCCCAGGCTCCAACTTGGGCACAACACATAGTCCGTTTCCTTTAAACAGGAGAACTCCCCAAAGAGCAAGAAGAGGCCGAAAAAGTAGCCCGACGGACAAGTATGTACCAGTTTGCCAATGACACCTTGTACAGAAGATGACCGAACGGCGTGAAATTAAAGTGCATTTGCCTTGAGGACGGACTAAGGCTATTGGCGGAGATTCACAGAGGTGTATGTGGCTCGCAAATTGGATCTAGAGCTCTTGCCGGGAAAGCCTTCTGGCAGGGTTTCTACTGGCCCACTGCCCTCCAAGATGCAACTGAATTGGTCACCAAGTGTGAGGCCTGTCAGTTCCATTCCAAGAGCATCCATCAACCAGCGCAAGCTCTCCAGACGATCCCTTTGTCCTGGCCCTTCTTGGTTTGGGGGCTCGATATTTTGGGCCACTTCCCCCGCTCTGTCGGGGGCTTTGAGTTCTTGTTCGTAGCAATCGACAAGTTCACAAACTGGCCTGAGATAGAGCCAGTAATGAAGGTGACCGCGCAATCAGCTATCAAGTTTGTGAAAGGACTGGTGTGCCGTTTTAGAGTAGCCAACAGAGAGATCACCGACAACGGCACCCAGTTCACGAGCCGCGCCTTCATGCAATACATCCAAAGCATTGGAAGCAAGGTCTCCTTCACCTCTATTGCCCATCCAAGGAGCAACGGGAAAGTCGAGAGGACGAATGCTGAAGTGTTGTGAGGTCTCACGACAAGGACTTTCGATAGGCTGTAGAGGAGCGGCAAGCGCTGGATAGATGAGCTGCCGGTGGTTCTTTGGTTTCTCAGAACGACACCGAATCAATCTACCGGCCAGACGCCGTTCTCCCTCGTGTACGGGGCGGAAGCAGTGCTCCCCACGGAACTCATATATGGGTCACCTCGAGTACTTGCCTACGATGAAGTAGAGCAAGAGCATCTATGGCATGACGATGCCATGCTCCTCGAGGAAGATCATCTCCGGGCTGCTGTGCGTGCTGCACGCTACCAGCAAGCCCTGCACCGCTATCATAGCCAAAGGGTACATGCCCGGAGCCTTGAGGAAGGCGACCTTGTCCTTAGGCACGTTCAGTCCTCCAAGGGTACTAACAAGTTGACGCCAAAGTGGGAAGGCCCTTACCGGGTAGCATGAGTCACCAGACCTGGCGCAGTCCGTCTTGAGACCGAAGATGGCACTAAGGTGCTTAACTCATGGAATATTGAGCATCTTTGTAAGTTCTACCCGTAAGGCGCGGCTGCCGGGCGCAGTCCCCGGCAGCCACCTTCTGTACAAGCCTTGCCGAAGTCGCATGTAACCCTTTGTACAAAGCCAGGCGCAGAGCCCGAGCAACAATAATAAATCTAGGCATTGCATCATACCACTGCATTGCACGTTCGTTATGCATGCTTTACGATTGCAATATCATCGCCTATTTTCTAGAGATTTGCTAGAGTACTTGTTGAGCCTATAATCCTTGTTGCTGCACTCTCTCCTCGAAGGATAGAGGCATGTTGCCCTGTGTGTTTTGTCACCAGGTAAATATAGAAGGAGGACGAAGGAACAAGGACGGCAGCCCGGCGTACTCCAGAAAGGGATACTGCCTAAAAAGAGATAAGTCTAATCGCGTATCCCAAGTTTTATGCTCCTTAAAGGAAATTCTTACTCTCTTTTCGAATGTGCTCGGTGAAGTTCCACCACGTGGTCAAAACCTTTGTCGGGACGAGCTGTTCCCCAGCTCCTGATACTTATCAGCTCTGGGGGACCATGCCGATACCGACAAAGACCCCTGCCGAAGAACAACGCCAACCTGCTGCCGGGGGCTCGCTCCCTTTTTGGCGCTCGCGGTTAATAGTGACCCGGCAGGCGGTCCCGCGTGGTGAGGACAAACACATTGACACAGTAGATACAAAGAGAGAAAAGGATAGTACTCAGGGAAATAAAATAACATTCATTCATTTGTTTGTTGATACAAAATGGATCAAGATACATTGAAGAACTCCTTCCCAATAAATCTTTATTTCACTTTCTCCCCTAGGAGCAAGTTACAAAAAGAAAAAGAGCGAAGGGATGACCTAAGCAGAAGCCCAGCCTGACCCCGTCGAGGCTGTCAGGGAGCGGCTCAGTGGGACCACCGGCAAGGAAGACGAAGCCAAAGCCCATGAGCCTGCCAGGGTCCAGCTGAGAAGGAGAGGCGGCGCCCGAGTCAAGAACCCCCGGCAAATCGCTCTGTCGGGAGGAGGGGGAGGATCTCGATGACGGTGATGGTGCGGCCGGCGATCAGCTGGAGCCCAGGTCGTCGTACTCCGACTAGACGGCCTGGAGCTCGCTATCTCTGTCTTCACGACACTGTCCTCCTCGTCGCTATCGCTCGAGGATGAGCTTTCGTCACCACTCGAGTTCTCTTCGCAGCAGCCGAGATGAGCACCCGAACGCCCATAGATCTTCACGGAGAGCATGTCGGCCTCCACCAGCTTGAAGCGGAGGACGTACCCGCCCATGAAGTTGTGGGCACGAGTGAAGGTCTTCCACCCACGCGTGAAGAACATAACGCGGGGCGCCGGGAACTCAACGTCAACCCGCGCAGCCCATTGCAACAGCCATGCACGCGTAACCACATTGCGTGCGGCTTATCAACCTCCATCACCCTGGCAAAGGGGCGGAGGAGTCACAGGCAGCTACGGGGAGGACCGCGCAGCCAGGCGACGAACTCCAATGCCGTACTTTTAGTATGCTCCGCCGCTAAGGAGGGAGTCGCCGCCGGTGAAGGGTTAGGGGGGGCGTTCCGCCTCACCCGACCACGACCCCCGCGCTGTCCTCGGCCTCTTCCAGCCCTCCCGCCGCGCGCGCCGGGACTGCCTCCCACCGCCGTGGCTGAAGCAGCGGCATGATCCCAAAGGGAAGCTCTCACCGCCCCGGCGGAAGCTGAGAGTCGCCCTCTCCCCCGCGTGATGACAAGGGCTAGCACATCCAAAGACGAACCTGATATGAAGGACAATCAATGTGGACTTGGGAGTAAGGAGGAGATGGAGATGGATGAGCATCGCCACCGTGACCCCATAATTTATAGGGGAGAGCACGGGGGCTGGCTCTCCCCCGCTTCGAAGCGGCCGCCCATTTCCACCAATCCCACTACCCATGACTCACGGGCGAATAGGTAACCGTCCCATTGCTCCAATCCATGGCGCTGCAGTTTCTACCACGATCAGGTCTTTACGTCATGAGCACCCATCGCAAGCTCCGCGCTATGCATGCCACATGCGTGGCGGAAACGGACTGACGTGGTGGGGCAGTGCTGACTAGTAAATTGGCAGTTACCCCCTCACATTGCGCGCATGTGCATAAATTTTGGGCCTGACCCAACGGCACTAGACAAGGCCGTGTGGGCTAGACCCGGTGGCTCCTGTCGGTGCAGTAGGACAGGGGTATCCAGTGCCCCTGACTTATGCAGAGGTAGTAGTAGCAAAGCCCGTTGGGGAAAGCTACCACACCACCAAGCAAGCATTCAAGAACCAGCACCCGGCAGCAACGACCTGTAGGAGGCCAAAACAAACACCGGCAAGACCAATGCACTGGCCCAGGATGGGCCCAAAACGCGCTAGCCACGTCCCTGGAGCCTGCCGGGGACCGAGGCGCACATCTCCGGAAGACCCGGCAAGCCATCCCCCGGCAGGCACGAGCTGACCAGCCAACGGTCCAACGCATCACTACACCAGTCACTTATCGATGCGGTGTCATGCCCTCAAGCGGCTATGTGGCTCTCGCTAGGCACGTGGCGATGCACCGAAAGGCAGATTATACCCAGTTGACACCCGTCCAGCAGCATGTCAAGACCCTAAGCAATGACTAGCTAAGCGGTGGCAAGAGCTTGCAGGGGATGCGTCCCCGAGCGCCACCTCGTCTAGCAATTATGGTATTTTGTCCTAAATGCCAGAGTTAGGTATGATAGCTCTGTTAGCTATCCAATCGATAGATAAAGACTGTTTTGCCACTGTGGTTGCCCCTTGCACTATAAAAGGAGGCCCAAGGCAACCTAGCTCAAGATTCGGACCTTTGGACACTTGTACTCGTGTAGTAGCTCTCCCCGACAGCAACCCTTGCCGGGGGTGAGCGCTGCGTGTTCTTCGTGTTCCTTCGATCAATCCACCAAAAGCAGGAGTAGGGTTTTACGCTTCACAAGTGGCTCGAACCTGGGTAAAAATGCCAGCGTCCTGATCGTCGTGCTGCCTCATGGTCTCCGCTCTTTGTGCAACGTGGCCCCCCTTGCCGAACCACAAGTGGCCTCCGGCCCCATAGGTGATCGTGAGTATCCGTGCCCTGACAGGCATGGTCCACATGTCTCAAGCGATTCGAAATCTAGTGAGTCCAAAGATCCATCAGCATGGAGTTTCTTCACGCGCTTTACACCAATATGACCTTAGCGGCAGTGCCACAAGTATGTGGTACTATCATAATTAACTTTGCATCTTTTGGCATCAATACTATGAACATGTGTATCACTACGATCGAGATTCAATAAACCATTCACATTGAGTGTATGACCATTGAAGGTATTATTCATGTAAACAGAATAAATATTATTCTCTGTCTTAAATGAACAACACTATTGCAATAAATACGATCTAATCATGTTCATGCTCAACGCAAAGACCAAATAACATTTATTTAGATTCAACACTAATCCCGAAGGTAGAGAGAGCGTGCGATGGTGATCATATCAACTTTGGAAACACATCCAACACACATCGTCACCTCACCCTTAGCTAGTCTCCGTTTATTCCGTAGCTTTCACTTCAAGTTAGCAATATTAGCAACTGAACCGGTATCTAATACCCAGGTGCTACTAGGAGTACTAGTAAGGTACACATCAATATACTTTTGTTGATGTTGCCAGCCTTCTTATTTGCCAAGTATCTGGGGCAGTTTCGCTTCAGTGACCGTTCCCCTCATAATAGAAGCACTCAGTCTCGTGTCTGGGCCCAACCTTGGGTTTCTTCACTAGAGCGACAATTGGCTTGGCATTCTCGAAGTTTCCCTTCTTGTCCTTGCCCTTCTTGAAACTAGTGGTCTTACCATCAACACTTGATGCTCCTTCTTGATTTCTACATTTCGTGGTGTAAAACATCGCGAATAGCTCAGGGATCATCATCTCCATCCCTGGCATGTTATAGTTCATCACGAAGCTCTAGCGGCTTGGTGGCAGTGACTTGGAGAACTATGTAAATCACTCTCTTATCTGGAAGATCAACTCCCAATTGATTCAAGCGATTGTAGCACCCAGACAATCTGAGCACATACTCACCGATTGCGCTATTCTGCTTCATCTTGTAGGCAAAGAATCTTGTTGGAGGTCTCATACCTCTCAACACGGTCACGAGCCTGAAATCCCAATTTCGGCTCATGGAACATCTCATATGATCCATGATGTTCAAAACGTCTTTGGAGCCTCGGTTCTAAGCCGTAAAGCATGACGCACTGAACTTTCAAGTAGTCATCAAAAACGTGTCTGCCAGACGTTCACAACATCCACAAATGACGCTTGAGGGGTGGCGCACTGATCGGTGCATCAAGGACATAAGCCTTCTGTGCAGCAATGAGGACAATCCTCAGATCACGGACCCAGTCCGCATAATTGCTACCATCAACTCTCAACTTAGTTTTCTCTAGTAACGTATCAAAATATTGGGGAGCTACAGCGCCATCTATTGATCTACAACATAATTTGCAATGACATTTTTACTATGTTCATGATAATGAGTTCAACTAATCATATTAGTAAAGAACTCCCACTCAAATCAACATCCCTCAGGTTGTCCGAGTGTAACATGATACAAATCCACCAACCCAAGTCCGATCATCACGTGAGATGGGGTGGCTTCAATGGTGAACATCTCCATGTTGATCATATATACTATATGACTCACGTTTGACCTTTCGGTCTCCTATGTTCCGAGGCCATGTCTGTACATGCTAGGCTCGTCAAGTTTAACCCAAGTATTCTGCATGTGTAAATCTGGCTTACACCCGTCGTATGCGAACATAGACTCTATCACACCCGATCATCATGTGGTGCTTCGAAATGACGAACCGTCGCAACGGTGCAAACTTGGGGAAAACACAATTTTATCTTGAAATTTTACTGAGGGATCATCTTATGATGCTACCGTCGTCCTAAGCAAAATAAGATGCATAAAAGGATTAACATCACATGCAAATCATATAAGTGACATGATATGGCCATCATCATCTTGTGCTTTTGATCTCCATCTCCAAAGCACCGGCATGATCTCCATCGTCACCGGCATGACACCATGATATCCATCATCATGATCTCCATCATCGTGTCGTCATGTGGTTGTCGCGCCAACTATTACTTCTACAACTATTGCTAACTCATAGCGATAAAGTAAAGCAAGAAGGCGAAAATAAATTAAAGACAACCCTATGGCTCCTGCCGGTTGCCGTACTCATCGACATGCAAGTCGTGATAATCTATACAAAACATGATCATCTCATACATCACATATATCCCATCATGTCTTTGGCCATACCATACCACAACATGCCCTGCAAAAACAAGTTAGACGTCCTCTACTTTGTTGTTGCAAGTTTTACGTGGCTGCTATGGGCAACTAGTAAGAACCGTTCTTACCTACGCAAAGCCACAACGGTGATATTCAAGTTGCTATTTAACCTTCCACAAGGACCGCCTCTGTTGAATCCGATTCAACTAAAGTGGGAGAGACAGACACCCGCCAGCCATCTTTATGCAACAAGTTGCATGTCAGTCGATGGACCCGGTCTCTCGTACGTGGACGAGTAAGGTTGGTCCGGGACGCTTCATCCCACAATACCGCCGAATCAAGATAAGACTAAGGAAGTAAGCAATCATCTACGCATAGACCTATTTCTGATACAACTGTTGGGGAACCTTGGATGGGAAACAAAAAAATTCCTACGCACACGCAAGATCTATCCATGGAGATGCATAGATACGAGAGGGGGAGTGTGTCTACATACCCTTGAACATTGCTAAGCGGAAGTGTATATAACGCGTTTGATGTAGTCGTACTCTTCACGATCCGATCCGATCTAGCGCCGAACTGACGGCACCTCCACATTCCGCACACGTGCGGCTCGATGACGTCTCCTCCTTTTTGATCCAGCAAGCGTGGGAGGAGAAGTAGATGGGATCTCAACCAGCACGACGGCATGATGGAGATGGTGGTGGAGCAATCCCGGCAGGGCTTCGCCAAGCGCTACCGTAGATGCGATCTGAGGAGAAAATGATCTAGGGAGAGAGGTAGGGCTGCCACCGGGGCATGGGATTGTTGTGTCCAGCCCTCCCCCTTTCCTCTACTATCACTGGTGTAGCAACGTGCTATACAAACGGTTTTTAACCCCTTTCCGCGACGTAGTTGTAAACCGTCGCCTTGCATGTGTGGGCGATAGGGGGGTCCATCCCACACGACACGGAAAACCCGTCGGCGATGGTGGCCAACGAACGCAAACATTTCGCAAAACTAAGCGTATGGGATGTCTGCATCTATCACAAACGAGGGTCAGCGGGGAATCGTTTGAGATATGGTGTATTTCCCATCCGGTTCATCCTTGCAACTCGTGTGAGATCACACTAACATCGCACGCGCTATTCTGTGGCGCGCCATTTATGATGTGCATTGGTTCACACACACACACACACACACACACACACACACACACACACACACACCCACACACACACACACACATCGTCACCCATCCTTGGCCTTCCAGCGTTGTCAGTAAAAGGCATGACAGACCCTAAGGGCCCACCGATAGGTTTGTCGTCGGAAACCGCACAATGCAGGCACATGGTCCCCACACAGGCATTGGTTCACACACACACAAACACACACACACGTCATCGATCCTTGACATTTTCAAAACAACAAAAGGAAATCATGGATATTTTCAAAACAAGGAACTGGCCTTCCAGCGTTGTCAGTAAAAGGCATGACAGACCCTAAGGGCCCACCGATAGCTTCGTCGTCGGAAACCGCACAATGTAGGCACATGGTCCACACACATGCATTGGTTCACAAATACAGAGATACACACGTCATCAATCCTTGACATTTTCAAAACAGAAAAAGAAAATCATGGATATTTTCAAAACAAGGATCTCAAGATTTATTTAGCCGGAATGACATATCAGTACAGGCATTTTATTTATGCCTGTAGTGATCGTATCACACCGCCTAAATGAACCTTGAAATCTAGCAACTTCCCAACTGGTCACCCATCCTAGACTACTCCACCGAAAGCATGCTTAACTTCCGAGTTCGGTTCGACGGGGTTACAGGCTGGGAAGCTGAGCCTTGCTGGTAAGAGTTGCCTCCTTTCATTTACAAGGTGTGCCCCGATGGGCACCTGGTGGGACCAGATACGTATCGCATACGTTTCTGGTAGTACTAGAAACCATGAGCGATGGTGGCATGGGGGATGATGATGATGTCTCGCTCATACTCGATGACGCGATGCTGCTTTTGCCTGCTCTCCGGCCTGCTCCGTCTCGTCCTCCTCGTCCAGAAGGTTGATGACGGGGCCGGCGCTTCGGCAGGAGACCGATTGGGGGAGTGGCGGGAGAAGCGTGTTGGATAGAACATCATTTTAATACAAATTGGATAACTTATGAAAGAAGGAACCTCGAGCTAGCACGACATGCGCACACAGTGCTTACACACGCATGAGCTAAATGATTTGGTCAAACTCAAGCTAAACATAGTTTGACTAAATTTATACAAAAAACATATCAACATCTACAATGCTTAGGTTATATAGTATGAAAATTAATTTGACGATGCATCTAATAATATTCATTTTAAATTATAAATATTTATATATTTTCCTATAAAGCTAGCCAAACTTTACAAATTTTTAATTTGACCAAATTTTATATGCTAACTAAAAACCGGAGGGAGTACTTGATATGGGGGTTGATGACAGGACGCATGCGAGCATTCCGATGCGCAGACTTGACGGTACGCGTGCGAGCTGTCCGCCGTGTAGGCTTGACAGGATGCGTGAGAGCTGTCCGCCATGCATGCTCGATGGGACGCATGAGAGTCTACTATGCATGCTCATCGGGAAGCGATACTTTGACCTCCACCCCCCCGCTCGCGTCGCTCCCAACTTCTGAATTAATGGCGTCCGATCTGCTGTTTATCATGTGGTTAATGCGCCTGGACGGAGGGACTAGTTTGCTTGTGATCACTGTTTTGTTCGTGCCTCGCCGAGAACTTCGAAGTATCGTGATGACAGTAAAAACTAACGAAATAATATAACAAAAATTCGCACCGGCAAAGGATAATAATTCTCTTATGTATACATGATAATAAAAAATGCCACAAGCGGCAACTCCCCAAAGACACAGGGGCAAAAGAAGAAGGGTGAGGTTGGAGAAGGAAGACAAAGAAAACGATCTGGCCCGTTGCTTTCTAATTATTCATGGATTGCTGGGCGCGGAGTTCCTCAATCTCCTTCTTCATCGCCTCCACGACCTCCATCTCCTCTAGCCTCTCATTCGACATCTTCCGCATTGCGGCCATGGCGTCGGCTCTTTGCTCGAGAGCGTCGATGCTCTGCGTCGCGTACGCATGAAGTTCCTTCACACGCTCCACGGATTCCTTCAGCAGCCCCTCGCGCTCGATGTAGAGCTTCGCCAAGTCTTCCAGAAGGTCCTCGGCGAGTTCTTTCAGCCTCCCCTCCGAGGCACTTTTCTTCTCGAGCAATTTCTTTCAGGCGTCGTTCTCCTATAACTTTCTCCACGAGGCCGGTCGCCCTGTCAACAGAGGCGTCGCTCTTCTCCAACAGCTTCACCAAGTCATCGATTATCGCGTCCTTCCTATCGAGCTCAGCGCGCATGTCGTCGCTGGCTGAGGAATCCACGACTGCCAACTCGTCCAGTTCGCCTCCGAGGCGAATGCGCTTGTGATTGTGAGAGCCATCGCCTCTCCTCGAAAGATCCTCCCGGGCTTCCGTGGCGCCACCGGACATCTCTGCTGCGGCCAAAGCGGTGTGGCTGGAGCTCTCTGGCGATTTTGCGGCGCGGCAACGGGACCTCTTGGTTGCTTCTGCGGCCTTGGTCTTTCTTCCCTGGTTATATCTCGAAGTCGACCCAGAACCCCCCCCTCCTACCGGCCATGGCAGACAGAATGAAGGACTAACAAAGAAAGGCCCTTTTTTTGGTGGCGGGGGTGAGGAATGTGCGGTAATTTTCAAGTACGTGTTTGTGTTTTTATAGCCTACTACAGTAAATAGCTGCTAAGTGGGAACATGTTTAGGTTTTGTAGGTGAGAACTGATTTGCGAAAAAAATAGCGCGTGGTAATTTGTAATGTGAAAGGAAACAAGCTCAATATTTATTGATGGTTTTATTTCCCAAGCATAGAACGCTTTATGGTATATAGAAACCATTTGGGATGGCGTACGTGGGCCAAAGGTTTGATTAGATGGGACGCGTGCGAGGAGTCCGCCGCACAGGCTCAAAGGGATGCGTGCGAGCACTCCGCCGCATAGGCGCAGCTGGCTCACCGGGAATCAATCCCTTTGACCTCGGACCTCCACCCACACAGCCCTATTCTCTCCCAAGTTATCCATTAGTGCTACACCATCTCCTCCGGTCTTATCTATAAGGGCCGCCGCCGAGGATCGCCTCCTTTTTCGATGGACCACGAGGCGGCCAACAAGCGAGGGCGGGTCGAGGCCGAACCACACGAGCCTCCGGCGAGCGTGGACTTTATCAACAGCATTCCCGACGAGATGTTGGTAACCATCATGTCCCTCCTCCCCATCAAATCTGCCGTGCAGACCACCATCCTCTCCAGGCGGTGGCGCCCCCTATGGCACTCCACCCCCCTTGACCTCCTCGACGATGAGGAGCTCTACAGCGGGGACCGCAAACGCTTGGACGCATTTTCCCACATCCTCGCCACGCACACTGCACCAGTCAGACGCCTTTCCATCGGCACTTTCCGTTCAAACTGCAAGGCAGAACCCAACATCTCGTCGAGCTCTAGATCAACTCGCCCTAGATCAAACTGCAAGGAGTGGTTCTTATCCCCCTCCCTAGATCAGCTCAAGGAGCTCAACTTTGATGCTAGACATGGGCGCTCGCTGCCTCCGTCCGTCCTCCGCCTTGCGCCCACGCTGCGCCGCGCTACGTTCATGCGGTGCCTTTTCCCTAAGATTAATGCCGCACACACTCTTCATCTCCCTAAACTGAAGAACCTCGACCTCATTGGTGTCAGCATCTCGAAGTCGGATTTGGAGTGCCTGCTCAGCGGCTGTACAACACTCGAGTACCTTCATCTTCAGATGATGTTTGGGTTCAGTAGCCTCCACATCGCTACGATGAATCATCGTACGATTTATGTGCATGGCTGGTGCCGCAACACGCTATCAGTTGGGGAGTTTCATGATATGGTCATTGAGAATGTGCCTTTCCTAGAGAGATTGTTTGTACTTGATAAAGAAGGTCGAACAAGAATCAGGGTCATCGACGCACCGAAATTGACAATCTTGGGATATTCGTGTGTTGAATTCTCCGAACTTGTTACAGCTGGATCCATGCCCGTTCAGGTACAACAATCTTCTTCTCATTCTTATTATTGTACATCACATTTTATCTAGTTTTTGTTGATCTATGTTCGGCTGTCATCCAGAAAATGATTCCCACAAACCTCGCATTGTCTTTGCGCACAGTGAAGATCTTGGCACTACAATCTATCGGCCCCAATCTGGATGAAGTTGTTAAGTTCCTTATATGCTTTCCGTGCATGGAGAAGTTATACATCGAGGTGATGTTCCTTTCCTGTTAATTGTTAACAACAACCGAGTTCAATTTGTTGGTACTTTTACCCATGATTACAATGACAGATGTACTATACATTTTTTTGTGATGTTAATCATGAACGATCGAAGATGGCATGCCAATCTATTAGTGTATTTTATAAATCATGCAAATCAAAGAGCCCATAGTGTTCAATATTGCGTCTAAGCACTGATAGGTTGTCTTTGTTTGCTGATACAAGCAGGACTTGGAGTGGAAAAGGTGGCGCAATATAACAATCACATCGAATGCCTTGAATTCCATCTCACGGAAATTACTTTGAACAAGTACGGAGGCACCAATCCAGAGATTCAATTTGCCAGTTTCTTTGTTTAGAGAGCAATGGTTGTCAAGGTAATGAGGTTTGCACGATATTTAGTGCGCCACAGTGGATGGTTTACTGACCAGCAGAGGCGTCTACAGCGGAATAGAAAAGTCTTTGTAGAAGCTGATTTTCACTTTGGAAGTTCATATGACAGATTATTCGGAAGCGATTCTATCGAGCCGATATATGACTTCTCGGTGGATGATCCCTTCGCAGAAATATTTCATCCCATGGATCCTGAAGATTGGATTTGATTTCTAATATCAGTTTGTACCTTGTAATCTTTGAATTTGGGCCTTGTTATGCTGGAATTTGAACCTTGTAATATTGCAGACAGAGCAAATCACAGTACACATGGACTAAACTACGAAACCCGTCGGTGATTATTTCATCAATCGCTGACAAATGTATACCAGCAAATGTTTTCCCACAACACACACACATTATTAACACCAATCGTCTGTGTTATTTCTGGTGTTCACACACGATTCTCATTACTCACCTGTTTGCTGTATATCGCACACATCTTGTTATGTCGAATCGTTGGTGTTCTGCTGTATCAGCGCACACAGTTTATCCGAGTGAACTGTATGTCATACTTCGCACACGTATGTAGTTTTGCTAACCGTTTCTGTTATCTTCGCTAATCACAAATGGTTCATAAGAACAAACTGTCTGCCCTAGATCGCACACGCAACTACTTTCTGAATCGTATTTGATGGATCCAGCTTCGCACACAGTTCGGGCCATTATCGACGGAGCTTTAACTATACCGTTTGCGATTCATGCATTGGACACAGTTTCGTCGAAGGGTCTCTGATTGATGTGTCGTCTTTGGACCATTCTGTAGTAGTGTATATATAGGAGGAAAGGGGCAGGGTTTGGTCGCAGCCCTAGGCCCCTCCTCCAAGGAGGGGCGGCGGCTAGGGAGGAAACTTGCCTCCCAAGGCAAATGGACTCCTTCCCACTTAGGGTTTCCCTTTCCCCTTGCGCATGGGCCTTGTGGGGCTGGTGCCCCTGGCGCAATAAGGCTAGGGCGCCCCCCCTACAGCCCATGCACATCCTAGGGGCTGGAGGGATCCTTCCGGACTCCTCCGGAACCCTCTGGAACCTTCCGGAAGCTTCCCGGTGCAATACCGACAAAACCCAAAACTTTTCTGGTAGCCAAAATATGACTTCCCATATATAAATGTTTACCTCCGGACCATTTCGGAGCTCCTCGTGACGTCTGGGATCTCATCCGGGACTCCGAACAACATTCGGTCACCAACGTACATATCCCAATACTACTCTAGCGTCACCGAACGTTAAGCGTGTGGACCCTACGGGTTCGAGAATCATGTAGACATGACTGAGACACCTCTCTACCAATAACCAATAGAGGTACCTGGATGCCCATAGTGGTTCCTACATATTCCACAAAGATCTTCATCGGTCGAACCAAGATGTCAAGGATTCAATCAATCCCGTATGCAGTTCCCTTTGTCCAGCGGTATGTTACTTGCCCGAGATTCGATCGTCGGTATCTCCATACCTAGTTCAATCTCGTTACCGGGAAGTCTCTTTACTCATTCCATAATACAATATCCCGTGACTAACTCCTTAGTCACATTGCTTGCAAGCTTCTTATGACGCTGTATTACCGAGTGCGCCCAGAGATACCTCTCCATCATACGGAGTGACAAATTCCAGTCTCGATTCACGCCAATCTGATACGCCTCTGTCGTATCTACTTTTCCTCACACTTGTGCCCTTCTTTTGGACTCTAATTTGCATGATTTGAATGAAACTAACCCGGACTGACGCTGTTTTCAGTAGAACTACCATGGTGTTGTTTTTTTGTGCAGAAATAAAAGTTCTCGGAATTGGACGAAACTTTTTGGAAATTTATTTTAGAATAAATAAAAAATACTGGAGCCAAGAACCACCGGAGGGGGGGCCCTTGCTGGGCAAGATACACCAGGGCGCGCCAGCCCCCCCCCCCCCAGGCACGCCCTGGTGGGTTGTGCCCACCTCGGGGCCCCACTGACCCTAATTTCGGCACTAAAAATTTCTATTTTCGGAGAAAAAAATTAGAGAGAAAGTTTGATCGCATTTTACGATATGGAGCCGCCGCCACCTCCTGTTCTTCATCGGGAGGTGAGATCTGGAGCCTGTTTGGGGCTCCGGAGAGGGGAATCTTTAGTCTTCGTCATCATCAACCCTTCTCCATCACCAATTCCATGATGCTCCCCACCGGGAGTGAGTAATCCCTTCGTAGGCTTGCTGGTCGGTGAGGAGTTGGATGAGATTCATCGTGTAATCGAGTTAGTTTTGTTAGGGCTTGATCCCTAGTATCCACTATGTTCTGAGTTTGATGTTGCTATGACTTTGCCATGCTTAATGCTTGTCACTAGGGCCCGAGTGCCACGATTTCAGATCTGAACCGTTTATGTTATCACCATTATATCTATGTTCTTGATCCGATCTGGCCTAGTCATATGCACCTATTACATGTTATGATCCGTCAACCCCATAGTGACAATATTTGGGATGCTTCACAGTGATGACCGTAGTTTGAGGAGTTCATGTATTCACTATGTGTTAATGCTTTGTTCTGGTTCTCTATTAAAAGGAGGCCTTAATATCCCTTAGTTTCCTTATGGACCCCGCTGCCACGGGAGGGTAGGACAAAAGATGTCATGCAAGTTCTTTTCCATAAGCACGTATGTCTATTTACGGAATACATGGCTACATTACATTTATGAACTGGAGCTAGTGCTGTGTCGCCCTAGGTTATGACTGTTATATGATGAATATCATCCAACGAGTTCACCGATCTAGTGCCTACGAGTTTTCCACATATTGTTTTTGCTAAGTTACTACTGCTGCTGCTACTGTTACACTTGCTACAAAACTATTGCTATCACTGCTACTGTTACCGTTACTGCTACCACTTCTATCAAAACTATCATACTACTGTGCTACTGATCACTCTGTTGCAGATATTTAATCTCTAGGTGTGGTTGAATTGACAACTCAGCTGCTAATACTCTCAAATATTCTTTGGCTCCCCTTGTGTCGAATCTATAAACTTGGGTTGAATACTCTACCCTCGAAAACTGTTGCGATCCCCTATACTTGTGGGTTATCAAGACCTTTTTTTGGCACCGTTGCCGGGGAGCATAGCTATATCTGTTGAGTCACTTGCGATTTATATCAATTGATCACTATGAAGAATCTGAAGGATCCAAAGACCAAGATTTTTTCCTCTAAGACGAGGCGAGGTAAGGAACTGCCATCTAGCTCTGCACTTGATTCACCTTCTGTTATGAGTAAACTTGCAACACCACCACATGCTAGTAATCCTGATATGTCCCAAGTGATTGATGGTGCTACTTCTGCTATGAATGATGCTTATGATGATGCTAGCACCATGCTTGATGATAATGTGCCACTAGGAGAATTTCTTGATGAACAAATTGCTAGAGATAAAGAGAATGAAACTACTGAAACTGGTGAGATTGCTGAAACTGATGAAGCCTATGAAACTGATGACGACTATGAAACACCTATTAGTCCTAGTTCTCCTCGATTTGAAATGCCTCAGATACCTGAAGGTTGTGTTATGGATGAGGAGGTAACTAGAGAAATTCTTTCTTGCAAGGATAGAAACGATCTTAAGAAATTGCTACGCAAGTAAAAGGAAAAGACTTTGAATGCTAGAATGAAATGTGATCCTAAGTTTGCTACTTCACCTATCTTTGTTACCGATAAGGATTATGAATTCTCTGTCGACCCAAAGTTAATTACTTTGGTTGAATTTGATCCTTTCCATGGCTATGAAACTGAAACTGTAGTGGCACACCTTACTAAGCTGAATGATATAGCCACCCTCTTTGCTCATGATGAGAAGATTCACAACTATTATATTCTCAATTTATTTCCGTTCTCATTAAAGGGCGAAGCTAAGACATGGTACAATACTCTTACTCCTGGTTGTGTGCGTAGTCTCCAGGATATGATCTACTATTTCTCTGAAAAATATTTTCCTGCTCATAAGAAACAAGCTGCCTTACAGGAAATATTTAACTTTGTGCAAATTGAAGAAGAGAGTCTCCCACAAGCTTGGGGGAGGCTTCTCCAATTGCTTAATGCTTTGCCTGATCATCCTCTTAAGAAAAATGAAAGACTTGATATATTCTATAATGGACTAACTGATGCTTCTAGGGACTTCCTAGATAGTTGTGCCGGTTGTGTTTTCAGGGAACGAACTGTTGAACAAGCTAAGGAATTATTGAATAACATATTGAAGAATTATGATGATTGGACTCTTCCTGAACCCCTGCCTAAACCCACTCGGAAGAAGAGGGGTATCTTATTTCTCAGTCCTGAAGATATGCAAGAGGCAAAGAAATCTATGAAATAAAATGGTATTAAAGCTGAGGATGTTAAGAATTTACCACCTCACTACTGGAATCAGGGAATTTGCCATCAGTCACTTTTTTGCCGTCTGCCAGCTGACGGCAAAGACCTTCTTTGCCGTCAGCTTCCAAAAAACAGACGGCAAAGAATACACTGATGGCATAGATATGATTTGCCATCAGTGCATTCTTTGCCGTCTGCTGGCAGATGGCAAAGAGCCCATAGGCAGACGTCAAAGAACCCACTCGGCCCCACTGGACCATGGACTGCTTAGGCCTAAAAGGAGACGGGAAAGAGGCTAGACTCTTTGCCGTCTGCCAGCGGACGTCAAAGGGCCTAACCTAACTAACGGCCGCCCCGCCCCCACCCTCTCTCTCTCTCTCTCTCTCTCTCTCACTCTCTCTCCCCGACGCCCACACCGCCCCAGATGCCAACCACCGCCGTCGTCGCGCTGTTGGGGAACGTTGCATGGGAAACAAAAAATTTCCTACGCACACACAAGATCTATCCATGGTGATGAGCATCTACGAGAGGGAGAGTGAATCTACATACCCTTGTAGATCGCTAAGCGGAAGCGTTAAGAAATGCGGTTGATGTAGTCGAACGTCTCCGCGATCCAAATCGCAAGTCGTCCCTCGAACCGATCACGAACTAGTGCCGAACGGACGGCACCTCCGCGTTCAACACACGTACAGCTTGATGACGCCTTCACCTCCTCGATCCAGCGAGCGATGGTGAAGTAGTAGATGAGTTCTGGCAGCACGACGGCGTGGTGATGATGGTGAGGAACAATCTCTGCAGGGCTTCGCCAAGCGCTACGGAGATTATGACGTAGGAACTAGAGGGTTAGGGTTGCCGCACACGGCTTGGGGAAATCTTGATGTGTTCCGGGTGCTAGCCCTGCCCCTCTATTTATATGTTGAGCCCTGGGGTCGAAACTTGGAGAAAAAGCCTCCTCAAAGTCGGTTTGGCCCGCAAGGCAAGAGTCCTGCTCGGACTCCTGGACCAGACGCCAGGGTCCTTGGCGTCTGGCCCCAGACGCCAGGGTCCCTGGCGTCTGGCCCCTGGCCTCCGCAAAACTTCCTTTTGCACCTTCCTAAAGCCTCGTGGGCTTTACCCCTTGGCCCAAATAAAGTGTTCTCGTACCCGAACATTTCGGGAAACATCCGAAACTCCTTCCGGTGAATTCCGGAACCCTTCCGGAGACCAAACACTATTATCCCATATATCAATCTTTACCTCCGGACTATTCCAGAGCTCCTCGTCATGTCCGGGATCTCATCCGGGACTCCGAACAACTTTCGGTCACCAACATAACAACTCAACTATACTTATATCGTCACCAAACGTTAAGTGTGTAGACCCTGCGGGTTCGAGAACTATGTAGACATGACCGAGACACCTCTACGGTCAATAACCAATAGCGGGACCTGGATGCCCATATTGGCTCCTACATATTCTACGAAGATCTTTATCGATCGAACCTCTATGTCAAGGATTCAGTTAATCCCGTATGCTGTTCCCTTTGTTCTTCGGTATGTTACTTGCCCGAGATTCGATCGTCGGTATCTCCATACCTAGTTCAATCTCGTTACTGGCAAGTCTCTTTACTCGTTCCGTAATACAAGATCTCGTGGCTAACACTTTAGTCACATTGCTTGCAAGGCTCATTGTGATGTTGTATTACCGAGTGGGCCCTGAGATACCTCTCCGTCACACGGAGTAACAAATCCCAGTCTTGATCCATGCCAACCCAACAGACACCCTCGGAGATACCTGTAGAGCATCTTTATAGTCACCCAGTTACGTTGTGACGTTTGATACACACAAGGTATTCCTCCGGTGTCAGTGAGTTGCATGATCTCATGGTCATAGGAACAGATACTTGACATGCAGAAAACAATAGCAATAAACTGACACGATCATATGCTACGTTTATAGTTTGGGTCTTGTCCATCACATCATTCTCCTAATGATGTGATCCCGTTATCAAATGACATCTCATGTCCATGGCTAGGAAACCTTCACCATCTTTTGATCAACGAGCTAGTTAACTAGAGGCTTACTAGGGACACAGTGTTGTCTATGTACCCACACATGTATTTGAGTTTCCAATCAATACAATTATAGCATGGATAATAAACGATTATCATGAACAAGGAAATATGATAATAACCAATTTATTATTGCCTCTAGGGCATATTTCCAACAGTCTCCCACTTGCACTAGAGTCAATAATCTAGTTCACATCACCATGTGATTTACATTGTTATGAATCTAACACCCAATGAGTTCTGGGGTTCGATCAGATCATGCTTTGCATGTGAGAGAGGTCTTTAGTCAACGGGTCTGCGACATTCAGATCCGTGTGTACTTTGCAAATCTCTATGTCATACTGTAGACACTGCTACCACACTCCACTTGGAGCTATTCCAAATGGCTGTTCCACTATATGTATCCCGACTGCTACTCAGAGTCGTCCGGATAGGTGTCAAAGCTTGCATCGACGTAACCCTTTACGACGAACTCTTCATCACCTCCATAATTGAGAAATATTTCCTTAGTCCTCTAGTTACTAAGGATAATCTTGACCGCTGTCCAGTGATCCACTCCTGGATCACTCTTGTACCCCTTGACAGAATCATGGCAAGGCACACATCAGGTGCGGTACACAGCATGGCATACTATACAGAGCCTATGGATAAGGCATAGGGGATGACCTTCGTCCTTTCTCTTTCTTCTGCCGTGGTCGAGCTTTGAGTCTCACTCAACTCCACACCTTACAAATCAGGCAAGAACTCTTTCTTTGACTGATCCATTTTGAACTCTTTCAAAATCTTGTCAAGGTATGTACTCATTGAAAGTCTTATCAGACGTCTTGATCTATCTCTATAGATCTTGATGCCCAATATTTAAGTAGCTTCATTCCAGGTCTTCCTTTGAAAAACTCCTTTCAAACGACCCTTTATGCTTTCCAGAAATTCTACATTATTTCCGATCAACAATATGTCAACCACATATACTTATCAGAAATTCTATAGTGCTCCCACTCACTCTATTGTAAATACAAGTTTCTCATAAACTTTGTATAGACTCAAAAAACTTTGATCACCTCATCAAAGCGTATATTCCAACTCCGAGATGCTTGCTCCAGTCCATAGAAGGATCGCTGGAGTTTGCATACATTTTAGCATCCTTAGGACTGACAAAACCTTCCGGTTGTATCATATACAACCTTTCCTCACGGATACCGTTAAGGAAACGATGTGTTTGACATCCATCTGCCAGATTTCATAATTGAAAAATGTAGCAACTGCTAACATAATTCCAACAGACTTTAGCATCGCTACGGGTGAGAAAGTCTCATCGTAGTCAACTCCTTGAACTTGTGAACAACCCTTTGCCACAAGTCGAGCTTTATAGACGGTGACATTACCGTCCGCGTCCGTCTTCCTTTTAAAGATCCATTTGTTCTGAATGGCGTTTCGCCCTTCAGGTAATACTTCCAAAGCCCATACTTTGTTTTCTTACATGGATCCCATCTCGGATTTCATGGCCTCTAACCATTTCTCGGAATCCGGGCCCATCATCGCTTCTCCATAGCTCGTAGGTTCGGTGTTGTCCAACAACATGACCTCTAAGACAGGGTTGCCGTACCACTCAGGAGCAGTACGCGTACTTGTCGACCCACGATGTTCGATAGTAACTTGATCCGAAGTTTCATGATCATCATCATTAACTTCCTTTTCAACTAACGTAGGCTCCACAGAAACAACTTTCTGCGCTGCGCTACTCTCAGGTTGAAGTAAAGGTTCAACAACCTCATCAAGTACTATCTTCCTCCCACTCAATTCTTTCGAGAGAAACTCTTTCTCGAGAAAGGACCCGTTTTAGCAACAAACACTTTGTGCTTGGATCTAAGATAGAAGGTTTACCCAACTGTTACGTTCGGGTATTCTATGAAGATGCATTTGTTCGCTTTGGGTTCGAGCTCATTAGGTGAAAACCCTTTTTCACATAAGCGTCGCAGCCCCAAACATTAAGAAATGACAGCTTAGGTTTCCGCCAAACCAAAATTCATACGGTGTCATCTCAACGGATTTAGATGGTGCCCCTTTTAAAGTGAATGTGGTTGTCTCTAATGCATAACCCTAAAACAATAGTGGTAAATCGATAAGAGACATCATAGTTCGCACCATATCTAATAGAGCACAACTACGACGTTCGGACACACCATCACACTATGGTGTTCCAGGTGGCGTGAGTTGTGAAACAACTTCCACATTGTCTTAAGTTATATACCAAACTCATAACTCAGATATTTACCTCCACGATCATATCGTTGACATTTTATCTTCTTGTCACGATGATCTCAAACTTCACTCTGAATTTGCTTGAACTTTTCAAACGATTCAGACTTATGTTTCATTAAGTAAATATACCATATATCTACTAAAATCATCAGTGAAGGTAAGAAAATAACGATATCCACCGCACACTACAATACTCACTGGACCGCATACATCAATATGTATCATTTCCAATAAGTCAATTGCCCGCTCCATCATACCGGAAAACGGGGTTTTAGTCATCTTGCCCATGAGGCATGGTCCGCATGTCTCAACCGATTCGAAATCGAATGAGTCCAAAGATCCATCAGCATGGAGTTTCTTCATGCGTTTTACACCAATATGACATTTAGCGGCAGTGCCACAAGTATGTGGTACTATCATTATTAACTTTGTATCTTTTGGCATCAATATTATGAACATGTGTATCACTACGATCAAGATTCAATAAACCACTCTTATTGGGTGTATGACCATTGAAGGTATTATTCATGTAAACAGAATAACCATTATTTCTTTTTAAATGAATAACCGTATTGCAATAAACATGATCTAATCACGTTCATGCTTAACGTAAACACCAAATAACATTTATTTAGGTTCATCACTAATCCTGAAGGTAGAGAGAGCGTGCGATGGTGATCACATCAACCTTGGAAACACTTCCAACACTCATCGTCACCTCACCCTTAGCTAGCTTCCGTTTATTCCGTAGCTTTAATTTCGAGTTACTAACATTTAGCAACCAAACCGGTATCTAATACCCAGGTGCTACTAGGAGTACTAGTAAGGTACACATCAATAACACGTATATCAAATATACTTCTGTCGACGTTGCTAACCTTCTTATCTACCAAGTATCTAGGGTTGTTCCACTTCAGCGACCGTTCTCCTCATAATAGAAGCACTTAGTCTCGGGTTTGGGATCAACCTTGGGTTTCTTCACTGGAGCAGCAACTGACTTGCCATCCATGAAGTTTCCCTCCTTGCCCTTGCCCTTCTCGAAACTAGTGGTTTCACTAACCATCAACACTTGATGCTCCTTCTTGATTTCTACCTTCGCGGTGTCAAACATCGCGAATAGCTCAGGGATCATTATTTCCATCTCTGGCCTTTTATAGTTCATCACGAAGCTCTAGTAGCTTAGTGACAGTGACTTGGAGAACTATATCAATCACTATCTTATCTGGAAGATCAACTCCCACTCGATTCAAGCGATTGTAGCACCTAGACAATCTGAGCACATGCTCAACGATTGAGCTATTCTCCATCATCTCGTAGGCAAAGAATCTTGTTGGAGGTCTCATACCTCTCAACACGGGCACGAGCCTGAGATCCCAATTTCAGCTCTTAGAACATCTCATATGTTCCGTGACGTTCAAAACGTTTTGGAGCCTCAATTCTAAGCCGTAATGCATGACGCACTGAACTATTAAGTAGTCATCGGAACGTGCCTGTCAGATGTTCACAACATCTACAGACGACGCTAGAGGGGGTGGCACACCGAGCGGTGCATTAAGGACATAAGCCTTCTGTGCAGCATTGAGGACAATCCTCAGATCATGGACCCAGTCCGCATTATTTCTACCATCATCTTTCAAATCTATTTCTCTAGGAACATATAAAAATTCAGGGGAGCTACAGCGCGAGCTAGTAATCTACAACATAATTTGCAAAGACATTTTGACTATGTTCATGATAATGAGTTTAGTTAATCATATTACTTAAAACTCCCACTCAAATTGACATCCCTCCGGTCATTCGAGTGTAACATGATCCAAATCCACCAACTCAAGTTCGATCATCACGTGAGTTGAGGTGGTTTCAATGGTGAACATCTTCATGTTGATCATATCTACTATATGACTCATGTTCGACCTTTCGGTCTCTTGTGTTCCGAGGCCATGTCTGTACATGCTAGGCTCGTCAAGTTTAACCCGAGTGTTCCGCACGTGCAACATGGCTTACACCCGTTGTACGTGAACGTAGAGTCTATCACACCCGATCATCACGGCGTGTCTCGAAACGACGAACTTTCGCAACGGTGCACACTCGGGGAGAACACAATTTATCTTGAAATTTAAGTGAGGGATCACCTTATAATGCTACCGTCGTCCTAAGCAAAATAAGATGCATAAAAAGATTAACATCACATGCAAATCATAAGTGACATGATATGGCCATGAACTTGTGCTTTTGATCTCCATCTCCAAAGCACCGGCATGATCTCCATCGTCACCGGCATGACACCATGATCTCCATCATCTTGATCTCCATCAACGTGTCGCCATGAGGTTGTCGCGCCGACTGTTGCTTCCACGACTATTGCTAACTCATAGCGATAAAGTAAAGCAAAACGGCAAAAATAATTAAAGACAACTCTATGGCTCCTGCCAGTTGCCGTACTCATCGACATGCAAGTCGTGATATTCTATACAACACATGATCATCTCATACATCACATATATCTCATCATGTAATTGGCCATATCACATCACAACATACCCTGCAAAAACAAGTTAGACGTCCTGTAATTGTTGTTGCAAATTTTACGTGGCTGCTACGGGTTTGCAAGAACCATTCTTACCTATGCAAAACCACAACGTGGTGTAGTAATTGCTTTTTGATCTTCTAAAAGAACCCTCTTCATTGAAATTGATTCAACTAAAGTGAGAGAGACAGACACCCGCTAGCCATCTTTATGCAACGAAGTTACATGTCAGTTGAAGGAACCTGTCTCGCGTAAGCGTACGCGTAATGTCGGTCCGGGCCGCTTCATCTCACAATACCGCCGAATCAAGTATCAACTAGTAACGGCAAGCAATATGTATACACCCACGCCCACAACTCGTTTGTGTTCTACTCGAGATCTCATCTACGCATAGACCTAGCTCATGATGCCACTGTTGGGGAACGTTGCATGGGAAACAAAAATATTCCTACGCACACACAAGATCTATCCATGGTGATGAGCATCTACGAGAGGGAGAGTGAATCTACATACCCTTGTAGATCGCTAAGCGGAAGCGTTAAGAAACGCGGTTGATGTAGTCGAACGTCTCCGCGATCCAAATCGCAAGTCGTCCCTCGAACCGATCACGAACTAGTGCCGAACGGACGGCACCTCCGCGTTCAACACACGTACAGCTTGATGACGCCTTCACCTCCTCGATCCAGCGAGCGATGGTGAAGTAGTAGATGAGTTCCGGCAGCACGACGGCGTGGTGATGATGGTGAGGAACAATCTCTGCAGGGCTTCGCCAAGCGCTACGGAGATTATGACGTAGGAACTAGAGGGTTAGGGTTGCCGCACACGGCTTGGGGAAATCTTGATGTGTTCCGGGTGCTAGCCCTGCCCCTCTATTTATATGTTGAGCCCTGGGGTCGAAACCTGGAGAAAAAGCCTCCTCAAAGTCGGTTTGGCCCGCAAGGCAAGAGTCCTGCTCGGACTCCTGGACCAGACGCCAGGGTCCTTGGCGTCTGGCCCCAGACGCCAGGGTCCCTGGCGTCTGGCCCCTGGCCTCCGCAAAACTTCCTTTTGCACCTTCCTAAAGCCTCGTGGGCTTTACCCCTTGGCCCAAATAAAGTGTTCTCGTACCCGAACATTTCGGGAAACATCCGAAACTCCTTCCGGTGAATTCCGGAACCCTTCCGGAGACCAAACACTATTATCCCATATATCAATCTTTACCTCCGGACTATTCCAGAGCTCCTCGTCATGTCCGGGATCTCATCCGGGACTCCGAACAACTTTCGGTCACCAACATAACAACTCAACTATACTTATATCGTCACCAAACGTTAAGTGTGTAGACCCTGCGGGTTCGAGAACTATGTAGACATGACCGAGACACCTCTACGGTCAATAACCAATAGCGGGACCTGGATGCCCATATTGGCTCCTACATATTCTACGAAGATCTTTATCGGTCGAACCTCTATGTCAAGGATTCAGTTAATCCCGTATGTTGTTCCCTTTGTTCTTCGGTATGTTACTTGCCCGAGATTCGATCGTCGGTATCTCTATACCTAGTTCAATCTCGTTACTGGCAAGTCTCTTTACTCGTTCCGTAATACAAGATCTCGTGGCTAACACTTTAGTCACATTGCTTGCAAGGCTCATTGTGATGTTGTATTACCGAGTGGGCCCTGAGATACCTCTCCGTCACACGGAGTAACAAATCCCAGTCTTGATCCATGCCAACCCAACAGACACCCTCGGAGATACCTGTAGAGCATCTTTATAGTCACCCAGTTACGTTGCGACGTTTGATACACACAAGGTATTCCTCCGGAGTTGCATGATCTCATGGTCATAGGAACAGATACATGACATGCAGAAAACAATAGCAATAAACTGACACGATCATATGCTACGTTTATAGTTTGGGTCTTGTCCATCACATCATTCTCCTAATGATGTGATCCCGTTATCAAATGACAGCTCATGTCCATGGCTAGGAAACCTTCACCATCTTTTGATCAACGAGCTAGCTAACGAGAGGCTTACTAGGGACACAGTGTTGTCTATGTATCCACACATGTATTTGAGTTTCCAATCAATACAATTATAGCATGGATAATAAACGATTATCATGAACAAGGAAATATGATAATAACCAATTTATTATTGCCTCTAGGGCATATTTCCAACACGCGCCGCCACCCACCGCCGCAGTCACGCCCACCGCCGCCCTCGCGCCGCCGCCCCATCGCCCCCGTAGCGCCCGTCTTGCCTGCCGCCGCGGCACCCCGCCGCCCCCGCCACCCTACCGCCCCCGTTGTCCCCGCCGCCCCATCGTCCCTGCCGCCCCAACACCCCCGTCGCGCCCGTCGTCCCTGCCGCCCTGCCGCCGCGGCACCCCGCCGCCCAGGAGCCCCGCCGCCCCCGTCGCCCCCGCCAACCGTCGCCCCGGCGCCCCGGCGCCCCGCCGCCCTCGCCGGTGAGCTCCTGCCGGCCGCCCCTTTTTTGTTTTTTCTTTTTTTTCTGTTAAATTAGTTAGGTTAGTTTATTAGTTTATTAGGTTAGTTAGGTTAGTTTATTAGATTAGAAAAAAGGAAAAAAGAAAAGAAAGGAAAAATTTAGAAAATAGAATAAACATAGTAGAAAAAATTAGACGAAAAGAAGAAGGAAAAAAGGAAAAAGGAAAAGAAGAAAAGAATAAGAAGAAGAAGAAGAAGAAGAAGAAGAAGAAGGAAAAGAAGAAGAAGGAAAAGAAGGAGAAGGAGAAGAAGAAGAAGAAGAAGAAGAAGAAGAAGAAGAAGAAGAAGAAGAAGAAGAAGAAGAAGAAGAAGAAGAAGAAGAAGAAGAAGAAGAAGAATAGGAGGAGGAGGAGAAGAAAAAAGAAGAAGAAGAAGAAGAAGCAGAAGAAGAAGAAGAAGAAAAAGAAGAAGAAGAAGAAGAAGAAGAAGAAGAAGAAGAAGAAGAAGAAGAAGAAGAAGAAGAAGAAGAAGAAGAAGAAGAAGAAAAAGAGGAGAGGAGGAAAAAAAGAAGAAGAGGAAGAAGAAGAAAGGAAGAAGAGGAAGAAGAAGAAAAGGAAGAAGAGGAAAAAAAGATGAAGAGGAAGAAGAAAAGGTGCCACTGACCCCCGACCCCACTGACCCCCGACCCCGACGCCACTGACCCCCGACGCCACTGACCCCCCGATGCCACTAACCCCCGACGCGACTAACCCCCGACCCCCGACGTCACTGACCCCTCGACACCACTGACCCCCGACGCCACTGACCCCCAACCCTCGACGCCACTGACCCCCGACGCCACTGACCCCCCGACGCTACTGACCCTCAACTCCACTGACCCCCGACCCCCGACGCCACCGACCCCCGACGCCACTGACCCCCGACCCCCGATGCCAATGACCCCTGACGCCACTGACCCCCGACCCCCGACGCCACCGACATCCGACGACACTGACCCCCGACCCCTGACGCCATCGACCCCCGACGCACTGACCCCCGACGCCACTGACCCACGGCGCCACTGACTCCCGACGCCACTGACCCCCGACCTCCGACCCCGACACCTCTTCGGCCTCCTGTGGACCGAAAAGGTGCTCTTTGGCCTTCCAGAGGCCGACGGGGTCATGGTTTTGAAAATTATGAGTTAGGTCATATATTTTCCGATTTTGTTATAAAAACATCATATTTGTGTTGATCGGGTGGATTTCAATGTGCAGTTGTTTCGCCGCTGCGAGGGTCTGGTGTTCAATGACCTCCCCGTGCGTTAGACGAGCTCCGCCCCTGCGTTCGTGGGTGAGCACAAATGACATATCCTCCTCCCCCTTCATTTGCTCTGTTCCTGTCTTCGTGCCGATGAAGCTTGCCAGCTATAGGTAGATTGAATCATCAGTATGCGTGACCAGTATACGTCTCCCATTCGAAAGGGTTACAGTTATAAATACGCATGCATTTGCATATTTATAACCGTGATTCTTTTGAATTGTCCAACGTTACCCATGGACAGCCCGAGTATGTGTAGATTGGGTTCGTTTTCCCATATGCTCTGCTCCGGATCCGATGCAGTATTTCGTCTGTGCCTCCCTGTTGTTCTCCTGGTACACATCCTCTCTGCTTATTGCCGAGACGTGTATCAGGAGAACAACGGGGAGGTGCTGCCAAAATTCTGCATCGGATCCGGAGCAGAGCATGGGAAAACGAATCCAATCAACACGTACTCGGGTGGGATTAGGACCTATCTTTATCTATTTGCGTGTAGGTTGCACGGACGTAATAAAACTGAAAAACTTGATTAACTGATGAATATATATGCTGAATTATAATTTTTTTTGTGTGTCCAGTAGCTAGGCAAGATGAGTGATCATGCGTGGATGTACACCGGTCACACTAGTTAGGAAGACATGACCAATGAATGGTTCACAAAAACCAAGGGGTTTGTGAGAGCGCATTTGCAAATGGCCAGGAAAGAACCTGGTGCCCCTGTGTCCGGTGCGACAACTTCAAAAAGAGGACAGAGGGTGAAATGGGTAACACCTGCGGAAGTGGGGTTTTACGCCTGATTATACGTTGTGGAATTTTCATGGTGAGTCTGCCCAACGTGCCAGAGCTGAGGTGGTTCGTCATCGCACCGACGAGCATGGTACCGGGATCGAAGACATGTTGCAAGACTTTGATGATGCTCGAGATTCGGACGATGAGATGGAGGAATCTGCAAAGGCCTTCTATGAAATGTTGGAGTATTCAGAACGTCCTCTCCACGAGCACACTGAGCTTTGTCATCTGGATGCCATCGTGCAACTAATGGCTCTAAAGGCTCAATTCAACTTGGGAAGAGAATGCTATGACGTGATGATGACAATATTTGGACGCTTTCTACCCAAAGGCCATGTAATGCCTGCAAACCTGTACCAGTCGGACAAAATCCTCCGTGTACTTAAGATGCCCTATGAGAAGATAGATGCAGGTGAGAATGGATGTGCCTTATTTAGGCTTGAGTATGCGGACTTGAACTATTGTCCCATTTGCATGTCTTCCAGGTATATTGTGGTAGACAACGGTATGGGTGAGAAGATTCAAACCAAAATCCCCGTTAATGTTCTTTGGTATATGCCAATCATACCAAGACTTCAACATCTTTTCATGGTCGAAGAGACGGCCAGACAGATGACATGGCACAAACTGGGCAAAAGAACCGAACTAGATGCGGATGGGGATCAGATGTTGATACACACTTCAGACACTTTTGCGTGGATGCACTTCGATGCATTACATAAGGATAAAGCGGCAGATCCAAGGCATCCTCGAGTCGCGATCAGCACGGATGGGTTCAATGTGTTTGGTATGATGACAACCCAATACAGTTGTTGGCCTGTATTTGTCATTCCACTCAATCTCCCCCCGGACAGATTATGCAAAGAAAGAATATTTTCCTGACATTGATAAGTCCAGGGCCCAACTATTCGGGGAAGAATATGAATGTGTACATGCAGCCGCTTAAGGATGAATTGCAAGAAGCTTGGGATAATGGGATCAAGACATACGATGCCACTACAAAACAAAACTTCATGATGCATGTGTGGTACATGTACTCGATGCATGACTTGCCGGCGTATGCGCTATTCGTTGGTTGGTGTGTGCATGGAAGGTTCCCGTGCCCCACATGCAAGGCAGCTCTTCAGTTCTGTTGGCTGCAGGCGGGTCACAAGTTTTCTTGCTTCGACTTGCATAGACAGTTCCTGGATCCTCGCCATAAGTTCAAAAAAGACAGGAAGAATTTCATCAAAGGTAGAGTTGTCAAAAACTCTGCACCACCTGCGTTGACAGGCCAACAGACCCTGGATCAGTTAAACGCTCTCGAGCCTGATCCAGCGCGTCCAGGGTATTTCAAAGGGTATAATTCGGAACACGCCTGGACTCACAAGACATGCTTATGGGATCTGCCTTACTTCAAAGACCTCCTTTGCCCACACAACATCGACGTGATGCACACTGAAAAGAATATCGCCGAGGCCCTTTTTGGTACATTGTTCGGAATAGAGGGGAAGTCAAAGGATAATCCTAAGGCTAGAGCTGATCAGGAGGCTCTATGTGATAGACCGTTGCAAAACATGCGACAACCGAAAGGAAAGCAGAATTGGACAAAGCCAAAGGCATGGTTCAATCTTGGAAGGCCAGCTATGAGGGAAATGATCTTGTGGGTGAAAATCCAGTTGATGTTCCCCGATGGGTATGCAGCGAATCTAAAGAGGGGAGCGAGTCTTGACAAATTGAAAATATTTGGTCTCAAGAGTCATGATTGGCACATATGGCTTGAGCGGGTAATGCCGGTGATGTTGCGTGGCTTTATCCCTGAGGATGAATGGCTAGTACTGGCAGAGATGAGCTATTTCTTCCGTTCTCTTTGTGTGAAAGAACTATCGCCTGGCGTGCTAGATGAAATGGAAGAGTTGGCGCCGGAGTTGATCTGTAAGTTAGAGAAGATCTTTCCACCGGGTTCTTTAATCCAATGCAGCATTTGATTTTGCATCTCCCGACCGAGGCAAGATTGGGGGGGGCATGCAAAATCATCGGTGCTACGCAACTAAGAGGATGCAGAAGAAGCTTCGAGCAAAATGTAAAAATAAACGTAGAATTGAAGCTTTGATGGCTGAGGCATTCATTACTGAGGAGGCGGCAAACTTCCTGAGAGCACATTACGAAGCCAAAAATCGTCATTTGCATAATCCGAAGCCTCGGTACAATGCTGGCGACCCTAAAAAAGGTCGATCCAACCTCAGCCTATTCAAAGGGGAGCTCGCACCAGCCGGTGCTTCGAAAGCAATAGTGTTGGATGTCGAAGAATGGCGGACCATTTCGTTGTATATCTTCAACAACCTAACAGAAGTGTGGTCGTACATCGAGTAAGTTCTCGGTTTTCGCAACTTCTAATTCCTTTGAACTGCTCTTATTCCTGGATATTTGATACAGTCGATACGTTGCCAAATTCTCGGATGGAGCAGTGATCCAAAAGGATTCCATCGAAGAGTATGAGCTTCTGGCAAAGCATGGAGGCGGCTATCCCAGTTTCATCCCTTGGTTCAAACAAACGGTAATTTCCATTAGACCATCTCATTTCTTCGTCTAATTTGCGGCTAATGCAACAATCCTTTCGTATTAAACTTGTAGGCTAATTCAGAGTCTCTGGACGCCCAATTGAGACAAGTCGCTAATGGTTTTGACTATAAGGTCCGTTCATTTGACAAATACGACATCAACGGGTATCGCTTTCGTACCTTTGGCAAGGAGCTATCTATGGCCGACCGAAAGTCTACAAATTGTTGTGTCTCTGCTATCGGCGAAGGAGGTACCGAGTATTATGGAAGAGTTGAAGCAATTTATGAACTTCTATTCTATGGTGAAAACCCACCGAACGTCGTAGTCTTCAAATGTTATTGGTTCCAGTCGAAGGAGACTAGAAGGACTCATGAACATATAGGGCTAGTCGAAATCAAACAAAGCACCCATTTAGATGTTCCCGATGTCTATATTACGGCTCAACAGGCGACCCAAGTTCTCTATCTACTGTGGGCCTGCCAAACTGATCCAAATCTGAATGGTTGGGATGTCGTTTATGAAGTGCCGCCATGTTTTAGACCACCTCCCCTCAATGAAGAGGATTATGAACCTCACATTAACCCAGACACATATGAAGGAGAATTCTTCCAAGAAACACGTCTTTCCAAAAAAATATTTCAATAACCGCTCTACTTCACCCCAGAACATCGAAGTAGACAGCGACAGTGAATCCGACTTCACCCCTGAGCCGGAACAAGAAGAGCCGGAAGAAGAAGAGGTTACTACTGCGGATGACCTGTCAATGGTTGACCGATTACATAAAGGAGGCCTTTCACATGTTGTTCCCGATAGTGATGATGATGCATTTATTGATGATAGTTATGATGATGATGCATTTATTGATCCCGGAGCATATATAGACGATCAAGATTATTATTAGTTCATGTCAGGTATTCAATTTTTATTATATACATGATGATGATACAGTTAAATTATATACATATTATTATTCATGTTGGTATTCAATTTTTTTTGTACTAATTTCGTTTACTCTTTGTCATGGCAGGTGTTGAAAGATGGTGGGCGCGGGTCCAGAGCAATCCGCGGCTTCTTCGTCGGCGCGTGGTGGGAGGGGTACTTCCATTCCACCAGATTCTCTCCGGAGAGCGTTGCTCGCCAGTTTGCAGACACAGGCGGGTGCTTCTTCGTCGGCGCTGATGCCCACCGGGAGAGGAGGTCGGGGGAAGAAGAGAGGAGGAGGTAGAGGTACACGTGCCCGCGGGAGACGTACGGATGCTGCTACGCCTTCCTCACCGCCACCCCCAGCTGATTCACCCGAGCACATGACTTCTAGGGTGGACCCGTCTGAGGTGGAGGCTATGTGGACACCTATCCACGAGCCTCGGGTCGATGAGCCTTCGATCCACGAGACTCCTGTCCCTGACGCATCATCCCACGAGACTCTAGAGCAGAGCAGGGATCGGGCTACGTACCAGCAGACCCCATGGGATACCTGGCCGGATCTGCGTCAGCAAGAGCCGAGTGGCCATGTTGATGGTGGCGGGGATAGCGAGGACGAGGTGATTGAGGGGGCCACCGTCTACCAGCATGGTAGTACACGGCTCCCTCCCGTGCCGGCGACCCGCGAGCAGAGGCCGGTGATTAGGCCTAATGGGGAGAAGTAAGTGCATTTACTCTTTTTAACCTTTTGCCTTCACGTCTCTTCAAATATCTAATGCGTTGGCTGTCATACTGCAGGAGTTGGGATCATGCCGATGGAGTCCGCAGGCCCAACACCATCCTTGGTGTGCTTTGCCGGCAAAACTTCTCGGGATTTGTCACGTTACCCGGTGAGGGTCAGTTTCCAGAGCTAGGATTGACCTGGGAGCACTACTTGGCTGCCCCGGCCCCTCCGGAGGAGATGATCGACGGTGTCTTGTGCCACACGAGGGCCGACATGGTGATCAGACAGTTTTCGGTAATTTCTCCTTTACACAATTAAAAATCAACAATAGCTAGTTATTGTACTAATCGGTGTTGTCTCGTTTGATTGCAGACCTTCTACAGGTGTGAGGAGGGACACGAGGAGGCCGCGGCAAAGGTTATCGATGGCGAGTGCAGGCGCCTACTACAGAACTTACGGCAAGAGGCTCGGCCGCAGGCTGTTCGAGACTACTATGCCTCGCGTGGTGTTAAGAAGGACAAGTCGTCGTGCCACGGAAAGTTTCTACAGAAGGAGCAGTACATGAAGGTAATTACCTATTCTTAAGGCCTTGTACTTAGTTTCCTTGATTTGATTCGTAGGCGTAGCGCTCAAATTTCTCTTTACTTACTTAGGTGCCCCCGAGATGGTGTGCGGATAAGATGGATTGTTGGGAGGCGTTGGTGGATGAGTTGTGCTCAGACGAATGGTGAGCCATCCACAACAATGCCCAGGACCGGCGTGCCAAAATGGTTGGTGTGCCACACCATCAAGGTAGCGCCAACTTATATCAGTTCGGGCGGAACTGGGTATGTGGTTTGCTTCATGATTCATGCAATGCATTCTTGATGCTAGCTTGATCCCTTTACTAATACTTTGTTCCTCTTTCTCTCTTTTAGGCGCACTACAATAACATGGAGGTGCCAGGGGTGTACGATCTCTATGCCATGGCCCATACTGCCTCGTACAAGAAGGCCAAGGCATTCTCAGAGTCTGACCTCGATCATCCCGAGAACTTCACCAACATCTCCTCCCACCACAAGCTCGTGAGGTATAGAGATGAGGGGAAGGCGAGGAAAGGGGAGGACTTTAACCCGAGCCAGCATCCTATTGATCCAAAGCTGGTGATGATAGCTGGCGGCGGGAGGCCCCATGGCTCGATAGCCATTGGAGATGGACTTATACGGTCTTCTCACACTCTCCGGGAGATCTAGGCGCGCCAAACGAGCTCCTGTCCTGAGATAAGGCCTCGTCCACGGCCAGTCGAGCTCGCCATCGAGGTTAGTCATATGGACTCAGATAGCTTTCCTTCATTACATTGTGTGTGGGAACAAAGATGATTACAATGCTAACGAGGAGTTGTTTTGCAGGTTGCTCTTCAGAAAGAGAGAGAGGCATACCAGGCGCTTCTGGAGGATAGGGACCGGCAGGCGGCGAAGAAGGAGAGGGAGTTCGAGGAGAGGATGGCTAGGTTGTTGGAGGAGGAGAGGGCACGGAACGAGGCGTCTCACCGGGCCATGTACGAGCTCTTCGTGGTAAGTTTCTTCTTCATATTAGCCAAATCATGCATGTAATGTTCGTTTCATTAATAACTAATATGATTGACTTGACAAAACCAAATGTTAAGTCTATGTGCGAGAAGTCCGACCAGACCCCTCCGCCGATGCCAGGCATTACCATGGCGGGAACAGTGAGTTTCATTTGAATGGTCATTAGTTACTAGTCTTAACATTTCAGTGTCATCATGCTAACGAGACATTGCAAACGATCTTTGGTGCAGCATAACTCCCGAGCCGCATCGCACGATCCTTCTCCAGGGCATCCTTCTCCAGGTGAAACCGGCCCGAGCAACCCCGGTGCTTGACCTCCGTGATGACGAGGTCGGTAAGTTTTCTCTAGTGTTTTGCTTAACAAATGCACAATGACCTATACTTAGCTTATTTAGTTCATTTATGACATAATTAGCTTACTTAGGTCAAAAAATGGCATAATAACCTTGGTTAGCTCATAAATGTCATATACTTAGCTTCTTTTCCTCCAAAGGGACATAATAAGCTTACTTAGCTCCAATATGACATAGCTTACCTAAGTTAGCTCAAAAATGACCTATACTTAGCTTTGTTTCCTCCAAAATGACATAATAAGCTTACTTAGCTCCAAAATGACATATTTTACCTAAGTTAGCTCTAAAATGACCTATACTTAGCTTTGTTTCCTCCGAAATGACATAATAAGCTTACTTAGCTCCAAAATGACCTATTTTACCTAAGTTAGCTCTAAAATGACCTATACTTAGCTTTGTTTCCTCCAAAATGACACAATAAGCTTACTTAGCTCCAAAATGACCTATTTTACCTAAGTTAGCTCTAAAATGACCTATACTTAGCTTTGTTTCCTCCACAATGACATAATAAGCTTAGTTAACTCAAAAAAGGCATAATTACCTAGGTTAGCTCAATAATGACTTGTACTTAGGTTACTTATGTCAAAAATGGCATAATTATCTTACTTAGGTCAAAAATGGTATAATAACCTTGGTAACCTCATAAATGTCATATACTTAGCTTTTTTTTTTGCAAAATGACACAATAAGCTTAGTTAGGTCAAAAATGGCATAATTACCTAGGTTAGCTCTAAAATGACACAAATAAGCAATAAAAATAAGAAAAACAAGAGGAGAAAGAGAAAGAGAAGAAAAATGCATCTTCTTCTTCTTCCTCTTCTTCTTCTTCTAGATCTTCTTCTTCTTCTTCTAGTATTCTTCTTCTAACTTTCTTATTTCCCATTTTGTAGATTTGATTCACTACACGGAAGCTTGCATTGATGGAGTTCTTGTGTTTACTTTCTGTTTTGATTTTGTATCGATGAACAATGTGAAACTAGCTACCTATGGATGAAACTATTGTAATATGGATGAAACTATGCATGTATGGATGAAACTTGCACTTTTGATTTCATATGTTTGTTGGATGATCATATCCATATGGTAGGGATATAGCTTCTATGAATTATATATATCTCATATATTTTCTTGTGAAAATGATTGGATACAACAAAAAACGGAATTAAAAGGGGCAATACAGCCTCTTTGCCGTCTGCCACCAACGGCACAGGGCTCTTTGCCGTCTGCCACAGATGGCAAAGGTGCCACATGGCAGCAACCTAGGAGCACCAGGTCTGAGCCATTTGGACACTTTGCCGTCCGCTGTCAGATGGCCAAGGAGCTGCTCACTTTGCCGTCGAGTGGAAGACGGCAAAGAAGCCCATCTGTCCAGCTGGCCCATCCTGCCACTTTGCTGTCTCTGGCAGACGGCAAAGGAGCTGCTCTCTTTGCCGTCTGCCAGCGGATGGCAAAGGCTGCCGTTAGCCACCTAACGGGGCTAACCTGATTCCTGTGCCGTCCTCTAGCTTTACCGTCTGCAGGCCCTGGATGGCAGATGACAAATATCTTTGTCGTCCGCTGTTGTAAAGCTGATGGCAAAGACCCCCTTTACCGGAGTTTTCTATGTCGGATGTGGGGCCGTCTGCTGGCTGACGGCAAAGGGTTTTGCCATCCCCAGGCCTATCCTTTGCCGTCTGCCATGGTAGACGGCAAAGTACCTGATTCCTGTAGTGCCTATTGAAGAAATACATGGCCTTGACACACCACCACCTCCACTGGTGGTATAGGTAAATTCTTTATTAAAGTTTGATGAAGGTGATATCCCTTACAATAAACATCCTAGTCAGTGGTTATATGAGTTTGACAACTATATTATGAAGCAATATCATTTCAATGCACTTGTCCTGAAACAATTGAAATATAATTCTGATATGATTGCTCGCTTGAGTGACTTGCTATTTAGAATCAGTAATGATGTTAGAGGTGTAGGAAAGCATGCCTCTATGGTTCAAAGTCATTTAGAACAAGGTGCTAAGTCTCAAAAATAATTGCTTGATGAAATGAATAATAATATGAATGATTTTGCTGCTAGAGTAGTAACTAGAGGAGGTAGAATGACCCAAGAACCACTTTATCCTGAGGGTCATCCTAAGAGAATTGAACAAGACTCTCAGAGAATTAATACTGATGCACCTAGTCCTTCTATAAAGAAAAAGAAAAAGAAAAATGATAGGACTTTGCATACCTCTAGTGAACTTGAGATACAAAAACCTCCTGATAATAATGATGTCTCTATTTCCGATGCTGAAACTCAGTCTGGTAATGAACATTCACCTAGTGATAATGAAAATGATAATGATGATGTTCATGAAAATGCTCAACCCAATAATGATAAAGAACCAGATAATGATGTTGAAATAGAGCCTGCTCCTGATCATGATAACCCACAATCTAAAAATAAACGTTATGATAAAAGAGACTTTGTGGCTAGGAAACATGGTAAAAAAAGAGAGCCATGGGTTCAGAAACCCATGCCATTTCGACCCAAGCCATCTAAGAAAAAGGATGATGAAGAATTTGAGCGCTTTGCTGAAATGATTAGGCCAGTCGTTTTGCGTACCCGCTTAACTGATATTTTAAAGATGGCCCCCTATGCAAAGTATATGAAAGACATCATCACTAATAAAAGAAAGATACCTGAAGCTGAAATCTCCACCATGCTTGCTAATTATTCTTTTAAGGATGGAGTACCTAAAAAACATGAAGATCGGGGAATACCAACTATACCTTGCTCCATTAAAAGAAACTATGTCAAAATTGCTTTGTGTGACTTGGGAGCCGGTGTTAGTGTTATGCCTTTCTCCTTATATAAGAGACTTGATTTGAATAAACTCACACCTACTGAAATATCATTGCAAATGGCTGACAAATCAACTGCCATACCTATCGGTATTTGTGAGGACGTGCCCGTTGTTGTTGCAAATGATACTATATTAACGGACTTTGTTATTCTTGAGATGCCCGAGGACGACAACATGTCGATTATCCTTGGTAGACCCTTTTTGAATACTGCAGGGGCTGTTATTGATTGCAATAAAAGCAAAGTCACTTTTCATATCAATGGTAATGAGCATACGGTGCACTTTCCGAAGAAGCAATTCCAAGTGAATGGTATAAATGTTATTGAAGAATCTCCGGCCATCACTATTGGAATTTTTCAATTACCTCTACCTACTGCCAAAAAGAAATATGATATACTTATTGTTGGGGATATGCACATCCCCATTGAGGTAACTTAGTGTTTTACGAAAGTTCTTCGATTTCATGCTAATCGGAAGTGGTTGTTAATAAGACTTGATCAACCTTATTAATGGATCATTTTTAAGAGGTATGAAGTTGATGAATCTAGTAAGCACAACTCTTTGTTCCCACCATTTATTTTCTATTTTAGTTAGTCAAATAAAATAAAATGTCATGTTTATCCTGTTTTTTTGTTTTCTCCGTACAATTAAAAAATGACCCAAAAATAAAAGTCCTCAGAATGTTCTAAAAATTTAATACGATTTTTTCCCGAATATTTCTGAATGTCTGGTGCAAATAATACTAGAGGGGGGTGCACCTGGTGCCCACAAGACACCAGTGCGCGCCAGCACCCCTACGCGCGCCCTGGTGGGTTGTGGCCCCCACGTGGGCCCCCTCACTTACTTCTTTAGCCCACATCATCCCCTACCTCTAGAAAAAATCACCTCAGCCACCATTCCCGTGTTCTTGCTCTCAAACCCGCGGATTTCAATCTCTTAGCTCGAAGCTCCGTTTGTGAAACTGTTTGGAGGGATTGCTACTTGGTATGTGACTCCTCCATTGCTCCAATTAGTTTTTGATTTAGTGGGTTATTTTTAGAGTAATTACCTACCCTTGGTGCTGCTGTAGATGAGCTTGCATGTTGAATTCTTAGAGTTCTAAGTAGTTTGAATGCTCAATATGGCCTCTATGCATGCTTAGGAGTAGCTGTTATCAATTTCAGAATTTTTATTGACAAAAGTGCCAAAGGAGTCATTGTGGAATCTTTGGATAATGACATTCACACTCCACAAAAGGTGGAGGTGCGACCGTGCGAATGGCCACATGATGCCTTCATGGAGGAGGCCGGGTTCCATCAAGAGTTCGCTCAATTTGTTGCAAACGCTAGGTTGACTGAGTTCCTCGCAGCTAAGTGTGACAAATATCACATCCTTACAAATTCTTTTGTGCAAAGTTTTCATTTCCTAAGAAAGAATAATCCCCCTGAGGTGCAGTTTACCTTTATGCTAAAACCCACAAAATGTCGGTAATGGACTTTTGTGACATATGCTTGATCCCCTCTGATGGGGAATTGAGAGAACCTAGACCATCGGAGTTTGAGGACTTTCTCCTCACTTTAACAATGGGTGAGGATAGAGGCGTGTCGAATGCTACTGCTACCAGTCTGTAGTTTCCTTCAGTGCATTACTTTGCTTTGTTCATCGCAAAGTGTTTAACCGCTAGGGAGAAGGTTGGTGCACTCAGTGCCCCCGAGTTCGCTATTTTACGCCGGGCACTGTATGATGATCACACCTTTAGTATGGGGGCTATTATTGCACGTCGCTTACACCTTAACAGGACTAAGGTAAAGATACATGGTGGAATTTACGCTACTCGTTTAGCGAGACACTTTAATGTTCAGATTCGCCCACATGATTATCTCTTGTCCCAAGTTTATCTAGATCACAACTCGTTGCAAGATCACCAATTTCTTGATGTAACTGGCTCTCTCCGTGACATTCGTTACAACCTAGTATTCAGCATATAAACCCGTGATATTATTCTGTTGCCTGCACCTGCTCTGTTTGATTCTATTGCCAGGAACGGATACAGGATAATGCCAGATGACATTACAGCCTACCGGAACAACCTAGCAACTGCTGAGGAGGAGCCCCAGGGGTGGGACGCTCAGGTGCTGCCTCCACCTCACTTTGACTTGGGACCGGATGGTTTCTACAGATGGTGATTACCAAGCTAGGCCCAAAAGCCTAAGCTTGGGGGAGTACGTATTTCCACCGACATTACATTCATGTTCACATATTTCATTCTAGTTGTCGGTGTTCATACTTTTTCATTGTAATATCCATGCTAAATTTATTTTCTCGCTTTCTTCTTGTGTGTTTGAAAAACTTTAAGAAAATCCAAAAATATTTCCTACTTCTTTTCGCTTTTTCTTTCTAGCTTAGTTTAATTATAGTATCAAAAGAAAACCCAAAAAGATTTTTCATTTCTTCTTTTACTTGTTGGGAGCTTTCCTGTGTAAATAGTTTTTCTCGTTTTTGTTTTTCCCTCTTTAATTTTCTTTCTTCAAGAAAAAACCAAAAACTCCAAAAATATTTTAGTGTGTCGACATAGAGATTTGCATTATTATCAATATTTAGCTAACATTTTCTTTGATAATTTCATTTCAACTGCCAGGCCAAGTGTAGGGAACCCCACGCGACTGCTAAGTGCACTGCAATGCCGATGCAATTTACTTTTTTGGAACACACGACGCTGCATCGATGGAAGTGAGCCGCGACCCAAATCAAAATAAACTGCATGCTTTTTTGTCGTATCCACCAAAGTTTTTTAACAGTGAAACCATATCATGCTTTCAACATTTCTTTTTATAAAACATGCCTAGAAAAATACTCTACAGAAAAAACTTCACACACGAGCCGCAAGCAGTACACCGTAGATTGCATCTTTTTACTTTTTAAAACTTTTTTACTTTTCTTCCGTGCTAATGGAAGGAACGGCCCCGTCGATTTTCTTTACAAAGCAAACAACAATGCTTCTTACAAAAAACTGCATCCGACCTTTTATTAATTACAAACAACCATAAAAAGAAAGAAAAATGCACTTCTCTCGGTGAACCGCTCTTACGGTGACATGAACTTTCCTTCAAACCAAGTGGTCATAAGCTAAATTCTTTTTGCAATCAGGGCACTACATGCCGCACACAGCCCATGGTGTCGCTGCCGGGGGCAAACTACATGGAGACGATGGGAGCTCTCCTTCTGCAGCAGAGGAAGGGGATGGGAGGCGAGGAGCAGCATGTCACCTCCAGCAATGGGGCTACCGTCGCACTCCGAGTGCACTGCAGTACCTCAACATATGGACCGCATCCCTTGCGCCCACGAACAACATTGACTACAGAGAAGGTGCACGAGCCATGGGGATGGGGCGCGGAGTATGGAGCACTCATCTCTCCTGCAAAAACAAGGAAACCTCAAGAGCAACTATAGTGGACTTCTTCCACAAGCACCGATATGCACTGAATTGAAATGGACTTCCTGTCGAACTGCACATCGACGAGGTAAGGATGCCAAGGAAGTGTTGTACGTTGTATAGTAGTCTCGTGCTTGACGTCGATGGGAGGCCACCAAACTCCCGTGTGAGCCTAGGCGCACAGCGTAGGTGGCCGTAGGGGAACTGCAGGAAGTTAGGAGGCCCACGACCGACGCCTGGCGTGTAGCTCGACGGTCAACGGCGGGGTGGGCAGGGCCCCATGTCGCCAGCTTGTGAGGAGAAGGAGGGATTTACACGGGGTGGCCAGATCCATTGCAAGGCGGACAGATCAGTTCTCGTGGCACGCCCGACCGTCGCAGGGACATGGTCGTTGCCGTGGAGGCCGGCCATCCCGATGAGGAGCCGTGGCCGTGGCCAGGGTGGGGGTGGATCGATCCAAAGGGGGGAGGGGCGGCACCATGGGGGCGGTGGGGGTAGGAGGAGCGCTGGCCGGTGTCCAGGGAGAGAGGAGCCGTGGTGGCGCTGGGCGGCGTGGCGGTGGGAAGAGGTGGATGAGGGAGTCGTGAGGGGAGGTAGGAGCCGAAGTCCCGGAGGCGCGTGGGCCTGATCCGGTGGAGAAGGCCTCGCCGGGGGCGTTGGCGGCCGGATCCCGCCATGGCCGCGGGGTGCGCCGATGGTTTTGGAGGCGGTTGGGGGTGCGGCGCGGGCGAGGTGTTACGGCGGCGCAGTTCGGGCAGTGGTCGAGCACCGTGGGGGGGAGAGAGAGAGAGAGGAGTGCGGGGGTGAAGTTTTGAGGATAAGGTGGGGTGTTTGTTTTTTCTTTGCCCGCAGTTCGTACAAAAGTGTTAGCAGAATAAGAAAAGGGTTATCAGAATAAGGTCTTAAGGGGTGTTATTAGAATATACCCACCATATATATATATATATATATATATATATATATATATATATATCATTCCCCTCCCACCACCCCCACCCCACACACACATGACACGTAGCAGGGTGACGTTCCAGCGTTGTCACTCAAATGGATGATATATAGCGGCCCATCGGTATATAAGCGTGTCGTCGAAAACCGCACAATGAACGCATGAATGGTCCACACACACACGCACATATATATATATATACATATATATATATATATATAGAGAGAGAGAGAGAGACGCACACACGCACACGCACACACCGTCACCCATCCTTGGCCTTCCAGTGTTGTTAGTAAAAGGCATGACAAACCCTAAGGGCCCGCCGATAGGTTTGTCGTCGGAAACCGAACAATGTAGGCACATGGTCCACACACAGGCATGGGTTCACACACGCACACGCGCACCGCACCCCCACACACGCACACGCGCACCCCCCCCCCCCCACACACACACACAGACACGCACACACCGTCACCCATCCTTTCCCTTCCAACATTGTCAATAAAAGGCATGACACACCCTAAGGGCCCACTAATAGGTTTGTGGTCAGAAATCGCACAATGTACACATGGTCCACACACAAGCATATGGGTTTACACACACATACACACACACACACACACACACACACACACACACACACACACACATCGTCACCCATCCCTGGCCTTCCAGCGTTGTCAGTAAAAGGCATGGCAGATCCTAAGGGCCCATCGATAGGTTTGTCATCAGAAACCGCACAATGTAGGCACATGGTCGACACACAGGCATTGGTAAACACACACACACACACACACACACACACACACTCGATCCTTGACATTTTCAAAACAGCAAAAGAAGCAAAAGAAATTCATGGATATTTTCAAAACAAGGATCAGATTTATTAGCCGGAATGACATATCGCACACACACACACACACACACTCGATCCTTGACATTTTCAAAACAACAAAAGAAGCAAAAGAAAATCATGGATATTTTCAAAACAAGGATCTCAAGATTTGTTTAGCCGGAATGACATATCACTACAGGCATTTTATTTATGCCTATAGTGATCATATCGCACCGCCTAAATGAACCTTGAAATCTAGCAACTTCCCAACCAGTCACCCATCCTTGACTGCTCCACCGAAAGCACGCTTAACTTCCGAGATCCATTCGAATGGGTTACGGGCTGGAAAGCCGCGTCTTGCTGGTAACGGTTGCCTCCTATCATATACAAGGCGTGCCCCGATGTGCACCTGGTTGGACCAGACACGCATCACAGACGTTTCTGGTAGTACTGGAAACCGTGTGCGATTGTGGCATGGGGGCTGATGATGACATCTTGCTGATGCTCGATGGCGTGATGACGCTTTTGCCTGCTCTCCGGCCTGCTCCGTCTCGTCCTCCTCGTCCAGGAGGTTGATGACGGGGCCGGCGCTTTGGCAGGAAACCGATTGGGGGAGTGGCGGGAGACCGATTAGGGGAGTGGCGGGAGACCGATTGGGGGAGTGGCGGGAGAAGCGTGTTTGGATAGAACATCATTTTAATACAAATTGGATAACTTCTGAAAGAAAGAAGCTCGAGCTAGCATGACACGTGCACACCGTGCTTACACACGCACGAGCTTCAGACGGGCGTATAGAACTGCTTTAAATTATTCATGGTTCGTTTAGATTTTTGTGTACTACACTAATCAAGTTTGTAGACATTTAATGTGCATAATTCAAATTTGAACTAAAGGAACATGCTTCGTGTCACCAAAATGGGTTGAAAAAAGGTATTTGTGTCCTTGGGTTCCTTGTTTAGGTCCCATGCAAATGAACGTGAATGGATTGCAAACATCTCGAAGTCATGACGAGGCCACAAACATTGAGAAACTTGGCTATTAAATCATCATAAATCCACAACTCGTCTACAATTCTTGAAACTTACCCCGGTGTCATGACACGAGACTTATACGACATGATAAATTTTTGTCCAATGTGGGACAAGTCTCTTGCACACCAAAACTTCTCTCAAGAACCATCGTGGTTTCGATACGGAACATGTAACCTCTGTGGAGGGAATGTCATTCGATGTCTCTTCTTGCATTGATATTTTTTCTACATGCAACATAGGCTAATACAAGTGCAATGCAAAAATGTGAAATTATTGAAACTGGTGTGTCGACACGACACTTATAGGACATGGTATATAAGTTTTGGGACAAACCTCTTACAAATTGGAGCTTCGCACGACAAGCATGGTGGTTTCGATATGGAACATGTCAGCTTTGTGGTCGAAACGACATATGAGTTTTCTAGGCATGCACTTAATGTGAAGAACTTAAGTTTGAATTACAAGCACGGGCTCCAGCGCACCAAAATGGATTAAAAACCATTTTGTGTCATTGGGTCCATGTTTAGATCCCACGCACTAATGGTCACTGAATTACAAACATCTCAGTGTCGTGACTAGACCACAAACATTGATAATCTTGGTTTCAAAGTCCGAGAGAACCCAAAGCTCGCCATGAATTCACGAAACTTACACAGTGTCATGCCACGGCACATCTACGGTGTGCATTTTGTTTTCTGACGAATTTGGGACAAATTTTGGGACATGCATCTTACAAGCCAAAGCTTATTCAAGAAGCCTTGTGATTTCGATAGGGAACATGTCACCTTTGTTGGTGAAACTGCATTCAATGAGTCGTTAGTCCACCGATTCGGCCCCTTTTATACATTGATAAAGTTTTCTAGGGATTTAATATGCGTAGTTCAAATTTTGAACTAGAGGCACATGCTCTGACCTCGTGGTTTCGATAGGGAACATGACACCTTTTGTGACGAAACTACATTCAACGTGTCCTCTAGTGCACCAATTCGGCCCTTTCTATACATCAATTGAGTTTTCTAGGGCCCTTTTCATATGAATGTGAATGAATTAGAAATATTTAGGCATGATAGCTCGGCCGCAATCATTGATAATATTGGTTTATTGAATTCATGTACATACAAAACTTGTATGATAACCATTTGGTTCCACGCGTCCATTTTTTACCCCCTCTGTTTCTTTTTGAATTTGACCAAATTTTATATGCTAACTAAAAAGAAACGGAGGGAGTACTTGATATGGGGGAGCCGTGCGTGTAGCTGCAGGTTGATGACAGGACGCATGTGAGCTTTCCGTTGTGCAGGCTCGACGGGACGCATGTGAGCTGTCCGCCGCGCAGGCTTGACAGGATGCGTGAGAGCTGTCCGCCGTGCATGCTCGACGGGACGCATGAGAGTCTACTGAGCATGCTCATCGGGAAGCGATACTTTGACCTCCCCCCCCCCCCCCCCCCCCCCCGCGCTCGCCTCGCTCCCAACTTCGGAATTAATGGCATCCTACCCGCTATTTTATCATGTGGTTAATCGCCTGGACGGAGGGACTAGTTTGCTTGTGATCACTGTTTTGTTCGTGCCTAGCAGAGAGCTTTGACGTTTTGTCTGTTTTCGACTCGTATACATGTACAAACGAACGAAATAATATAACAACAAATTAGCACCGGCAAAGATAATAATTTTCTTACGTATGCATGATAATAAAAAATGCCACATGTGGCAACTCCCCAAAGACACAGGGGAAAAAGAAGAAGGAAGACAAAGAAAACAATTTGGCCCGCTGCTATCTAATTCTTCATGGATTGCTGGGCGTGGAGTTCCTCAATCTCCTTCTTCATCGCCTCCACGACCTTCATCTCCTATCGCCTCTCATCCGACATCTTCCGCATTGCGGCCATGGCGCGGGCTCTTTGCTCGAGAGCGTCGATGGCCTGCTTCGTGTACGCATGAAGTTCCTTCACACGCTCCACGAATTCCTTCAACAACCCCTCCCGCTTGATGTAGAGCTTCGCCAAGTCTTCCAAAAGTTCCTCGGAGAGTTCTTTCAGCCTCCCCTCCGAGGCACTTTTCTTCTCGAGGAGTTTCTTCTAGGCGTCGTTCTCCTCCATAAGTTTCTCCACGAGGCCGGTCGCCCTGTCAACCAAGGCATCACTCTTCTCTAGCAGCTTCACAAGGTCATCGATCATGGCATCCTTCCTATCGAGCTCAGCGTGCATGTCGTCGCTGGCCGAGGAATCAAAGATTGCCAAATCGTCCAGTTCGCCTCCGAGGCGAATGCGCTTGTGAGTGTGAGAGCCGTCGCCTCTCCGCGAAAGATCCTCCCGGGTGTCCGCGGCGCCACCGGACATCTCTGATGCGGCCAAAGCAGTGTGGCTGGAGCTCTTTGGCGCTTCCGCGGCGCGGCGGGACCTCTCGGTTGCTTCCGCGGCTTTGGTCTTTCTTCCTTGGTTATATCTTGACCCAGAACCCCCCCTACCGGCCATGGCAGACGGAATGAAGGACTAACAAAGAAAGACCTATTTTTTTGGTGGCGGGGGTGAAGAATGTGCGGTAATTTTCGAGTATGAGTTTGTGTTTTTATAGCCTACTATAGTAAACAGCTGCTAAGTGAGAACACATTTAGGTTTGGTATGTGTGAACTGATTTGCGAAAAAAATAGCGCGTGGTAATTTGGAATGAGAAAGGAAACAAGCTCAATATTTCTTGATGGTTTTAGTTCCCAAGCATGGAATGCTTTATGGTTTTTAGAAACCGTTTGGGAACGGGCTCATCGAGCAGACGCGTGGCCCTGCCTCTATGAGAGGTGGGCCCTACCTGTGCTGTGGGTGCAGGTTTTATTAGACGGGACGCATGCGAGGTGTCTGCTGCGCAGGCTCGAAGGGATGCATGCGAATAGTCCGCCGCGTAGGGGCAGCTGGCTCACCGGGAATCAAGCCCTTTGACCTCGGACTACCACCCACAGCCCTATTCTCTCCCAAGTTCTCCATTAGTGCTACACCTTCTCCTCCGGTATTATCTATTTGGGCCGCCGCCACGGATCGCCTCCTTTTTTTATGGACGACGAGGCGGCCAACAAGCAGGGGCGGGTGGAGGCTGAACCACACGAGCCTCCGGCAAGTGTGGACTTCATCAGCAGCATCCCCGACGAGATGTTGGTAACCATCATTTCCCTCCTCCCCATCAAATCTGCCGTGCAGACCACCATCCTCTCCAGGCGGTGGCGCCCCCTATGGCACTCCACCCCTATTGAGCTCCTCGACGACGAGGAGCTCTACAGCGAGGATCGCAAACGCTTGGACGCATTGTCCCACCTCGCCACACACACTGTGCCCATCAGACGCCTTGCCATCGGCACTTTGCATTCAAACTGCAAGGTTGTACCCAAGTTTCATGACTGGTTCTTATCCCCCACCCTAGATCAGCTCGAGGAGCTCAACTTTGATGCTGGACATGGGCGCTCACTGCCTCCGTCTGTCCTCCGCCTCGCGCCCACGCTGCGCCGCGCTACGTTCATGCGGTGCCTTTTCCCCAAGATTAATGTCGCGCACGCTCTTCATCTCCCTAAACTGAAGCACCTCGAGCTCATTGGCAGCAGCATCTCGAAGTCGGATTTGGAGCGACTGCTCGGCGGCTGTACAACGCTCGAGTACCTTCGTCTTCAGATGATGTTTGGGTTTAGTAGCCTACACATCGCTACAATGAATCTCCGTATGATTTATGTGCATGGCTGGTGCCGCAACACATTGTCAGTTGCGGAGTTTCATGATATGGTCATTGTGAATGTGCCTTTCCTAGAGAGATTGTTTGTACTTGATAAAGAAGGTCGAACAAGAATCAGGGTCATTGGCGCACCGAAATTGACAGTGTTGGGGTATTCGTGTGCTGAATTCTCTGAACTTGTTACAGCTGGATCCATACCCGTTCAGGTACAACACTCTTCTTCTCATTCTTATTATTGTACATCACATTTTATCTAGTTTTTGTTGATCTATGTTCGGCTGTCATCCAGAAAATTATTCCCACAAGCCTCGCATTGTCTCTATGCACAGTGAAGATCTTGGCACTACAATCTATCGGCCCCAATCTGGATGAAGTTGTTAAGTTCCTTATATGCTTTCCGTGCAGGAAGAAGCTATACGTCGAGGTGATGTTCCTTTCCTGTTAATTCGTAACCACAACGGAGTTCAATTTGTTGGTACTTTTACCCATGATTACAATGGAATGGGTACTATACCTTTTTTGAGATGTTAATCATGAACGATCGAAGATGGCATGTCAATCTATTAGTGTATTTTATAAATCATGCAAATCAAAGAGGCCCGTAGTGTTCGATACTGCATCTAAGGACTGATATGTTGTCTTCGTTTGCATATACAAGTAGGAGCTGGAGTGGAAAAGGAGGCGCAATATAACAATCCCATCGAATGCCTTGAATTCCATCTCACGGAAATTACTTTGAACGAGTACCGAGGCTCCAATCCAGAGATTCAATTTGCTAGTTTCTTTGTTCAGAAAGCAAGGGTGCTCAAGGTATCGAGGTTTGCACTATATTTAGTGCGCCACAATGGATGGTTTACTGACCAGCGGATGCATCTACAGCGGAATGGAAAAGGCTCTACAGAAGCTGATTTTTACTTTGGAAGTTCATATGAAAGATTATTCGGAAGCGATTCTATCGAGCCGATATATGACTTCTCGGTGGATGATCCCATCGCAGAAATATTTCATCCCATGGATACTGAAGATTGATTTTGATTTCTAATGTCAGTTTGTACCTTGTCATCTTTGAATTTGGGCCTCGTTATGCTGGAATTTGAACCTTGTAATATTGCTGGTATTTGTGATACAATATTTGAAATTGCATTGTGTTCTTTTTTGTTTATGCAATCATGTTCTTATAAGTACATATGTTGTTGTTCTGTAGGCGCAGCATTGATGTTGTGCAGACCAAGCAAATCACAGTACACACAGACTAAACTATGAAACCCCTCGGTGATGATTTCATTAATCGCTGACAGTTGTATACCAGCAAACGTTTCCCCACAACACACACAGGTTATTAGCACCAATCGTCTTTGATATATCTGGTGTTCGCACACGATTCTCATTACTCACCTGATTGCTGTATATCGCACACATCTTGTTATGCCGAATCGTTTGTGTTCTGCTGTATCAGCGCACACAGTTTATCCGAGTGAACTGTATGCCTACTTCGCAGACGTATGTAGTTTTGGTAACCGTTTCTGTTATCTTCTCTAATCACAAACGGTTCATAAGAACAAACTGTCTGCCGTAGATCGCACACGCAACTACTTTCTGAATCGTATTTGTTGGATCCACCTTCGCACACAGTTCGTGCCATTAGCGACGGAGCTTGAACTATACCTTTTGCGATTCATGCATCGCACACAGTTTCGTTGTAGGGTCTCTGATTGATGTGTCGTGTTTGGACCATGCATGCCGTAGACACGCCCTGTCCGTTCGTGGTGTACACCAAACATCCGATCTGTATGGAGAACTCCAACGTCATGGACATGTTACTTGACGAGGACAAGTACATTGTGGTCTGGATTGACCTCGCATCCCACCGCGTGCTCTGCTCTCGCGTCCCTGCGCGTGCTCTGCTCTCGCGCCCCTCCGCGCGCGCTCTACCAGCAGTTGGGGCCGACCCACGATCACGTTCGGGGCTCCATATGCGTGCAGTTGTGCCACGCGTCTCGCCCCATGCAGTTACGTGCTCCACGACTGACTCACGCGCTGCAAAAACTGCCATCCGGACGTGCCAGTTTTCCTGGACGTCCGACCCCCATTTATACCCATGGCCATTAACCATAGTCTCTTCACGCTTTTGATCGCGCCCCACAACATAATAAGCGCACCCTGGACGACGCATACAGAGAGGATGTCCAGCGGTGCTCCAATGGAGTTCGGCGTGCATCATGTGGAGACCCACATGAGGAAGACGGACCTCACGGTGGTGTACACCAATGACCCGGGCATGGTGGAGGACTCCATCGACACCATGGGGCGGCTGCTTGATGAGGATGACAAGTAAAAAGTGGTTGGCTTCGACCTCGCTTACACCGGCGGTCGTGCCGGGCATGATTAGAAGGTTGCCGTCGCCCAGTTGTGCGTGGGCCATCACGTCCTCCTCTACCACTACTGCCTGGCCACAATGCCTTGCGATCGTTTCACCAGGTTTGTCAACAGCCCCGACTACAGGTTTGCTACGGTGGACAGCGCCAATGATCCAAAGGTGCTCAAGACTTCAGGCTTGGCCTGTCAGAAGCTTGTCGACATCCGCGGCCACTACAGGGTCTGGGCAGCAAGAAGCACATGGACTCCCATGTTGACCTGGCCGAGGCCATCATCGACCCCTACTACGCTGACATGAAGGCTCAGTGCGACAAGAACAAACCTGTCTGGCACAGGGGCTGGGTGAAGAAACTGGATGAATATGACCTCCAGACCGCTGCCAAGCAAGCGTACACATGCTACGAGATGTTCAGGCGGATCGTTGACATGAGGATGTGCCTCCTACCTAAAGACAACGAGGGATCGAGCCACAAGCAGAGTGCTGGTGGCAAGTGTCACAAGAAGTAGATGATTTGATGATCGTTTCTCAATTCTCATACTCCCTCTATGCAGAAATATTCGTAGTTTTAGAGGGATAAGTTTATTATGCATGTAATAGTTTATTAAGGTGTGCCCCGATATTATGTGTGTATTGGATGCTTAATTTGGTTATGCAATCATGTTCTTCTAAATAGAGCATAGATGTTTGTCGGCAGATTGAGCAAATCACATCGCATACGGAATAAACAACCAAATCCGTCAGTGATGATTTCATCAGTCCCTGACAATTCTTTATCAGGAACCGTTTGCCCACAACACGTCCTTAGTGGCCTGTGTACATCACACACATCTTGATCTGAGAAACCATTTGTGTTATTTTTTCTTATCACACACAGTTCATCCCAGTGGCATGTATGTTGTCTATCACACACATCTTGATCTATGTAAATGTTTATGTTATTTTACCTCATCACAAACAGTTCATCTGAGTGACCTGTATGCTGTATATCGCACACGTGATCATCTGGACAATCGTTTGTGTTCTGCTTGATCAGCGCAAAGAGTTTATCGGGTGAACTATATGTCGTACATCGCACACACTTGTATTTTTATAAGCGTTTGTGTTATATTACCCAATCGCAAACAGTTTATCTAGGCCAACTATTTGCCAAACATTGCACACGCAACTATTTTTTAGATCGTATTTGATGGATACGCCATCGCACACAGTTAACGTAATTAGCGACGGAGCTATAACTATACCGTTTGCGATTTGGTCATCGCACACAGTTTTGTCGAAGGGTCTCTGATTGATGTGTCGCGTTAGCAGCATCCTGCGGTAGTGGTACCAAGGAGAAGACCATGATGAAAATGTTGAGTGGCTCTCATATGCATCATTGTTAATCTAACAAAGAGCCCATTTTACCTTGTCTTCTCCTCTTGAATAAAATGTTGCAGATTCCACCTTAGTCCACGACACTCTTGCACTATTACTATTTTCTTATCATTCGGTCATGCAAGTGAAAGGCAATAATGACTATATTTGATGAAGTGACTGTGGCAGAGAAAAGCGGGTATGAACTGAACTTGTTTTTGTTTTTGTAAATATGTTTAACCTAGTATCCTTGATTCAGCATATTATGATCAAACATGTTTGCAATGACCATTAGAGATTATAGTTGTTCATACCATGCTTAAGTTGCTAGGAGTGGATAAGGATTTATCTTGGACGTCAACATGCATTAAAATGGTTGTGATGCGGTATGATGATATGGTATCCTCCTCTGAATGTTTCAAGTAGCTTGACTTGGCACATGTTCACGCATGTAGTTGAATAAAAACCAACATAGCCTTCATGCTATTTATGTTAATGGTGTCCATATCCTACTCATGCTAGTAGTCAATGTTTATTATATGTAATGCATGTTCATGACCGTTTTCGCTCTCTAGCTGGCCGCTTCTCAATTTATTTGATAGCCTTCGCCTGTACTAAGCGGGAATACTTCTTGTGCATCAAAATCCTTAAACCAAAGTTATTCCAGATGAGTCCACTATATCTACCTATATGCGGTATTACCCTGCCGTTCCAAAGTAAATTTGTATGTGCCATCTCTAAAAATTCAAATGAACATCTGTTTTCTGTGCCTGGACCACTCATGGAGCGACAAGGGACGGTCAGTATCTTCCATGATAAGCGGGTTATTCTCATGATGAGTGTTTATTCACTCATCCTTACACGAGAGGGGCGGTAATAGGGTTTCCCTGTCCCAAAATCAAAAAACAAAAATAATTAAACAAAACTCCCCCAGGAATGTTGTTGGTTTGGACGGTACCCGTGGATGCGGCTAGCCGTGGAGTGTGATTGCTGGTGGAGGGGGAGTAAACCTTTAGTTTTACCGCTTGGGAACCGCCGCTAATTTGTTTAGCATGGAAGATATTGATAACTCTTGGTCGTAACGTTGACAGGAAGGGTGTACCTCCCAAAAATTATATCTATCTATGTTTTAAAACTTGAGCTCTGGCACCTCTGCAAATCCATGCTTCCCTCTGCGAAAGGACTATCTATTTACTTTTATGTTGAGTCATCACTTTCTCAAATAAGCGCGAGACCTAAGAGCACTATTGTCATCCTCATGCATTTTGTATAGTTGATGTTGGGTGCAGCATGACTGGATCTTTTCTACCTTGAATTACATTGTTTAGTCACTGCTTGAACTTTGGAGGTGCTCTGCATTTATGTTTTGCGGTCTCACAAAGGGCTAGCGAGATACCACTATTGTCATATTGTATCATGATTGTTTTGACAAAGTGTTGGTGCTTGAGATATCTTATTATTGCTCGCTAGTTGCTTATGTTATTGTTATGAGTTAATATAATTTCTAAGAGTTATTGCTGGCATGGTTAGTCATAATCTTTGCCGAAAACCTGGGTGCTACTTAAGCATATATATGTAAACAAGAACAAAAGAGTTCATAAAAGTTTTTCTTTATCACTTTCAGTTTGTCAACTGAATTGCTTGAGGACAAGCAATGGGTTAAGCTTGGGGGAGTTGATACGTCTCCGTCGTATCTACTTTTCCTCACACTTTTGCCCTTGTTTTGGACTCTAATTTGCATGATTTGAATGAAACTAACCCGGACTGACGCTGTTTTCAGCAGAACTACCATGGTGTTGTTTTTTTGTGCAGAAATAAAATTTCTCGGAATAGGACGAAACTTTTGGGAGATTTACTTTAGAATAAATAAAAAATAGTCGAGCCAAGAACCACTGGAGGGGGCCCCCTGGCTGGGCAATATACACCAGGGCGCGCCAGCACCCCCCCAGGCGCGCCCTGGTGGGTTGTGCCCACCTCGGGGCCCCACTGACCCTAATTCCAGCACTATAAATTCCTATTTTCGGAGAAAAAAATCAGAGAGAAAGTTTCATCGCGTTTTACGATACGGAGCCGCCGCCACCTCCTGTTCTTCATCGGGAGGCCAGATCTGGAGCCCGTTTGGGGCTCCGGAGATGGGAATCTTCGGTCTTCATCATCATCAACCCTTCTCCATCGCCAATTCCATGATGCTCCTTTCACACCCTGTGTTTGTATCACTTTGCTATGCTTGGATTTACAAAAATTTGGAACCAATTAAAACTTTTGAGTGCATGCTTGTTTGACTTGTTGCTTGTTTGGTTGATTATGTTTGGCACTCATAGGTTCTACTCCCCTCTACACTCATCTTCCTTGATCCAAACATCTTGCCCAATGATCATACCATGTGTTTAGTACCTAAAACTATTTTTATCAAAATTTATTTTGACCAAAAAGGATTTATTCAAATTAGGTTTTCAAAAACCCCTGAGTTGAGGTTTGCACTGCAAGTCCTCAAATGGGGTGAATCCTTTTTCCCCAAAGGCTTTATTTGGAACCCACTATATATATTACTTCCCAAAACCACCAAATATTAATTTTAAAGATTATTTTACTAGTTTATTTAAAGGCTTTTTCTTCAGGACAGAAATGGTCTTTAATAGGGGAAAATTATTTAAATGCTTTAAAAATATTTTAGAAAATTTAGGGAAACTCAGTGGACATATATCTTCCATATATATGAGTTTCAACACATGGTCTTGTTCAAAATCCTGGGCAAAACCACTCAAAACCCTTTCTGCTTAAATCAAGCTTTTGAAATATTTCTATAAGAAATATTCTCAATAAAATCCAGGAAAATTCTAGCAAGTCCCACATGCTATATGTGATGATCTTGCAAAGTTTCATCTCAATCCCAATTGTTTTGATCCACCAAAATATTCCAAAACCATTCCTGTCCAGAGTCAACTTTGAACAACTTTACATTGTAAAGTTTGCCCTATTCATCTTAAACTTTGTGGGCATGATCTACTATCCAAATAAGGATGCTACACCAAGTGGTGCATCAAGGAGATTAGATTTGCACACCTGGATCTACATAAGTCAGTTTCTGTTAAAATCTAGGGTTTATAAAGTTTACATTATCAACTTTCCTCAATTGAGCTCAAACTTGGTGATCAAGCTCAATTGATACCACCATTTCATCCTGTTAACTCTCAGCTCTAGTGGAGGGGATTAACTAGCCAAAGCACTGATCAAACACCTTCTGCCAGAATACTAAAACCAATAATTGAGCCCCATCCACCACTCTCCTTCACCTCAATTTTTTACCACAGCTCCTCCTAGTCCCCCAGCACCTCCAGTAAGATTCCTGGCGCCCAAGTCTATGATTGCATGGGGAAAAAGCCCCATTTCCCTCTCTGGACAGCCATTTTCTCCCTCTTTCTCAGCCTCCCACTACTAGGAAAAACCTTATACACAGAAACTTATCAGTAGGGCTGCTTAAAATAAGGCGCTACTGATAAGTAGCAGTAGCGCGTCTCCACAAGAGGTGCTAGTGGTATCCACATAGTAGTAGCGCGGCTGGTATAAAACGCGCTACTAATATAATTGCCACACCGTTGCCGATAGGCTAGGTATAGTAGCAGCGCGTTTCTGAAAACAGCGCTACTGCTAACAGTATAATAGTAGCGCGTTTTTACGTAGGGCGCTACTGCTAAGTTTGACCGGTCGCTGGAACTAAATCTGTGATGTGCCATATTGTGGGCCCCACTTAGCTGTAGCGGTTCACGTAAACCAGCGCTACTGCTAAATGTGTATCCGTAGCGTGTTTTCCTAGACCACGCTACTGCTAGGTCGTACCTTATCTTCTTCCCCCGGCCTGCGCCCCCTCACTCCTCACTCTGTAGATCTCCCTCTCCACTATCTCCCTCGCGGCGGCGCTCCCGCATCCCGGCCGTCCGCCCCATGCGGCGGTCCTCCCCGTCCCAGCCCTCCCCATGTTGCGGCCCTCCCCCCGTCTCGTCCCTCCCGTCCCGGCCATCCACGCAGCGGTAGCTCTCCCTCCCTCCTCTCTCCCACTCTCCCCCTTCTCCCACCTCCCTCTGTTTTTGCACTGCTAGAAAAGCTTAATGGATGGATGGATTGATGCATTTAGATGGTTATGAATGGATGCATTTAGATGGTTAGATGGATGTATGGATGCATTTAGATGGTTAGATGGATGTATGATGCATTTAGATGGTTATGGATGGATGCATTTAGATGGTTAGCTGGATGCATGATGCATTTAGATGGTTATGGATGGATGCATTTAGATGGTTAGATGGATGTATGGATGCATATCGGAATTCATCCACATGCTGTAAATTGTGTTACAAAGGTGCTTCACGTCGTAACCGTAAAAAATTGTTTAAACTTGCAAACTTTGTGCAAATGTCCATTGTTAGATTCCATATCTAACATGCTGTAAATGGTTAGATTTGTTGGCGCGGGAAAATTTACAGGGATTCCATGTCTCGTAGACGTTGTGATATTTAATATGTCCATTGTTAAGCAAATGTCATGCCAAATTTACAAGGATTCCATGTCTCCTAGACATTCTCGTGAAGAGGAGTTGGAGTGGCGGAGGAAGTTGCTGGCGCGGGGAAAAAGGATTGACGATGCAGTGTTCGGATGGAGAGATTGTATGTGGGAGCTGAAAGAGGCGGAGAATATGTTTCGGAAGACTCAGTCTAGTCACTGGGAGTACGAAGTCAAGGAGTGCAAGAGTTATGCCCAAACACAACTACAAGTTGCAGCAGACGTCATCTTCGCGGAGGCCAACGCTGCAGAGCATGCTCGGATGCCACCTCAGAGTAGTCCCCACTTGGTTATGGAATGGGCACTATAACAAGTGACATCTTCGTGCCCGGCTCAAAGAGCCCGATGGGGAAGTGTTGTCGGGATACTTCTGCCAAGAATGCCCCCACCACCATCAGATTCTGCACCACCAGATTCTGCTCATTAATAGTATTGTAGTAAGATTAAGCTCTAGCTTAAGGTTTAAGAGTTTTATCATTATTGGTCTCGATCTAGCAGTTCTGTCTGGACTTGTAAGGTTTTTGAAATCTAGTTATCTGTTTGAACTCAAATTGTCATCAATAATGCTATATATAAATCCACCCTCTTCTGCTTACTACTGACACTGCTGCTACATTGGGCCCACCATGGTACTGCTAATTACACTAGTGATGCCATTAGTAAACAAAAAAATCATAAAATTAGTAGTGGCGCGGGTTAGAGACCAGCGCTACTGGTAAGTAAATTATCAGTAGCGCGGGGAGAGACGCTACTGCTACAAGTTAGCTGTGGCACCGTAGCAGTAGCGCGGTGCCCCGCGCTACTGACATGCCCTTAACCCGCGCTACTGCTAGGCTTCTCCCTAGTAGTGTCTCCTCTCTCCTATCCAGCACCTAGAGCATCCAAGGTGCATTCCCAGTAAAGTACTCCCTCCTGCAGCTCCCTGACACTAGTGGACGCGCCAGAGCGCGCCAAAGAGGTCATCATGCCGGCCAAAGTCGCGCTCTGGAGTGCGCAGCCGCGCTCCAGAGGGTTGACCTCCCTCTCTTGCCCATACCCGACCAGCTCGAGCTCCCCCACACGCCAGTCAATGCACCTCGACGTCCGCAACACGCCACGCCCCTGTCCCCCTCCTCTCTCTCCCTCCAACGGCTCCTCTCGCACGCGCTGACGCCGCCCTGTTCGGCCAACCGCGGGCCTCCCACGCGCGAGCTCCCCCGCTCACTTTCTTACCTCCCCTGGTCTTGGACCGCGTCCAGAAGGACCCTAGATGCGCTCTCTCTCCCCCGTGCCCTCCAGAGAGCACCTCTTCCTCACGGGCGCACCCGAGCTCGGTCGAACTCGCCCCGCCTATATAAAGGCACCCCGAGCCTCTCTCTCCCCTCTGCTGACCCCCTCCTCCATCCAATCGTGCACCAGCACCACCCAAGCAAGCCCCCAGAGCCCCTGCATGCAGATCGACCCGGAGCCCTGCCGCGTCAGGACTCCGGTGATCTCCGGGTACAGAGCTCCTCCGACCCTCGTTCCTTCCCCAATGAGCTCCCCTTGCTGCTTTGATGCAATCCCCTCTCTCTCCCGTGCGTTTTGCAGCTCGAAGCAACGGGTTGAAGCTCACCCGAATCCTCTCCGCCGCGGCCTCCTGGCCACCGACGACTCCGGCCACCCCAGCCACTCCCTCGACCACCTCCTGAACGGCAACTGCCTCCCAAGCTCATTCCCGCCGTCGCCATCCCTCGTCGTGGACGGAGCTGACGCCGGTGAGCTCTCCCTCTCCTCTGTCGAGAGGTAGAAGACGACCACGGGGTGGGGCCCACGTGTCATCCTCTCAACCCTCCCGCGTCTCTCCCTCTCTCTCTGGCCAACGGGCCCCGCCCGTGAGGTTTGAAACCTGACGCGCGCGGGGGCGCTGAGCCGCCTGGGCTGCTGGCTGGCTGGCTAGGCCGGCCCAGCTGCTGGCCGAGTCTGGCCCAGGGCACAAAGCCCTTTTCTCTTTCTTTTTCTATGCAATTTTCCTAAAATTCCACAGGACAAAATAAAATTCCAATGCCAATAATTTTTCCACCACAAATCTTAGAATAATATGTAGAATTTAATAGTGCCATTTGTGAATTTTTTTGAAAACCTTTTATGTACTTTTTTATTTTAAAACCTCTTTATAGGTATTTTTTCCTCTATTAAAAATGGTTTTGAAAACCTTTTTCACCACAATACCTTATACCAATATTTTTAGAATAGCTTGTAGTATTTATCAGAATAGGGTAACATTTTAGAAGTAAATTTTGTGCTTTGTTTTTGTTGTGATGCTTATTATTACCGTTGTTTATCGCGACGATAGATTGCGCTGTTGACGAGGGAGTTGAACCCGAAGACTTTGAAGACCCCGAAAACTTTGTTGAGCCAGGCAAGCAGCCCTTTGACCATGACTATGAACCCCTTTATTTGCATGACATATAGCACTTTTTCCGTGATGATGATCATGTTGATGTGGTGACCACTTCGGTGGGATGCCTCCGATACTTTACCGTTGATACTTGCATCATGCATGACCCTACCATTCTTATGAGGGTTGTGCGGGTGGGAGTAGATAGGTTTCTAGTAGATGCTACGCAAGTGGGACGGGAATATGCATGGTGATGAAAATAGCAGTGCTTTCAAAGACTTTCCGAAAACCTCGTCGGGTGCCACTAATGCCCGAGGGAGATGATGATGAGCTAGGTAACCACTTGATAAAGAAGTGGTGTACTGGAGCAAGTGAGTGTGTGTGTGTTTTCAAAAACGGAGAGATTTAAGATTTGCTGACCATCCCAACCTTACATGTACAACCACGATACCCCTTATGGGACGGGGCTTTGTTGATTACCTTGGTGGGTACTAGCAGAGAGCTCGCATTACTAGTGGCGAGTGTGGCGAGGTCACTCTCGATACGGGGTCGTGCCTGGTAGGGCGACCATGCACTATCTTTACAGGCACCGGGCACACCGTTGCGTGCTCTCATGGATGATACGTGTGATGTACATCATGGGGGATGGCACCATCGAGTGGACTCTTTGTTTAGTATCGCTAGGGGAAAGGCAATGTTCGGGTACTTACCTCGGGTATGAACAATATCGCGAGTCGTGGCTTGACACGGAAGTTTCCCGAGTCTTGTGGGTAAAGTGTGCAACCTCTGAAGAGTGTAAAACTATTCGAATAGCCATGTCCACGGTCATGGATAGTTGGAGGTCCTTCTTAAACTACGTCCGATGTTTTCACAAACCTGGTGTGCGTATGTTGGTGACAAAGATGATACTTGAGTTAAGTAGGGTGACTTGACATGAGGACTGAACATGAGGTGTTCAATCCCCTTGATTATATTGATGTTTGTAACCTGTTCGTACGGATACTTGTATCCTCATGATGCATGCTACAACAAGTTATTTTGATCATGTCATTACACTAAAAATTAGCTTTCCGCAAAACTTACCTATTTAGTGCTATATCATGTGTTGTTATTGCCTTGTTCCAAACATGGGTTGCTTGCGAGTACATTCAAAGTACTCATTGGCTTGCCCCTGGTTATTTAATTGGCCAGGCATGGAAGAGCAGGAATATGGTGAAGAGTTCGTTGGTGACGAACATGCGAACTAGGACGCTTCCCAGTCAGAATGCCTGTAGGTTTAAGGAAGATGGCATGGGTTCACGCTTCCGATCAAGATTTCCGCTGCTTGTTATGTTTAAATGTTTGGCCCTTGCGGCCCTATCTATGTAAGACTTGACCTTCATGGTCTTTATTTGTGTAAGACGCTAAATGTGGATGTAAGACTCTTATTTTTCAGCTTCTGTGTGTTCAGTGAGCATTGATCTCTGGGATCGCTGTACACGTGCATTCGGTGATCACGACTTATGAGTTGGGGTCCCCACAGAGCTGGTATTAGAGCCAGGTTGACTGTAGGAAGCCCTTAGTTAGCATGAACGTTAGTTAGGATAAAACCGTTTTCAAAACTACGCCTAGCACCTATGCTTAGTAGTTTCTGCACTGATTACCTCTTCTATTATTCACACAACACTATACTGACTCTCCTCCCTTCAAACCTTGTGGATGGCCGTCGTACCTGAAGCCCTCCTAGCATCCGGCTTTCCCCTACTCCTTGAGGATAGCCTGGAGAAGTGCCAGTTTCGCCAACCACCTGTTTTCCTCTACCACGAGCACTGGGTCGATGCCGTCATGAAGGAGTACCACGTGGATGTGGTCGTGAAGGCAAACGAATCCCCGACTAGTTGGTTCTTTGAAGGACCACAGATGGAGACCATGGCACTCGCAGTAGAGACAGCTGCATGCAAGGCACTCCTACACCTTCGAGACATCATTCCAGAGATGGCTGACGAGCCAGCTACTCGCTACCTGCCTTTCAGGAAGGATGATCTTGGCGAGAGTTGGACGTTGATTCCATCCAAGAAGGATGGCACACCACTCAGGTTCCAGACCTACTTCAGCCTCTCCGCCGATAGTCTGGTCACAACCTGATTAAGGAGTCCATGAAGCTCCGCGAGGAACTTCACCACAACCGAGAGCTACTTCGTCAAGCCAAGACGAAGCCAGATAGGATCAAGAAGGATGGAGCCCCTGAGGGACGACCAGCTGTCGCTTACCGAGGAGTAGTACCCCCAGCTAGAGATGCACGCACACGTCATCGTCGCATGAGTGCGAAGGAGTACCGTGAGCTCTTCACTGACCCACCGACAAAGCGTCGTCAGGATGGACTCCTCATTCTCCGACCCCTTCGACCGGAGATGATGCACATACGGAGGATGATCAGGAGGAAGACCCAGAGGAGCGTGACTACGAGACCGAGCACTCCACCACCTGAGTCCGAGAACCCCTAGGGTAGGATCAGTCATGTACCCCTCATGCGAAGTCGAGTCCGAGTAATGGTTCATATGAAACCATGTGTGCTTGTTGTTTGCTTTTGTTGTTTGTGTTCCGATGCAAGTCGCGCTTTTGCCTTAGGCAACATGTAAGCGACTCCATCGTCTATCTTATCTTAATATATGTGTTGGTCTTTCGACCTTTGTTTTTCTACACTTGCACTATACCAACCCCCTTAGGCGCGCTTTTTCCAGTATTGCTTTTCCTCTCGTCTATCCCAGTTATTTGACCTGGCTGCTCCAAACAGGATGGTGACTGCAACCCGCAACAGCTCCTTCACCAACCCTGAAGCCGGCAATTCCAGCCAGCAGCAGGGAGATGGTGGGGCTGCTCATGCCGGAGATCACCCGGAGTAGCCACAAGGCGACATTCCCCCGCCGCCACCTCCACCGGAGAACATGACCATGGCTCAGTTTCTCCAAGTTCTCCGGGAGGAACGCCAGGCCAACACTACTGCTATCCAGCAGATGGCTCAAGTCCTTGTGAACAACCAGCAGTAAGGCAGGAACGGCAATGGCCGCTCCACTCTGTCTGAGTTCATGAAGAATTCGCCCCCATCCTTCACTGAGACTGCTGAACCACTGGATGTCAATGACTGGATCCGCACCATCGAGGACCTCCTTGCACTGGTCAATTGCAATGAGGATTGTGAGAAGGTGATGTATGCCTCTCACTGCCTCGGAGGTACCGCCAGAGCTTGGTGGGATGGATTCAAGGTCACGCAAGGCGATCGTGTGATCACCTGGGATAACTTCAAGGAAGGATTCCGCACCGCCCACATTCCTTCTAGGTTCATGGCTATCAAGAAGAGAGAATTCCGAGCGCTGAAGCAAGGAAGTGGAATATATGCAGAAGTTCAACCTACTGACAAGGTATGCGCCTGAAGATGTCAACACGGAGGCTACTAAGATGGAACGCTTCATGGAAGGACTCCAGCAGACCCTGCAGTACCAACTCATCGTCTGCGACTGTCGGACCTTCTTCGACCTGGTAAACAAGGCCCTCATACTTGAAGACAAGCGTCAGGCCATGGACGACACTCGCAAGCGCAAGATGATCAGCAAGGGTAGTTCCAGCAACCAGAAGCCTCACCCCTGGCTGCCAGCTGTAGCCAAGCCAACCTATCAGCCGCAGCAGGCTAGACCACCTGCACCTCGTCTGAGCTACCAGCCTCAGCAGTATGCCAATCCAATGCCATCTTACAACAACCCCAATAATAACAACGGCGGCAGGAACAACAACAACAACAACTATGGTCAGGTTACTTGCTTTGGGTGTGGTTAACTAGGACCAACCCCGGTATGGCCTGTATGAATACACGGTCATGTCATTTCGGTTAACCAATGCCCCTGCTTACTTCATGTACCTCATGAACAAGGTCTTCATGGAGTACTTGGACAAGTTTGTTGTCGTCTTCATTGATGACATACTCATCTTCTCCAAGTCCGAAGAAGAGTATGAGCGACACTTGGGGTTGGTCCTAGACAAGCTTCGAGAGCACCAGCTTTATGCCAAGTTCAGCAAGTGTGAATTCTGGCTGCATGAAGTGGGATTCTTGGGTCATGTGTTGACTGTAGAAGGATTGTCAGTGGATCCTGCCAAGATTGAAGCCGTGACTGAATGGCAATCCCCAACCAATGTGAAGGAGGTCAGAAGCTTCCTCGTACTCGCGGGATATTACCGCAAGTTCGTCGAAAGATTCTCGAGCATTGCCCGACCTATGACCCAACTTTTGAAGAAGGACAAGAAGTTTGAATGGACGCCAAAGTGCGAAGAAAGCTTCCAAGAGCTCAAGAAGAGATTGACCACAACCCCAGTTTTGGCCACTCCCGATATCCACAAGGAGTTTGTGATATATTGTGATGCATCGAGAACCGGTCTTGGAGGTGTCCTGATGCAAGAAGGCAGAGTCGTAGCATATCTATCCAGACAGCTACGTCCTCATGAAGAGAACTACGCTACTCATGATCTTGAGTTGGAAGCCGTAGTTCATGCCTTGTAGACATGGCGACATTACCTTCTGGGAAAGCGATGTGAGATATACACAGACCACAAGAGTTTGAAATATATTTTCACTCAAAAGGAATTGAACATGAGGCAGCGAAGATGGTTGGAGTTGATCAAGGATTATGACCTCAGTGTTCAATACCACCCTCGAAAGGCTAATGTGGTAGCAGATGCCTTAAGCAGAAAGGCTTGTTCCTTGAATGCTATGATTAAGGAAAGGCTACCCTCCCTGTATGAAGAACTTGAAAGCTTCGGCTTGGAAATAGTTGCACCTGGATTCCTCACCAACCTCGAAGCAAAGCCTACCATGATGGATGATATTAAAGAAGCTCAGAAGGGACACTAGAGCATTGAAGGCATCAAGAGGAAGATCAAGGCAGGCAAGGCCCCAGGATTCTCAGTGGATGAACAAGGAGTTGTACGGTTCGGGAAGCCCATCTGCGTACCCAACAGAGTTGAGCTCAAGAACTTTATCTTGCAAGAAGCTCATGACACTCTGTATTCCATCCATCCTGGAGGAACCAAGATGTACCAAGACCTCAAGACAAGATTATGGTGGCATGGCATGAAACGGGAAATAGGCACCTTTGTTGCTAAGTGTGACATATGCCAGACAATCAAAGATGAGCATTAGCGACCCGCTGGACTATTGGAACCTCTCATAGTGCCTGAATGGAAGTGGGACAAAGTCGGGATGGATTTCATCACCGGATTACCAAGGTCAAGCAAGGGACATGATTCTATTTGGGTCATTGTCGATCACCTGACCAAGGTAGCCCACTTCATTCCCGTCAAGACCACCTATGATGGTAACAAGCTAGCCAGCCTTTACATCGAGCGTATTGTGAGCCTCCATGGAGTCCCAAAGGAGATTGTGTCAGACCGAGGAACTCAGTTTACCTCAAGATTCTGGAAGAAGTTTTAAGAAGCGATGGGAACCAAGCTCTCCTTCAGCACTGCTTTTCACCCCCAGACCGGAGGACAGACAGAACGGGTGAATCATATACTCAAATATATGCTCCGTGCTTGTGTCTTGGCATATGGAGCCAAGTGGGAAGATTGCCTACCGTTCGCCGAGTTCTCCTACAACAACAGCTATCAGTCGAGCCTTCAGATGGCACCATTTGAGGTGTTGTATGGACGCAAGTGTCGTACCCCCCTCAATTGGTCGGAGACCAGAGAAGGACTACTCTTTGGGACAGACGTTCTCCGCGAAGCAGAAGAGCAAGTTCAACTCATCCGAGAACGACTGAACACCGCCAAATCAAGACAGAAGAGTTGCGCCGACTCTCACCGCCGAGAAGTGAACTTCTGTGTCGGTGACCATGTCTACCTCCGTGTCACGCCTCTCAAAGGGACCAAGCGTTTCCACGTCAAGGGAAAGCTTGCACCAAGATACATCGGCCCCTTCAAGATCACCGCCAAGCGAGGAGAAGTTGCCTACCATCTAGAGCTACCTTCCGAGTTATCAGATGTGCACAACGTATTCCATGTGTCACAACTCCGGAAGTGTCTCCAAGTTCCCAACCGCCCCAACCTCTACAAGGACATCGATCATCAAGCCATCAACCTTCAGCCAGACCTCACTTATCGTGAGATGCCAGTTCGCATTCTGGATGAAGCCGAGTGTTGCACCCAAAGCTGCACCACCAAGTACTTCAAGGTCCAATGGAGCATCCACACAGAAGCAGAAGCAACCTGGGAGCGTGAAGACTATCTTAGATCTGAGGTCCCTTATCTTTTTAGATCTTAGCCTAGGAATCTCGGGGAGGAGATTCTTGTAAGGGGGGTAGGTCTGTCACACCCTGTGTTTGTATCACTTTGCTATGCTTGGATTTACAAAAATTTGGAACCAATTAAAACTTTTGAGTGCATGCTTGTTTGACTTGTTGCTTGTTTGGTTGATTATGTTTGGCACTCATAGGTTCTACTCCCCTCTACACTCATCTTCCTTGATCCAAACATCTTGCCCAATGATCATACCTTGTGTTTATTACCTAAAACTATTTTTATCAAAATTTATTTTGACCAAAAAGGATTTATTCAAATTAGGTTTTCAAAAACCCCTGAGTTGAGGTTTGCACTGCAAGTCCTCAAATGTGGTGGATCCTTTTTCCCCAAAGGCTTTATTTGGAACCCTCTATATATATTACTTCCCAAAACCACCAAATATTAATTGTAAAGATTATTTTAATATTTTATTTAAAGGCTTTTTCTTAAGGACAGAAATGGTCTTTTATAGGGAAAATTTATTTAAATGCTTTAAAAATATTTGAGAAAATTTAGGGAAACTCAGTGGACATATATTTTCCATATATATGAGTTTCAACACATGGTCTTGTTCAATATCATGGGCAAAACCCCTCAAAACCCATTCTGCTTAAATCAAGCTTTTGAAATATTTCTATAAGAAATATTCTCAATAAAATCCAGGAAAATTCTAGCAAGTCACACATGCTATATGTGATGTTGGGACCCCAATCCTAAGCCATAAGAATCTAGCATGTAACACTTCACATTACTTTGCGGCCTCACGCACGGTTATCCCCACGGCTGCCACCTTACCTGGGCCGGGACCGTTTGCGCCTTTTGGCTCACGAATGTGAATATGTCGCTAGCATTCAAATGTCAAAGAACCCGGGTCGACATGACTAGTCATAGAACCCAAGTAGCACATCCGTACAGAGATAGGCAGACGTAACCCAGCAATGCAGGTGTCGGCCTCAGCGTGTGTAGATGAGTCATAGCAAGCTACAGGGACTCCATTACGCCGTGGGACATAAATGTCATCAACTGCACGTAGACGAGTCATAGCAGGCTACAGGGACTCCATTACACTGCGAGACATTTGCCCGAAGAGACAGACACCGCAGCAAAGAAGGATACATGCCGGTCAATCAATGTGTCCGGAGCAGTAGCAAGCTACCAAGGCTCAGTGGAAGCACAAAGAGGCAGTTCCCCGTAAAGAGTACTACTAGAGGCACACAACTAGGTGTCGAATCCCGTACAGACCGTTACACGTCACACGTACGCACGATAACCATACAACAACACGATATGCATCAATACAACTATGGCATCACAACATAACCGTACAACAACACGACATTTATTTAGAAGGCTTAGAAGAGCCTTGCATAATATGTTCCTACAGGTAGGGGTCACATGACCCGACACTCAAGTCATACAAACATGTTCATACAAACCAAGCGGAAGCTTAAAGCTGTCTGAGTACAGACAGTTGAAAGGTAAAAAGGCATAAAGCCTGACTATCTAAAGCCCATCCCAGGGCATCAGTTCGTAGCTGGGATACCAGCTACTCGGCGTCGTCGACGTCTAGAGAGAACACACCAGATGGGTCCATATTCTCATCTGCAACAGTTATTAAGCAAACATGAGTACAATCGTACTCAGCAAGTCTTTAAAGCAGACCTAGCTATTCATGCTCATGTTTCATCAAGGGGAGTAGTGTGGTTTATGCAGCAAGCCAGCTTTGACTCTTGGCTAGTCTATACTACGACTACCAGTTCTTTGAACAAGTTTTGAGATGGCGCACACGAGTCCACTAACACCACATCAATACACCACCATGGATCCGCTCCCGTCACCCACGAGAGTGCCATCCACGGTACTCACACTTGTCTTGAGTCTTTTAAGAGTAACCATCAAGTTATCTATGAACAACATAAGTTCTCCAAGTAGTCCATATCCGAGGACGCGGCTATTCGAACAGATTCATTACCCTGCAGGGGTGCACTTCTTCACACACGCTCTCGCCACTTATCGCTGTGTGCTCATAAAACCAGGCACCTCGGCAACCTTCAAGCGGAAGTCCAGCGAGGGAGTCGGCCACGACCGTCAATCACACAAGACCCTAGTCCAGGCTATCGCCTATTTGAGACTAAACCCGCACGGAAGTCCGGCCGAAGTTTCCGCTACGGCCTCAAACGATGTGCGCAGGGTTCCCAAGCCCACCGTTCGGGTGCCACTTGGTACACTGTGCCACTGCCTACTGCGTCGTAGCCCACCTCTAAGGTCAGCGCTACGCACGGCCTCTAGCATGGCTACAAACACCAGAAACTACTTGCAACTCCTGGATAGAGGACTAGGCGATTGATAAGTCGAGAGGGTCAATTAAGTATCCCAACGTGTGGTAGTAACTAGTCTTGGATCACAAACACGGAACTCAGTTCCTAAGAACAGTCCCAATGAGACAATCCGCTATGTACTCCTACATAGCCTCTCATCACTACCTTTACCAAATCGAGTTCATCATTTAGTTCATCACATCAGAACAACACTGTTTCACTCCGTTTCATCACCCAGATGAATCAGACCCGACACAACTCTAAGCATAGCAAGCATAGCAACCAAAGAAGGTAAAGCACATCAAGGCTCAAGCATGTACCATGTATGCTAGGTTGCATGGTTTATCTATTTACTATGACAATGACAGGTCATGCAGAGGAATGGGTTCAACTACCGTAACAGATAGACAGTAGAAGCGTTTGTCCTAATGCAATAAACAAGAGCAGGAGCAAGAGAGTGGGATGTTACCGGTATGATCAATGGGGTTGCTTGCCTTGCAGGTTGGCTGGGAGGTACTCTCCTTCAGGGGGATACTCGAGGGTATCTGATGGAGCAGAACCTACCGCAACATAGACGGAGTATCAATCAATACATGGCAAGTGCAACAATATGATGCATGATCATGACATGGCCACATGCTATAGATGAGCTAATGCATCTATCATTAGAGTTAAATGGAGTAAGATTGAATATAGGTTCAAAATTGTTCTCCATATAATATTCCACATATTGCATTATTGCAAAATGTCAATGTTCTCCTATTTAGCTTGCTCTACCATGAGTGATAATAGCACCAATGGATTCTTTGGATTTTTCTGATAAATTTTCATATATAAATTATTTCAATCCGAGTTACAGATTAATTTCTATGATTTTTTCTAAGATTTTAGCATTTTCTGGAATTAAATTAAATCAGAAAAGCTATTACTGCGTCAGCACTGCATCAGCATGACGTCAACAGGTCAACTGACCGTTGCCAGGTCAAACCTGACTAGTGGGGCCCACTGGTCAGTGACCCAGGCACTAACAGAATTTAAATTAACTACTAACTACTGATTAACAGAGTTGGGCCCACTTGTCAGTGGGTCATTAGGTTAATGAAACTAATTAATTAATTTTAATCTAACCTAAAACTAACCAGGGGCTGGACCCCATCTGCAAGTGACCCAGGGGGTCAACCCCGTGGTCAAAACGGGTCGTGCTCGCCGGCGTTGAGGCACCGGCGACCAAAGGGACGGCGGAGGGGGTCGGGTTTCGCCCTCCGGCGACCAAACGATGGCGGAAAGGTCCTATCGAACGCCCGCACTCGTGCACGTCCAAGGGAGCGCATCTCAGAGGCAGAGATGGCCCGAAGCATCGCCGGCGACGAGCTTGGCGGCTTCCGGAGTTCGGCCAAGCTCGGGGTCGACGTTCTGGCGCACAAAAGGGCCGGGCCTTGGCTCCTACGGCCTCTATGCGACTCCACGAGCTCGATGGTGGCCTCGGAAGGACTACCTGGACACCGGAGCATGGCCGGCATCGAGCTCGTGCGGCGGAGCTCCTCAGGTCCCGATGAAATCAGGGGCTACGGCATGGGATCGACCAGGGGAAGAGGGGGAATGGGTCCAGGGGCTCACAGTGATCTCGTAGCCGTTGAGAGCGTGCTCGGGGATGGTCTGGAAGCGACGAACGGCGGCGGCGATCTCCGGTGGCCGGAGGAAGAAGACTAGCTCGGGGCGGTGATGGAGAGCTCCTGGCGATGCGAGGCTTGGCAGGGAGTGGCAGCAGCTCAAGGCGGAGCTGATGAGCTCGTCGGCGGCGAGGGAGAGCGGCTGGAGGGACGTGGCTACGGCGGCGAGCTGCAGGGTGTGGCAGCCATGGCGATAGAGGCGAGGGAGAGGAGCAGAGGGGGCGAATGGGAGAGGGGTGATCGGGACGACATCCTGGTGCTTATCCACGTCGCCAGCGCGACGAGGAGGCAGCCAGGTGCGTGGCGCCCTGGCCAGCTCGCCGTGGCCCTCTTCTCCTCTACCTTCTGACAGAGGTTGAAGATGACTGACAGCTGGGCCAGTAGGGCCAGCCAACTGCTGGGCCTCAGGTGAGGTCCCCTTATCTTTTTATTGGTTTTTTGTTCTTTTTCCTATTTCTGACATTTGTTCCATTTTGTTTGGGCCAAAACTTTTAGCATAAAAAATGCTCAAATATTTTATAGAGCTTAGTTTGAATATTTCAAACCTCCACAAAATGTTTCAGCAATTTTGAATGACTAAAATATTTATAGTGCTTTATTTGACAATTTCAGTAGCATTGTAAGTTTATTTTAGATGCTATATTTGTTGTGAAAAATAAAATGTCCTTTGATATATTGTTTCCAACATTTATCAGAAATAGTGAACATTTTTAAGGGCATTTTGGATTCATTGAAAATTCACAACATTTGAATTGGTTTAATTAGGGTGAGGTGCTAGGGTTTCTGATAATTCCCCATTTCAAGTTGATGCAGAATTTAGACATGATGCACATACATGCTAGCACAAAGCAAGGCTAACTAGGGATGTGACAACTCAACTCGACTCAAAAGAATCTCGTCCCGAGATTTGGAAGTCGTCGGGAAGAGCGTGGGGTACTCTAGTCGAAGACGGTCCTCCCTTTCCCATGTGGCTTCCTTCTCAGAATGGTGTGACCACTGAACCTTGAGAAACTTGATGTTTCGACGTCGAGTGGTACGCTCAGCTTGATCGAGGATATGAATAGTGTATTCTCGATATGTAAGGTTATCTTGGGGATCGAGCGTTTCATGGTCCACTTTGCGGACAGGGTCCGAGAAGCAACGCCTGAGTTGTGAGATGTGGAAGACATCATGAACCTTGGAAAGATGGGGTGGAAGTTCCAATTGGTAGGCAACCTCTCCTCGTTTAGCAAGAATGCGAAAGGGACCAATGTAACGAGGAGCCAACTTGCCCTTGGTACCAAATCGTTGGGTACCCTTCAGAGGTGTAACCCGAAGGTAAGCCTTCTCGTCAACCTCAAAGGTCAGAGCCTTATCATGACGATCATATTGGCTCTTTTGACGAGATTGGGCTGTTTTAAAATTTTCACGAATAATGCGAACTTGCTCTTCTGCATCCTGGATCATATCCGGTCCAAAGAGTTGCCTCTCTCCGGTTTCTGACCAGTTAAGAGGTGTTCGACACCTTCGTCCATAGAGAACTTCAAAAGGGGCTTTGCCTAAGCTTGCCTGATAACTATTGTTACAAGAAAATTCAGCAAATGGAAGGCACTTCTTCCAATCCATGCCCAATTATATAACACAAGCTCTAAGCATGTCTTCCAGGATTTGATTGACTCGCTCAACTTGACCACTTGATTGCGGATGGAAAGCAGTGCTAAAGGATAGATGAGTCCCCATAGCATTCTGGAAGCATTCTCAGAATCGGGAAGTGAAGATACTTCCACAGTTTGAGTTGATCTCCAAAGGAACACCATGAAGAGACACTATTCGAGAGATATATAGATCCGCTAGCTGACTAGCAGTTATACTCTCGCGAACAGGAAGAAAATGAGCCACTTTGGAAAGACGGTCAATGACCACAAAGATAGCATTATTCCCTCTCTTGGTCCTAGGAAAACCGGTGATGAAATCCATACCGACCTTGTCCCATTTCCATTCAGGAATAGCTAAGGGTTGAAGGGTGCCAGCAGGCCTTTGATGTTCTGCCTTAACGCGACGACAGAGGTCGCAGTTAGCAACAAACTGAGCAATTTCTCTCTTCATTCTGGTCCACCAGAATCTCTGGCGTAGGTCCTGATACATTTTGGTACTACCAGGATGAATCATGAGCCTCCTGAAGGATCAGCTGTCGTAGACGTTTGCTCTTAGGAACCACCAAGCGGTTCTAGAAGAACACAACACCTTGATCATCAATGGAGAAATCCTTAGCTTTTCCGCTAATGATGTTCTCCTTGATCCGAGATATACCCTTATCATACCTCTGGACAGCTATGATTTGATCCCTAAGAGTAGGTTTCGCCACCAAGGTGGAAAGGAATCCTTGAGGAACAATGTGAAGATTTAACTTCCGAAATAACTCATAGAGAAGCGGTTGACCTTGTTGTAACATCAGATTGTTACAATACGACTTACGACTTTGTGCATCAGCCATGACATTGGCTTTCCCCAGGGTGTAAGTTATCCCTAAGTCATAATCTGTGATCAACTCAACCCACCGTCTTTGCCCGAGGTTCAAATCCAGTTGGGTGAAGATATATTTCAGACTTTGGTGATCAGTGTAAATCTCGCAATGATTACCCAGAAGGTAATGTCGCCATGTTTTAAGTGCATGGACTACAGCTGCAAGCTCAAGATCATGTGTCGGATAATTATCCTCTTGTGGACGCAACTGTCGAGATGCGTATGCAATCACATGACGATCTTGCATGAGGATGCAACCTAATCCTTGTCGCGAGGCGTCGCAATAGATAACAAAGTCCTTAGAAAAATCTGGTGGCACCAACACGGGTGCAGAAGTCAGGCGTCTTTTCAGTTCCTGAAAACTGTACTCGCATTGTGGGGTCCACTCGCACTTTTTATCTTTCTTGAGGAGTTCAGTAAGAGGTTTCGCAACCTTGGAGAAGTTCTCGACAAAGCGGCGACAATAGCTCGCTAAACCAAGGAAACTCCAAACTTGCTTAACCGATTCAGGTTGAGTCCAATCAAGGATGGCCTGAACTCGCTCGAGATTTACAGCAATGCCCTTGCCAGAGATTACATGACCTAAATAGGTCACTTCTGGTAGCCAGAATTCGCACTTGGAGAATTTAGCATACAGGCGATGCTCTCGAAGTTTCGTCAATACCAGCCTGAGATGCTCGGCATGATCTCTTTTGTTCTTCGAATAGATGAGTATATCGTCGAGGTAAACCATGACGAATTTATCCAAATACTCCATGAAGATCGAATTCATCAAACAAGAGAAGGTGGCTGGAGCATTGGTTAATCCAAAGGACATGACGGTGTACTCGTATTGGCCATAACGAGTAACGAAAGCCGTTTTTGGAATGTCCCCGTTCCTGATCCTGATTTGATGGTATCCTAACCTCAAATCCATTTTGGAGAAGACTAAGGATCCAGCGAGTTGATCATACAAATCGTTGATCCTGGGGAGTGGATACTTGTTCTTGATTGTGACCAGGTTCACTGGTCGGTAATCTACAACCATCCGGTCCGTTCCATCCTTCTTCTTGACAAAGAGGACGGGGCAAGCCCAAGGAGAAGAACTAGGGCGGATGAATCCCTTTTTCAAGGCCTCATCAAGTTGTTTCTTTAGCTCGGCTAGTTCTAAGGGTGCCATCTTATAGGGTCTTCTGGCTATTGGGACAGTCCCTAGAATGAGATCTATCACAAACTCTACATCTCTGACAGGTGGAATACCTGGCAGTTCCTCTGGAAAGACATCCGGAAAGTCACGGACCATCGGAATATCCGGAAGCTCTAGGAGAGGGCTAGCATTGACAGAATAGAGTTGGCACTTAGCCACTGGAGTTGAAAAGGTGACTATCTCTCCTAAAGGATGTGTAAGTTGAACATTCCCAGTATGAGTATCAATCTTGGCATAATGGCCTTTCATCCAGTCCATACCCTGGATGATATTGATGTCCGAAGACTTCAAAGCTATCAGGGAAGCTAAGAAGACTAGCCTATCCACGAGAATCTCATTGTCATGGCTCACTCTAGAGGTTTGCCATTTTGAAACAGGAGTCTAAACTACTAATGGAGTGGGCATATCACAAAAGGTCATGTTATGCAACTGTGCATAACTTTCTGAGATGAATGAATGAGATGCACCAGTGTCAAATAGAACAGATGCTGGATGACTATTGACAAGGAGCATACCAAGTACAACGTCGGGGTCATCATGGGCCTCTTCAAGGGTGACATTGTTCACACGGCCACGAGCAGGAGTTGGTTTCACGTAATAAGCCTTGCCCGGCTTACCACGTCCAGCTGGCTTGGCGTTGTTCTGGGGACACTCACGAGAATAGTGTCCAGGTTCTCCACAATTGTAGCAGATCACAGTTGAAGACCTCGGAGCAGCATTACCACCATAGGGCTTGGCTGGAGGGTTGTTCTGATTTGGGCGAGGCGCCTCATAGGATGGCTTCGCAGTATACCTTGATGGCAGAGCAGTGTTGGGCACCCACACCCAGCGCTTATGGGAACCTGAGTCAGATGAGGAGCTGAAGTCATGAGAGTGCTTCTTGGTTGCCTCGTAGTCGGTCTGTCCAGTCTTGGCATTGATAGCCTTGTTGACGAGAGCCTGGAAGGTAGCGCACTCATGCAGGCGCAGATCACGACGGAGCTCGGGGTTAAGTCCCTTGCGGAACCTAGCTTGCTTCTTGGCGTCGGTTGACACTTCCTCCAGTGCATAGCGGGCTAAGTTGCCGAACTCACAGCTGTAAGCATCCGCTATCAGCTTACCCTGAGTGAAGGCACATAACTCCTCTCTCTTACGGTCCATCAGACCTTCAGGAATATGGTGGGTGCGGAAAGCACTGCAAAAGTCAGCCCATGTAATAGTGGGGCCCTCTGGGCGCATAGCCTCATAATTTTCCCACTACTGACTGGCGGGTCCTTCAAGGAAGTACGCGGCAAAATTAACCATGTCTGCTTCAGCCACATTTGCAGAACGGATCTTGCGAGTCATGCTGGAAAGCCAATCATCCGCATTGAGGGGGTCGACCGAATGATGGAACTTTGGTGGATACAGCTTCACGAAGTCGTTGAGGGACATTCCATCATTACGCTCATTGCGGGGAGGGCGTGCTGTATTCTGCTCAATACACTCCAGCAGCCTGTTGGTCTCTCTCTTGTTGCGTTCCGCCTCAAGCATCACTTCCGCCAAAGATGGCGGGTGAGGCAGGTTCTCTTGCCTTGCTCCACTGCCCTCGCCCTGGTCATAAGCAGGAGCGGGGTTTGTTCCTGGTGGAAACCATCCTGGGAGAACAAAACTCACATCTTAGACAAGGGAGTCAACAACTCTAGGATAAGAGGTACAGAATATACTGAACAACATGGAATGCAGAGGGTAAACACCCGAACAACATGGTACAAGCAATCTGCCATATATACACCATGATTCATACACACCATGATATAGTTTAGTACAAACCCAAGCTGAAGTACAAGCTAGTGAGACGATAAAGCAACTCATCGGAGGCATTTCAAGCTTCCTATACATTATTTTTCTACACCTCCGGAACTCAACTCACACCTCAGTCATATTCCACAAGACACGCATGACTGTGGAAATACAACTGCTACCATACCACTACCTCCACTCACGAACTCAAGCATCGGCGTAGAACATCTCATACAGGTTACCTCCGTGACCTGGGAGCTGAACCTGAGGGTCTGGAAACACCCTGGCCTGAGATCCCTGAGAACCATAAGGACACAGATGTGGCCTAGGTCCTCTCGCTGGCGGCAGCAGCGGTCCTCGAAGAGGAGTGATGCCTCCAACATCGGGCCAGTCCACGAAAGCGGGCAGATGAGTCCGTAAGGGGCTCAACATCTCCAAATCTCCATAACCAGTCTGGACGACGGGTGCAAGCTGTGTCAGTGCGGTCCAAACACGTGCGCGGGTGGCATATAGCTCCATACGAAGTGCCCGAGCATCACGATCCCTATTCTCTAACAACTGAGCAGTCACCTGGAGCATAGGATCCTCATGAGAGTGATCATAGTAGGCTGCCGCAAGATAACTATCCTCTCCTCCTAGTGTCGCTGGAATATAGCAAAACTCTGTGTTCTGAAGTAGACCATGGTGAGCTCTCATAATGGTCAACATCGTGTAGGCGGCCTCTTGAACTGCCATATCAATGGTGACGCCTAGACCATACGTCCAATGAAGCGGCTCTGCAGCTCCTGGATACGACGGATATATCCTAATGGTACACAGATACTGGCTCTGGTTGAAGTCGCGGTACTGTTCCTCCACAGTATATTCTGGGTACCAACGATAACCGGTCTCCATCATGATTCTGACCAACATGGCCGTGTGACCCGGTACATCAATGCACCTGGTCAAACGGACCACCTGACGAGAAGGACGGGGAGGCATCTGAAACAGAGGATAATGCAAAGTGCATTAGAGATCCTAGCAGAAATCGGACAGCATAATGGCTGAAAATGCTCAAAACAATTTTTTGAGACATCCTGAAAAGATTGGATAGCATAGCCACTCAACTTTCTAACATCAAGATTCTAACCAAATGATTGTCACACAGAAGCAATATTTGAAAACTGGAGTTGACTCTCAAGCAATTTAGTTTACAAGTCCATGGTTAGTAACTCGTCATCCTGAGAGGTAGATAAGAAGCCTAGCTCTTAACCCCATAGAAAAGAAGAGGGTGACTCAGAATAGAATGACTCGGGAAGAGGAGTAAAAAGAGCCATACGTTCCCTTCCACAATCAATTCCCTTACATAACTAAAGCATTTCTAGACTCAACTTCGACCAGTTTGGCTTGATATTCCTACAGTCAGTCAGGCTCTGATACCAATGCTCTCGGGACCCCGATCCTAAGCCATAAGAATCTAGCATGTAACACTTCACATTACTTTGCGGCCTCACGCACGGTTATCCCCACGGCTGCCACCTTACCTGGGCCTGGACCGTTTGCGCCTTTTGGCTCACGAATGTGAATATGTCGCTAGCATTCAAATGTCAAAGAACCCGGGTCGACATTACTAGTCATAGAACCCAAGTAGCACATCTGTACAGGGACAAGCATACGTAACCCAGCAATGCAGGTGTCGGCCTCAATGTGTGTAGACGAGTCATAGCAAGCTACAGGGACTCCATTACGCCGTGGGACATAAATTTCATCAACTGCGCGTAGACGAGTCATAGCAGGCTACAGGGACTCCATTACACTGTGAGACATTTCCCCGAAGGGACAGACACAACAACAAAGAAGGATACATGCCGGTCAATCAATGTGTCCGGAGCAGTAGCAAGCTACCAAGGCTTAGTGGAAGCACAAAGAGGCAGTTCCCCGTAAAGAGTACTACTAGAGGCACACAACTAGGTGTCGAATCCCATACATACCATTACATGTCACACGTACGCACGACATGTCCGATATGCATAGATACAACTATGGCATCACAACATAACCATACACCAACACAACATTTATTCAGAAGGCTCAGAAGAGCCTTGCATAATATGTTCCTACAGGTAGGGGTCACATGACCCGACACTCAAGTCATACAAACATGTTCATACAAACCAAGCAAAACCTTAAAGCTGTCTGAGTACAGACAGTTGAAAGGTAAAAAGGCATAAAGCCTGACTATCTACAGCCCATCCTAGGGCATCAGATCGTAGCTGGGATACCAGCTACTCGGCGTCGTCGACGTCTAGATACAACCCACCAGACGGGTCCATATTCTCATCTGCAACAGTTATTAAGCAAATATGAGTACAATCGTACTCAGCAAGTCTTTAAAGCAGACCTAGCTATTCATGCTCATGTTTCATCAAGGGGAGTAGTTAGGTTTATGCAGCAAGCCAGCTTTGACTCTTGGCTAGTCTATACTACGACTACCAGTTCTTTGAACAAGTTTTGAGATGGCGCACATGAGTCCACTAACACCACATCAATACACCACCATGGATCCGCTCCCGTCACCCACGAGAGTGCCATCCACGGTACTCACACTTGTCTTGAGTCTTTTAAGAGTAACCATCAAGTTATCTATGAACAACATAAGTTCTCCAAGTAGTCCATATCCGAGGATGGGGCTATTCGAACAGATTCATTACCCTGCAGGGGTGCACTTCTTCACACACGCTCTCGCCACTTATCGCTGTGTGCTCATAAAACCAGGTACCTCGGCAACCTTCAAGCGGAAGCCCAGCGAGGGAGCCGGCCACGACCGTCAATCACACAAGACCCTAGTCCAGGCTATCGCCTATTTGAGACTAAACCCGCATGGAAGTCCGGCCGAAGTTTCCGCTACGGCCTCAAAAAATGGGTGCAGGGTTCCCAAGCCCACCGTTCAGGTGCCACTTGGTACACCGTGCCACTTCCTACCGCGTCGTAGCCCACCTCTAAGGTCAGCGCTACGCACGGCCTCCAGCATGGCTACAAACACCAGAAACTACTTGCAACTCCTGGACAGAGGACTAGGCGGTTGATAAGTCGAGAGGGTCAATTAAGTATCCCAACGTGTGGTAGTAACAAGTCTTGGATCACAAACACGGAACTCAGTTCCTAAGAACGGTCCCAATGAGACAATCCGCTATGTACTCCTACATAGCCTCTCATCGCTACATTTACCAAATCGAGTTCATCATTTAGTTCATCACATCAGAACAACACCGTTTCACTCCATTTCATCACCCAGATGAATCAGACCTTACACAACTCTAAGCATAGCAAGCATAGCAAGCAAAGCAGGTAAAGCACATCAAGGCTCAAGCATCTACCAGGTATGCTAGGTTGCATGGTTTAGCTATTTACTGTGACAATGACAGGTCATGCAGAGGAATGGGTTCAACTACCGTAATAGATAGACAGTAGAAGCGTTTGTCCTAATGCAATAAACAAGAGCAGGAGCAAGAGAGTGGGATGTTATCGGTATGATCAATGGGGTTGCTTGCCTAGCAGGTTGGCTGGGAGGTACTCTCCTTCAGGGGTATACTCGAGGGTATCTGATGGAGCAGAACCTACCGTGACATAGATGGAGTAACAATCAATACATGGCAAGTGCAACAATATGATGCATGATCATGACATGGCCACATGCTATAGATGAGCTAATGCATCTATCATTAGAGTTAAATGGAGTAAGATTGAATATAGGTTCAAAATTGTTCTCCATATAATATTCCACATATTGCATTATTGCAAAATGTCAATGTTCTCCTATTTAGGTTGCTCTACCATGCATGATAATAGCACCAATGGATTCTTTGGATTTTTCTGATAAATTTTCATATATAAATTATTTCAATCTGAGTTACATATTAATTTATATGATTTTTCTAAGATTTTAGCATTTTCTGGAATTAAATTAAATCAGAAAAGCTATTACTGCGTCAGCACTGCATCAGCATGAAGTCAGTAGGTCAACTGACCGTTGCCTGGTCAAACCTGACCAGTGGGGCCCACTGGTCAGTGACCCATGCACTAACAGAATTTAAATTAACTACTAACTACTGATTAACAGAGTTGGGCCCACGTGTCAGTGGGTCATTAGGTTAATTAAACTAATTAATTAATTTTAATCTAACCTAAAACTAACCAGGGACTGGGCCCCATCTGCAAGTGACCCAGGGGGTCAACCCCGTGGTCAAAATGGGTCGTGCTCGCCGGCGTTGAGCCGCCGGCGACCATAGGGACGGCGAAGGGGGTTGGGTTTCGCCCTCCGGCGACCAAACGACGGCGGAAAGGTCCTATCGAATGCCCGCACTCGTGCGCGGCCAACGGAGCGCATCTCGGAGGCGGAGATGGCCCGGAGCATCGCCGACGACGAGCTTGGCAACTGTCGGAGTTCGGCCAAACTCGGGGTCGACAATCTGGCGCACAAAAGGGCCGGGCCTTGGCTCCTACGGCCTCTATGCGACTCCACGAGCTCGATGGTGGCCTCAGAAGGGCCACCTGGACACCGGAGCGTCGCCGGTGTCGAGCTCATGCGGCAGAGCTTCTCGGGTCCCGATGAAATCAGGGGCTATGGCATGGGATCGACCAGGGGAAGAGGGGGAATGGGTCCAGGGGCTCACAGTCATCTTGTAGCCGTTGAGAGCGTGCTCGGGGACGGTCTGGAGGCGACGAACGGCGGCGGCGATCTCCGGCGGCCGGAGGAAGAAGACGAGCTTGGGGCGGCGATGGAGAGCTCCTGGCGATGCGAGGCTTGGCGGGGAGCGGCAGCAGCTCAAGGCAGAGGTGATGAGCTTGTCGGGGGCGAGGGAGAGCGGCTGGAGGGACGTGGCTACGACGGCGAGCTGCAGGTGTGCGGCGGCCATGGCGACAGAGGCGAGGGAGAGGAGCAGAGGGGGAGAATGGGAGAGGGGCCGATCGGGACGGCACCCTGATGCTTATCCACGTCGCCAGCGCGACGAGGAGGCAGCCAGGTGCGTGGCGCCCTGGCCAGCTCGCCGTGGCCCTCTTCTCCTCTGCCTTCTGGCAGAGGTTGAAGATGACTGGTAGCTGGGCCAGTTGGGCCAGCCAACTTCTGGGCCTCAGGTGAGGTCCCCTTATCTTTTTATTGGTTTTCTGTTCTTTTTCCTATTTCTGACATTTGTTCCATTTTGTTTGGGCCAAAACTTTTAGCATAAAAAATGCTCAAATATTTTATAGAGCTTAGTTTGAATATTTCAAACCTCCACAAAATGTTTCAGCAATTTTGAATGACTGATATATCTATAGTGCTTTATTTGACAATTTCAGTAGTATTGTAAGTTTATTTTAAATGCTATATTTGTTGTCAAAATTAAAATGTCCTCTGATATGTTGTTTCCAACATTTATCAGAAATAGTGAACATTTTTGAAGGGCATTTTGGTTTCATTGAAAATTCACAACATTTGAATTGGTTTAATTAGGGTGAGGTGCTAGGGTTTCTGATAATTCCCCATTTCAAGTTGATGCAGAATTTAGACATGATGCACATACATGCTAGCACAAAGCAAGGCTAACTAGGGATGTGACATGTGATGATCTTGCAAAGTTTCGTCTCAATCCCAATTGTTTTGATCCACCAAAATAATCCAAAACCATTCCTGTCTAGAGTCAAGTTTGAACAACTTTACATTGTAAAGTTTGCCCTATTGATCTTAAACTTTGTGGGCATGATCTACTACCCAAATAAGGATGCTACACCAAGAGGTGCATCAAGGAGATTAGATTTGCACACCTGGATCTATAGAAGTCAGTTTCTGTTAAAATCTAGGGTTTACAAAGTTTACATTATCAACTTTCCTCAATTGAGCTCAAACTTGGTGATCAAGCTCAATTGATACCACCATTTCATCCTGTTAACTCTCAACTCTAGTGGAGGGGATTAACTAGCCAAAGCACTGATCAAACAGCTTCTGCCAGAATACTAAAACCAATAATTGAGCCCCATCCACCACTCTCCTTCACCTCAAAATTTTACCACAGCTCCTCCTAGTCCCCCAGCACCTCCAGTAAGATTCCTGGCGCCCAAGTCCATGATTGCATGGGGGAAAAGCCCCATTTCCCTCTCTGGACAACCATTTTCTCCCTCTTTCTCAGCCTCCCCTCTCTCCTATCCAGCACCCAGAGCATCCAAGGTGCTTTCCCAGTAAAGTACTCCCTCCTGCAGCTCCCAGACACAAGTGGACGCGCCAGAGCGTGCCAAAGAGGTCATCAAGTCGGCCAAAGTCACGCTCTAGAGGGTGCAGCCGCGCTCCAGAGGGTTGACCTCCCTCTCCTACCCATACCCGACCACCTCAAGCTCCCCCCTCGCGCCAGTCTATGCGCCTCGACGTTCGCAACACGCCACACCCCTGTCCCCCTCCTCTCTCCCTCCAACGGCTCCTCTTGCATGCGCCGACGCCTCCCTGTTCGGCCAACCGCGGGCCTCACACGCGCGAGCTCCCCCGCTCTCTTTCTTCCCTCCCCTGGTCCTGGACCGCGTCTTGAAGGACCCCAGACGCACTCTCTCTCTCCCCCGTGACCTCCAGCGAGCACCTCTTCCTCACTAGCGCACCCGAGCTCGGTGCACCTCGCCCCGCCTATATAAAGGCACCCCGAGCCTCTCTCTCCCCTCTGCTGGCCCCCTCCTCCCTCCAATCGTGCACCAGCACCACCCAAGCAAGCCCCGGAGCCCCTGCACGCAGATCGACCCGGAGCTCCGCCGCGTCGGGACTCCGGTGATCTCCGGGTACAGAGCTCCTCCAACGCTCGTTCCTTCCCCAATGAGCTCCCCTTGCTGCTCTGATGCAACCCCCTCTCTCTCCCGTGCATTTTGCAGCTCGAGGCGATGGGTTGGAGCTCGCCCGAATCCTCTCCGCCACGGCCTCCTCGCCGCCGGCGACTCCGGCCACCCCAGCCACTCCCTCGACCACCTCCTGAACGGCGACTGCCTCCCGAGCTCATTCCCCCCATCGCCATCCCTCGCCGTGGACGGGGCTGACGCCGGTGAGCTCTCCCCCTCCTCTGTCGAGATGTAGAAGACGACCGCTGGGTGGGGCCCGCGTGTCATCCTCTCACCCCTCCCGCGTCTCTCCCTCTCTCTGGCCAACGGGCCTGTTCGTCAGGTTTGAAACCTGATGCGCACGGGGGCGCTGAGCCGCCTAGGCCGCTGGCTGGCTGGCTGGGCCGGCCCAGCTGCTGGCCAAGTCTGGCCCGGGGCACAAAGCCCTTTTCTTTTTCTTTTTCTGTGCAGTTTTCCAAAAATTCCACAGGACAAAATAAAATTCCAATGCCAATAATTTTTCCACCACAAATCTTAGAATAATATGTAGAATTTAATAGTGCCATTTGTGAATTTTTTTGAAAACCTTTTATGTACTGTTTTATTTTAAAACCTCTTTTTAGGTATTTTTGCCTCTGTTAAAAATGGTTTTGAAAACCTTTTTCACCACAAAACCTTATACCAATATTTTTAGAATAGCTTGTAGTATTTATCAGAATAGGGTAACATTTTAGAAGTAAAGTTTGTGCACTGTTTTTGTTGTGATTCTTATTATTACCATTGTTTACCGCGATGATAGATTGCGCTGTTGACGAGGGAGTTGAACCCGAAGACTTTGAAGACCCCGGAGACTTTGTTGAGCCAGGCAAGCAGCCCTTTGACCATGACTATGAACCCCTCTATTTGCATGACATATAGCACTTGTTTCCATGATGATGATCATGTTGATGTGGTGACTAGTTCGGTGGGATGCCTCCGATACTTTACCGTTGATACTTGCATCATGCATGACCCTACCATTCTTATGAGGGTTGTGCGGGTGGGAGTAGATAGGTTGCTAGTAGATGCTACGCAAGTGGGACGGGAATATGCATGGTGATGAAAATAGCAGTGCTTTGAAAGACTTTTTGAAAACCCCGTCGGGTGCCACTAATTCCCGAGGGAGATGATGATGAGCTAGGTAACCACTTGATAACGAAGTGGTGTACCTGAGCAAGTGAGTGTGTGTGTTTTCGAAAACGGAGAGATTTAAGATTTGCTGACCATCCCAACCTTACATGTACAACCACGCTACCCCTTATGGGACGAGGTTTGTTGATTACCTTGGTGGGTACTAGCAGAGAGGTCGCATTACTAGTGGCGAGATTGGCGAAGTCACTCTCGATACGGGGTCGTGCCTGGTAGGGCGACCATGCGATGTCTTTACAGACACCGGGCACACCGTTGCATGCCCTCATGGATGATACGTGTGATGTACATCATGGGGGATGGAACCAATGAGTGGACTCTTTGTTTAGTATCACTAGGGGAAAGGCAATGTTCGGGTACTTACCTCGGGTATGAACAATATCGCGAGTCGTGGCTTGACACGAAAGTTTCCCGAGTCTTGTGGGTAAAGTGTGCAACCTCTGTTGAGTGTAAAACTATTCGAATAGCCGTGTCCACGGTCATGGACAGTTGGAGGTCCTGCTTAAACTACGCCTGATGTTTTCACAAACCTGGTGTGCGTATGTTGGTGACAAAGTTGATACTTGAGTTAAGTAGGGTGACTTGACATGAGGACTGAACATGAGGTGTTCAATCCCCTTGATTTAATTGATATCTGTAACCTGTTCGTACGGATACTTTTATCCTCATGATGCATGATACAACAAGTTATTTTGATCATGTCATTACACTAAAAATTAGCTTTCCAAAAACTTACCTATTTAGTGCTATATCATGCATTGTTATTGCCTTGTTCCAAACATGGGTTGCTTGCGAGTACATTGAAAGTACTCATTGGCTTGCCACTGGTTATTTAATTGGCCAGGCATGGAAGAGCAGGAATATGGTGAAGAGTTCGTTGGTGACGAACATGCGAACTAGGACGCTTCCCAGTAAGAATGCCTGTAGGTTTAAGGTAGATGGCATGGGTTCACGCTTCCGATCAAGATTTCCGCTGCTTGTTATGTTTAAATGTTTGGCCCTTGCGGCCCTATCTATGTAAGACTTGACCTTCATGGTCTTTATTTTTCTAAGATGCTAAATGTGGATGTAAGACTCTTGTTATTCAGCTTCTGTGTGTTGAGTGAGCATTGATCTCTGGGATCACTGTACACGTGCATTCGGTGATCACGACTTATGAGTCGGGGTCCCCACAGCTCCCCACCGGGAGTGAGTAATCCCTTCGTAGGCTTGCTGGTCGGTGAGGAGTTGGATGAGATTCATCATGTAATCGAGTTAGTTTTGTTAGGGCTTGATCCCTAGTATCCACTATGTTCTGAGATTGATGTTTCTTTGACTTTGCCATGCTTAATGCTTGTCACTAGGGCCCGAGTGCCATGATTTCAGATCCGAACTGTTTATGTTATCACCATTATATCTATTTTCTTTATTAGATCTTGCCATGTCATATGCACCTATTACGTGTTATGATATGTCAACCCCATAGTGACAATATTTGGGATACTTCACGGTGATGACTGTAGTTTGAGGAGTTCATGTATTCACTATGTGTTAATGCTTTGTTCCGGTTCTCTATTAAAAGGAGACCTTAATATCCCTTAGTTTCCTTATGGACCCCGCTGCCACGGGAGGGTAGGACAAAAGATGTCATGCAAGTTCTTTTCCATAAGCATGTATGACTATTTACGGAATACATGCCTACATTACATTTATGAACTGGAGCTAGTGTTGTGTCGCCCTAGGTTATGACTATTATATGATGAATATCATCCGATGAGTTCACCAATCTAGTGCCTACGAGTTTTCCACATATTGTTCTTGCTAAGTTACTATTGCTGCTGCTACTGTTACACTTGCTACAAAACTATTGATGTCACTGCTACTGTTACCGTTACTGCTACCACTGCTATCAAAACTATCATACTACTATGCTACTGATCACTCTGCCGCATATATTTAATCGCCAGGTGTGGTTGAATTGACAACTCAACTGCTAATACTCTCAAATATTCTTTGGCCCCCCTTGTGTCGAATCTATAAATTTGGGTTGAATACTCTACGCTCGAAAACTGTTGCGATCCCCTATACTTGTGGGTTAGCACAACCCAACAGACACCCTCAGAGATACCTGTAGAGTACCTTTATTGTCACCCAGTTACGTTGTGACGTTTGATACACAGAAGGCATTTCTCCGGTGTCCGGGAGTCGCATGATCTCATGGTCGTAAGAACAGATACTTGACATGGATAAAGTAGTAGCAATAAACTAGAACGATCACATGCTATTCTTACGGTTGGGTCTTGTCCATCACATCATTCTCCTAATGATGTGATCCCGTTATCAAATGAAAACTCATGTCTATGGTCAGGAAACGTTGACCATCTTTGATCAACGAGCTAGTCTAGTAGAGGCTCACTAGGGACATAGTGTTGTCTTTCTATCCACACATGTATGTGAGTTTCTGATCAATACAATTATAGCATGGATAATAAACGATTATCATGAACAATGAAATATGATAATAACCAATTTATTATTGCCTCTAGGGCATATTTCCAACAACACATGTGTGCCTCGCTACCCCTTTTGTCACTGGGAGAGGACACCGCAAGATCGAACCCATGACAAAGCACCTCTTCCCATGGCAAGAAAAATCAATCTAGTTGGCCTAACTAAACCAAAGATTTGAATAAGAAATACGAGGCTATAAGTAATAATGCATATAAGAGATCAAAGAAGACTCAAATAATATTCAAGGATAGAAACTGATCATGAACTCAAAATTCATCGGATCCCAACAAACACACCGCAAAAAGTTTACATCAAATAGATCTCGAAGAGACCATTGTATTGAGAATCAAAAGAGAGAGAGGAAGCCATCTGGCTACTTCCTACGGACCCATAGGTCTATGGTGGACTACTCACGCATCAGCAGAGAGGCACCAATGAGGACGATTAACCCCTCCGTGATGGTGTTAGATTGGATCTCGCGGTTCTGGAACTTGCGGCGGCTGGATGTGTTTTTCGTGGACTCCCTTAGGGTTTTTGGAATTTATACGCATCAGAGGCGGTGGATAGGGTTCCCGAGGAGGGCACAACCCATCAGGGCGCGCCCAGGGCCTCTGGCGCGCCCTGGTGGGTTGTGGTCTCCTCGACCCTCCTCTCTGGCACTTCTTTGGCCCACTGGATGTCTTCTGGCCCAAAACAAATCTCCAAAAAGTTTCGTCACGAATGGACTCCGTTTGGTACTGATATTCTACGAAGTAAAAAACAAGCAAAAACAACAACTGACACTTTGGCACTATGTCAATAGGTTAGTCCCCAAAAATGATATAAAGTTGCTATAAAATGATTGTAAAATATCCAAGAATTATAATATAATAGCATGGAACAAGCAAAAATTATTGATACGTTGGAGACGTATCACGCTGCTCATGGCACGCGAGCTGCTTCGCTACCGTCCGGCAGATGTCGGCTACGACGCCTGGCTGGGCCACATCACCAAACTCGTCACCGCCGTCGGAGAAGCCCCGGCGCCCTCTCGTTCAGTCCGCCCCCCGCCGTCTCGGGCGGCGCCACGGCCTCCCCTGCACAACAAGCCAACCGAGCCTCGGCAACGCAGGCCCGTGTGACCCGCCCCGTGAAGCGCCACCGCCAGCCCAGGACGAGGCCAGCCGCCAGATCATCCGCTGCGCGCCGCCTGATGTGCGGGTGAACCTCGAGCAGCAGCGCCAGCGCCAAGACAGGATCGTCCTGGACGTTGCGGCTGCTGGACGCCAGAACCGAGTTGCCCTCGCACACGGCTTCCCCACCAGCACGGTGGGCTTCCGAGCATTCAATTGTGAGCTAGAGAGGGTGGTTTGTCCCGTTAAGTTCAAGCCTGAGCTGCCCCCGCGCTACGATGGGGTCCCTGACCCCATGGAATTCCTCCATCTCTACACGCTGAGCATCGAGGCGACGAACGGAGACGACAAGGCTATGGCGAACTGGTTCCCATGGCCCTCAAGGATGGCGCGCGCTCCTGGCTCATGAACCTACCGGAGGAGTCGATCTCTTCTTGGAGCAAGCTTTGCGAGCTATTCGTCGCCAACTTCAAGGGCACGCATGACCGCCCTCTCTCCACCAACGACCTGCGGCACGTGAAGCATTGCCCCAGAGAGACCTTGCGCAAGTACATTCAATGTTTCAGCCAGGTGCGCAACAAGATCTCGCGCGCCTCGGACAAAGCCATAATCATGGCGTTCACCAGTGGTATCAAGGATGTCCGGCTATGTGAAAAGCTCGCCATCAACGACGGGCTTAGCTCGGCTCTAGAGCTCTTCAACATCACCGACAAATGCGCCATGGCCGAGGAACGTTGCCTCTTATCCATGATGACCCCAACGTCGCGCCGGACGACGGCAAGGCGAAGGCAAAGGAAGTCAAACGCAAGGGCCCGGCCATTCTCGCGGCGGAGCCCGAGCAGAAGCCCGGCCGCGAGCGCGATATGCCCGATAAGGACCATCGTCCGTTCTGCATCTATCACGACGTGCACACGCATAACACCGAAGACTGCCATGAGCTCAAGTCCCTCCGCAACGAGTGTGTCGGGCGATGCCCGGAACACAGCGATCGCAGCTCCGGCCGCGGAGGCGGCTCCAGCGGGGGTAGGTGGGACAGTCGCGGATGCAATCCTCGCCAAGGCTGGCGCGAGCAGCTTCGCGAGGACAACTGGCATGGTCAGTCTTGTGAGGATGCTTGGCGTGCACAACCTCGCGAGGCGCGCCCTCAGGACAACGCTGCTCTCCCACCGCTGCCTCCACCACCCAGAATGAGCGACAATGCCCAGTGGGACGAGGTGGCCGGGGGCTAACAGGAGCCTCGCGCAATAGCCTGTATCCTCGACGGGGCCCATACCCTGGCGTCCAACCGTATGTTCAAGTAGTTCTCTCGCAAGGTGATCGCTGCCCTCCCGAAGCTAGAGGCCACGTGACACATCAAGTGGTCGCAGTACGCCATCTGCTTCGACGCCAGGGATGGCCTCAAATCCACGATAGCCGTAGGCGCGCTCCCCATGCTTTGCATCCCCGCCATCAGCAACGTCATGGTCACCAAGACCCTCATCGCCGGAGGCGCGGGCCTCAACATGCTTTCCGTGGAAACCTTTGAGACGCTTCAGGTGACTTACGACCAGCTGATGCCTACGAGACCGTTCTTTGGGGTGATGGAAGGCTCCACCCTTCCCCTGGGGCAGGTCCGCCTCCCGGTCACCTTCGGCTCATGCGATAACTACCAGACCGAGCTCATCGACTTCCATGTGGAGCACATCGGCCTCCCGTACAACGCAATCCTCGGGTACCCAGCGCTGGCCATGTTCATGGCGACGACTCACCACGGCTACAACGTCCTCAAGATGCTTGGCTGCAGTGGCGTCATCACCATCGCCTGCGACGAGAAGGATGCGGTCTGCTCCCTCGGACGCGCCAACAAAGCGGTTGCGGCTAAGCATTCGTGAGGCCGCGCCCCCAAGGAAGAAGCAGCTACTGCCCGCCCAAGGCCTGCCCGAGGAGAGGAACACAGTGCCCGGCACCAGCGTCGCAAACCCCGTGCCCGTCGCCCACGCCTACCTCCTCCCAGCATAGGAAGGCGCTCCCGGCGCCTCCCGCAAGCCAGGCTCGGGTGCTTCCGTTTGGAAGGCATCTGACCAGACCCGTGTGACGAGGGACGTGCTCGGGCACCACTTGGAGGCGTACTCGATGCGTGCCCCCGTGAGCAAGCAAAGCAGCGTCAGGCACCAGGGGCGCATGAGTTCATCGCCTCGGAAATCGGTAGGCTGCATGAGGCAAGGGCCATGCGTGGCGTGTCTTACCCAGGGCGGCCCGCCAAACCGACGACGGCTCCCGGGGATGACGTCAAGGTACACATGTGCGTCGACATCGCGGGACTCAATGGTGTCAGTTCGCAGGGCCTCATCTTGCCACCGGAGGCAGGGCAAGGCAGGGGTGCCGCCACCAGCCACGCCTGTATGCCCTTTAGCCTGGAGAACGCTGGCGCCACCCTCCAAAGACTCATGCAGCTCACCATGGTGCCTCGTGAGGCATCGGGTCCTCACGGTCCACCAAGACCTCGGAAACCATCTGGTCCCCGAGAGGTGGACCTCCGCAACATGCTCCCGCAGCAACATGACCGCCAGGTGACTTTTTGGTTGTTTAAAATTGAGGGTGCCCTCCGGGCTGCATTATCCTCGAGCAGGCAAGGGTTCCCCCATGTGGCTTCCGCACTTTTTGGTTCTGTAGCGAATTTGGTTATCCTCTGATGAATTCAAGATGCTTGCTTAAGCCTTGCGCCTGGTGCTTCGCCACCACTTGCGTCTGCCGCGCCCTCATGAACCTTTCCTCGGCCGCCCCATGACTGGGGTAGGACATGGCGTCTGTGCTCGGGTTCGTACCTGCAGCGTTAGTAAATGCAAACGATCGAGCTCTGTCTCGCGGGCTTGCTCCCATGCACGTCACCTCGCAGGGTCCTTAGTGTCTTGCCCTTTCATGGAACCGCCGCGAGAAGGTGACCAAAGGCACGACCTGATATTGAATAACTGCCAGTAGGGGTGTTTCATCACCCCGGGTGCTACGCTTCACGTGATTCCCCCTTGGTCATCGTATGAAGGAACTCGACACGGCGTCTGTGCTCGGGTCCGTCCCGACAGCATCGCTAAAGCCGATAGACCGAGTTCTGTCTGGTGGGTCAGGCCCGCACACGTCACCTCAGTGGGTCCTCGGTGTCCAACCCCTTCATATGATGCCTCGGGACGACGGTCCAACGCGCATCGCCCCGATGTCCCAGGATTGCATAAGTGCACAGCCGCGCCGAAAGGACTTGGCGCAAACCGCCTGAAGACGGAAGAAGGATTTCCTGAGCCCAGTGCCTGGAATATCCGACCCCTCCTTATCGCCGCCCGTGACCCTCTCACGTAATAATGAGGTTGGGGTTGTACACGCCCTGGAGCCTCCTGGGGCGCCACCCCTTGGCTGGTGGATGGTGGATCAAAGGCGTCACCACGCCCCGCGACTCTCACTAACTAGTTTCTCCATGGGCCTCATGCGAGCGGGGCTGGGCAAGGTGCATGTGCTCGGGTTAGTCCCACCAGCGCTGAAAAACCCAAGGGACCGGGCTCTGGCTCGCGGGATTACCCCCATGCACGTTGAGGGAGTCTGGGATTAAGGGGTCTTCGGACTGCCGGCCTATTTCTCATAGGCTGGTCTCATGGGCCGCTCGCTGAGGATGGGATTGATCGAAGGCCTCGTCGCTATGGAGGAGACCTCAGGAGTCGTGGCGTGTCTTTCAAGTTTGAGGTAGTAGATTAGGCATGTTTTATCCCTCCGGTGAACAACCGGCAATGTGTAACCCTAATAACCCCCAGCGTCTATATAAGCCAGGGGGTTTTAGATTGTAGGGCAGAGAAACTCATATAGGGTTTTAGCTAGTCGATCTCGAGGTAGATCAACTCTGTAACCTTCATACCATCAATATAACCGAGCAGGACGTAGGGTTTTACCTCCATAGGAGGGCCCGAACCTGCGTAAACATCGTCTCCTTCGTCCCCTTGTTACCATCGATCCTAGACTCACAAGTCGGGACCCCCTGCCCGAGATCCGCCGGTTTTGACACCGACATTGGTGCTTTCACTGAGAGTTCCGCTGTGATCACCAAAAGAATCGATGGCTCACCTTCTCATAAGCCATGGAGTCTGCAGCCAGGATGCCTCCGTCCCTGGTCAGACCCCCGCAGGCGGCAGCGCCCTGTCGCATGCCGATCCGACTGACCATCTTGGCCAGATCGGAAGTTTCCTCCCCGATCAAGAAATCAGATTTGGGAACCTAGAGTTCATCGCTGATTCACGGGGAGAACTTGTTTGGATGAGGCCCTCAGCTCCCATGGAGGAGCCCGCAGAGCCCGCAGAGCCTGACGCCTTGACGCCGGAAGCATCGGGCATCGCCTCTGAGGTGGCCTCGACCCTCGGGCCGTCTAGAACACGCAACCCCATCGATATGCCCGGATCTGCCGCGGCCGAATACGATCTGGATTCGCCTTCGAGCGATCCTGGGACCGCGGCGCTGCGGATCGGCCCCGCCCGCTTCGGCGACACGTACCCCACCGACGTCTCATCCCTGTACGAGCTACTGGATCAGATTCAAACCATGGGCCTGGCCAACAACCAGGCCCTGGTCTATGACCGGATCGGGCTTAAATCCAATGACAAGGAGATTCACACCCCCTCGGTCACTCACTTAGTCGCCACCGTCGAGTGTCCGGCTGGAGGCTTATCCCCCCAACAACCGGAACTAAAAACGGTTTATATCCCAATTTCCGATCATCAAGATCTCTCTGGTAACCCAGACTCTGGAGTTCGCTCCGGAAATAGTTCGGGATCGATCCCCAATCTAGCGCGCAGCTCGAACCCCGCGTCGAACCCCGTGATTCCAGACTCACATCGTGGCACGGAACCAAAAATTTTCCCACCCGCCACCCAAGTCGAGCACTCAAGCATCGCAGGAGAGTCGAAGTCCTCGGACTTACGGGATATCAAACAATTACCAGGGGAGTCGGTTCATCATTTTTGGGCTCGACTCCTCCTCATTAGAGACAGAGTACCAGGCTCTAGTGACCAGGAGATAATGGTAACCTTCAGTCGCAATTGTCACGATGAAGGGATCCTCAATGCCCTATCCCGTCGACACATTCGCGGCTTCACCGAGCTATCGGATCTAGTACAAAAATACTGTGCCATGGAGAGCACCTGGCAAGCCGAACGGCTACTTTCGGAATCAGAATTTACCGAACACCCTAGAGGAGATCAGAAAAAGCGGATACCCCCGAAGCGGCTAGCCGAACACGAACCCACCGAAAAAAGAAATAGACCCCTTACAGGGGCCAGAACTGTCCTTGACGGACTATTGGACAAGCCATGCCCTATACATTCTGTATTGCTGAACACAAGCCCGACTCACAGCCTCAGAGCTTGCTGGGTCATCAGGCAGGTCGCAAAAAGTGGAGAGGCCATCCTCGAGGCACTACCGCCGAACAGGCATTCCACAACGCCACCAGAATACAATGCTGAAGTCATGACGATCTACGAAATGTTCCCCTCTAGGAACAGGAGGAAAAGAGCTCCTAGAGAACTCGAACAGGTCTACCATGTGGCGGCAACAAGTTCATGGGCAGACATACCAATCACCTTCGGAGACACTGACCAACCAACCATCCGTCCCGGTCAAACACCGGCCGCACTGGTCCTAAACCCCATCGTCGATGGTTTCAGACTACAGAAGGTGCTAATGGATGGTGGCAGTGGTTTAAACCTCATCTACGAAGACACCCTGGAAAAAATGCAGTTCGACCGATCTCGCATCGAACAAATCACCACAACCTTCCGGGGGATCATCCCTGGGAAAGAGGCGCGTTGTTCAGGACGTATCACCCTGGACGTAGTGTTCGGCACGCCCGAAAACTACCGATCTGAAGAACTTCCCTTCCATATCGTGCCCTTCCCCAGTGGCTACCACGCCCTGTTGGGGCGTGACGCCTTCACAAAATTCCAGGCCATACCCCATTATGGGTATATGAAGCTCAAGATGCTAGGCCCGAACGGGGTAATCACAATCGTTAGTGATCGGAATATAGCCCTTCGAGCCGAGAACAAAACAGCAGTGCTCGCCCTCGAGGCACTAGCTGAGACCTTTGCTGCAGAGGAATTGACCACACTCCGGTCAACAGTGGACAAGGACGATGTGATCCTTAGCAAAAGGCCCAAACCCACGTCCTTTAAACCTGCAAAAGAAATTGTTAAATTTCAGGTACACCCAACGGACCCTAATAAGACAGCGTCCATCGGAGCTCAGCTGGACCCAATGGTGGACGAGGCGCTGCGAGCATTCTTACGACAAAACTGGGACATCTTCGCCTGGCATCCTTCCGATATGCCAGGAATCCCACGGCGGCTGGCAGAACATAGTCTGAATTTAATCCCAGGCTTCAAGCCCGTCAAATAGACTCTACGCCGCTTTTCCAAGCCTAAAAACAAGCTATGGGTGAAGAACTAGCCAAATTGCTAGAGTCCGGATTCATACAGGAGATCAAACACCCAGAATGGTTGGCAAACCTGGTGATGGTACCGAAGAAAGAGAAATCCTGGTGGCGGTGCGTCGATTTCAAAGACCTTAACAAGGCCTGCCCTAAGGACCCTTTCCCCCTACCACGCATAGACCAAATTATTGACGCCACAACCGGACACGATTCCTTGTGCTTCCTTGACGCTTACTCCGGATACCATCAGATCAAAATGAAGGAATCCGATCAAGCTACAACCGCATTAATAACCCCCTACGAGCCATTCTGCTTCATCACAATGCCTTTCGGGCTAAAAAATGCTGGGGCTACATACCAGCGCATGATCCAGACCTGTCTTGAGAAACAGGTTGGTAAAACAGTCGAGGCATACGTGGACGACGTGGCCATTAAAACCAAACACGTCAGCCAGTTGATCGACGACCTAAGGCAAACCTTTGCCAGCTTACGCGAGTACGATATACGACTCAATCCGGAGAAATGTGTCTTTGGAGTTCCCGCTGGTAAATTGCTCGGATTCATTGTTTCCCATAGAGGAATAGAAGCGAATCCGGCTAAGATCCGCGCCCTATGGGAACTTGCAATTCCCACAGAGCTAAAGCATGTCCAAAAGTTGGCGGGTTGCGTGGCGGCGTTAAGCCGCTTTATTTCCCGTCTCGGTGAAAAGGCTTTACCGCTCTACAGGTTGCTGAAATGGACCAACAATTTCGAATGGACCGATGAAGCAGCTGCTGCGTTAGAGGAAATCAAAAAACTGCTGGCAACCAACCCCATACTCACAGCACTAGGCGCCGGTGAACCAATGTTATTGTACATATCGGCCACCAACCAAGTGGTTAGCGCAGTGCTCGTCGTCGAACGAGAGGAGGAGGGTCACAAATTCCGGATACAGAAGCCGGTCTACTATGTGTCAGAAGTACTAACGCAATGCAAGTCCAGTTACCCGCATTACCAGAAGATAGCCTATATAGTATTTATGGCGTCACGGAAACTAAGACACTACTTTCAAGAGAGTTCGGTCACGGTGGCATCCGAAGTACCCCTGAACGATATAATCAATAACAGGGACGCCACCGGCCGCATAACCAAATGGGCCATTGAACTCCTTCCTTTCGAAATCGCCTATAAGCCACGACGAGCTATTAAATCTCAGGTGTTGGCAGATTTCCTCGCTGAATGGACGGAGGCCGAGCTCCCTAGGGAATATAGTACATACTCCCATTGGACGATGTACTTCGACGGATCCAAAACACTGGCCGGACTGGGGGCAGGAGTTATTCTCACATCTCCCATAGGCGACAACGTCCGATACGTGTTACAAATCATGTATGCCGATGCCAACAATGCAGCCGAGTACGAAGCACTTTTGCACGGTCTTCGGATGGCAGCTTCAATGGGTATACAACGGCTGGAGTTACGGGGAGACTCCAAATTGGCCAGCTCTCAAATCAACGGGGAATTCGATGCCAAAAACCCGAAGATGGCGGCATATAGAGACGCCGTCCTTAAAATATCCGCACGGTTCGAGGGGCTGGAATTCCATCATGTCGCTAGAGACAACAACCAGGCCGCTGACATACTGGCCCACATGGGGGCCAAACGCGACCCTGTCCCAAAAAACACTTTCCTTGAACGGCTCTTCAAGCCATCGGTGGTTTGGTAGGACGACAATAAGGGCGCCGGATCCATTAGCGCGGAAGAGGTTGTTCCCCCTATAAATGAACCAGACGACCAAATCATCGGCGGCTCCGTAATGGACGAGATGCCTTTGGCTCATGAGGTCATGGCAGTAATTGCACCATGGACTGAGCCCTTCCTCGCTTACCTTCTTCGCCAAGAACTCCCCGATGATCAGACAGAGGCGAGACACATAATTCGGCGATCCAAGGCCTATAAAGTCCACGAGGGTGAGTTATACAAGAAAAGCACCACCGGGGTACTCCAGCGGTGCATATCTGAGGAAGAAGGAAGGCAGCTCTTGGCCGAAGTCCACACAGGAATGGGCGGCCCTCACGCCGCGGCAAGGGCCTTAGTAAGCAAGGCCTTTTGGGCTGGTTTTTTCTGGCCCACCGCTCGAGCAGACGCCCAGTCACTTGTCCAGCATTGCATGGGCTGTCAACTTTTTCCAAATCAAAGCCACATGCCCCCAATAGCTCTCCGGACTATTCTGATTACCTGGACTTTCGCGGTCTGGGGGCTGGATATGCTCGGACCACTTAAAGGGGGGACCAAAAAGAATAAATATCTGCTAGTCATGGTTGACAAGTTCACCAAATGGATCGAAGCAAAACCTGTCAAATCAGCCAAGTTATGACCAGTGGTCGACTTTATATCCAGCGTGGTGCACCGTTACGGCGTCCCCCACAGTATAATAACGGACAATGGATCCAACTTCACCACCCAAGAGGTAAAAGACTGGTGTACAAAGATGGGCATCAAGCTCGATTACGCATCGGTATATCACCCGTAGACTAATGGACAAGTCGAACAGGCCAACAGCCTCATCATGAGTGGTATTAAACCACGTCTGGTCCGATCTCTTCATGAGTCCGACTGCCATTGGGTGGAGGAGCTTGACTCCGTCCTGTTGGGCCTGCGTACCACCCCGAATCGATCAATGGGACACACACCGTTCTTCATGGTCTACGATGCACCAAGGGTGCGCATGTACGAAGAAAAGGAGGCCGAATTAGATCAGCAGGACGACTTGGACGCCTTAGAAGGAGAGCGCGACATAGCTCGGGCTCGCTCTACTTTTTATCAATAGCAGGCCCGGCGTTACCAGAGCAGGGAGGTCAGGGCAAAAGCGTATAATGTGGGTGAACTCGTCTTACGGCTCCCCAAGAAGCAGAAGCATAAACTCAATCCCAAATGGGAGGGCCCCTTCATAATCGATGAAGTACTCACAGGAGGGGCTTATCGTCTTCGAAGCCCGCCAGATAACCGCCTCGAACCACACCCATGGAATGCAACTCGTCTTCGGCGTTTTTACGGCTAGACCGGTGTCGTCATACTTTTTACCCTCCTTTTTCTTTCTCTTTTTCTCTTTTTCTTTTCATTTTCCTTCCCTTCCACCTTGATTTTTGGTAGGTTCGGATTTTTTATCTCCCCAAAGTCTATGTTCGGCTAAACCGAGCACGTGTTAAGTCTTTCGGCATACATCCTCAAATGTTAGACCCGAATAAAACACCTGGGGGCTTCTTCCCAAAGCCAATGATTATATGTTTTAAGCATCTATTCACATTTCCTGTGTATGCATGTTTCCCTTGTCGATTTTTAAGCCATTATATGCATCAATTCGAACTAAGATTTTTGCCGAGCTGGGTTGCCTCGCTCCTGTGATTACCCTCCACGTTCCCGATTGTTCGGCTAGAGGGTAAAGGGAGCACCTCTGCGATTGCTACGACCGGGTTATCCGGATGTGTACCTCAGATGGGTGAAGCCAAAAGCTAGCTATCTTTAGCAGAAAATTGGTTGGCTACGACGGAAGCAACAAATACAATTATGGTTGTTATTACCATTACTCGGGCTTCTTTTCCCAAAAAAGCCATTAGTCGCACACTAGCAGTATACGGCCTTACTATCCACGATTTCCGTAGCAACCTAAAGGAAGGCACCGATAGAGGTACTATTTTCTTTGGAAGATGTTTCTTACGCTAAGCAGTAATATAACATATCTCCCTGTGCATCTTCTATCTGTTCGCACCAAATGGCCGGATTGCCTGGTTCCTCGACAGAATTCCCTCTTATCATGGGATATTTTATAAGGAACACTCCCAAGCTCAAAGCACGGGAGGTCGAAGCCGATGGCCGGTTAAGAGATAGTTTACAACAAAGACGGAGCAATTATTTGATTTAAAGTACATAGTTACATAAAATCACACATCTGGCTACCGGTCAAGATTGTCTATTAAGGCATCCAGGGCGCAATCTTCCTACGAGAGACGAGCGGCAGGCATCACTTGGTCGTACACCAAGTGAAGTGGCACTTTGTCGGGATCCCGATCCTAAGCCATATGAATCCAGCCTGTAACATGTGACACCACTTTTCGGCCTCACGCACGGTAACCCACGGCTGCCACCTTACCTTGGCCGGGACCGTTTGCGCCTTTTGGCTCATGGATATGAACATGTCGCTAGCATTCACACGTCAAAGAACCCGGGTCGACATGACTAGTTATAGACCCAAGTGGCACAACTGTACAGGGCAGGCATACGTAACCCAACAATGCAGGTGTCGGTCATCAGCGTGTGTAGACGAGTCGTAGCACGCTACAGGGACTCCATTACACCGCGTGACATTTCCCCGTAGGGACAGACACAGCAGCAAAGAAGGATACACGCCGGTCAATCTATGTGTCCGGAGCAGTAGCAAGCTACCAAGGCTCATGGAAGCACAAAGAGGCATTTCCCTGTAAAGCAGGCTACTAAAGGTATACAGCTAGGTGTCGAATCCCACACATACCAATGCATTCCAAACACACATGCAATATGCACAATACATGTACATACAACATGGCATCACAACAAAACTCTACAACATAACATTTATTTAGAAGGCTCCGAAGAGCCAACATAGTATAATGTTACAAGCAGGGTGGGTCACATGACCCAACATCCAAAGCATACAAACAACAAGCGGAAGTTACATGTCTGAGTACAGACATCTAAGAAAAGTGGCTGGAAGAGCCTGAAAAGCTACAACGACCCTACCAAAGGAGCCAGACTCCTGTCTCGGTTACTAAGCTATTCCGTCGATGTCAACGTCAGAAGAAACATAACTGAACAACGTCTATCTCTGCAAAAATGTAAATAAGCAATAGTGAGTACGAAGGTACTCAGCAAGTCTTACATCAGAACTAACTACATATGCATCATGTATCAATGAACGGGATTGTGGGGTTTACTGTAGAATGCCAGCTTTGACCTTTGGCTAAACTAGACTACGACAATGTATCCATTGTATCACTACTCTCTCGTCTCCCTACGAGAGAGCACACACGAGTCCACATTTTCACCATATCAATACACGACTATGGATCCTCTCTCGTCTTCCTATGAGAAGCCATCCATAGCACTCACACTTATCTGGAGTATTTTAGAGTATCCAGTTAAATTGTCTATCAACAATGCAAGTCTCCAAGTAGTCCATATCCGCGGACGCGGCTATTCGAATAGATTGTTTACCCTGCAGGGGTGTACTTCGTCACACATGCTCCCGCCACTTATCGCCATGTGCACGTTAAAAGGCACCTCGGCAACCTTCAAGCGGAAGCCAGGCGAGGGAGTCGGCCACGGACGTTAACTTAGAACGACTCATGCCCAAGGCAGTCACCTATCTGAGTTGGAACCCATAATGGAAGTCCGGCCGAGGTTTCCAACATGGCCTCAAACGTTGTGTGCAGGGCCCCAAGCCGGTCCCGATTGGGCCGTTCATCCACTTCGCAGGCCCGTCCACACCTATCAACGTTTCGAACTACTGCGACTCCTGGACTGAGAACAGAGTATGTTAATAGGCCGAGAGGGGTCGAGTTACCGGAACCCAATGTGAGGCAGTAGCTAGTCTTGGAACACAAACACGGAACTCAGATCCTATGAGCGGTCTCAATGAGACAACCCACCATGTACTTCTACATGGCCTCTCATCGCTACCTTTACCAAAACAGGTTCAACACTTAACCCTCATCATCAGGACACAATCATTTCACTCCGGTTCATCACCTAGATGAATCAGACCTGACACAACTCTAAGCATAGCAAGCATAACAAGGTGACAGCACAATATGGCTCAAGCATCTACCAGGTATGCTAGGTTGCTTGGTTTAGCTATTTACTATGACAATGACAGGTCATGCAAAGGAGTGGGTTCATCTACCACAACACAAGTAGCAGTTGAATCGCTTGTCCTAATGCATTGAAATGAGAGCAAGAGCGAGAGAGTGGGATTGTATCGAATATGCTCAAGGGGGTTGCTTGCCTGTTTATCGGAAGAACTCAACTCTTCTTCGATGTCGTCGATAACTACATCTCGCAAGTCTATGAACAAGATCAAATAGGTATAAATTAAGAACGGCAAATGCTTCACAATGATGCATGATAATGGCATGGCAATATGTTGCTGGTTTGAGCTAATGCATCTATCAACATGTTAAATGAAGATGGTTTGAACCCTAGGTTCAAATTCAACTCCACAAGTGATATGGCATAATGTGATTTGAACAAAATGTCCATGTTTGCCTATTTAGCTTGCTCTAACATGCATGAAAATGCCACCATCAGATTCTTTGGATTTTTGTGATAATTTTTCATATATAAATTATTTTCATCTGATCTACAGATTATTTTATATGATTTTTCAAAGTTTTAGGCATTTTCTGGATTATTTTTATTACAGAAATGATTAATTACGTCAGCCTGACGTCATCATGACGTCAGCAGGTCAACAGCCCCGGGTCCAGGTCAAACCTGAGACGCGGGACCCACATGTCAATGACTAAGGCTCCAATTAAAAGTGTTTAATTTAAAACCCATGGATTAAATTAGCTTGTGGGGCCCTGTGTCAGTGGCTGTGCGGGCTAATTAGTGGGTGATTAGGCTTAACCTAATCACTTGACTAGCCGAGCCCATCAGGCACTGGCCCAGGCCGGCGGCTCGTCGCCGGTGGCCTCTGGCCACGGCGGAGTCCGCCATGGAGGCCACGGGAGCGGCGGAGGAGGGTACCACTGCACTCCTCGCGCTCGCGCGCATCCAGTGGGATAAGTGGGGGCTCGGGGAATGGCCGGGATGCACGCCGGCGGCAACGTCCGCGGCGGCGGTCCGTACGGGCTCGACGGCAAGGTTGCTGGAGGGCAGTGGGGTCGAGCGGGGGCGTGCACTGGACCCGTGGGGGCACGACGAAGACGGCGGGGCGATTGGGAGCTCGCAGAGGCAGCTGTGGCTGCGCCGGCGACGAAGCCGTGCTGCGGCTAGCTCCGGCCATGGTGGGGAGGCCAGCTAGAGGACGCGGGGACGACGGGAGAGAGGGGTAATCGAAAGAGGAGCTCACGGCGGGGTCGATGGGCGGGTCGGTGAGCTCGGGGACGAGCGGTAGCCGGCGAATCGAGAACGAGGACGAGACGATGTTGCAGGGCCTCCGGGGTCGATTCCGTTGGCAGGGATGAACAGCGCAGAGCGGCGGAGCTTCTGGTCCGGTCAGGGAGGCGAGGCGATGCTGGTGGTCGTGTAGGCAGCGAGCAGCGGCGGCGGGCGCGTTCGGGCATGCGCAAGGAAGGGCGAGGGGGAGAGACAGAGGAAGGGAGGAGGAGGGGAAGGAGCTCGAGGGGGGTCCAGGGGGGTCCGTGGCGCTCCTAGAGCCCTCCGGGCGAGGCAGGCACACAGGAGGTGGTCGGGCGCGTGGCCGCGGGCGCCGGGCGCGTGCCCCTGTCCTCCTGGCGGGAGGTGAGGGACGACTGGCACTTGGGCCAGGTGGGCTGCCCAGTGCCAGGCCTCAGGTAAGCCAGGTGGCCTTCTGTCCTTTTTCTTTTATTTCCTGTTTTTCTGTTTTCTATTTTTTTTGGCATTTGTTTTAGCTTGCAAAATAATAGCAAACTATTTTCCTAAATGCTGAAAATATACATGTGTGTTAAATGGAAATATCCTATGCCACATAATAATTCTCAGAATTATTGGACATATATTTTCCATATAGAAAATATATATCTATTACAAATAGGGTTTGAATTAATTCAAATGCCCAAGATAAAATGTTTCTGTGATCCAAAAATGTTGATTGACATTTTCACATCATGCCAATATTTTATCAGAACACCAGGGACATTTTCTTGGATCTGTTTGAAGCAATTTTTATAATGCTTATTTTGGCAAAAATGATTTCTGAGGCTAGATCAAATCCTCATTTCAATTTCATTTGGAATTTAAATGCATGCATGAATGCATTGTCAAACCAAGGAAAGCTAGGGCTGTGACAACTCACCCCCACTAAACAAGAATCTCATCCCAAGATTCAGGCGTAGTCGGGAAGAGGTCGGGGTACTCAAGTCAAAGACGATCTTCGTGCTCCTAGGTTACTTCATCCTCGGAATGGTGTGACCACTGAACCTTGAGAAACTTGATGCTGCGACGTCGAGTGCTGCGCTCGGCTTCATCGAGAATACGAACAGGATATTCTCGATATGAAAGATCATCTTGAAGATCAAGCGTTTCGTGGTCTACTTCGCGGACAGGATCCTTGAAGTAACGCCTGAGTTGAGAAACATGGAACACATCATGAACTTTGGAAAGCTTCGGGGGTAGTTCCAACTGGTAGGCAACCTCTCCTCGTTTGGCGAGAATGCGAAAAGGACCAATGTAACGAGGAGCCAATTTGCCTTTGATACCCAAACGATGGGTACCCTTGAGAGGGGTAACCCGAAGGTAAGCCTTCTCGTCAACTTCATAACTTACGTCCTTATGACGACGGTCATATTGACTCTTTTGACGAGACTCAGCTGTTTTCAGATTCTCACGAATGATGCGAACTTGCTCTTCTGCATCCTGGATCATATCCGGTCCAAAGAATTGTCTTTCACCGGTTTCTGACCAAATTAATGGCGTTCGACATGTTCGTCCATACAACACTTCGAAAGGAGCTTTGCCCAGACTAGATTGGAAGCTGTTGTTATAAGCAAACTCGGCGAATGGAAGACATTTCTCCCAATTCAATCCGAATGAGATAACACAGGCTCTGAGCATATCTTCGAGAATTTGATTGACTCTTTCTACTTGACCACTTGACTAAGGATGATAAGCGGTGCTAAAGGAGAGATGGGTTCCCATAGCATTCTGGAAACTTTCCCAAAATCGAGAAGTGAAAAGACTTCCACGATCTGAATTGATCTCTAGAGGAACACCATGAAGAGAAACTATTCGGGAGATATATAGGTCTGCTAACTAACTAGCAGTTATACTTTCTCGAACTGGAAGGAAATGAGCAATTTCGAAAGGCGATCGATGTCCACGAAGATGGCATCATTCCCTTTCTTAGTCTTTGGAAACCCGGTGATGAAATCCATACTGACCTTGTCCCATTTCCACTCGGGAATAGCCAAGGGCTGAAGAGTGCCAGCAGGCCTTTGATGCTCTGCCTTAATGCGACGACAAACGTCATAGTTAGCAATGAACTGAGCGATTTCTCTCTTATCCGGGTCCACCAGAACCTCTGGCGTAGGTCCTGATACATCTTGGTACTACCGGGATGTATGGTGAGAGGGGATTCATGAGCTTCTTTAAGGATCAACTCTCGAAGTTGTTGCTTCTTGGGAACCACCAAGCGGTCATCAAAGAATACAACACCTTGATCATCTACCGAGAAGCGTCTAGCAACTCCTCTAGCGAGGTTGATCTTGATTCGGGAAATTCCCGTATCATGCTCCTGGGCTTCTACGATCTGATCCCGAAGAGTCGGTTTCGCCACCAAGGTAGAAAGGGATCCTCGAGGAACAATGTGAAGATTTAACTTATGAAATTCCTCGTGGAGAAGTGGTTGACTTTGTAGCAACTTGAGGTTGTTACAATAGGATTTACGACTTAGTGCATCAGCCATGACATTGGCTTTGCCTGGGGTGTAAGATATTCCTAAGTCGTAGTCTGTAATCAACTCAATCCACCGTCTTTGCCTGAGATTCAAATCCGGTTGGGTGAATATATATATTTGAGACTCTGGTGATCAGTGTATATTTCGCAACGATTACCCAGAAGGTAATGTCGCCAAGTGACAAGTGCATGAACTACAGCGACAAGTTCCAGATCGTGTGTTGGATAATTCTCCTCATGTGGACGCAACTGTCGAGATGCGTAGGCAATCACATGACGATCTTGCATAAGAATGCAACCTAGACCTTGTCGCGAAGCATCACAGTAGATAACAAAGTCCTTTGTGAAATCCGGGGGTACAAGTACCGGGGCAGTAGTCAGTCGTCTTTTCAACTCCTGAAAACTTTCCTCACACTTTGGAGTCCACTCGAACTTCTTATCTTTCTTGAGGAGTTCAGTTAGAGGTTTGGCGACTTTGGAGAAGTTCTCAACGAAGTGGCGACAGTAGCTCGCTAAGCCAAGGAAACTCCTAACTTGCTTCACCGATTTAGGTTGAGTCCAATCAAGGACAGCTTGAACTCTCTCGGTATTGACAGCAATACCTTTCGCAGAGATTACGTGACCTACATAGGTCACTTCTGGCAACCAGAATTCACACAGAGAATTTGGCGTAAAGGCGATGCTCTCAAAGTTTCATCAATACCAGCCTAAGATGCTCAGCATGTTCTTCTTCGTTCTTCGAGTATATGAGGATATCATCGAGGTAAACCACGACAAATTTGTCCAAATACTCCATGAAGATCGAATTCATTAAGCGGGAGAAGGTGACTGGGGCATTGGTTAGACCGAAGGACATGACGGTGTACTTGTATTGGCCATAACGAGTGACAAAAGCCGTCTTTGGAATGTCCCCATTCCTGATTTTGATTTGGTGATAACCTAATCTCAAATCCATCTTGGAGAAGACTGCGGATCCAGCGAGCTGATCATACAGATCGTTGATCCAAGGGAGCGGATATTTGTTCTTTATCGTGACTAGATTAACCAGTCGATAATCGACAACCATCCGGTCCGTACCATCCTTCTTCTTGACGAAGAGGATAGGACAAGCCCATGGATAAGAACTAGGACGGATGAAACCTTTCTTCAAAGATTCATCGAGTTGGATTTTAAGCTCAGCTAACTCTTGGGGTGACATCTTATATGGTCTCCTAGCAATGGGAGCAGTTCCTGGAATAAGGTCTATGACAAACTCTACTTCCTTGTCAGGTGGAACACCTGGCAGTCCTTCTGGAAAGACATCCGGGAAGTCACGGACTACCGGGATGTTCTCAAGGTCTGGAAGAGGATTGGCATTGAGAGAATATATCCACCCTTCTGGAATACGGGGTTGGAATTTGACTATCTGGCAAGAAGGATGGGTAAGCTGAACAGACCTAGTGAAACAATCAATTTTGGCATGACGGGCTATCATCCAATCCATCCCTGTTGGGGATATAACCCCGTGGTGAGACCCGCCCAGGTGGGGCCGGGTCATGCGGTTGGCGGCTTACGACAAGATTAAGAGTAAGTTTATCCAATGGGCCAGCAGGCCCAGAGCCAGAAGATAGGATGTAACCCGGTGGGCTTGAGCCGCCGGGGGCGACTTATTAGATAAGGCATGTTTAGTTAAAGGCGAGGTCGGTTGTCAAGTATAACCTGGCCCGGACTCTTGTAAGCCCAGGACCTTGACCCGTGTATGTAAGGGCGGGTTACCTGGGCGGCTTAGGCCACAAAACAACTGATCGATAGCTAGGTCAAGCGAACTCGCTCCCTTGTAATCGATACCCAATCAATACAACACAAAGCAGGACGTAGGCTTTTACCTCTTTCCGAGGGGCCGAACCTGGGTAACTCTTGTCTCTCGATTCCGATCAACCCCTTCGAGCTCACCTTAGCGATGGCCTTGAACCTAAGTCCTTTCAAGGGGACATCTGCCATGACAAAACCACGACAGTTGGCGCCCACCGTGGGGCTAGCGCTTGGTGGTGTGGAGTTCTCGAAGGGTTCTCTCCCAGGGATCGAGGGATATGCCGTGGGCAGGATGACCAAGAGTCGCCGCGGCAAGCTCTACATTGACGACGCAGGCTGGGGCCCTGAGGCTGACTCAATCGAGTACGGGCACCGGGTCCCCTTCGGCGGAATTCACGTCTTCATCGGCAAGATCGGCGGATCTAAACCCGGGCCGGACACCTGCACCGACCTCGTCGAGCCGGCCCGGCGCGCGCAACCCGCCCGTGTTAACCCGGGCAGGAAGCGTGTCTTCGTCGGCTTTACCCAAGGCGCGGAGCTTGAAGGTTCCATGTCGCGGCAGGAAACCCTCATCTGCTTAGAGGACGGATCCTCGAGCGGAGAGACGGAATCGATCTACCAGCTTTACAACGGCGGGCTTGGGGGCTACGTCGAGGATTACCCCGAGCCGGAGTACCGTGAACCGGAGGACTATGAGCCGCCGAATCGCGCTGCTGTCTTCATGGCGGGATCAGCGCCGGCCCCTAGTAGCATGGCCGCCGGTGCGTCCGGGTCTGGGGCTGGTAGGCCGCCGGCTCAAGTTCTTCTGGATCTGAGGAATGAGCTTACAACTCTGATGGAAACCGAGGTCACTGCTGAGAACCAGTCGGCCCGTAACACGGAGATCACGAGGTTGAAGAATCAGATGGCCAGAGTCTAACAGGAAATCAATGCACTGAAGGCTCAGATGGATGCTGAGGCGGAGCGCCTTAGGGCGGATGCTTTTTGCCTTGAGTTAGAGCAGCAGTCCGCAGCGGCGGTTCACCGGATGAGGCATCAATCCCGTTTGCCGGATCAATATGAAGCCAAAAATCTTTTTAACACGCCAGGGACGGGTCGGAATATACCTTTGACCGTAACCCGGACGGCGGAAGTACCTGGGAGCCGGGTGGCGGTTCAGCATCAGCAGCCAGACCCGCCCCGCCGGAACAAGACCCCACCACAGTCTTTTCCGACGCCGCCAGGTCATTATTCAAACCCGGCAGAGAACATGGTGGCAGCGGCAACCAGGCTTGATACGATCCCCATTCTTGATGGGGCACCTTTCGCAGAGGAAGTGCAGAACGCCATTGGGTACCTGCAGACGGCGGTGGCCCAGCAAGAGAAATATACTTATAGCCGGAGTCGCATGCAGTCAACCCCCATCCCAAGCCGCAGCTACAGCCGGCGTTATGAGTCGCCGGCGGTTTCTAGCAGTGAGCGACGTCAAAACCCGCCGCGAGTCGATTAGCCGGCTCTGGATGCTCAGGCGCTGGTGTATCGGGCAAGAGCGCAGCGAGAGGCGGCGGCTCTGGCAGCTGCGGCGGCTTATCAAGAACCCACAGTCGCACCTTCTGTTTCGGTAGGAGCCGGAGTAACCTCCAGGGCTGTGGGACTGCCGTGCTTAGCACCGGCTTTGCGGAATGAGCGTCTGCCGAAGGACTTCAAAGGACCTCGCAAGGTGCCTAATTATACTGCTGACCTGCCTCCAGAAGCTTGGATTGAAAGCTATGAGCTGGCCATGGAGATGTTAGATGTTAGCGATGCAGTATGTGCCAAGTATTTCATCATGATGCTGGAAGGGCCGGCTCGCACGTGGTTGAAGGGTTTGCCACCCAACACCATTAATTCCTGGGCCGAGTTAAAGGCGAAGTTCATCAAGAATTTCCAGGGAACGTGCAAGCAGCCTATGACGATTGTGGACTTGGATCATTGTGTGCAGCGTGAGGACGAGTCGGATCATCACTGGGTCCGGCGGGTCTCTACTATCATCCACTCTTCTGATAACATTACAGCGGCTCAAGCGGTTTTGATTCTGGAGAAGAATTGCCACTTTACGCCCTTGAAACAGAAGCTTGGCCGGCTCAAACACTCATTCCAGGACATGGGGGAACTCATGGCGGCTCTCACCAAGTATGCAGACTCTGATAACACGAAAGACCCTAGCTCCGATGTGGAGAAATCGGCCAAAGGTAAGAAGAATAACAATGGCAAGGGTCAATCGCAGAATGGGGGAGGAAACAACAATAATGGCAACGGCGGAAAGCGGAAACACCAGGACGGCGGGTTAAATCTAGTGGCCAACACCAATACTGGGAATAACCGTGGCAAGGGGAATGGCAAGCCGCCTTTCAAACGCAAGCCTGCTGACATGGAGGCGATACTGAATGCTCCTTGCCCAAAACACAGCCTTCCGGATCAGCCGTCTACTCATGCTTGGAGGGATTGTTGGATCATGCGCGAGTATCAAAACTTCAACGCTAACCAGCACCAAGGCGGCGGTGGTGGACCATCCGGCGGGTCAGGATCCGGTCCTTCCGGGTCTGGCTTTGGTCCGGTCGGCTCAGGCTCTGGCCATCAGGGCCAAGGAAACCATGGAGGTAATAATCAACAGTCTGGCGGTGGAGGTCAGGAGCAAAATAACAAGTCCGGGTATCAGAGTAACCCCAAGCAGCTTAACGGAGGGCAGTACCATGTTTTTACAACCAGCCTCGACAAGCGAGACCAGAAGGTGCGCAAGCGGGCGGTTAATGCAGTCATGCCGGCTCTCCCGCAATATTTGAAGTGGTCTGAGTATGACATAACTTGGAGCAGGGAGGATCACCCGCCGCGTGTTGATAACCCGGGGCAGTTGGCTTTGGTAGTTGCCCCCCAAGTGGGAGGATACGTGTTCACCAAAGTACTTATGGATGGTGGCAGCAGCATCAACATCTTGTACTATGACACTTTCCGCCGGATGAATTTGCTTGACAAGGATCTTAAGCCCTCTTCAACAGTTTTTCATGGCGTGGTGCCCGGAAAGTCGGCTTATCCAGTGGGAAAGATTTCCTTGGAGGTAGCCTTTGGCGATGAATTCAAATACAGGGTGGAATCTTTGTGGCTCGAAGTGGTCAAAATCAAGAGCCCATATCACGCTCTGTTTGGACGGCCGGCTTACGCCAAATTCATGGCTAGACCTTGCTATGTTTACTTACAGCTCAAGATGCTCGGGTTAAATGGGACGATTACTGTGCATGGTGATCGGAAGATGGCTCTTGAGTGTGAGGAAGGTGATGCAGCATACGCAGAGTCGAGTTGCGCTGAGGCGGAGCTCAAATTTTATAAAGAAAATGTTGACCCGGCAGATATGACTCCACTGAAGAAGCCTAACACGGAATCTGAGCCGCCCCTTAAGTTTGTGGCAGAAGATACCAAGCTAGTGGACTTTACGCCCGGTGACTCATCACAGCAGTTTACTATTGGGGCCAATATGGATCCCAAATAGGAAAGCGCGCTCATCGAATTCATCCGTGAGAATCGGGACATCTTTGCATGGAAGCCTTCTGACATGCCGGGTGTACCGAGAGAATTCGCTGAGCACCACCTTAATGTGGATCCTAAATTTAAGCCAGTTAAACAGTTCCTCCGTCGATTTAATGAAGAGAGGCGGAAGGCTATTGGAGAAGAGGTGGCCCGGCTCTTGGCAGCAGGGTTCATCGTTGAAGTTTTTCACCCGGAGTGGCTTGCTAACCCGGTGTTGGTACTCAAGAAGAACGGCACGTGGCGTATGTGCGTGGATTACACGGATCTTAACAAAGCGTGACCGATTGACCCGTTTGCTCTCCCCCGTATTGATCAAATCATTGATGCGACAGCGGGTTGTGAGAGTCTGTGTTTCCTGGATGCTTATTCAGGTTATCATCAGATTCAGATGGCAGTTAAAGACCAAGAGAAGATGGCTTTCATTACGCCTTTTGGTGCTTTCTGCTATGTGTCTATGCCTTTTGGGCTCAAAAGTGCCCAGGCGACTTACCAGCGTTGTGTGCAGAATTGTCTTCACGGTCAAATTGGGTGCAATGTTCATACCTATGTGGATGATATTGTGGTTAAATCAAGGAAGAAGGAGACTCTGCTGGCTGATTTGAAGGAGACCTTTGACAATTTGCGGGTTTATAAAATGATGCTTAACCCGGCAAAATGTGTTTTTGGTGGACCTGCAGGCAAGCTCTTGGGATTTTTGGTCTCTGAGCGGGGCATTGAAGCTAACCCGGACAAGATAAAAGCTATTACTTCCTTGTCTAAGCCGGCGTGCATCAATGATGTTTAGCGCCTGGCGGGTCGTATCGCTGCATTAAGCCGGTTCATAAGCCGCCTGGGTAAGAAGGCTATTCCTCTATATCAGATGATGAAGAAAACAGATGATTTCGTCTGGAGTGATGCAGCTAGGGAAGCATTTGAGGCGCTCAAAAAGCAGTTGGCTGAGCCGCCTGTTCTGGCCGCTCCCATGGAAAAAGAACCTCTGCTCTTATATGTGGCGGCTAATAACAAGGTTGTCAGTGCTGCAGTTGTGGTGGAGCGCAAGGAGGCGCATAAGGAATATCCAGTTCAGCGGCCGGTTTATTATGCAGTGAGGTCCTGACAGAGTCTAAGCAGAGATACCCTCATTGACAAAAACTGGTGCTTGGGGTGTTCATGGCCAATCGCAAGCTGAAGCATTATTTCCTTGGTCACCCGATCACAGTGGTTAGTTCTACTCCTTTGGGAGATATAATTCAAAACAGAGAAGCCACTGGAAGGATTGCTAAGTGGGCAATTGAGCTTGGGCCTCTCAATCTGAAATATGTGCCCCAGACGGCTATCAAATCTCAAGCCCTGGTGGATTTTATCAATGATTGGACAGAATGTCAAATTCCTGAGGAGAAGCCGGACAATACTTATTGGACAATTCACTTCGATGGATCCAGGCAATTGGAAGGCTCGGGGGCTGGAGTTGTTCTGACTTCCCCGCGAGGTGACAAGTTCTGTTATGCTTTAAGGTTAATGTTTCCTTGTACTAACAATGCAGCGGAGTACGAGGCTTTGCTTCATGGGCTCCGGGTTGCCAAGGAGATGAACTTGAGCCGGGTCAGATGTCTTGGTGACTCAGACCTGGTGGCTTAACAAGTCTCTGGCACGTGGGATTCCAAGGACCCTCGTATGGCGGCTTATCGTCAGGCGGTTAATGTCATCGTTGGCCACTTTAAAGGTTATCAAGTGGATCATATTGACCGTCGGAAGAATGAGGCGGCTGATGCTTTGTCAAGGCTGGGGTCTCAGCGTAAGCCGGTGCCGCCTAATGTGTTCTTGGACATGTTACATCACCCGTCGGTCAAGTTACCGTCGGAGGAGGACTTGGCTATACCTGACCCGGAGGAGCAATTGGTGGCGGATCTACGCGCGATACCTGACTGGACGTTGCCTTATCTGACGTACCTGACTCGCGGCGAGTTACCTCAAGACGAGACTCTGGCACGGCAGATCACAAGGCGGTCTAAGTCTATGACTATTGTCAACGACGAGTTACATCGACGCAGTGTGAATGGCGTTTTCCAGCGCTGTGTTTCCCCTGATGAGGGCCGTGAGATCTTGCAAGAAATCGATGCTGGCGATTGTAGTCATCACGCCGGGTCAAAATCATTGGTGGCCAAGGCCTTTCGACACGGGTTTTACTGGTTAACAGTTCATAAAGATGCGGAGGATTTGGTCACTAAATGCGGCGGGTGTCAAAAATTTGGGCGACGTGCCCATGTGCCGGCTCAACAACTACGGATGATTCCAATCACCTGGCCATTTGCAGTCTGGGGGCTTGATATGGTAGGACCTTTCAAGAGGTCTAAGGATAAGAAGACCCACCTCTTGGTGGCGGTTGATAAATTTACTAAGTGAGTTGAGGCTGAGCCGGTCAGCAAGTGTGATGCAGCAACAGCGGTTCAGTTCGTCAAAAAACTGATCTTTCATTTTGGCTATCCACATAGTATCATTACTGATAATGGTACAAATCTATCCAAGGGGGCTATGAAAGAGTTCTGTGATGAGGAGCATATCCGTCTTGATGTATCCTCAGTAGCTCACCCACAGTCCAATGGTCAAGATGAGCGTGCTAACCAGGAAATTTTGAGAGGTATCAAACCCCGGCTTATGGTCCCTTTGGAGCGCACACCGGGTTATTGGGTGGAGGAGTTGCCGTCTGTTCTTTGGAGCATAAGAACCACCCCCAACAGATCTACAGGCTATACGCCTTTCTTCATGGTTTATGGCGCAGAAGCTGTTCTCCCAGTGATATTCGTCATGACTCGCCCAGAGTGGCGGCTTACGTGGAAACTGATAATGAGGCGGCGCGTCAGGATGCTTTGGATGCTTTGGACGAAGAGCGGGATCTTGCAGCAGCTCGGTCGGCGATTTATCAGCAAGACCTGCGTCGCTATCATAGCCGCAGGGTCAAGACCCGGACGTTCCAAGAAGGCGACTTAGTACTCCGGTTGATTCAAGACCAGTCAGATATGCACAAGTTGTCACCTCCTTGGGAAGGGCCATTTTTGATCAGCAGAAATCTCAACAATGGCTCTTATTATCTCATGGATATACGGGAAAGTGATAAGTCTCGCACTTCTGGTGAGGAGACCAAGAGGCCATGGATATTGCTCATCTTCGGCCATACTATACTTAAGCCGCCAGCTGGCTCTCATCAATGTACATATCCCTGTCATTGTATAAACCATCTTTTATGATATAATAAAATTGGCATTCCCATGATTAGGGGCCTCTGCCGTTTTTCTCCACACTGAGTGTCATACAAAGGAGTTGATCCTTTTCATTTGGTCACTTGGGGGCTCTTAAACCCCCTGGGCCAGGCTTTATGTGCCATGAATTACATATAAAGGAGTTGATCCTTAATCAGGTCGCTTGGGGACTTTTAAACCCTCTTGGCCAGGTTTATATTACAAAGGAGTTGATCCTTCATTTGGTCACTTGGGGGCTTCCAACCCTATGGGTTTAGCTTATTTACCCTCTTGACCCGGCTTTCCGCCACATCCGAGTTAAACCTGCCTGTTTGCAACTTGCTACTCCGCCATGTGACCCGCCGAATTCTTGACAGTTAATCTTGATAATAGACCCTGAAATTTCCTAAGTTATTCTCGCATGAAGACACTGAACTTGTCAAGGTTTAAACGGCGGCTTTTGTCATGAGAGAGCCGGCTTACAGTGAGCGAGGACAAACTCGTCTTGTCTATCGTAACCCCTCCACTATGTGGCCTATTCGTACTCTTAGCAATGTCAATCTTTTAAAGACCCTGAACTTGCTAAGGTTTAAATGACAGATTTATGTCACGAGAGGCCCAGTTTACAAGTTTTCCGGTTTTCCGCCTAGTTTCTTCGGAAACAAAATATTTTCATAAAAAACAAGAGTTATCTTGTCCTGCCGTGCCTTTAAAGCCGACTTATAGGATGAGACATACAATTGCTTGTTCTTGCAGGTACTCTCATGATAAAATTCTAAGTTTTGGGAAATTTCCGGCTTGGTCCATGGAGTATAACCCGCCCGGCGAGTCAAAACAGTCAAAGTGATCACATATCAAAGGATGAGTTTGCTGAGTCGCCAGCAGGGCTTTCAAGCATGACATCAAAGGGGCAAGAACATGCAGTTAAGAGTTTTCTACGACTATCACAAGGCTATTCAAAAGCCCCAAGCATTGCAGACTTCAAGTTTTTCAACAAATTTTAACACGGCGACTCAGACAAGGCCGGGTTACATGATGCAAAGTTTTTTCTTTAACTCGCCGCCGGGTCATCCTGCGCCGGGTCTTCGATTTCTTCGATCTGGAGGTTGTCCACATCCCAATTGCAATTGGTCAAAGCTTCAAACATAGCTTCATCGTGCATGATTGGAGACGGGTCAACATCAGGAGCGAAGAGGTGCTTACGGCGTTGAGGAATCAGGCTCTTCGCCTCAAAAGTAGGCCCTCGAACCCGCCTGTTGTCTTCGGCGTAAGCCGCTTGGTAGACTGATAGATCAGCTTCTGCGGCCCGCCGGCTTGCCAGGATCCGGGACGCCTTATGACAGCGAGTGTAGTCTTCTTGTGTAAACTGCGAGCCGTCGTCCTTCAGTTGATGGAAGCCATCCATCATCTCTTCCGGGTTAAGCTCCGGGACGTAAGCTTGTGACCGGCTCAAAGAAGCAATTGCGCCCTTACGGGCGGCTGATCTCTTTAATTCCTGAAGCTGCATTGGGATAGTGGACATGGTCTCCAGCGCGCCCTTCATAAACTTTGGGATGCCCCTTTCAGACATAACGGCCTTGATGGTGATTAGAGACCCGGCATACAGTTGTTCTGTTAAAGAATACAAGGCCTTGAGCTTCAGCAGGCTGTTGCTGGGCAATTGGCGGCTCCGTTCACCTACAAGCAAGTTAAAGTTTTTACAAGCCGCCGGGGAAGAATATTAAGCAGTGTTTATATATAGTTGACGGATAAAAGTACTTCGCAAACACAGCTCCAATCATACGGGTGATGTGGCCCTTCAGAGTGTTCAGTTCATCAGTCACTACTTTGAGCCGGCCTTCTGCGTCTTCAGCACGTTTGACCAAGGCGGTTTGGCTTGACTCAGCAATCTGTTTGAACGTTTCAAACTCTGTCTTGATCTTCTCAAGCTCTATGGAGCAGAGACGTCACTTTTCTTCCGTTTCTGCTCGGCCTGTCTGTTGCTATGCTAGGCTCTTCTTCTGGTCGGTCATGATCAACTCAGCGGCGTTCAAAGATTCCTGCATAGGGCAAGTCATGATAGAGCAATTGTCAGTTTTAAGCCGCCAGTCCGGCTCACACAGTTTCTGTCAAAGTTTGGTGCAATGATTTCAAGTCTCAAGCAGATTGCAAGCAATTTACTTGACACTTGGGGGCTAATGTGTCTCAGTTCTCTTTTATAGAACCGGCTCATTACTTAGGTAATGACCCGGCCCTTGAGGGCTACGATTGGCTCTTACTCTATTATTGAGTGCCGGCTCATTACTTAGGTAATGACCCGGCCCTTGGGGGCTACGATTGGCTCTTACTCTATTATTGAGTGCCGGCTCATTACTTAGGTAATGACCCGGCCATTGGGGGCTACAATCGGCTCTTACTCTATTATTGAGTGCCGGCTCATTACTTAGGTAATGACCCGGCCCTTGGGGGCTACTATTGGCTCTTATTTTATCTCAGCTCTTTCTTATAGAGCCGGCTCATTACTTAAGTAATGACCCGTCCCTTGGGGGCTACAGTTGGCTCGTACTCTATTATTGAGTGCCGGCTCATTACTTAGGTAATGACCCGGCCCTTGATGGCTACAATTGGTTTACACTCTGTTATTGAGTGCCGTCTCATTACTTAGGTAATGACCCGGCCCTTGGGGGCTACATAAATATATATATATGAAGAAGCAAGGGAGGTGAAGTACCTCATATTTTGCCTTCATCTTCGCAACCAGGCTGGCCTCCAGGTCTCGGCTGGCAAACAGACGGCTCAGATAGCCGGAATGTAATTCATCAGCAGTGAGTTTATCCAGGTTTGAAAGGTCAGAAGGAGTCTTCTCTTCCGTGGAGGGAGCCGCTTCGTCTTCCTTGACATGCTTTGATAGCGCATGCAAAGGAGCTGGAGGCTGGTAAGCTGCCCCGGTAACAATGACCTCTTCATGAGAAGCCATGGGTTCAGTTGACGGCCGGGGGCTGGGCGGCTTAGGAGAAGATTCCGGATGAACTTCAGGAGCTTTAATGTCCATAGCAGCCGGCTCAGCCTATGGAGGAGCTTCATCAGGGGCGTCTTTGGCAGCCTCAGAAGGCTCAATATGAGAGTCAGGAACATTGAGTGTTGGGATCTCCGGGTCTTGGACGTCAGGAGTTGCGGATGACCCAGCCCCTTTCCTTCGTTTGGCTTGAGCCCTGTGAGCAAAGGCGAAGATGGATATATCATGATAAGGTATGAGATATTAAACACATTTCGGGATGTACAAATGCTTACCCCGGGTTAATAATAAGAGGAGGCAGCTTCGAGGCGGTTGAATCGCCAGAAGAAGGAGGCGAGTCCTGGAAAAATTTAGCATTATTAAACAGTCAATAAGCTGCAAGGGTAATGTACAGACAAGATGAGTTTAAGACAAGGAAGTACCTCGGTGCGCTGTTTCCGAGGGGCTGGCTCATTTGGTAAGCCGGTTAGAAGGTCTCCAGAGCCGGCGCTCCGGGTCTGACGTCTGCTATCGTCTTGCTACTTCTTCAAAAGAAAGTTATGACTCAAGTAAGCAAAAGGACGGGAACTCTTTACCTTCCGTACAGCTCGCCGTATTCTCTTTATTGGTGAAAGATCCGAGTCAGAGGAGACAATGGTTACCTCGGCAACGTCGGCATGGCTGGTTTCAGCTTCTTCCTGTAAGCAATCACTATCAATGAGTTGCATAAAGAGAAGACCAAGGGAGTCAAGTTCTACCTCTGAGTCATCTAAATCAAACAGTTCTTCTGTTGACTGTTTCCTCTTGCGGGTCGGCGCCTTAGCTTTTGGCGCGTTTGGGTTTTTGTTCTTCTTCTTGAGAGTCGGGGGCAACAGCTTTTTCCAGAAGGAAGAGCCGGCCTATGTAGGACAAAGCATATTGGCAGAAAGAGGTTTAATAAGTATGTAAAGTACAACAACAAAAGAATGGATGGAGGCTAGGATGAAATGACTTACATCCGGAGCCGGGTTAAGTGCAGAGAAGGGGTTTAGGTTAGTCTTGCTGCAGGCGGCTAATGTTTCCCCCAGCAGAGACTTGACGATGGTATTAAGATCCTGGTCCTTCAGAGGGGTCCGGGTGAAGCGTTGAGGGTCATCCAATCTGTCGGTATACTGGCACATTAAGGCGCCGCGGCGGCTCAGCGGCAGAATCCTCCAGGAGACCCAGCAGCGGGTCAGATCAACACCCGTCAACCCATTGGCCAACAGGGCCCTGACTTTGGAGAATGTAGAGGCATATTGAGCCCGCCTGGCGGCTGACATTCTGTCTGGAAGCTCTGTATCTGTACTAAGACGGTATGGACGGTAACCCAGCAGTGGGTTCTCCCCCTCTGGTGAAGTGTCTTGGCAATAAAACCAAGTCTTGTTCCACTCCTTGGGGTGACTTGGCAGAGACGCCACTGGGAAGAATACGTCCCTCTGCCTCTGAAGAGTAATGCCCCTGAGCTCAAGGCTTAACCCGTCGGCCATCTCCATCTGGCGGTTGATGTAGAAGTATTCCTTGAAAAGGTCAACCGACGGCTCCTCCTGAAGGTAGGCTTCGCAGAAGGTTTGAAATTGACACATGTTGGTCACAGAATTTGGGCCGATGTCTTGGGGGTGCAGATTGAACGCGTGTAAGACGTCCCGGAAAAACTTTGACCCGGACGGGGAAAAGCCCCAAAGAAGGTGATCTGTAAAGATAATGACCTCCCCATCTTTGGGTTTGGGGGTGGTCTCACTTCCTGGAACCCGCCAGTGAATGACGTCCTGAGCCGGCAGAACCCCCATGGTGACAAATTCCTTGAGAGACTCTTCGATCACTCCAGACTTTACCCAATTGCATGTGGATGGAGTCTTCGACATGGTGGCGGCTTAGGAAGCTACGGGAGGACTTCATCTAATCAGTGAAGAACACTCCGACGAATGGCGAGGAACACCGAACAACTCCATGAATTCGGAGAAACCCTAATGCAAATCTGGCAGGGGGCAGGATTGGAACCTTAAGGGTGCGGCAACTGCGCGAGAATTCTGGTTCGTTTCAGGTTGATGCAGCGTCCAGTGTCGATGAAGACGGTGAGGACCGAGCGGCGCGGCTGGCTTCGGCGGCGCGGGCGTTCGGAGGAAGAAGAAGAAGATGGCGGCGGGGAAAAAATGAAAGTGATAGCCCCCGTGCCCATTTATAAGGACATAATGGTCTTTCAAATGGTCTGGCGCGAGAATCGAGGGAGCACGATGATGATTAAACTAAGAAGACGCCTCGATTTTCAGGCTGATCATATTAATGACGAAAGATCCGCTCTGACGTCAGAGGAATCTTTTTTGATTTTTCTGATGACGTCACGGCGGGTCATGAAAGCTTGTCAGACGCAACGATCGCCATTTCCGGCGGGTCATGAAGACTATAAGAGAAGGCAAGACTCGCCAACCAGAAGACTTGAAGATTGACATGAACCGGTTCAACTCAATCTGGGGCCTAATGTTGGGGATATAACCCCGTGGTGAGACCCGCCCAGGTGGGGCTGGGTTATGCGGTTGGCGGCTTACGACAAGATTAAGAGTAAGTTTATCCAATGGGCCAGGAGGCCCAGAGCCAGAAGACAGGATGTAACCCGGTGGGTTTGAGCCGTCGGGGGCGACTTGTTAGATAAGGCATGTTTAGTTAAAGGCGAGGTCGGTTGTCAAGTATAACCCGACCCGGTCTCTTGTAAGCCCAGGACCTTGACCCGTGTATATAAGGGCGGGTTACCTGGGCGGCTTAGGCCACGAAACAACTGATCGATAGCTAGGTCAAGCGAACTCGCTCCCTTGTAATCGATACCCAATCAATACAACACAAAGCAGGACGTAGGCTTTTACCTCTTTCCGAGGGGCCGAACCTGGGTAACTCATGTCTCTCGATTCTGATCAACCCCTTCGAGCTCACCTTAGCGATGGCCTCGAACCTAAGTCCTTTCACGGGGACATCTGCCGTGACAAAACCACGACAATCCCCAAAATGATATTGATGTCCGAAGACTTAAGAGCTATCAGAGAAGCAAGGAACACCAAACCATCAACAAGGATTTGATTTCCATGGCTCACTCTAGCAGTTTGCCATCTAGAACCTGGAGTTTGAACTTCCAAAAGAGTTGGCATGATATCAAAGGACATATCATGCGACAGGGCATACCTGTCAGAGATGAAAGAGTGGGATGCTCCAGATTCAAACATAACTGAAGCTGGATGAGAATTGACAAGAAGCGTCTTAAGCACGACATTAGCATCATGTTCAGCTTCTTCTGCAGTTACATGGTGCACACATCCACGAGTATACACAACTGACCTGGCATTAAACTTCTTGATTGGGGGCCTGCCATGCCTGGCAACATTGCTTGAAGAGGATGGAACACTTGCTCGCAAAGGGCAATTCTTGGAATAGTGTCCAGGCTGACTGCACTTGAAACATGCTCCATGAATGGGCCGGGGATCTGGGTTGATCATCCGGTTGATGAGGTTCTTCTGGGGAACACATGTCATCGGTAGACGAGGCACCGCATAGGATGGTCTCAATGCATATCCGGGAGTGAGAGCGGCGTTCGGGATCCATAATCTACGCCTCTGAGATATAGAGATTGAGGATGACCCAAAATCACAGTTGCGCTTGCGAGATTCCTCATAGGTCATCCTACCAGTTTCTGCTTGGATGGCTTTGTTCACAAGAACCTGGAAGGTAGCAAACTCATGTAGATTGAGGTCACGATGTAGCTCTGGGTCGAGACCTTTCCTGAACCTTGCTTGCTTCTTGGCATCTATGGATACTTTTTCTAGGGCATAACGCGCGAGGCGTCCAAACTCTCGACTATAGGCATCCACATCCATCTTGCCTTGGGTCAGATTGCAGAACTCCTCTTGCTTACGATCTATCAGGGCCTGGGGAATATGATGCTCACGAAAAGCCTCACAGAATTCCTTCCATGAAGTAGCTTGGCCTGCAGGTCGCATGGCCTCGAAGTTCTCCCACCATAAGCTGGCGGAACCTTCAAGGTGATATGCGGCATAGGTGACCTTGTCTCCTTCAGCCATGTTAGCGTAATGCAGCTTGTTGTTGATACTCCGGAGCCAATCATCTGCATCCAGTGGCTCAATGGAATGATGGAAGGTGGGCGGTTGCAACTTGATGAAGTCTCTGATGGAAACTAGCTCATTTCGCTGATGGGCTGTATTCTGCTCGATGTGCTCCAACAGACGGTTGGTGGCACGCTTGTTCCTCTCAACTTCTAGCATAACCTTCGCCAAGAGAGGCGGGTTGGTAGGATCTTGATACGTCTCCAACATATCTACTTTTCCAAACTCTTTTGCCCTTGTTTTGGACTCTAATTTGCATGATTTGAATGGAACTAACCCGGACTGACGCTGTTTTCAGCAGAATTGCCTTGATGTTATTTTTGTGCAGAAATAAAAGTTCTCAGATTGACCTGAAAATTTATGGAGAATATTTTTGGAATTAATAAAAAATACTGGCGAAAGAATCAACCGGAGAGGGGCCACCACCTGGCCACAAGCCAGGGGCGTCCCCCCCTTGGGCGCGCCCAGCAGGCTTGTGGGCCCCCTGTGGCTCCTCCGACGTCAACTCCAACTCTATATATTCCTATTCGGGGAGAAAAAAATCAGGGAGAAGAGTTCATCGCGTTTTACGATACGGAGCCGCCGCCACCTCCTGTTCTTCCTCGGGAGGGCAGATCTGGTGTCTGATTTGGGCTCCGGAGAGGGGAAATCGACGCCGTCGTCATCACCAACCATCCTTCATCACCAATTTCATGATGCTCTCCGCCATTCGTGAGTAATTCCATCGTAGGCTTGCTGGACGGTGATGGGTTGGATGAGATTTACCATGTAATCGAGTTAGTTTTGTTAGGGTTTGATCCCTAGTATCCACTATGTTCTGAGATTGATGTTGCTATGACTTTGCTATGCTTAATGCTTGTCACTGGGGCCCGAGTGCCATGATTTCAGATTTGAACCTATTATGTTTTCATGAATATATGTGTTCTTGATCCTATCTTGCAAGTTGTAGACACCTATTACGAGTTATGATCCGCATCCCCCAGGGTGACAATAACTGGGCTTCTTTCTGGTGATTACCGTAGTTTGAGGAGTTCATGTATTCACTAAGTGCTAATGCTTTGGTACGGTTCTCTATTAAAAGGAGGCCTTAATATCCCTTAGTTTGCATTAGGACCCTGCTGCCACGGGAGGGTAGGACAAAAGATGTCATGCAAGTTCTTTTCCATAAGCACATATGACTATATACGGAATACATGCCTACATTACATTGATGAATTGGAGCTAGTTCTGTGTCACCCTATGTTATAACCGTTGCATGATGAATGCCATCCGACATAATTATCCATCACTGATCCATTGCCTACGAGCTTTTCACATATTGATCTTTGCTAAGTTACTTTTCCGTTGCTACCGTTACAATCACTACAATACTGCTACTATCACTTTGCTATTGTTACCATTACTTCCATACTGTTTTGCTACTGAATACTTTGCTGCAGATACTAAGTCTTTCAAGTGTGGTTGAATTGACAACTCAGCTGCTAATACTCGAGAATATTCTTTGGCTCCCCTTGTGTCGAATCAATAAATTTGGGTTGAATACTCTACCCTCGAAAACTGTTGCGATCCCCTATACATGTGGGTTATCAAGACCTTTTTCTGGCGCCGTTGCCGGGGAGCATAGCTCTATTCTCTGAGTCACTTGGAATTTATATATGTTGATCACTATGAAGAATTTGAAAGATGCTAAAACCAAGATCTATCCCTCAACTACGAGGAGAGGTAAGGAACTGCCATCTAGCTCTGCACTTGATTCACCTTCTGTTTTGAGTAAACTTGCGACACCACCACCTGCTATTGATTCTGATATGTCACAAGTAATTGATGATGCCACTTCTGCTATGCATGATGCTTATGATGATACTTTGCTTGATACTACTGTGCCACTGGGTGAATTTCTTGATGAACAAATTGCTAGAGTCAATGCTGCAACTAATGATATTTTTGAAACTGATGAAATTATTGAAACTGAACACTATGAGACACCTGCTAGACCTAGCTATCCTAGATATGAATTGCCTGATATACCTAAGGGTTATGTTATGGAAGGAGAGGTAGCTAGGGACTTTCTTGCTTGTAAAGATAGAGATGATCTTAAGAAATTACTATGCAAGTGGAAAGAAAAATCTTTGAATGCTAGAATGCAATATGATCCCAAGTTTGCTACTTCACCTATCTTTGTTACTGATAAGGATTATGAATTCTCTGTCGATCCTGAGTTAATTACTTTGGTTGAATCTGATCCTTTCCATGGTTATGAATCTGAAACTGTTGTGGCACATCTTACTAAGTTGAATGATATAGCCACCCTATTCACTCATGAGGAAAAAATTCGTTATTACTATATTCTTAAGTTGTTTCCTTTCTCATTAAAGGGTGATGCTAACATATGGTTTAATTCTCTTGCTCCTGGTTGTGTGCGTAGTCCCCAGGATATGATATATTACTTCTCTGAAAAATATTTTCCTGCCCATAAGAAACAAGCTGCCTTGCAGGAAATATTTAAATTTGTGCAAATTGAAAGAGAGAGTCTCCCACAAGCTTGGGGCAGGCTTCTCCAATTACTTAATGCTCTGCCTGATCACCCTCTCAAGAAAAATGAAATACTTGATATCTTTTATACTGGACTAACCGATGCTTCTAGGGACCACCTAGATAGTTGTGCTGGTTGTGTTTTCAGGGAACAAACTGTTGAACAAGCTGAATCACTATTAAATAATATATTGAGCGATGATAATGATTGGACTATTCCCGAACCACCTCCAAAGCCAACTCCAAAGAAAAGAGGTATTCTATTTCTCAATCCTGAAGATATGCAAGAGGCAAAGAAATCTATGAAAGAGAAAGGTATTAAAGCTAAAGATGTTAAGAATCTACCACCTATTGAAGAAATACATGGTCTTGATAACCCGACACAGGTAGTAGAGGTAAATTCTCTCCGTAGATTTGATGAAGGTGATATTCCTTATAATAAGTCTGCTAGCCAATGCTTGGATGAGTTTGATAACTTTATTGTTAAGCAAGAAAATTTCAATGCTTATGTTAGTAGACAACTGAAACATAATGCTTACATGCTTGATCGCTTAGGTGAGTATATGAGTTGAACTGTTAATGATCTTAAGCTTATTAGTAAACACGCTTCCATGGTAACTACTCAAGTAGAACAAGTACTTAAGGCACAGAATGATTTGCTTAATGAGATGATTAGTAAGAACAATGATCATTCTGTTAGAGTTGTGACTAGAGGTGGTAGAATGACTCAGGAACCTTTGTATCCTGAGGGCCATCCTAAGAGAATTGAGAAAGATTCTCAGAGAGTTAATACTGATGCACCTAGTCATTCTAATAAAAGGAAAAAGAATGATGATAGGACTTTGCATGCTGCTAGTGAACCTGTTATTGATACTCATGAAAACCCAAATGATATTTCAATCTCTGATGCTGAGACACAATCTGGTAATGAACATGAGCCTAGTGATAATATTAATGATGATGTTCATGTTGATGCTCAACCTAGTAATGATAATGATGTGGAGATTGAACCTGCGATTGATCTTGATAACCCACAACCTAAGAACAAAAGATATGATAAAAGAGACTTTGTTGCTAGGAAGCATGGTAGAGAAAGAGAACCATGGGTTCAGAAACCCATACCCTTTCCTCCTAAACCATCCAAGAAGAAGGATGATGAGGATTTTGAGCGCTTTGTTGAAATGCTTAGACCTGTCTTTTTGCGTATGCGCTTGACTGATATTCTGAAAATGTCTCCTTATGCTAAGTAAATGAAAGATATTGTTACAAATAAAAGAAAGATACCGGAAGCTGAGATTTCCACCATGCTTGCTAATTATACTTTTAAAGGTGGAATACCAAAGAAACTAGGAGATCCCGGGGTACCTACTATACCATGCTCTATTGAAGGAAATTATGTTAAAACTGCTTTATGTGACCTTGGAGCTGGTGTTAGTGTTATGTCTTTCTCTTTGTATCGTAGACTTGATTTGAATAAGTTGACACCTATTGAAATCTCTTTGCAAATGGCTGATAAATCAACTGCTTTACCCATCGGTATTTGCGAGGATGTGCCTGTCGTAGTTGCAAATGTTAGTATCCTAACGGACTTTGTTATTCTTGATATTCCCGAGGACGACAGTATGTCGATCATCCTTGGTAGACCCTTTTTAAATACTGCAGGGGCTGTTATTGATTGCAACAAGGGCAATGTCACTTTTCATGTTAATGGTAATGAGCATACGGTACACTTTCCGAAGAAACAACCTCAAGTTCATAGTATCAACTCCATTGGAAAAATTTCAACGATTATTATTGGAGACTTTGTATTCCCTCTTCCTACTACCAAAAAGAAATATGATATACTTATTGTTGGGGACATGCATATCCCCATTGAGGTAACCTAGTGTTATTCGAAAATTCTCCGGTTCCGTGTCATTCGAAAAAAGTTTGTCAATAAGACTTGATCAACCTTATTGATGGATTCTTTTTGATGAGCATGAGATGGATGAATTTAGAAAGCACAACCTTCTGTACCCAACTTTTAATCTCTGTTCTTTAGTTTCAATTTAGTAAAAATCCTATTATTTCTCTGTTTTCTGATTTATCCGTGCAATAGAAAAATGACCTGAAAATAAAAGTTCTCAGAATCCCCTGAAAATTTAGTATGATTTTTTCTGGAATATTTAAGAATTTTTGGCACTGAGAACACATCAGGGGGCTGCACCAATGGGCCACAAGCCTGCAGGGTGCGCCCACCCCCCTGGGCGCACCCCTGGCTTGTGGGTCCCACGTGGGGCCCCCTCACTTATTCCAGCACCCATCCACTTCGTCTTCCTCCAGAAAAAATCCCACCATTGCTCAAACCCGTGTTCTAGCTCATCTTGCTGCTATGTTCGATTTCCTTGCTCAAAGCTCCATTTGCAAAACTGTTTTAGGGGATTGCTCATCGGTATGTGACTCCTCCAATGGTCCAATTAGTTTTTCTTCTAGTGATTTATATATTGCAAATGGAAGAGAGAGGGGTGTCAAAGGCAAGAGCGGCTAGTGTACATTTTCCTGTTTTGCGCTATTGTTCATTATTTGCAGGGAGATGTTTAGTTGGTCGGGGCGAGAGTGGAAGCCTTAGTGCTCCCGACCTCGCCATTCTGCGCCACGCTTTACTTGCTGATAGAACTTTTAGTCTGGGCACAATAGTGGCCCAACGGTTGAACGTAAACCGTTCGAAGGGCCCCATATTCGGAGGTATCTATGCATCTCATTTAATTAAACACTTTAAGATACCTATTAGGCTTGACGAGGAAGAGGAAAATCTGCTTCCTACAAGATATTTAGATTATGATAGTATGGTAGCACATGATTTTATTAGGAAAGATAATGATAAGAGGCTGCTTTACAACTTAGTATTTAGTCAGGGTACTTGTGAGATTATTGCTTTGCCTGCTTCTTCTTTGTTCGATATCCATTCAGGCAGGTACACTATTATGGCCGAGGACATTTACAGATATTGGGGTCTGTCGCAACCCCCAGCACCTGAGCCTGCACCAGTCCTTGATCCGTATCAGGCTCCAGTTTTTCAGTGGGAGCCACAGGAGCTCGCCAACCAGTGGGACCCTCATTATCCTCCGAAGTATCCAGGAGAGGGTTATTTCCAGCCATGGCCCTAGACCAACTTAGGCCAAAAGCCTAATCTTAGGGGAGTACGTATTTCTCACCGACATTACATTCATTTTCACACATTCATTCCAGTTGTCGGTGTTCATACTTTTTCATTGTACCATCCATGGTAGTTTATTTCTTCTTTTTGCTTTCTTCTTGGGTGTTTAATTAACCTTGAGAAAATCCAAAAAAAAATTAGTTCTAGCTTTACCTTCTAGTTTGTTTAGTTGAAGTATTAAAAGAAAACACAAAAAGATTTCTCGTTCTTCTTTTGCTTGTTGGGAGCTTTCCCGTGTAAATAGTTTTCTTTTCTTCTTTGGGTCGTTAGGAGAAGACCACGATGACATGTTGAGTGACTCTCACATGCATTATTGTTTATCTATCAGAGAGCCCATATTACCTTGCCTTCTCCTTCGAGTTATTCCTTGTAGATTCCAGCTTAGTCCAATGCATGTGCACTCTTATTATTATTCACACCGTTCGGTCATGCAAGTGAAAGGCAATAATGACGATATATGAAGAAGTGACTGAGATGGAGAAAAGATGGTATGAACTCGACCTATTTTGTTTTTGTAAATATGATTAGCTCATTGTGCTGGATTCAGCTCGTTATGGACTGAACATGTTTGCAATGACAATTAGAAATTATAGTTACTCATGCCATGCTTAATTAGCTAAGAGTGTATAATTGTTTGTCTTGAGTGTCAACATGCCTTTTAAAATGGTTGTGATGTAGTATGATAGGATGGTATCCTCCTATGAATGATTCAAGTGGCTTGACTTGGCACATGTTCACGCATGTAGTTGAAACAAAATCAACATAGCCTCCACGATGTTTATGTTCATGGTGATTTATATCCTACTCATGCTTGCATTCAATGTTGGTTAATCTAAAAGCACGTTTATGACTGTTGTCGCTCTCTAGTTGGTCGCTTCCCAGTCTTTTGCTAGCCTTCACTTGTACTAAGCGGGAATACTGCTTGTGCATCCATTTCCATGAACCCAAAGTTGTTCCATATGAGTCCACCATACCTACCTATATGCGGTATTTACCTGCCGTTCCAAGTAAATTTGCATGTGCCATTCTCTAAACCTTCAAAAAATCAGGGAGAAGAGTTCATCGCGTTTTACGATACGGAGCCGCCACCACCTCCTGTTCTTCCTCGGGAGGGAAGATCTGGAGTCTGATTTGGGCTCCGGAGAGGGGAAATCGATGCCGTCGTCATCACCAACCATCCTTCATCACCAATTTCATGATGCTCTCCGCCGTTCATGAGTAATTCCATCATAGGCTTGCTGGACGGTGATGGGTTGGATGAGATTTACCATGTAATCGAGTTAGTTTTGTTAGGGTTTGATCCCTAGTATCCACTATGTTCTGAGATTGATGTTGCTATGACTTTGCTATGCTTAATGCTTGTCACTAGGGCCCGAGTGCCATGATTTCAGATCTGAACCTATTATGTTTTCATGAATATATATGTGTTCTTGATCCTATCTTGCAAGTTGTAGACACCTATTACGAGTTATGATCCGCATCCCCCAGGGTGACAATAACTGGGATTCTTTTCGGTGATTACCGTAGTTTGAGGAGTTCATGTATTCACTAAGTGCTAATTCTTTGGTCCGGTTCTCTATTAAAAGGAGGCCTTAATATCCCTTAGTTTCCATTAGGACCCCGCTGCCACGGGAGGGTTGGACAAAAGATGTCATGCAAGTTCTTTCCATAAGCACGTATGACTATATACGGAATACATGCCTACATTACATTGATGAATTGGAGCTAGTTCTGTGTCACCCTATGTTATAACCGTTGCATGATGAATGCCATCCGACATAATTATCCATCACTGATCCATTGCCTACGAGCTTTTCACATATTGATCTTTGCTAAGTTACTTTTCCGTTGCTACCGTTACAATCACTACAATACTGCTACTGTCACTTTGCCATTATTACCATTACTTCCATACTGCTTTGCTACTGAATACTTTGCTGCAGATACTAAGTCTTTCAGGTGTGGTTGAATTGACAACTCATCTGCTAATACTCGAGAATATTCTTTGGCTCCCCTTGTGTCGAATCAATAAATTTGGGTTGAATACTCTACCCTCGAAAACTGTTGTGATCCCCTATACTTGTGGGTTATCAATCTTCTTCATCCCTACCATCTCCATGGTTCTGACCATGTCTAGCAAATCTCCAGGTTACTGGCGACATCCTAAAGGAAACAACCAGGGTTCAGAACAAGGAAGAACACCGGAACATATCTAAACCTAGAGGAACTCGGACAGCATAACGGCTGTACGGGCATGAAATATGAGGCAACCTGCACTAGATTTGGGTAGCATAACAGCTCAACATCATGGTTTCAAGGCACACTGAGAACATAGCATCACTTCTCACGACTCTGATGGAACATACTTGACACAACAACCATTCTATAAGTCTGTGGTCCAGTAACTCGTCATCCTAGCAGATAGGTAAGAAGCCTAGTCCTTAATCCCCGTAGAAAGGAAGAGGGTGACTTGAGGAAAGGAGTAAAAAGAGCCTTACGTTCCCTTCCACAATCAATTCCCTTATATAACTAAAGCATTACTAGACTCAACATCGACCAGTTTGGCTTCGTAAACCTACAGACAGTTCAACTCTGATACCAATGCTGTCGGGACCCCAATCCTAAGCCATATGAATCCAGCCTGTAACATGTCACACCACTTTGCGGCCTCACGCATGGTAACCCATGGCTGCCACCTTACCTTGGCTGGGACCGTTTGCGCCTTTTGGCTCACGGATATGAACATGTCGCTGGCATTCACATGTCAAAGAACCCGGGTCGACATGACTAGTTATAGACCCAAGTGGCACAACCATACAGGGACATGCATACGTATCCCAGCAATGCAGGTGTCGGTCATCAGCGTGTGTAGACGAGTCGTAGCAGGCTACAGGGACTCCATTACACTGCATGACATTTCCCCGTAGGGACAGACACAGCATCAAATAAGGATACACGCCGGTCAATCTATGTGTCCGGAGCAGTAGCAAGCTACCAAGGCTCATGGAAGCACAAAGAGGCATTTCCCCGTAAAGCAGGCTACTAAAGGTATACAGGTAGGTGTCGAATCCCACACATACCAATGCATTTCAAACATACACGCAATATGCATGATATGTGTAGATACAACATGGCATCAGAACAAAACTCTACAACATAACATTTATTTAGAAGGCTCCGAAGAGCCAACATAGTATAATGTTACAAGCAGGGTGGGTCACATGACCCAACATCCAGAGCATACAAACAACAAACGGAAGTTACATGTATGAGTACAGACATCTAAGAAAAGTGGCTGGAAGAGCCTGAAAAGCTACAACGACCCTACCAAAGGAGCCAGACTCCTGTTTGGGTTACTAAGCTATTCCGTCGATGTCAACGTCAGAAGAAACATAACTGAACAACGTCTATCTCTGCAAAAATGTAAATAAGCAACAGTGAGTACGAAGGTACTCAGCAAGTCTTACATCAGAACTAACTACATATGCATCATGTATCAATGAACGGGATTGTGGGGTTTACTGCAGAATGCCAACTTTGACCTTTGGCTAAACTAGACTACGACAATGTATCCATTGTATCACTACTCTCTCATCTCCCTACGAGAGAGCACACACGAGTCCACATTTTCACCATATCAATACACCACTATGGATCCTCTCTCGTCTTCCTACGAGAAGCTATCCATAGCACTCACACTTATCTGGAGTATTTTAGAGTATCTAGTTAAATTGTCTATGAACAATGCAAGTCTCCAAGTAGTCCATATCCGCGGACGCGGCTATTCGAATAGATTGTTTACCCTGTAGGGGTGTACTTCGTCACACATGCTCCCGCCACTTATCGCCATGCGCACGTTAAAAGGCACCTCGGCAACCTTCAAGCGGAAGCCAGGCGAGGGAGTCGGCCACGGACGTTAACTTAGAACGACTCATGCCCAAGGCAGTCACCTATCTGAGTTGGAACCCATAATGGAAGTCCGGCCGAGGTTTCCAACATGGCCTCAAACGTTGTGTGCAGGGCCCCAAGCCGGTCCCGATTGGGCCGTTCATCCACTTCGCAGGCCCGTCCACACCTATCAACATTTCGAACTACTGCGACTCCTGGACTGAGAACAGAGTATGTTAATAGGCCAAGAGGGGTCGAGTTACCGGAATCCAATGTGCGGTAGTAGCTAGTCTTGGAACACAAACACGGAACTCAGATCCTATGAGTAGTCTCAATGAGACAACCCACCATGTACTCCTACATGGCCTCTCATCGCTACCTTTACCAAAACAGGTTCAACACTTAACCCTCATCATCAAGACACAATCATTTCACTCTGGTTCATCACCCAAATGAATCAGACCTGACACAACTCTAAGCATAGCAAGCATAACAGGGTGACAGCACAACATGGCTCAAGCATCTACCAGGTATGCTAGGTTGCTTGGTTTAGCTATTTACTGTGACAATGACAGGTCATGCAAATGAGTGGGTTCATGTACCGCAACACAAGTAGCCGTTGAATCGCATTGTCCTAATGCATTGAAATGATAGCAAGATCGAGAGAGTGGGATTGTATCGAATATGCTCAAGGGGGGTTGCTTGCCTGTTTATCGGAAGAACTCAACTGTTCTTTGATGTCGTCGATAACTACGTCTCGCAAGTCTATCAACAAGATCAAATAGGTATAAATTAAGCACGGCAAATGCTTCACAATGATGCATGTTAATGGCATGGCAATATGTTGCTGGTTTGAGCTAATGCATCTATCAACATGTTAAATGAAGATGGTTTCAACCCTAGGTTCAAATTCAACTCCACAAGTGATATGGCATAACGTGATTTGAACAAAATGTCCATGTTTGCCTATTTAGCTTGCTCTAACATGCATGAAAATGCCACCATCAGATTCTTTGGATTTTTGTGATAATTTTTCATATATAAATTATTTTCATCTGATCTACAGATTATTTTATATGATTTTTCAAAGTTTTAGGCATTTTCTGGATTATTTTTATTACAGAAATGATTAATTACGTCAGCCTGACGTCATCATGACGTCAGCAGGTCAACAGCCCCGGGTCCAGGTCAAACCTGAGACGCGGGACCCACATGTCAATGACAAAGCTCTGATTAAAAGTGTTTAATTAAAAACCCATGGATTAAATTAGCTTGTGGGGCCCTCTGGCCACGGCGGAGTCCGCCCTGGAGGCCACGGGAGCGGCGGAGGAGGGTACCACTGCACTCCTCGCGCTCGCGCGCATCCAGTGTGCTAAGTGGGGGCTCGGGGAACGGCTGGGATGCACGCCGGTGGCCACGTCCGCGGCGGCGGTCCGTACGGGCTCGACGGCGAGGTTGCTGGAGGGCAGTGGGATCGAGCGGGGCGTGCGCTAGACCCGTGGGGGCACGACGAAGACGGCGGGGAGCTCGGGAGCTAGCAGAGCAGCTGTGGCCACGCCGGCAATGAAGCCATGCGGCGGCTAGCTCCGGCCATGGCGGGGAGGCCAGCTAGAGGTCGCGGGGACGACGGGAGAGAGGGGGAATCGAACGAGGAGCTCACGGCGGGGTCGGTGAGCTCGGGGACGACTGGTAGCCGGCGAATCGAGCGAGGGCCGTCGTCGGACCCGAAGACGAAGGCGAGGATGAGGTGACGTTGCAGGGCCTCCGGGGTGATTCTGTTGGCGGGGATGAATAGCATAGAGCGGCGGAGCTTCTGGTCCGGTCAGGGAGGCGAGGCGATGCTGGTGGTCGCGTAGGCAGCAGGCGGCGGCGGCGGGCGCGTTCGGGCATGCGCAAGGAAGGATGAGGGGGAGAGACAGAGGAAGGGACGAGGAGGGGAAGGAGCTCGAGGGGGGTCCAGGGGGGTCCGTGGCGCTCCTAGAGCCCTCCGAGCGAGGCAGGCACACAAGAGGTGGCCGGGCGCGTGGCCGCGGGCGCCGGGCGCGTGCCTCTGTCCTCCTGGCGGGAGGTGAGGGACGACTGGCACTTGGGACAGATGGGCTGCCCAGTGCCAGGCCTCAGGTAAGCCAGGTGGGCCTTCTGTTCTTTTTCTTTTATTTCCTGTTTTTCTGTTTTCTATTTTTTTCTGGCATTTGTTTTAGCTTGCAAAATAATAGCAAACTATTTTCATAAATGTTGAAAATATACATGTGGGTTAAATGGAAATATCCTATGCCACATAATAATTCTCAGAATTATTGGACATATATTTTCCATATAGAAAATATATATCTATTACAAATAGGGTTTGAATTAATTCAAATGCCCAAGATAAAATGTTTCTGTGATCCAAAAATGTTGATTGACATTTTCACATCATGCCAATATTTTATTAGAACACCAGGGACATTTTCTTGGATCTGTTTGAAGCAATTTTTATAGTGCTTATTTTGGCAAAAATGATTTCTGAGGCTAGATCAAAATCCTCATTTCAATTTCATTTGGAATTTAAATGCATGCATGAATGCATTGACAAACCAAGGAAAGCTAGGGCTGTGACACACTTCTTGCCCGTCAGGCCCTGCTGGCCCAACCCGAGCCATATGCTCGGGGTTGAGACCAGTATAACGAGTCTTGATCATCGCCCACGCCTCTCGTGCTCCCTCCCGCCAGGCCGATGTCTTCCATAGCTCGAACCGACTCCGGGCTTCCTTGAACCGATCAGCTAGTTCGGTCATCCCTTGCGGAGGCTTCTCGGCAGGCCATAGCGCTTTTATCATGCTCCTCATAGCCTTCCGAGCCTGCTCATGCACGGCGGACAGTTCCTTCAGAAGGCTCCCCCAGTAGGATCCGAGCTCTTCTTCAGGCCGCCCGGTTAGGAGACCTATGCATGAGACAAGGCATGTCCATTACACATCATGTAGGAGAGATACCCTTCGACGTATAATAACACTTACCGAACATGCCCCTCTGTAATTTCTGGTTCTCTTCTTGGGTCTGGGCCAATTGAGTCTTTAAACTCTCAATTTCGTCGGCCTGCTGCTTGTTTTCCGCCTGGAGGCGTTTCTTCTCCTCTAGGTTTAGTTGCAACGAAAGGCAGCCGGCCTCATACTGGGACTCGGCATACCTCTGAGAGTCTCGGGCTGCATCTAAATCTTTTTGCAACTGCCCTATGGATTTAGCTGCTAAAAAGTACCCTCGCATCAACATGGGATTATATACTAAGATCAGCAGAATAGATATACTCACCATGCGCCTCCCCGGTAAACTTTTTCACTTGTTCAAGTTCGGCCTTCACGGCTTCCACCTGTGTTCGGCTCGCTTCCACTTCATTGGCCAATTGCTCGTTCTGCTGCCTTGAGGCCTGCATCATCCATCAAACAATATGCGGATCCTTAACTCGGTCGTCCTGACCAATTCAAGGCTCGGGGGCTACTGGGTTTACATACGTGTTCGAATTCTCAAAATCAATCACTCACCTTCAGGCTGGATATCAGTTTCATAGCTTCCCCAAGCCCAGCTCGGGCAGCTCCGATGTGCGCGTCCACCGAGCATAGAGCATTGAACTCTTGTTCGGAAAACAACGGGTGGCGCAGGGCTTCTCGTCATCGCCGGTAGTTCATCGCGCTCTCTACTTTGGATTTAGTGACTGATACCGCGTCCCCGGAATCTTCAGGGGCCGGATTTACCACAGGAGCCTCCGCGACAGGTTCAGCATGAGGAGAAGATCTTGATTCATGAGTGTTGCCAGGCATCCTAGCAACGTCGTCAGCAGAAGATGGTTGTACTCGTTTCCTGAGTATTTCAACATGAGATCACCTGTGAGATCCTATCGATCATAACAACAATAGATTAAGCGGCTGAACGAAGTACCTTTTGGTTGAATGAGTGGTCGGCGTCGTCTCCACTGCCAGCTCACATGAAGGACTCCTGTTGATGCTCGGTCCGGGCATTGCTGCTATAGCCGACATTCGTCGCGAGGACCGACGGCGCTTGGGAGCAGAAATCGGCACATTTGGGTCAATGGAGGATGTTTGCCTTTTACGGGAAGAATTTTTCTTCTTGCCTGTAGTGGAGGAAGGGAGTGATCCGGGGTGATCGGCTATAATAGCCGCCTTGGATCGATCAATTCTCTCTTGGTAAAAGACCCCGTCTTCGTAATCAATTGACAACTCCGGATCATCATGGAATCCTGGATCGTCATCACGAGAGTAGTTCTTTGGTTGGGGGGCTAGACAGTTGACTGTCTCGACAAAGCTCCTCCATTCCTGTTCGCACAGATTAAAAGCTTTGGTCAGAAAGGGCAAACAAAAAGCCCGAACTCAGGTCGCAAAGCCGAAAGGCTTACCCATTCGATGGGGTTGTAACTCGAGTAGCCCTCCTTAACCGGTTGTCGGAAAAAGTCTTCTTTTTCTCCTTTGTACAGGTCGGCAAGTGCGGTTGCCAAGGCCGCTTGATTGGCAGGGCCCAGCCATCTGGAGCGAGTGGTGTCACTTGTTCCGTTGTAATGCCACAAAGGATGTATCCTTTGCTGAAGAGGTTGAACGCATCGGGTGATGGCGGCAGCCATCACGTCAATCATGGTCAGCTTGTGATGAGCCAGTATCCTTACGCGGGCAGCTAAGCGTTGTACTTCGGCATCGTCCTCTTGGGATGAACTCTTCGGTTTCCAGTTGTACCTTTTCCTCAAAGGGGCGTCAGAATATGCGGGCAAAGCCCTTCGAGCTGGATCGAATAGGGGGACATCCTCAATGTAGAACCATTCCGACGACCATTCTTCGGACTCTTTCTTCAGCGTACACACTGGATATCCTGTCCCGGCTATACAACATACTTCGGCTCCTCCGACTTCCCGAATTGTCTCCCCCCGAGTGCGGGGGACTAGGCAGAAGTACTTCCTCCATAACCCAAAGTGTGCCTCGCAGCCCAGGAACATTTCGCAAAGGGCAACAAAGCCCGAGATATGCAGAATAGATCCGGGGGTAAGGTGATGGAGCTGGATCCCATAGAACTCCAATAATCCCCTCGGGAAGGGATGAATGGGGAACCCTAAGCCCCGCAAGAGGAAAGGCATGAAGCATACGCGTTCTCCCTTGTGGGGATTGGGGAAGCTCTCCGCGAGGGATTCATTGTCAAAAGAAGTCAAACCGGCGCAGGTAGCCGCCAGATCCGAGGAAGGAAGATACCCTTGCGTCTCGAGGTCACGCAGCCGAAGGAGTGATATAGAGCAACTTGTCCAATCCCCGGGACGAGAGCCATAAGGACGCGAGGAAGAGCTGGGGGCGCTCGCCATGTTTTTGTGGTGGTCTCTCGCTTGAAGCTTTTTCTGATGAAGAAGAAGAGGAAGATGTGGCCTAGACCACGATTCAACTTGTTTAAATGGGTGGTGCCTCCCTTGTGGGAAGGGCAGTTTTGTAACAAGCTGCCGGATCGCTCGCCTCCCCTCGGCGCACCAGGATCGAGGAGCGCTGAAAGTTATTACAATGGGTCCCGCAAGTTCTCAATGTTTGAGAATTCATCGATGGCGGGATGGTTGCCGAACAAGAAGGGATAGAGGCACTCGCCTCGCAAGCCAAAGACTTCAACGCGCAAGATCGTCCGGATGATATACCTCGGCATCGGAGGCTAGTCCCGGGGCTATTGAGGGAGTCCGGGATTAAGGGGTCCTCGAACTGCCGGCCTATTTCTCATAGGCCGGGCTCATGGGCCGCTCGCGGAGGATGGGATTGATCGAAGGCCTCGTCGCTATGGAGCAGACCTCAGGAGTCGTGGCGTGTCTTTCAAGTTTGAGGTAGTAGATTAGGCATGTTTTATCCCTCCGGTGAACAACCGACAATGTGTAACCCTAATAACCCCCGGCGTCTATATAAGCCAGGGAGTTTTAGATTGTCGGGCAGAGAAACTCATCTAGGGTTTTAGCTAGTCGATCTTGAGGTAGATCAACTCTGTAACCTTCATACCATCAATATAATCGAGCAGGACATAGGGTTTTACCTCCATAGGAGGGCCCGAACCTGGGTAAACATCGTCTCCTTCATCCCCTTGTTACCATCGATCCTAGACTCACAGCTCGGGTTCCCCTACCCGAGATCCGCCGGTTTTGACACCGACACACGTCACCCCACTAAGTCTCTTGGTGCCTAGTTTCCTCACGCAACGCCCAGGCGCAAACTGGCTAGCGCAGGTTCTCTCCGAAGCCTCGTCATCGCGGGCATTGCTCCTCTCGCAGGCCGCTTGTCGTGGTATTTTCACGGCAGATGTCCTCATAGGACTTAATCTCGAAGCCATCGCGTAAGTAGCAGATCGAAGGGGTCAAACGAGGAACACGGAAGGCAAGATTTACCCAGGTTCGGCCCCTCTCGAGGAGGTAAAGCCTACTCCTGCTAGATGTATTTGAAGATCTTGATTACAAGGGTTTTGAAACTTGTCTAGCCCTAGCTCTCGAAAGATTTCCCTCCCCCTCTATCCCCGGGGGCTCCCCTTTATATACAGGCGGGGCCCCGGGGCTCACATAAGAGTCCGGGCCGGAATAACAATCCGAGCCCAACTCCCCTTACTTGTTTCCTAAGTTATACCCTTAGGCGGTTTGCACTTACCGCCTCTCTCGGCGGGTCTTGGGCCGGCCCCTCATTGGGCGGCTCTCCTTCTGGGCCTCCATAGAAGACTCTACGGCCCACCTGGCCCTTCATGGTTTTACTCCTCGAGACCCGGCCCTGAACGGGCGGGTTTCACCCAAAGATATTTCCCTGACATTAGCCCTCAGGTTGGCTTGAACTGGTTCCAGACAACCTCGTCCTTTTCAAACTTAACCTTGATATTTTGGCGAGTCTTCAGCAGAACCCGCCTCTTCTGAATATTTCAACTGCCTTTCCTTCAGTCCTGCTCTTCTTGTGACGTCACCAAATCTCCAGAACGAATCTTTCCATGACATCACCAATATCTCAAATGAATTCATTAGGCGCGAAAATCGGGGCGTCGGATTACTGTAGATCCTTAAATCTCGCCCCGACCCTTCGGTGTCTCGCCCCCTTATAAATACCCTTTTCAGGTCCTTTTCCTCATTTTCTCCATCTTCTTCCTCCTGCCGCCCGAGCTTACACCTCCTCGCGACACACCTTCGAGCTCGCCAGCCATCGGAAGGAGAAACAGTCACGACGCACCGCCGTCACCTGTCTGCAACCGCGCCGCGCGACCATCCGATCCAGGTATTCCCAGTTCTTTTCACCCTTCTTAGGGTTCCGCCATTGTCGGGCTCGAGCTCCGCCTCGGCCTCTCCGCGGCTACTGTCGCCGGCCGCACCTTGGTACTCTTACATCATGGAAATGGCGCCGTTGCTATCCCTCCAATGATCAGGAATTAAATCTTGTATCAAGATAGATCTGAGAAACCCCATCTGTAAAAACCTGCCGCGGCTTAACAAACAGTAGCAAGAACTGCTTTTTTCCTTATTTTATAGAGCTGTTTGATCCAAAATTTTTACCACGTTGGCAGAAATCTGTTGTTACACACTTAGCGAAATTTTCACTTGTGCTGAACATCCTTCACTCGTGGCGGATTAAGGAAAGTCGCCATCCTTGCTTTAATAATTTTTTCTTTTCCGACTTATGAAAGCCGCTGACTTAATCCTTCTCCCCATTTACTAGGATGACAAAGAAAGCAATAGAATGCAACTGGGTCCGCTCCGCGGTTACCACCAAACATGTCACAAGACTCATAGACAACGGTCTCCTATCCAAAACAGAAAACTGCCGGGTCTCCAAGAAGGACTGTCCTCCCAAGCCGAAGGAGGGGAAGTCATTATTTTTACCGATCACATTGAGAGAGGGTTTGATCCACCCGGCTCTAAATTTTTCCGAGACCTTTTACACTTCTATGGTCTGCATCCTCAAGACCTTGGCTCCAACTCTATTGTTAATATAAGCTCTTTCGTAGTAGTTTGTGAAGCTTATCTCCGGATAGAGCCAACGATCTTGTTATTCCGAAATTTATTCTATGTGAACAAGCAAACTGAAGTCGCCGGAGGCCGCCATCAAGAGCTTGGCGGCATATCCTTTCAGAGACGGCGGTTTACTTATTTTCCTAGTGCTGAGCTCTTGAGCCACCCAAAGGGCATGCCGGAGACTTGGTTTTACGTGAAGACCAAGGTGCCTGAAGGGCAACACCCATTGCCAGGTTTTAGACCTGACCGCCTGGATCATAAAAAAAGAATATCCTCCCAGGCCCACAGAAACAGAACGGATCCAGCTTCAGCCTCTGATGGACAAGATAGCCGCTTTGATGGCCAATGGTCTTACAGGAGCTGACTTGATCCTTTGCTGGCTTTCCTGGAGGATCCAGCCATTGAGCCTTCGAGACCGGCTGATGTATGAATACTCCGGTTTAGAAGATCCTCAGAGGTATAATAATACGCCTGCTCCTGTGTCAGACGTGGTGAAACAGATGAGGATAATCGTCAACTTACCCGGCGACTATACTGGCGAGTTTTCTCTGAAGCCCTTCACTGAAGCCAATCCACCACCGGCTGTAAGCAAATCTCCTTTAGGCTTCTGTTTTATTGTTTACATTCTTGAGGCTTATCCCTTGCAACTTTCAGGATGATGATCCCTTTTGGGAAGCTCGGCCACAGGTGAAAGAAAAAGAACCCAAAGGCCAGAAGCCGGGCAAACAGGCCGGCTCTCGAGGAGGAAAGAAAAAGAAGGAGACCATCAACCCTTTGGACGCGGATCCTGCTGTCTTAGAATCCTCCAAAGATGAAACATCGGCAAGTTCATAATTTACACCCACCTTTTTTCCTTTTCATTAGCGGCTTATGCTTAATAATTTTACCTTGACACCTTCCAGGGTGAAGAAGAAGAAGACGAACAGGGAGAAACTGAGGTAACTTCCACTCCGTTCAACAATCATTTTTCTAGGAAACCCAGAATTACTGTGAGGAAATATCCTTTCTCACATCCTTTTGCTCGCCTGGATCCCAACTATTCGTTAAAAACAATTCAGCATGCCGCCTTTCTCCAATCTGATTGAGGCGGCTCTAACACTGGCGCCAGCGGTTCTGTCGTTAATAAAAGCGACTCTCATAAGCGCCCGCGTGAGGTGCTTCTTCATCCAACACCTCTGCTCCCTAAAGCTGGTTTGTTTAAACATCCGCTTAATCCCTCTGATTCGGACTATCAGGTTTCATCTTCCTCTGATGACGCCTCAGAGTCGCCAGAGGATTTCGTTATCAAACCAGGGTAAGATTATGATCGCTCTTATTATCACACCCTTGTGTGATCTCAAAGCTATCAGTTTATTTCAAATCTCAATAAATATGCAGAGTTACCTCCAAGAGACTAAAGCCCTCAACTTCCTCTTCACCTCCGGCGGGCTCCGGAGACCCAGCCAAGGACTCTGAAGAAATAACCAATGACCCTCCAGAAATTCAGGTATCTTTAGAGCCAGAGATGGAAGCACCGGCTGATAACATCGACCAACAGCCGGATGCAACGATATCTTCACCGATTCAGGAAGTGCGACTTTCAGAAGCCGCTGTTATTCCGCCCTCGCACAATATTGAGGAGGGTACTGTTGCTGCTGCTATTGCCACCGCCGCAGACTCACCGGCGGCTTTGGGCAAATCTTCCCTTGAAGCCATGTCTTCTCAAGGGAAAGACAAGTTAAACCTCTCCTCCTTAGAGAATGCTGATTTAGATGGCCTTCATGAAGCTCTTCAGACTCGATTATTTGAGAGTCAGGAGATCGCCAAAACCTTGGTTAATAAACCAAAGGTGAGATAAACATCATTTTTATTCATAATCCTTATTAGTCGCCCAAACCTGCATATTACTGATTTCATAGTTTTATGGAGGTTTACCAATTTATATTTTAAAAATGCGTAAATGTACACATGTAGTCCCCAAGAACCGGCTGTCTTCTTGAAACAACCGGGTCTTAAAGCAAAGAACCAAATGCGTTTTAAATACAGCAAAGAACCACATGTAGTCCCCAAGAACCGGCTGTCTTCTTGAAACAGCCGGGTCTTAGAACAAAGAACCACATGTGTTTTAAATAGTGCAAAGAACCACATGTAGTCCCCAAGAGCCGGCTGTCTTCTTGAAACAGCCGGGTCTTAGATCAAAGAACCACATGTAGTTAAAAGAACCTCATGGGTTTCAGAAAAAATTTCTTTGTAAAAACTTCGGGTTTGCATTAGCCCCCAAGTGCCATGTGGATTACTTGTAATCGGTATGGAACTTTATCTGCATAAGTAATTTGATCCTTCCTTTTTCTTTCAAGCTCAATTGTCTTCATTAGAGACCCAGCTGGCCGACTCTCAGAGGAAACTAAAATCTGAACAGGAAATGAGAGCCGCCGCAGAAGAGCGGGTTACATCCTTAGAAAAGGCTGCGTCTGAGGCAGCCGCCAAGTTGGTCACCCTAACCTCTGAACATGCGAAAGAGAAACAGCTTCTTGTTCAACGCGCCGAAGAAGCTGAAAAACGCCTTCTGCCTATCTCTGCAGAGCTCGGCGGCCTTAAACTTCACATCCGTCAAATGAGCCATGCAATCTTCGGTAAGCCGCCAGATTTCCTGAAGCTTTTTACACAAGTCTCCTAAATAATTTTTAAATTCTGACGTTTTCTTTGCAGGTCCCAGAAGCAATAAGCTGGAGAAGGATCCAGCCACACAGCTCAAAGCAGCTTATACTTTCCTCGAGCAACTTTATACTGGAAGCCGTCGCGCAATCCATGCTGCTTTTTATGGGAAGGAAAAACCTTCCGCCATAAAGGGAGTTCTGGAGGCCTTGTCAACTCTTCCTGCTCAACTGAAGTTTGTGAAGGAATCCAGCGCCCGTATCGCCACGATGCACACTATGGCCCGCGCAAAAGCTCATTATGAGGACTTGGAGCTGCAGACTCTTGTTGGCGGCTTTCCCGAAACTTACAAAGGGAAAAAGATCGATCAGGCGACTTACAACGCTCTGAGGAAAGAAACTTTCATCCCCGCAAGTCTGTTGGTGAAAGAAATGAAGCTTGCAAGAGTTCAACCGTCTTATGGCGAAGATGGAAAGAAGGAAAAACTCGACCCTCTGCCGCCTCTCACATTATCTCCTAAAGGCCGTAAGGACGAATTCGCTCCTGCTATTGACTCTTCAAACCTTATAGACGCTGAAGAGATCTTCGAGGCTTTTGCCGACGTTGACTGGGATGCTGATCATGACCAGATAAATCCTTCAGCAGACGCGGACCGAGCCGGAGGTGACAAGACCCAGGAGTAAAGCTGGAACCTTGAAAGTCGCCAGCTGCCGAACCTCTTGTAATATATGATCTGAACCATGATTCTGAAATTCCCTCTAGTGGCCTTTTGTAATAGACTTTAGAAAGATCTTGGCCTCTTGCTTTTAAATGCACACTGGCTTCCTTGGGAAGCAAGCCTAATACCTTGGCATGAAGCTTCCTTATAAAAAATTACTCTGGCTGCTTCTGAAAGAAATTGAATCCTTCGTGGACGCTGGCGGCTCTTAGCCAAATATCAAGATAATCATAATACTTTGATAAGAGGTATGCATCATTTGAAACAAGTATTTAACCAAAAACTAATTAGTCATGGCGGCTTATAACCAGCAAACTTGCATAAACATGCTGTAAACAGCGCAATAAACTGGCGGCTCTTGGCCAAATACGAACTTTTAGAATAGTTCATAAAAATCGTAAGACTCGCAAAGGCAATAAATCTCAAGAAAGTTTTGTCAAACTTGTAAAGACGTAAGAAAGGATGCGAAAGCCCCCAGTATGATGGCGGCTCTTAGATTACCAATAACCCCAACCAAACCAGTTCTTTTCTTCCCGTATGGTGGCGACTTCCATGAAGTTCGGCCCATAAGGTTATTGATTTTAAGATGGTGAAGGCTTCTGGATTACCAGTAGCATCGTCACATCTAAGTTTTTTCCCCCGTACACGGATGAAGGTTCTGGATTACCAGTAACGCGACCCGTTTATTAGGTGCCTGTACACGGATGAAGGTTCTGGATTACCAGTAACACGACCCGCTTATTAGGACTTTAACCCAATATGGCGACTTCTGGATTACCAGTAAGTTCAGCCTCATAAGGGTTGAAGGTCCCAGGATGGTGAAGGCTTCTGGATTACCAGTAAGCATCATCCCATCTGAGTCTTTTAAGCCCGTACACGGATGAAGGTTCTGGACTACCAGTAACACGACCCGCTTATTGGGTGCCTGTACACGGATGAAGGTTCTGGATTACCAGTAACACGACCCGTTTATTAGGACTTTAACCCAATATGGTGGCGACTTCTGGACTACCAGTAAGTTCGGCCCATAGGGTGGAAGGTCCCAAGATGGTGAAGGCTTCTGGATTACCAGTAAGCACAGCCCATATGGGTCTTTTTTATTCGACTAAGTGCAGGGTCCTCCATATGATGGATGGAAAACGACAGATACCCCGAGTTTCAGGGCCTCCAGCTTTTATTCATTATTGATAATATATACATGAGAGGTATGTACATGATCCCCAGAACCGGAACTCTAGGTGTAGTAGGGTCTTAGATGAGCTATGTTCCAGGGCCTGCTGGTCTCTTCTTCAGATGTTCGAGACTCCTTTCCAGGCCAGAGATCAATCAGATAATAAGACCCGTTATAAAGATTTTTGCTGACAACGAAGGGCCCTTCCCAGGGAGGCGAAAGCTTATGCATGCCTGACTGGTCTTGAATTAAACGAAGCACCAAGTCCCCTTCCTGGAAAGTCCGGCTTCTGATCCTACGGCTATGATAGCGACGCAGGTCCTGCTGGTAGATAGCAGATCGGGCGGCTGCCAAGTCCCGCTCCTCTTCCAAGGCATCCAGAGAGTCTTGACGAGCCAACTCATTGTCCTCTTCAACGTATGCTGAGACCCGGGGCGAGTCGTGACGGATGTCGCTCGGTAAGACGGCCTCTGCTCCATAAACCATGAAGAAAGGCGTGAAACCCGTCGATCTGTTGGGAGTTGTTCGTATGCTCCATAAGACGGAGGGAAGTTCTTCTACCCAACAGCCGGGTGTGCGCTGAAGAGGAACCATAAGCCGGGGTTTTATACCACGAAGGATCTCCTGATTGGCGCGTTCAGCTTGCCCATTAGATTGCGGGTGCGCAACAGCCGCCACATCAAGTCTGATATGCTCCTGATCACAAAACTGCTTCATGGCGCCTTTTGAAAGGTTCGTGCCGTTGTCAGTAATGATGCTGTGCGGGTATCCGAAACGGAAGATTAACTTTTTGACAAACTTAACAGCCGTCTCTGCATCCAAATTACTGATGGGCTCTGCCTCCACCCACTTGGTAAACTTGTCAACCGCCACCAAGAGATGAGTCTTTTTGTCACTAGAAGCTTTGAAAGGCCCCACCATATCTAGCCCCCAGACCGCAAAGGGCCATGTGACAGGGATCATCCGAAGTTCCTGAGCCGGCACATGAGCTTGGCAGGCAAACCTCTGACAGCCGTCACACTTCCTAACTATATTCTTCGCATCAGCATGAGCTGTGAGCCAAAAGAAACCGTGGCGGAAAGCCTTCGCCACCAATGACTTAGAGCCGGCATGATGACTACAGTCACCAGAGTGTATCTCATTGAGAATATTCCGGCCTTCATCAGGTGATACACAGCGCTGAAAGACGCCTGTGGCACTTCTGTGGTGTAACTCGCCATTGACAATGGTCATAGATTTGGACCTTCTCACGATCAGACGGGCTTCGATTTCATCAGCCGGCAGGACGCCTCGAGTCAGATAATCCAAGTATGGGACAGTCCAATCCGGGATTCCATGGAGAGCCGCCACCAGCTGGGCCTCCGGGTCTGGGACAGCAAGGTCCTCCTCCGTTGGCAACTTAACTGACGGGTTATGGAGCACATCCAGGAAAACATTCGGAGGCACCGGCTTTCGCTGTGATCCAAGTCGTGACAAGGCATCAGCCGCCTCGTTCTGCCACCGATCAATGTGATCCACCTGATAACCTTTGAAGCAACCAGCCACATTAGTAACAGCTTGTCTGTAAGCCGCCATGAGCGGGTCTTTAGAATCCCAAGTCCCTGAAACTTGCTGTGCCACCAGATCAGAGTCGCCCAGGCACCTAACCCGGCTGAGATTCATCTCCTTTGCAATCCGAAGCCCATGGAGAAGGGCCTCATACTCCGCAGCGTTGTTAGTGCAAGGAAACATAAGCCGTAAAACATAGCAAAACTTGTCACCTCGAGGGGAAGATATTATAACTCCAGCCCCCGAGCCTTCCAGCTGCCTAGACCCATCAAAATGTATGGTCCAATATGTATTGTCTGGCTTTTCCTCCGGGGCTTGAAGCTCTATCCAGTCATTGATGAAGTCCACTAAAGCCTGAGACTTTATAGCTGTTCGAGGTACATATCTGATATCATGGGGTCCAAGTTCAATGGCCCACTTTGCAATCCTGCCTGTAGCCTCTCTGTTATGAATTATATCCCCCAAAGGAGCTGAAGAGACCACTGTGATAGGATGCTCTAGAAAATAATGCCTCAGCTTCCGGCTTGCCATGAATACTCCAAAAACCAGCTTCTGCCAGTGTGGGTAACGCTGCTTGGACAAAGTCAGGACCTCACTAACATAGTAGACCGGCCTCTGGACAGGATACTCCCGGTTTGCCTCCTTTCTTTCCACCAGCATTGCAACACTAACAGCTTTGTTATTTGCTGCAATATACAGGAGCATTGGTTCCTTGGTAACAGGAGCTGCCAGTATGGGCGGCTCTGCCAGCTGCTTCTTTAAAGCCTCAAAAGCTTCTGCGGCGGCTTTCGTCCACTTGAACTCATCTGCTTTCTTCAACAGCTGATACAGAGGAATAGCTTTCTCCCCCAGGCGGCTTATGAAACGACTCAGAGCCGCCACGCGACCCGCCAAGCGCTGGACATCATTGATACACTTAGGCTCGGCCAGAGAGGTGATGGCCTTGATTTTCTCCGGGTTAGCTTCAATTCCACGCTCAGAAACCATGAAACCCAGGAGCTTTCCTGCAGGAACACCAAAAACGCATTTATCTGGGTTAAGCTTCATCTGATAAATCCTGAGATTGTCAAAGGTTTCCTTGAGATCCTCCAGTAAAGCTGCTTTCTTAGCTGACTTGACCACAATATCATCCACATAAGCATGCACGTTGCGACCAATCTGCCCGTGGAAGCAATTTTGCACACAACGCTGGTAAGTCGCCTGGGCACTCTTGAGCCCAAAAGGCATAGAAACAGAGCAGAAGGCGCCAAAAGGGGTAATGAAGGCCGTCTTCTCTTGGTCCTCCACTGCCATCTTGATCTGATGATAACCAGAGTATGCATCCAGGAAACATAACCTCTCACACCCCGCTGTAGCATCAATAATTTGGTCAATGCGAGGGAGAGCAAATGGATCAGCTGGACAAGCTTTGTTAAGATCCGTATAATCAATACACATACGCCAAGTTCCATTTTTCTTCAGAACCAACACCGGGTTAGCCAACCACTCCGGGTGTAAAACCTCTATGATAAACCCGGCTGCCAGAAGCCGGGCTAACTCTTTCCCAATAGCCTTGCGTCTCTCCTCATTGAAACGACGAAGATACTGTTTGACAGGCTTGAACTTAGGATCCACATTAAGGCGGTGCTCGGCGAGTTTTCTCGGTACACCCGGCATGTCAGAAGGTTTCCATGCAAAGATGTCCCGATTCTCACGGATAAACTCGACGAGCGCGCTTTCCTATTTGGGATCCATATCAGACCCGATAGTGAACTTAGCAGAAGAGTCGCCAGGGGTAAACTCCACTTCCTTAGTATCTCTGTGAGCCTGAAATTTGAGAGCCGGCTCTCCCTCTACAGAGGGCTTCTTGAGAGGCGTCATATCCGCCGGGTCTACATTGCTGGCGTAGATTTTGAGCTCCTCCGTGGCACAAGCCGCCTCGGCATACGCGGCATCCCCTTCTTCACATTCTATGGCGACTTTCCGGTTGCCATGAATTGTGATTGGACCCTTGGGACCCGGCATCTTGAGCTTGAGATAAATATAACAAGGCCTAGCCATGAACTTGGCATAAGCAGGCCGCCCAAAGAGAGCATGATAGGGACTCCTGATCCTGACCACCTCAAATGACAATGACTCGCATCTGGAATTATCCTCTGACGTCCCAAAAGCCACATTCAACTTAATCCTTCCAACAGGGTATGCTGACTTGCCAGGTATAATTCCATGAAAAACTGTGCTGGATGGTGTAAGGTTTTTCTCCGTCAACCCCATACGCCGGAAAGTGTCATAATACAAAATATTGATACTACTTCCGCCATCCATCAGAACCTTGGTGAGAGCATAGCCTCCCACCTGGGGTGCTACCACAAGCGCCAGGTGACCCGGATTATCAATTCTGGGCGGGTGATCCTCCCTGCTCCAAGTAATCGGCATCTCTGACCACTTTAGATATTCTGGAACTGCCGGCTCTACCGCATTAACAGAACGTCTCCTGACCTTGCGATCCCTTTTATCTGCACATGTAGTAAATACATGATACTGTCCACTACTTAACTGCTTAGGATTGCTCTGAAACCCGGTCTGATTATTCTGTTGTTGCTGATTGTTGTTCTGCGGGATCTGCTGAAAATGCTGGCCATTGTTGTATTGATTCCCTTGAAACTGCTGACCGCTGCTATTCCCCTGGAAGCCGCCACCAGACCCGCCCAGGTGGTGTGACTGTTGCTAAAAACTGCCAGGCGAGCCTCCACCAGGTGGTCCGAACCCGGGACCGGAACCCGGTCCGTATCCTCCACCCCCACCACCTGGTGGGTTCTGGAAACGCCGAGCAAAAGCATCCATTATATGGCACTGTTCCCAGGTATGCTTGGCTGGACGCTCTTTAGTGCCGTGTTTTGGGCATGGCCCCTTCAGGAACTCCTCAAAATTTTGTGGCTTAAAAGCTCTGTTATCAGGACCACCCTTCTGAAATTTTGTACCTGCATTTGTATTAGCAACCAGCTCTGACCCGGCTTCTGGGCCCTTACGCTTCTTATCATTGTTCTGCTGCTGACTTTTGCCACCAACAGGCTTTTTACCCTTCGGATCAGGAACCTCCGGCTCATCAACTCCTGGGTCCTTTGTAGGATCAGACTCGGCATACTTGGTGAGAGCATTCATGAGCTCCCCCATATCTTTGACACTCCGTTTGAGCCGCCCTAACTTCTGCGTGAGAGGCTCATAATGGCAGGCCTTCTCCAACACCAAAACTGCCTGAGGGGCAGAGATGTTGTCTGAAGAATGAATAATCTCCGCAACTCGGCCGACCCAATGGTGAGCCGACACTTCCTGCCGCTGAACACAATGCTGAAGATCAATGATAGTCTTTGGACGCTTGCAGGTACCTTGGAAGTTTTTGATAAAACGTTCCCTTAACTCGACCCATGTGTTGATGGAATTCGGGGGCAAATTCTTCAGCCATGTCCGCGCTGCTCCTTCCAACATCATGGTGAAGTATCTTGCACAAGCCTCATCACTGACTCCCTGCATATCCATGGCCAACTCATAACTTTCTATCCACTGTGCCGGGTTCTGGTCTGGTGTATAACTGGACACCTTCCGCGGGCCTTTGAAATCTCGGGGCAGGGGCGCGCTGCGGAGAGCCGAGCTCAAGCAAGGCACTCCAATGGATCTTCCGGTTGGGGTGACTGTTGTAGTCACGACTGGTGCGAGAGCCGCCTCCTGAGCGGCGAGAGCCGCCGCCTGCGCCGCTGTCTGATCTGCCGCGAGAGCCGCCGTGTGTGCCGCGTGAGTCTCATGTACTCTGTGCCCCGGGACCATAGGATTTGGTGAATATGGCAAGCCCCCAGGCGCACCCCGATGATGGCGGGTGCTAGACACTGCAGGACTTTCAGCATGGCGGCTTCTAGTGCGGCTTCTGTTAGGAGCAGGTGTGGAATGCAGTCGCTCCCGGCTGTAAGAATAATTTGCTTGCTGGACCACAGCGGTTTTCAGCTTCTCGATTGCATTGCGAGCCTCAATCTCCAGGGGCGTGTTTCCATTGATTGGAAGTCGCGCCAGCGCGGTAGTGGCCGCATAAAGGTTATCCACAGTGTTCGTAAAATGCCCTTGCGTCGTAAGCATCGGCGCCTCTCGGCGTAAATTAGGCTCAACCCGTGGCGGCTCTTCACGACCCGCCAAGTGGCGGGCTTCCGGGTCTGGCGACCTCTGGGGAGTTCCTGTTGCAGGACCACGAATGCGTTCCCCTGGTGGGGTGCTGAACTGCAGGGCCTGACCTTCAATATTGGAGATATAGCGGCTCCGGTGTCGTCGGTGATGAACCGCATCCGACTCTGCCCGGCGTTGCTCCAGATGATAATTCTCCTGTTGCAAACGCGCCGTCTCTTCCTGTATCTCTCGTTCACGAGTCGCCAGACGGACGTTCTCCGCATCAATGCTAGCCTGAGCCTGCACCATCTGACCCTTGATCCTGGCGATTTCCGCATTGAGCTCTGCTTGATTCTCCGCTGTAACCTGTGTGGCCATCAATGTCGTCAACGTGGTCGCCAGCCCCACCAGGGCCTGCGCTGGCGAGACTCTTGGCATCGCATTAGAAGTTCCAGCATATGCCGCCGGGTCTGGCATGTCAGCCGCCCCTGCCATGTAGACAACAGGGCGAGCGGGCGGGCCTAAAGAATCCTGCGACGGCGAGTTCTGCTGAAAGCCCCCAAGACCCTCCTGATGAAGAGAATAAAGCGACTCTCCACCAGAGGAATAGCCACCATCATTGTAAGTCGCCGAGCCTTCTGTGGAAGCCGACGATCCAGAGTACTCCACCCCTTGAGTGAAGCCGATGAAGACGTGCCTCTGCCTGGCGGGCTGCGTGTCCTGGACCGGCTTGAAGGTGTTGGCGAAGATATCCGGCCCAGATCCAGATCCGCCGGCGTGCACAGGAGCCGGAAGCCGAGGGGCGGCTCTCGCCACGGCGGGTTGCGCGCGGCGGGCCGTCTCAACGACCTCCGTGGAGGTGACTGGCTTAGAACCGCCAGCCTTCCCAATGAAAACATGAATTCCGCCAAAGGGGACCCGGAAACCGTACTCCAGAGAGTCGGCCTCGGGGCCCCAGTCTGAGTCGTCGACGAGCAGATTGCCGCGCCGACTCCTGGTCATCCGGCCAATCACGTATCCCTCGAGTCCTCGGGGAGGACCCTTCGAATACTCAACACCACCATGCGATAGCCCCACGGTGGGCGCCAACTGTCGTGGTATTTTCACGGCAGATGTCCTCATAGGACTTAATCTCGAAGCCATCGCGTAAGTAGCAGATCGAAGGGGTCAAACGAGGAACACGGAAGGCAAGATTTACCCAGGTTCGGCCCCTCTCGAGGAGGTAAAGCCTACTCCTGCTAGATGTATTTGAAGATCTTGATTACAAGGGTTTTGAAACTTGTCTAGCCCTAGCTCTTGAAAGATTTCCCTCCCCCTCTATCCCCGGGGGCTCCTCTTTATATACAGGCGGGGCCCCGGGGCTCACATAAGAGTCCGGGCCGGAATAACAATCCGAGCCCAACTCCCCTTACTTGTTTCCTAAGTTATACCCTTAGGCGGTTTGCACTTACCGCCTCTCTCGGCGGGTCTTGGGCCGGCCCCTCATTGGGCGGCTCTCCTTCTGGGCCTCCATAGAAGACTCTATGGCCCACCTGGCCCTTCATGGTTTTACTCCTCGAGACCCGGCCCTGAACGGGCGGGTTTCACCCAAAGATATTTCCCTGACACCGCTCGTACGTCAAGGGGGGACTCTTGAGCATCGCACCTCAGGAGCCTTCACTAGTTCGTGAGGCCCGTCACCTCCAGGACTTGTCCAGGCACCGTGACCTGACAACCCAGTGATGGCTGAGGCATGCGCGGGACTGGGCCCTGTCGACGCTGAGCATAAAGGCAAGCCAGAGGAAAACCGAGCATGAAAGGGAAGCTCGCGGGTCATAGGCAGTCATTACAAGATTATGATGTTCAGTAAATTAAAACCATCGTCTTATAGTGCGCAAGGCAGATTCAGTCTTGGAGGACGACGAAAGGAGTACCAGCACCATCACCGCCGTCGTTGCAGTTGTTGCAAGTGAACTTCCCAAGCAGCACGCTCATAGGGCCCTGCACGGCTGCCTCCAGGCAATCGTGGGATTCTTTAAGAACGAGGTTTATCATCTCGTCGAAGTTGAAGTTTGGGTCGCTGAGAAGAAGGTGGCTGAAGAATTGGGTCACCGCCACGGAGAACAGGTCTCGGCATTCCTCCTCCAGGAAGCCGCCCAACTTCTGCGTCGTGTTCTCAAGCTCCCCCATGATCCTAGCGGAAAGCTCGGCGAAGCCGGCGTTAGGAGTGGTGAGAGGAGCATCAAAACCCCCCTGCATAAAGATTGAAAGGCAACACGAGCCCTGAGCTCGAGAGGAGGAAAGGCAGCGCAGTCCTCCGCTGCCTTCGCATCGGCGTCGGCCTGAATCTTCTTCTCCCTAGCGTCCAGCACGATGTTCAACTCAGAGACGTGCTTCGCATGGGCTTCATGGGCTTCGGTCACCTTGCGCTGCAGCGCCTCCAGGCGCTCGCGTTCCGTGGCCTGCTTGGCCGCCACCCTCATCAACTTGGCATCGCGATCGGCGAGCTAAGCTTCGCGGGACCTGAGGCCGTCTTCCCATAGCTGGAGTTATTGCGCCTGCGCGTCTTGCTCGTCCAGGAGCGCCTTCAGGTTGGCCTCCACCTCTTCGTAGCGCTTGGTGGCCTCCGCCGTCTCGGCAAGGGTGCCCTCGTGGGCCGCCTTTGCTTCGGTGGTGTCCTTCTCAGTCTCCGCGATGGCGGTGGAGAGCCGTTGTAACAGGGTGGCGAGCTCCAGGTGCTCCCCAGCAAGGCGCGCTTCGGCATCCCGGGGGCCTCCCACAAACCGATCGAGCACGGCCCGAGCATGGGATAGGACCTCCTGCCCGTGCGGGGTGCGGTGGCTCACGAGCGCGAGGGCCGGGCGAAGCGCCGGCGCCTCGGCACTGGTCATCGCCCCAGCCGAAAGGGCCCTAGTGTTCTCAGCTTGGGGCACCGGGGGCTCCGGCCTTTCTTCAGTGGCCGGCCCCCGCGGCCCGTCAGGCAGGGCCACCGCGTTGGCTTCATCGACCCGTGAAGTGGGCTCGGCTCGAGCTGGCCCCTGGATGGTTGCGGCACCTGCTCCCGCCCCGCACGTGGGGGCGCCGCGGCCACGACAGGAGGGGCCGGGGGCTAGGCCTCCACCACCTCGGCGATCGATCCCCCGTGCTGCGCAGAGGAAGAGCTGGGCGTTGCCGCGACTCCATTACGCCCGGTCGTGGCGCCGGCCCGGCGCGAGGCGCCACCGCGCCCATCGTGATTGCGGTCGAGCGTCGACGTTGCCATTGGGGCGAATGTCACCTTCGCCCCGGCGTCCGTCTTCTTCTTCTCCTCGCCGCCATCCCGGACACTAGTAGGGAAAAGCCTAGCAGTAGCGCGGGTTAAGGGCCTATCAGTAGCACGGGGTACAACGCTATTGATACGGCGCCACAGCTAACTTGTATCAGTAGCGCGGGTACACAACGGCTACTGGTAAGTAAGGAGCAGTAGCGCATTTCAAAACAAGCGCAACTGATAACTATTTGTAGCGCCGTTATCTAACCCGCGTCACTACTAATTGCGCATGTTTCTTTTTTTATATTTATACATTGTATTTACACACGGTTATACATATTAATATAGAACATAATTAATAATTGTGAAAACAACAACATTTAGAATAACACCATTTGGCAACTCATCATCATCTTAATCATCTAACAACTCATCATCCTCTTAATCATCTAACAACTCATCATCATCATAATTATCTAACAACTCATCCTAATCTTAATTGTCACAACCCTAGCTAGCCATTGCTTGTCATTGCATTTCATGAATGCATTTTTAAATTCAAATGAATTTGAATTGAGGAATGATCAAGCCTCAGAAAGAATTTTTGGTCAAATAAGCAATATAAAAATTGCCTCAAATAACTCCAAGAAAATGTTCCTGGTATTCTAAGAAAATATTGGCAAGAGGTGAAATTCAAACCATTATTTTTGGAATCACAGAATTATTTATATTGGGCATTTGAGTTAATCCAAATATTATTTGTATTGGAATTATATTTGTTATATATTAAATATAATTCCAACAATTCTGAAACTTTTTATGTGGCATTGGTTATTTTCATCAAGCTCACATGACAATTTCCAGAATTTACCAAAATGGTTTGGTATTTGTTTCAAACCAGAACAAATGTGAGAAAGTATAAAAGAAAACAAATAAAAGAAAGGCAGAGAGGTTACCTAGGCTTACCTGTGCAGCCTAGTACTATAGAAGTCCCAGCCCACCAGGGGCTCTCCCGTCATCTTCCACCCCTCGCCAGTAGGTAGAGGGGAAGGTGTGCACGGCGCCCGCGCTAGCTGGCACGCAACTGCCTGCCTGGGTCTCCCCTGGCCAGTGCGATGCCTCGGATAACGCCGCCGCTACCGTCTGGATCGGGTAGACCCCTCCATTCACTCTCTCCTCCCCGTGCACCTCCCCTCTCCCCAGACCCGAGCCGCCGTCACTGCCGTTTGCTTCCGCCGCAGCCACCGCAGCTGCCTCGCCAACCCAAACTGCCCCTGAGGTCCGCCGCATCGCCCTGCTTCTTCTCGCCCTCAGAATTGAGCTCGGACGCCTACTTCCTCGCCGTCTTCGTCGTCTTCAACCACGGTAGTCGCCGCCCGCCGCCCGGCAATTCGCTGCGAGCAAGCCGTCCCCGAGGCCTCTTGCTAGCTCAACCAACCCATTGTGAGCTCCTCTCCATCTCCCCTATGCTCCCCTCCTCGCACTCGAGTTGTAGCTCGCCTCCCCGCCATGGCCGTGAGGTCTGCGCCGCCGTGCCATCACCGTCGTCGATAGAGCTAGCGACACTCATGCCCAAGCACACGGGCGTGTTCCCGGAATCGCTAGGAACACCACGCTTACATTAGCTGCCCTCGCCGAGTGCGCAGCGCTTCATCCACTCAAATCCGAGACACCACCGCCGCACATCTCGTCGCCGGCCATTATTCCAGCGACCCCACGGCCTCTTCGGTGTCCCAATGGATCGGCGCGAGCAAGAGCTACCCTCTGGTGCTAATCATGCGTCGAACCGATGCCCGTAGCAAATTCCGGCGAGCCTCCGACACTGATTTTGTCGCCGTCGGCCCAACTCCGGTGGGCGCCGACGTGGCCGGCCATTAGGGCCTAATCCCTCTCTTAATGAACCCCGCCAGACGATGACAGTGGGCCCCTAGAGGGGGTCAAACCCCCGGTCAGCGTGGGATTTGCCCTGGGTCACTGACCAGTGGCCCCCAGTGGTCAGGTTTGACCTCGGACCGGCGCTGCTGACCTGCTGACGCAGGCATGACGCAATGCTGACGCATTTAATAATTTATGTTATAAAAATAATCCAGAAATTAGTATAAGCTTCAAAAATTCATAGAAATTAATCTATAACTCCAAATGAAATAATTTATATATGAAAAATGAGCAGAAAAATCCAATGAATCTGTTTACGCCATTCTCATGCATGTTTGAACAAGTTAACATCACCAACTAGGACATTTCATGATTAGGACAACTTATGAAATAACATTTGGAGTTGGAATTTAATGCTATTTGAATTCCACTTCAATTAATATGACTAAATATTGTACTAGGTGAATTCAGTACCTTAACATGCCATATCATACATCATGTTTGTTGCATCACATTTAATGTGTTCTTTCTTCTTGTTATCGGTGTTTGTTCCCTCTCGGTAGACGTTATTGCGATGTTTTGATCGATGCCACCGATGAAGACTCACTGTCATCCTCAGAAGGGTCAGGCAAGCTACCCCCCCTTGAGCATTCTGATATAATCCCACTCTCTCGCTCTTGCTCTCATTTCAATGCATCAGGACAAACGATTCAACTGTTACTTGTGTTCCGGTAGTTGAACCCACTTCTTTGCATGACCTGTCATTGTCACAGTAAATAGCTAAACCAAGCAAACTAGTATACCTGGTAGATGCTTGAGCCATGTTGTGCTATAACCCTGTTATGCTTGCTATGCTTAGAGTTGTGTCAGGTCTGATTCATCTGGGTGATGAACCAGAGTTAAATGGATGTGTCCTGATGATGAGGGTTAAGTGTTGAACCTGTTTTGGTAAAGGTAGCGATGAGAGGCCATGCAGGAGTACATGGTGGGTTGTCTCATTGAAATCGCTCATAGGAAATGAGTTCTGTGTTTGTGTTCCAAGAATAGCTACTACCGCACATTGGGTTCCGGTAACTCGACCCCTCTCGGCCTATTAACCTACCTTGTTCTCAGTCCAGGAGTCGTAGTAGTTCGAAACATTGATATGTGTGGCACGGCCTGCGAAGTGGATGAACGGCAAAGTCGGGACCGGCTTGGGGCCCTGCTCATAACGTTTGAGGCCATGTTGGAAACCTCGGCCGGACTTCCATTATGGGTTCCAACTTAGATAGGCGACTGCCTTGGACGTGAGTCATTGTAAGTTAACGTCCGTGGTCGACTGCCTCACGTGGCTTCCGCTTGAAGGTTGCCAAGGTGCCTTTTACGTTTACATGGTGATAAGTGGCAGGAGCATGTGTGACGAAGTACACCCCTGCAGGGTAATCTATCTATTCGAATAGCCGCGTCCACGGATATGGACTACTTGGAGACTTGCATTGTTCATAGATAACTTTAAATGGATACTCTGAAATGCTCCAGATAAATGTGAGTGCTATGGATGGCTTCTCGTGGGAAGACGAGAGTGGATCCATAGTGGTGTATTGATGTGGTCAATATGTGGACTCGTGTGTGCTTTCTCCCTTCAAACAAATGATACTACTCGTAGTCATAGTACAGAATAGCCAAGAGTCAAAGCTGGCTTGTTGCATTAAACTCCACAATCCCCTTTGTTGATAATGATGCATATGTAGATAGTTCTGATGTAAGTCTTGCTAACTACCTTTGTACTCACGTTTTCTTATTTATGTTTTTGCAGATGAGACTTCAGTCCCATTAGTGATTCTTACGACGTAAGGTTCGATGTTGACCGGATTAGCTTGGGAATCCCAGACAGAGGTCTAGCTCCTTTGGGAGGGTCGTTGTAGTTTTTCGGGCTCCTCAAGCCACTTTTAGTAGATGTTTGTACTCGAACATGTGATGCTTCCGCTTGTTGCTTGTATGACTTGAGTGTTGGGTCATGTGACCCCTGTTTGTAATACCACACTATGTTGGCTCTTATGAGTCTTTAATAAATACTTGAGTCATAGAGTTATGTTATGATGCCACGTTGTATCTACTCATATCGTGCATATTGCGTGTATGTTTGAAATGCATTGGTATGTGTGGGATTCGACACCTAGTTGTATGCCTTTAGTAGCCTTCTTTATGGGGAAATGCCTCTTTGTGCTTCCACTGAGCCTTGGTAGCTTGCTACTGCTCCGGACACATTGATTGACCGGCGTGTATCCTTCTTTGCTGTTGTGTCTGTCCCTACTGGGAAATGTCTCACGGTGTAATGGAGTCCTTGTAGCTTGCTACGACTCGTCTACACATGCTGATGACCGACACCTGCATTTTTGGATTACGTATGCATGTCCCTGTACGGTTGGGCCACTTGGGTCTATAACTAGTCATGTCGACCCGGGTTCTCTGACGTATGATTGCTAGCGACATATTCATATACGTCAGCCAAAAGACGCAAACGGTCCCGACCAAGGTAAGGTGGTAGCCATGGGGATAACCATGCGTGAGGCCGCCAAGTGATGTGATATGTTACATGCTGGATTCATATGACTTAGGATCGGGGTCCCAACATTAATCATCTAACAACTCATCCTAATCGATCATGCCAAGTTAATATAAACCAGAAAAACTTTTCTCTCATAGGACCTAGTCCTCCCTCCTATGTAAAATGTCATAAAATAGAATAACACCTATGTCTCCATGATGAAGCAAAGAGATCCAATGGTCTCCAACTTGTGGCTTGCGATCCTTCTTTATTTCTCCCCATGCTTCAATTTGGAGCCGTCTTTGTGGTTTGCGCTCAGTCGAGTACAAAAAAGAGATCTGAGCCCTCATAGGGCTTTTAATTGTCATATAACCTTTGCCATGCATCAACGGAGGCACAACATCAGTTGGCAGTTTCTATTGAAGAACATAATAGTAGCCTAGTTAGCAATGTAATCAACACCATTTACGCAATAGTAGTGTACTTAATTAGCAACTCTTACCAAGATATTTGCGCGAATGTCATCCGCCCTCAACCTATGCACTAGTGGCATGTAAAACGTATAATTTGGGCCAGGTCCCATATTATACGGAAAGTCGTCCCTACCAAACAGGACACCAATAACAAAGGTGACAAGACCATCCTTCTCCTCCCGGGTTAGATGCGATCCATAAGTGTAGTGTGTCGTGTCAATTAATTTCCGTGTTTCACTCGAAGAAACAAAATAAGCTATAAATTATGAATTAACAAATTTAGTATGGATGAACACCAACTATTTTTAAATATAGAATGCAAATTACTTGACAAATATGGTTGACAAACTCACATGGAGGTAAAACAGGAAGCATATCGGCATCCACCCAAATGTCGATGTTACCTTCAATATGATCTTCAGGATGAAGATCGAAGGTTATTCCATATCCTCCTAAAATCCATATGCCTTGGCTAGAGCTTCCCAATTTGAGCACCCTATTTCTGTGTTATTAACTGCATTCATTACTTTGACCAGAAATGTGTGACCATGTTTAGTCCTCAGGTTAGCTCTCCTCATCTCCATACTCTCGTGGTCTTTGAAACCGAGCCAATCCAAGACATACCGTCTTTCATGGCAGGGGATGAACTAGTCAAATTGTATTAAACAAAAATTACACGTTGAAGCAAAGAAATAGAAGTCATGCTTAATTACGAAAAAACACTTGTCATCATTGCGTACCGTACAAACATCGAAGGTCTCGTCAAGCTTGATGGTGAAGAACCAGCCGTCTCGCAGGTGAGGCCTATCGCACAAACCCCGATCATCGCCGCAGTAATCACACTCAGGGATCTTATCATCGTCAGACATTTCCTGCGTTCATGATTCAAAAATTCGGCATGAACATTATTAAAATAAGTCATATTGAGCACCTGAAATTTGCCGGAATGGAAATGAATCAACATTCTGGCAAAACATAGGCACTAGGAGGTGTTCCCTGCAATAACATACACACATGTCCAAATAGACTTAATTCAATATCGGTTGACTTTCGGTCTATCGAGGCTTTCCTTAAATAACTCTCATATCTCATGGTGTGTTCGTGCGCAATCTCTCACACTGATATGGTGGTGTATATATGTTGGTGGACACTCTCTCACAGTAATAGTTCAACCATCGGTGATGGACGCACCCCCTCTCCTCTCCTTTCGCATTATACCGAGGTATATATCGCAAGAAGAGAAGAGGAGGAAGCGCCCACCATGACAACAGTCGGGATTCCTCCATCAAGAACACACATGAAAGTCACACAAGGAGCAACGACAGACCGAAAGTATCTGATTTTTTTTTACATAAAATTTATAACTAATACATCTCGGATACATTTATAATGAACTCGAATACAATTTCACTAATACAACTTCTCTAATAATCTAGTTAATGCATCATCGAATATTATATCTAATACATCTCGAATATTATCATATAATATCACTAATACAGATCAAATATTATCGAACAATCTAGTTGACTCGCGGTTCCTGAGCCACGTGCAGTGGACACCCAAAGAGAAGGAACCATCACAGGATCATAACTCAGGTGAGATCCTTTAAGAACCTGCCAGGTATTGGAGAATCTGGCATCCAACGCAGCCATGTAGCGACGGACATGCTCGTCCTCCTCCCTGACCCAGCGACGTACCACCTCCGCGGGGGCCCTCTCCCTCCGCACCGATAGTGGTCGACCACGAGACCCGGATTCCTCACCAAGCGGTGCACCCCAGAAGGTAGCACCTCCCACTGCCAGCCTAGCGGAGCCCAGTCCCAGACATGGCGCCTCTCAAGGATGTCGCCGCCGAGTCGACGACGAGGATGCGGGCCGGGCATCGTCGACGTTGAGAACAAATTCCTACAAAACATTTTCTTATCGTTTAATGTTTTACTTTACGGTCTTCTTATTAACTATCTAATTTCATTAACAATTTTAGAAACCCTAGCAATCCTAGCAAGAACCCTAGCAATCATCCCTAGGAATGTCCTAACCACAACCCTATCAATCAATCGAAATTAACCTAGCAATCAAACGGGCGGAGGAGGCTAGGGATGTCTCACCAGAGAAGGAGACGGCCGGCGCGCGGAGGAGACGGCCGGCGCGCGGAGGAGACGACCGGAGGAGAAGCAGAGGCCGTGGTCAGGGTCGGTGTCGGAGCTGGGGTCGGGGTCGGTGGCGGGGTCGAGGTCGCCGGGGTCGTGGCCGGGGTCGAGGTTAGGGGCAGCAGAGAGTGGGAGGACCGGTGGCGGCGGCAGGGTCGAGAGGGAGGGAGTGAGGAATGAGAGAGAGGGAGAGAGTGAGGGCCAGGCGTGCGCGGGTAAGAGGATAAGTCCACGAGGGGACCTATTAGCCGTAACGTGGGGCAGAGAAGAGCGCTACTACTACTGTGTTATCAGTAGCGCGGTTTGCAGAAGGGCGCTACTACTATACCTAGCCTGTCAGCAACGGTGTGGCAATTATATTAGTAGCGCATTTTATTCCAGCCGCGCTACTGTTATGTGCATACCAGTAGCGCCATTAGCGACCATTAGCAGTAGCGCCTCCTTTTAACAAGCGCTACTGATAAGATTCGGTGTATAAGGTTTTCCCTAGTAGTGGGCGCCTGCGCGGACGAAGAGTAAACGTGAGCAAGCAAGTCACGGCTGCGGGGTATGAGCTCGGATTCAAGCACCTACTTGTCCCCAGCAGCCCATCTCCTTTTCTTCTCCATGGAGGACGATGCGCCCCCGCTGCCTTCGGGCGCTCCCCTAGCGATTCCTGAAGGGCGTTCGGCATGCCCCTTGGAGGATCCGGCCGGGTCCCTCCGCTTCCCGGGGGCCTGGAGAGTCCCCTGAGAGGGCGCTGTTGCCCCGGGACCGCCGGCCACCTCGCCGGCGAGGACCCCGGCGACTAGAGGCCGAGGGCTGGAGGAGTGGGCTCTTGTTTCCCTCACCAGGTCAGAGGGTTGAGGAGGCATCGCATGAGGAAGCTCGTCAGCATCATCATTGTCATCCCCGAAGCCGCGAAGAGACTGGCGGTCGCCAGGCGGTGGCCGGGCGGCCGCCCCCGGCCAGCCTCCTCCTCCTCCTCCGTCGCCTTCGAGCCTTCGCCGTCACCGCCTTCGGAGGAGGACGACGCCTCAACAGGGGAACTCCTCATTGACCCCTCGCTGCTAGTCGGCACGAACCCCCATTCGTTGAAGGGAGGCATGAGAGCGACAAGATCCGCTTGGTTGTCCTGGCCGTACAACGGGCCCGCGGCCTTAGGAGGATCACCGGGGGTGAAGCCAAGGAGGGCTGTCATAGCCCCATCAAACTCGGGATGCGTCAGGCCGGTGGGGTCAGCCTCATTGGGCCCCTCGTGCCCTCGTACTCCCACACGGTCCATGAGTGCGCCTGGAGCGGCATGATGCGCTGCCCCAGGAATTCCTTAACGATTATCGCCCCCGACAGCTGGGTGTTCCCGTGCGAGGCAATCCGCTCCAGGACAGGCCTTGTCCTCGGATCGGAGAGCGTCGCATGGCTCCATCCAGAGTGGTGCACGGGAAGGGCAGTAGGGATCCTCAGGAGCAGGTAGACTTGGTGGGCGTCCAAGTAGACCCAGCGCTGCCGATAGCCCTCCACCTTCTTCCCAGCCTTCTGGCGGATGCCGACGCTCTTGACGTCAAAAAAGGAGACGCACACCAAGAGCTGGTCGTGGGCAGTGAACCGCATGCTGAAGAAATGGCGGAAGAGCGCCACCGAGGGCCTCACGCCCACAAAGGCTTCGTAGTAAAAGGCGGAGATGGAGAGGAAGAGGATGGAGTTGGGTTGGAGGTGTAGAGCGTGTCTTTTTTAATGGGTGAGGATGGCATAGAAGAACTCGGAGAATGGCGGGACCAACCCAGCACAAACGCTATGGAGGAAGAAGGCATAGGTGGACACCCCCAGGTCGCTTCGTGCCACCGCACCAAGGGAGATGACGGTTGTCTTCCCCTCATTCCGGTCGCCCGCTATCAGCCGGCGCACCGGGTCCAGGTCTTCTTCCTTGGCACCGGAGGAGCACATGAGAGCAGCCCCAATTTCTAGGGGGCTCGCGGCCAGAGCCGTGGCCTTCGCCTTCTTCCCGCCCGGGGCCATCCGAGCGTCAGAGTGGCGAGCGAGATGGGGAGAAGAGCACTTCGCCTAAGATTGGATCTGGTGGAGTTTCGTGCGGTGAAGAGAGGAGCAGTGAGACAGGCGCCAGCAAGGGGAGATATTGATGGCCCCGTACCGTGGGCAGGCTTTATGCCGGCCTGGGCAGTTGCCGAGGCATTGCGTGAAGATGGGGGCGCCCCGCATCCCAGCCTATGCCACGAGTCGCGACCGGTTCAAAGGCGGTTGGAGCATGCGCCGCTTAGCCCCTCCAGCTGGCACAGTCGTGCGCACTACAGGCTCGGGGGCTACTGTCGGACCATTGGGACAGGGGGTACCCAGTCCCATCTGCCTGAGGCCTATGTCACAACACGAGGCCTAGGCCCTGTGCAGCCCGACCAGAGGACGCCACGAAGAGGGCCTTCGTGGGCCCCCCGCCTCATGAGGCAACTGGTCGGAGGCACCCCCGCCATCTTCCGGAGACACCCTCGCGAGCGCGGTTCCCGAGGGTGCCCCACATGGCCCTTGCGGGGTGCACAAGTCAAAGGAGGCTCAACAGGATGGAGGTCATCCCCGAGCCTTGCGGCGTTCCCATTTGGTGTTAGGCAGCCAAGGATGGGAGCTCACCAGGACGGAGGTCATCGCCGAGCCCATCAGTGTGTCACGACAGGAAGCTTTTGTAGGCGAAGACTACTTTCGTCTGTATAAGCTGCAGTCATGTTCCCTTTTCAAACTGGCCGTTGTGGCAACCCTTCCCGCCTTGTGTTTTTAGGGGAAGAGGACCAAGGCCAATATAAGAAGGGGTAGGTTGCAACCGTACAAGGGGATCCTGGCTGTATTCACCTTCACCCGCTAAGCAATTCAGACAAGCAGGAGTAGGGTTTTACACCGCAAGGTGGCCCGAACCTGGGTAGATCGCTGTGTTCATTGTTCTCCCCTCAAGCTCAAGCATGCCGAAGCACCACCGTAGGTTCGGGAGAGAGAGCGAGGTTGGAGAGCCGGCGCTCCCTAGAGTTCGAACCTCTCTTGGGTCCCCGGAGCCCCGATTCCGACACCTACACCCCTGGGTAGTCATATGTTGGTATAGACGCCGGGATCGTTCATGAGGACCAAGATAGGATGTAGGAGTTGGGATTTTCATCAACGGAGTAGAATTCCTAGTAGACCTTATCATCCTGAAGTCGCAAGGCTTGGATGTGATCCTAGGCATGGATTGGTTAACCAAGCACCAAGGCTTCTTAGATTGTGCCAAGAGTACTGTTACCATGACCAATAGGCAAGGAGTTGAAGTCAAGTACGTTCCCAACCTGGCCTCCGCTCAAGCCCCGAGGGTCAATTGTCTATCGGGAATTGAGTTGGACCAAGTGCCAGTGGTATGTGAATACCCAGATATCTTCCCTATTGAGCTGCCCGGGATGCCTCCTGAACGTGACATTGAGTTCACCATTGGGCTAATGCCCGGAGCAGGACCCATCTATAAGAAGACGCATAGAATGGGATCCAAAGAGTTGGTTGAACTGAAGAAGCAACTGGCAGAGCAGCTCAGGAAAGGATTTATCCACCCTAGTGCCTCTCCTTGGGGATCACCTGTTCTGTTTGTGGAAAAGAGGGATGGTACTATTCGACTCTGTGTCGATTATCGATCTCACAATGAAGTCACAATCAAGAACAAGTATCCTCTCCCCAAGATTGAAGTCCTGTTCAGTCAGCTGAATGGTTCCAAGGTGTTCTCCAAGATTGACCTTAGGTGTAGATACTATCAGTTGAAGATCAGACCCCAAGACATTCCGAAGACGGCATTCGTAACCCGTTATGGCATGTACGAGTACACGGTCATGTCATTTGGGTTGACCAATGCCCCTGCCTAATTCATGTACCTCATGAACAAAGTTTTCATGGGGTACTTGGACAAGTTTGTTGTCGTCTTCATTGATGATATACTCATCTTTTCCAAGTCCGAAGAAGAGCATGAGCAACACTTGAGATTGGTCCTAGAAAAGCTTCAAGAGTACCAGCTGTTGGAAATATGCCCTATAGGCAATAATAAAGTGATTATTATTATATTTACTTGTTCATGATAATCATTTATTATCCATGCTATAATTGTATTGATTGGAAACTCAATTGCATGTGTGGATACATAGACAACACCGTGTCCCTAGTATGCCTCTAGTAGACTAGCTTGTTGATCAAAGATGGTCAAGGTTTCCTGGCCATAGACATGAGATGTCATTTGATAATGGGATCACATCATTGGGAGAATGATGTGATGGACAAGACCCAAACTATGAACGTAGCATATGATCATGTCAGTTTATTGCTATTGTTTTCTGCATGTCAAGTATCTGTTCCTATGACCATGAGATCATGCAACTCACTGATACTGGAGGAATACCTTGTGTGTATCAAACGTCACAACGTAAATGGGTGACTATAAAGATGCTCTACAGGTATCTCCGAAGGTGTCTGTTGAGCTGGCATGGATCGAGACTGGGATTTGTTACTCCGTATGACGGAGAAGTATCTCAGGCCCACTCGGTAATACAACATCACAATAAGCCTTTCAAGCAATGTGACTAAAGTGTTAGCCACGGGATCTTGTATTACGGAACGAGTAAAGAGAGTTGACGGTAACGAGATTGAACTAGGTATATCGATACCGACGATCGAATCTCGGGCAAGTAACATACCGAAGAACAAAGGGAACAGCATGCGAGATTAACTGAATCCTTGACATAGAGGTTCAACCGATAAAGATCTTCTTACAATATGTAGGAACCAATATGGGCATCCAGGTCCCGCTATTGGTTATTGACCGTAGAGGTGTCTCGGTCATGTCTACATAGTTCTCGAACCCGCAGGGTCTGCACACTTAACGTTCGGTGACGTTTCGGTAGTATTTAGTTATGTATGGTGGTGACCGAAGTTTGGTCGGAGTCTCGGATGAGATCCCGGACATCACGAGGACCTCCGGAATGGTCCGGAGGTAAAGATTGATATATAGGAAGTCCCGTTTTGGCCACCGGAAATGTTTCGGGTATTTTCTGTAGTGTACCGGGAGTGCCGGAGGGCCATCGGGAGGGGCCACCCACGTCGGGAGCCCACATGGGCCGGAAGGGGGGTGCACCAGCCCTTAGTGGGCTGGGAAAACCAGCCCCACAAGGTCCATGTGGCTATGAAGGTGGGAAAGGAAAAAACCCCAAGTGGGGAAGGTAAACTCCAAGTAGGAAAGGAATCCTACAAGGAGTAGGATTGGAGGTGGAATCCTCCACCTCCTCCTGGTTCGGCCGAACCCCTAGGGGAAACCCTAGGGAGGCTGCCTCCTCCCCCTCCCTCCTATATATACTAGAGGAATAGAGGCCCCAAAGACACAAGTCCACGTGCTAGTTCTCTATTCCCTTGTTTCTCCACCAAATAGATTCCGACGGTGCTTAGGCGAAGCCCTGCCGGAATAGTTCCACCACCGCCGCCGCCGCGCCGTCGCGCTGCCGGAGAACTCATCTACCTCTCCACTCCCTCTTGCTGGATCAAGAAGGCGGATATCGTCTTCGAGCTGTACGTGTGCTGAACGCAGAGGTGCCGTCCGTTTGGCGCTAGATCGTGATTGGATCGCGGGACGACTAGCGATTTGGATCGCGAAGACGTTCGACTACATCAACCGCGTTTCTTAACGCTTCCCGATTAGCGATCTACAAGGGTATGTAGATCCACTCTCCCTCTCATAGATGCTCATCACCATAGCTAGTTCTTGCGTGTGCGTAGGAAAAATTTGTTTCCCATGCAACGTTCCCCAACAGTGGTATCAGAGCAAGGTCTATGCGTAGATGAGATCACGAGATAGAACACAAAGGAGTTTGTGGGCGTTGATGCTCAGATTGCTTCCTCCCTTGGTCTTTTCTTGATTCAGCGGTATTGTGGGATGAAGTGGCCTGGACCAACATTACTCGTACGCTTACGAGAGACCGGTTCCATCAACTGACATGTAACTTTGTTGCATAAAGATGGCTGGCGGGTGTCTGTCTCTCCCACTTTAGTTGGATCGGATTCGACAAAGGCGGTCCTTGAGAAGATTGAATAGCAATTTGTGTATCATCGTTGTGGTTTTTGCGTAGGTAAGAATCATTCTTGCTAGATACCCGTAGCAGCCACGTAAAACATGCAACAACAATTAGAGGACGTCTAACTTGTTCTTGCAGGGTATGTTGTGATGTGATATGGCCTATTACATGATGAGATATATGTGACGTATGTGATGATCATGTTTTGTATAGAATATCACGACTTGCATGTCGATGAGTACGGCAACCGGCAGGAGCCATAGGGTTGTCTTTAATTAATTTTCGCCGTTTTTGCTTTACTTTACCGCTATGAGTTAGCAATAGTCGTGGAAGCAATAGTTGGCGTGACAACCTCATGGCGACATGTTGATGGAGATCAAGATGATGGAGATCATGGTGTCATGCCGGTGACGATGGAGATCATGCCGGTGCTTTGGAGATGGACATCAAAAGCACAAGTTCATGGCCATATCATGTCACTTATGATTTGCATGTGATGTTAATCCTTTTATGCATCTTATTTTGCTTAGGACGACGGTAGCATTATAAGGTGATCCCTCACTGAAATTTCAAGATAAAAACTGTGTTCTCCCCGAGTGTGCACCGTTGCGAAAGTTCGTCATTTCGAGACACCAAGTGATGATCGGGTGTGATAGACTCTACGTTCGCATACAACGGGTGCAAGCCAGTGTTGCACATGCGGAACACTCGGGTTAAACTTGACGAGCCTAGCATGTACAGACATGGCCTCAGAACACAAGAGACCGAAAGGTCGAACATGAGTCATATAGTAGATATGATCAACATGAAGATGTTCACCAATGAAACCACCTCATCTCACGTGATGATCGGACTTGAGTTGGTGAATTTGGATCATGTGACACTCGAATGACCGGAGGGATGTCAATTTGAGTGGGAGTTTTTAAGTAATATGGTTAACTAAACTCATTATCTTGAACAATAGTCTAAGTTGTCTTTGCAATATTTATGTTGTAGATCAATGGCTCGCGCAGTAGCACCCCTGAATTTTAATGTGTTCCTAGAGAAAGCTAAGTTGAAAGATGATTGAAGTAACTTTGTGGACTAGGCCCGTAATCTAAGGATTATCCTTACGACTTCCCAAAAGGCTTATGTCCTTGATGCACCGCTTGGTGAACCACCCGCTCCAGTAGAATCTGTAGACGTTGCGAACGCCTGGCAGGCACGTTCTGATGATTACTCAATGGTTCAATGTGCAATGATGTATGGCTTAGAACAGGGACTTCAAAGACATTTTGAACATCATGGAGCATATGATATGTTCCAGGAGTTGAAGTTTATCTTCAGAAGAATGCCCGGATCGAGAGGTATGAGACCTCCGATAAGTTCTATGCTTGCAAAATGGAGGAGAACGGGTCTGTCAGTGAACACATACTCAGAATGTCTGGGTATTCCACCCGTCTGGCTGAATTGGGGATGCCCCTTCCGCCAGAGGCGATCACTACAGAGTTCTTCAATCACTGCCACCTAGCTACAAGAGCTTCGTGTTTAACTATAACATGCACGGGATGAACAAGTCAGTCGCCGAGCTATTTGCGATATTGAAAGTCGCTGAGTCTGAGATTCAGAAGGAGCATCACGTGTTGATGGTCAATAAAACCACTAGTTTCAAGAAGAATGGCAAGGGTAAGAAGGGTAACTCCAAGAAGAGTGGCAAAGCAGTTGCCCCTCCCATGAAGAAACCCAAGGCAGGACCCAAGCCAGAAACTGAGTGCTTTCATTGCAAGGGAACTGGTCACTGGAAGCGGAACTGCCCCAAGTATCTGGATGACAAGAAGGCGGCCAACACCAAACAAGGTATATGTGATATACATATTATTGATGTGTACCTTACCAACTCTAGTTGTAGTGCCTGGGTATTTGATACCAGTTCGGTTGCTCACATTTGCAACTCAAAACAGGAACTACGGAATAGACGGAGGCTGGCAGAGGACGAAGTGACGATGCACGTGGGAAATGGTTCTAAGGTTGATGTGATCGCCTTCGGCACGCTCGCTCTTCGATTACCATCGGGATTAGTGATGAACCTGAATAATTGTTATTTAGTGCCTGTGTTAAGCATGAACATTATATCTGGATCTTGTTTATTGCGAGACGGTTACTCACTTAAATCAGAGAATAATGGTTGTTCTATTTATATGAGTAATATCTTTTATCGTCATGCACCCAATGTGAGGGGTTTATTCTTATTGAATCTCGATAATGATGATACACATGTTCATAACATTGATGCCAAAAGATGTCGAGTTGATAATGATAGTACCACTTTCTTGTGGCACTGCCGCTTAGGTCATATTGGTGTAAAATGCATGAAGAAGCTCCATGCTGATGGACTTTTGGAGTAACTTGATTTTGAATCACTTGACACATGTGAACCATGCCTCATGGGCAAGATGACTAAGACCCCGTTCTCTGGAACAATGGAACGGGCAAGTGACTTGTTGGAAATCATACATACTGATGTATGCAGTCCGATGAGCATTGAGGCGCACGGTGTATATCGTTATTTTCTCACCTTCACTGATGACTTAAGTAGATATGGTTATATTTACTTAATGAAACACAAGTCTGAAACGTTTGAAAAGTTCAAGCAATTTCAAAGTGAAGTTGAGAATCATCGTAACAAGAAGATTAAATTCCTACGATCTGATAGAGGAGGAGAATATCTGAGTTATGAGTTTGGCAGTCACTTACGACAATGTGGAATTGTTTCACAATTGACACCGCCTGGAACACCACAACGTAATGGTGTGTCTGAACGTCGTAATCGAACCTTATTAGATATGGTGCGTTCTATGATGTCTCTTGCCGATTTGCCACTATCGTTTTGGGGTTATGCATTAGAGACAGCTGCATTCACTTTAAATAGGGCACCATCGAAATCCGTTGAGACGACACCATATGAACTATGGTTTGGCAAGAAGCCAAAGTTGTCGTTTCTTAAAGTTTGGGGATGTGATGCTTATGTCAGAAAGCTTCAGCCTGAAAAGCTGGAACCCAAAGCGAAGAAATGCGTCTTCATAGGATACCCATAAGAGACAGTTGGGTATACCTTCTATCTCAGATCCGAAGGCAAAGTATTTGTCGCTAAAAACGGAACATTTCTTGAGAAAGAGTTTCTCTCGAAAGAATTGAGTGGGATGAAAATAGAACTTGATGAGGTTGTTGAACCTTTACTTCAACCTAAGAGTAGCGCAGCGCAGAAAGATGTTTCTGTAAAGCCTACATCGGTTGAAGAGGAAGTTAATGATGATGATCATGAAGCTTCGGATCAAGTTGCTATTGAACCTCGTAGGTCGACAAGGACGCGTACTGCTCCTGAGTGGTACGACAACCCTGTCTTAGAGGTCATGTTGTTGGACAACGATGAACCTACGAGCTATGGAGAAGCGATGATGGGCCCGGATTCCGAGAAATGGTTAGAGGCCATGAAATCCGAGATGTGATCCATGTATGAAAACAAAGTATGGGCTTTGGAATTATTACTTGAAGGGCGAAAGGCAATTCAGAACAAATGGATCTTTAAGGAGAAGACGGACGCGGACGGTTATATTACCATCCAAAAAGCTCGACTTGTGGCAAAGGGTTTTTCACAAGTTCAAGGAGTTGACTACGATGAGACCTTCTCACCCGTAGTGATGCTTAAGTCCGTCAGAATCATGTTAGCAATAGCTGCATTTTTCGATTATGAAATTTGGTAGATGGATGTCAAAACAGCGTTCCTTAATGGTTTCCTTAAGGAAGAGTTGTATATGATGCAATCAGAAGGTTTTGTCGATCCAGAGAATGCTAACAAAGTTTGCAAACTCCAGCGATCCATTTATGGACTGGTGCAAGCATCTCGGAGTTGGAATCTTCGCTTTGATGAGGTGATCAAAGCGTTCGGGTTTATACAAGTTTACGGAGAAGCTTGTATTTACAAGAAAGTGAGTGAGAGCTCTATAGCATTTCTAATATTATATGTGGATGACGTATTGCTGATTGGAAACAATATAGAAATGTTGGAAAAGCGTGAAGGAATATTTGAACAAGAGTTTTTCAATGAAGGACCTAGGAGAAGCTGCTTTCATATTGGGCATCAAGATCTATAGAGATAGATCGAGACGCTTAATAGGACTTTCACAGAGCACATACCTTGACAAAGTTTTGAAGAAGTTCAAAATGGATCAGTCCAAGAAGGGGTTCTTGCCTGTATTGCAAGTTGTGAAGTTGAGTAAGACTCAATGCCCAGTGACTGTAGAAGATAGAGAAAAGATGAGTGTCATCCCCTATGCTGCAGCTATAGGCTCTATCATGTATGCAATGCTGTGAACAAGACCCGATGTCAGCCTTGCCATAAGTATGGCCGGAAGGTTTCAAAGTGATCCAGGAATGGAACACTGGACAGCGGTCAAGAATATGCTTAAGTACCTGAAAAGGACTAAGGACATGTTTCTCGTTTATGGAGGTGATCAAGAGCTCGTTGTAAAGGGTTACGTCGATGCAAGCTTTGACACTGATCCGGATGACTCTAAGTCTCAAATCGGATACGTATTTATTCTTAATGGGGGTGCGGTAAGCTGGTGCAGTTCCAAGCAGAGCGTGGTAGCTTATTCTACATGCGAAGCGGAGTACATCGCTGCCTCGGAGGCGGCAAAGGAAGGTGTCTGGATGAAGGAGTTCATGACAGATCTTGGAGTAGTGCCCAGTGCACTAAACCCAATGACTCTGTTCTGTGACAACACTGGTGCCATTGCTCTGGCTAAGGAACCAAGGTTTCACAAGAGGACCAGACACATAAAGCGACGTTTCAATTCCATCCGCGATTACATCAAGGAGGAGGACATAAATATTTGCAAAGTACACACAGATCTGAATGTCACAGATCCGATGACTGAACCTCTTCCAAGGGCTAAACATGATCAACACCAGAACTGTATGGGTGTTAGATTCATTACAATGTGAGGGAGTCCTGGTTTAAGGGGTCCTCGGGAGGCCAACCTATTTCTTATGGGCCGGACTATATGGGCCGCTTGCCGAGCACTGGATTGATCGAAGACCCTGTCTCCAGGAAGGAAGCTTCGGGAATCGTGGCGTATCCTCCACGTTTGGAGTAGTGAATAGGCATGTTTATCCCTTCGACGTGTAACCGACCATGTGTAAACCCTAGGTACCCTCGGCGTATATATAAGCCGGAGGGTTTTAGGTTGTAGAGGGGAGAGAGAACTCATCTAGGGTTTTAGCTATTCGATCTCGAGGTAGATCAACTCTGTAACCCTTATACCATCAATATAATCAAGCAGGACGTAGGGTATTACCTCCATAGGAGGGCCCGAACCTGGGTAAACATCGTCTCCCTCGTCTCCTGTTACCATCGATTCTAGTCTCACAGCTCGGGACCCCCTACCCGAGATCCGCCGGTTTTGACACCGACATTGGTGCTTTCATTGAGAGGTCCGCTGTGATCGCCAAAGGAATCGATGGCTCGCCTCGTCATCAACGAAGAGGTCCGCAATACGGACACTTTCATCCTCGGACAGATCTTCGCTTTTGGCCGCATTGTGCTGCACGCCGACCCGGCCGGCCATCTAGGCCATGTCGGAAGTTTCGCCCCTGATCAAGAGGTCAGATTCGGGAACCTAGAGTTCTCCGTAGACTCTCGGGGTGACCTGTCACTAACCGGGCTCGCAGTCTCGCCTGCCATGCCCGAAGACTCTGAGGCTTTAACCTCAGATCCATCTTTCGGTCCCACCCATGGGATCTACCCCGGCGAGGACGCGACTCTCAGTCCAGACCCAGTCATAGTGCCAGACGTCCGGACACCTGTTCTTGCCGAACACTCCCCCTGCGCAGACGCATCGGAGGTTAACTCCGGAAGCTCTGAGCAGGCCGACCCGATCGAGCTCTTGATACTCAGCGAGGCCCTAGATCGGATCTCGTCGATGAAGATTACCGACGACCCAACCCCGATCTGTGCTCAGATCGGGCTCAAGGCGGGTCAGGACGAATTTTTCGTCCCACCCACCACCCACTTGGTAGCCACTATTGAGGATTTAACCGACATGTTGGAATACGCCTCTGAGGAGGCAGAATACATGGATGAGGAGGATCGCGCCCCCACACCCGTTAACACCCGGCGGTGGACTGCCACCTCCACATACGACGTCTACATGGTGGACACTCCGAAAAACGATGGCGACAAATCGGGTGAAGCGCCGTCAAGACACCGAAAGCCGCATAAACGGTCAAAAGGAAAAAAGGGAAGAAAAGCTATCGACGGCACCGGAGACGGAGACACCCCGGAAGACCTCGGCGATCCCGAAATCCCCGAACACCCGTTGGAGGGTCAGGAGAGGCCGGAAGACCGGCGCAACCCCGACGATCTAAATGATTCCGAGGACGACAATTACCTCCCCCTTGTCGAGGAGGAGGACATCCCAGAAGCCGATGACTTCGCCATCCCCGATAATCTTGAAGATCAGGAACTGTTCAGGCGACAGCTTATAGCCATGGCCCGCAGCCTGAAAGCAAAAGAACAGCAGCTTAAAGCCGAACAAGACAACCTCAACGATCGATGGACGAGAGTCTTCTCAGCTGAGGAAGGATACAGTACCGGTCTATCGGACCAACCTAACAGCTATCCACGCAGAAGGCTACTGCCACAATTCGATGACGAGCTCACTGATACGCCGTCTCCCAAACATACCCCATACGACAAGCCAGACCACCCTCCTCGAGGATGAGACAAGACGGCTGACGACACCGGCTATAGGCCGACGATACCCCGTAGACGAGGAAAAGAGCCACTAGAGCCCGATGACAGGTTCGACCTGCAACATGACCTGGACTACAGAGCAGGTCGTACGCGATCCATCTACGGATCCAGAGGATACTCACCCGATAGACGGGAAGTGTACCGGCCTTGGTTCGACCGCAACAATAGAGGTCGGGAACTAAACCGGGCTAGGACAGACGCCGATCACCAGCGCGACATAGCTCGGGTCAGAGGCGCTGCCCACCCACTGTGCTTCACGGACGAGGTGATGCAGCATCAGTTCTCGGAAGGGTTTAAACCCGTAAACATAGAACAATACGATGGGACAACTGACCCAACCGTATGGATCGAGGATTTCCTCCTCCACATCCACATGGCGCGAGGAGATGACCTCCACGCCATCAAGTACCTACCCCTGAAGCTTAAGGGGCCAGCTCGGCACTGGTTAAATAGCCTCCCCGAAAACTCCATTGGGTGTTGGGAGGATCTAGAAGATGCATTCCGATCTAACTTCCAGGGCACTTATGTTCGGCCACCGGACTCCTCCGACCTAAGCAACGTCGTCTAGAAAGCAGGAGAATCCGCGCGACTATTTTGGAATCGGTTCTTGACCAAGAAAAACCAGATCGTTGACTGCCCGGACGCTAAAGCAATAGCCTCTTTTAGGCACAATATTCGGGATGAGTGGCTGGCTCGTCAGCTCGGCCAGGATAAACCAAGGACAATGTCCGCCCTTACATCACTCATGACTCGGTTCTGCGCGGGCGAGGATAACTGGCTAGCAAGACGTAGCCACAACCCCGAAGACCCCGGAACCTCCGAAGTTTGGGATGGAAACGGAAAACCAAAGCGCAACAAGAGTAAGCGCCGGCACAACAACAGTGATGCCGATGACACGGTCGTTAACGCCGGCCTCCCGGCCTGGGCAGCGGAAGAAGCCTCCTAAAGGAAATCGCGACGGACCCACCCCGCTGGACAAGATCATGGAGAGGCCTTGCCAGATCCATGGCACTCAAGAGAAGCCCGCCAACCACACCAACCGTAACTGTTGGGTATTCAAACAGGCCGACAAGCTCGCATCCGAGGACCAAGGCAAGAGCCCACGCAGCGAGGACGAGGATGAGCCCCGTGGTCCGATCGGTGGCGGACAAAAGAAGTTCCCTCTAGAGGTAAAAATAGTAAATATGATATACGCCACTCATATACCCAAAAAGGAGAGGAAGCGCGCCCTTCGAGAGGTCTACGCCGTAGAGCCTGTAGTCCCAAAGTATAACCCATGGTCGGCATACCCGATCACCTTCGATCGACGTGATCACCCGACCAGTATCCGTCATGGGTGTTCAGCCGCCCTCGTCCTAGACCCCATCATAGACGGCTATCACCTCACTAAAGTCCTAATGGACGGAGGAAGTAGCCTCAATCTGATTTACTCAGACACGGTGAAAAATATGGGCATAGATCCGTGAAGGATCAAACCCAGCAACACTACCTTTAAAGGAGTGATCCTAGGCGTCGAAGCCCGGTGCACAGACTCTGTAAGTCTGGAAGTAGTGTTCGGCTCGCCCGATAACTTTCGAAGCGAGGACTTGATCTTCGACATCGTACCTTTCCGCAGCGGCTATCACGCCCTGCTCGGCCGTACATCGTTCGCTCGCTTTAATGCCGTCCCACACTACGCATACCTCAAGCTCAAAATGCCCGGCCCCAAGGAGGTCATTACTGTCAATGGTAACACAGAGCGCTCCCTCCAAACTGAGGAACATGCGTTGGCCCTGGCGGCTGAATTCCATTACAATGATGATCGGCAAACGCTGACATCTGCCGTAAAAGCACGAAAGGCTAGGTAGCGAGCTCGGTTTCAACCCGAAGTACCAGAACCTTCTTCTCCCCATAAATAGGGACTCGCCCCCCATCGCACAGCCCTAGAACCAGCAAAGTACGTGCGGAGGAGGCACAACTTCGCGCTCAAAATTCCATGGGCAGCGGTGGGGAAAAACTATCAAAGGGTAAGTGTTCGGCTGGACCGAACTATCACCATCAAAACGTCTTCGGACACAGTACAGGTACCATAAAGTACCTGCTCAGGCGTGAAGCTCATCCACACTTCGGCGACTTCTCAAGATTTTTCTCCAAAGTCCGCTCGCCGAACAGCAAAACCCATAGCGGTATACAACTCCTCAGGAGATGCAGGAGCGGACAAACGACAGGGCACATCGAGGACGTCAGGTCACCCATCGAAGACCCCTGGTACAACCCCTCCTGTAAGGTTTGAATAATAAGAGTTGTTGAGTAAAATACAGATATATCATACATGATCGCTTCGCTGTCTTTTTTGGCACACTCTCTATTTTGTCCCTCTTCTTGCGAACCTGTTTGGTATACTTTACGATGCAACCGGCTAATAGACCGGGGGCTCGAACTTAAAAAATCGCCCTAAGCACAACTGATAATGCGTTCGGCGTCTTGGAATTCCGCTTTATATGCATTGGTTCCGAACTATGTCTTGGGTCAATAGTTGGGTTGCCCGGCTCCGGTGCTTGCCCCTTTACGTTCCGCTCGTTCGGCTAAAAGGGCAAAGGGAGAACCACTGCGATTGTGCTTCCGGCTAGCCTGGTCAAGCACCTCAGCGGAGAAAGCCGAACACTGACTGTCATAGTATGCGAGAACCGGTCTGCGAATTCGAGCTTAAATGAACCTCGTTAGAGGTTATTCCGTGTCACGCGATGGGTTTGGTATTAGTACAAACCATGTGATATCGGCTTGGGCCGCGATTCATCCGAACATCACAAACCCCTGGGGGCTAGTCATCAGCCCCCCGCACTCCTTTCTCGCGCCCCTACGGATAAGTGAAAGCAATAAAGCATTATGGTCCGATTGCCTTGTTCGCCCCACACTACCGCCTTCAGGTACCGATAGCTAAGCTAAGGGTCACAGTGCGTTGGCAGAGACACCCCGCGTAGTATCTACAAGGGGGCTGAAGCCGACGACTCGCAACTTTCAGTTTCAACGGCCACACAGGAGTTACAAAGGATGCAAAACACGAAAGACATGATAAACCATGCATCTTAAATATAAACGCGTTAAAAGGTCTTCGGACATATTACTACGCATTAACTCATAAATGTTTTCTCTCGAACATTGAGCCTCTATTGCCCGAGCACCCTTCATAACTATGGAGAAGTATCGCACAGGGCACCTATGCTCCTTTCTAGGGGGCGGCGGAGCAGTGTCTATCTTCGTCGGATCAAGACCCGGCCAGTGCACCTTGGCCCTTGCGAAGGCCATCCGAGCTCCCTCGATACAGGAGGACCGCCTTAGTGCGTCGATCCGAGGCGAGGCGTTGCTCAGCTTCTGCACCAGGCCGAAGTAGCTACTCGGCAATGGCTCGTCGGGCCATAGCCGGATGCAGAGATCCTTCATGGCCGGCTCCGCCATCCGGTGTAGCTCCATCAGCTGCTTCAGCTACTCAATGAGGAGAGGTGAGCACTCGGAGGCTTCAAATTGCGCCCAAAACAGCCGAGCTTCATCTCCCTCTCCCCGCGAAGCATAGAACTGGTTCGCGTCCATTGTGCTCTTCTGGAGGTCCGAGCAGGCGCCTGAGGAACGCAACACTTGGGTAAGCAATGCGAACTTGCTATCCCCGAAGACACACTGCAGTAAATACGGCTTACCATCCGTGATAGCCTTCACCTGGTTGACTTGCTCTTCATAGAACCGTCTATCCACCCGCTCCTTCTGGAGATCGGATTTTAGAGTGGATAGCTCGGCTGCCTGCTCCTTGCCTTTCTGCTCAAGGTCCTCGCACTTTTGACCGGCGTCTTTGAACTCCTGCTGGATTTCCTCCACCCGAGCCTCATGTTTGGCACCGGTGGCTTTTAAATCGGAGAGTGCGGCAGCCGCTCGTTCAGCTGCCGCCTTCTCGCTCGCGGCCTCCTGTTTCGCCTCCTGAAGCTTGGCCTTGAGCTTCTCAATTTCCTTCGCCGAGGCTGCGGAAGCATCAAACATATAAAAATACTGCGTCGACAGTACGGGGATGAAGAATTCGGATATTATAATCCAGCTTACCTTGCGCCTCGTCGAATCTCTTATTCAGAGCGTCGAGCTCATCTTCGGAGCTCTTGAGTTTCCGATTTAGCTCGTCTAGCTCGGCGGCATTAATAGCCGCCGCCGATGACGAAGCCTACACATAACAAACCACTATCAGGTTACATGGATTCAAACCTCCGAACTATCATAAACATGATCACATGTTCGGTCCTCTTAAGGGCTATTGGAACATTCCGAACAAATATTGTCTCATGCATTCCAAACTCACCTAGGGCTCGGGGGCTGCTATATATATAACGATAGCACAAAAAATAGTAAATTAACAAAACATTACGTGGCTTACCTGGAAGCCCGTCAGGAGACCCTTGAAGGCCTCCTTCAGTCCGCTATCAACGGACTGAATGCTTTGGAAAACTGCACCCATAAGGGTGCGGTGATGGAGGCGCTTGATAGAGCCTCCCCCATAGCCGGCCACCCATTGGTCGGTGTCGCCGGTGGAGATCGGTTGACCCGATCTCCAACCGGGGATTGAACCGGTGCCTCCGGAGGCATGGTGCGCTCCGGAGACGACCTCGGAAGGGACTGGACGTCCCCTCGTCCGGTCTCCTCAGTATCCGGGAGGGGCTTTTCCCCCCGGTCTTCGGCGGCCGAGGCGTTAGGCTCGACCATGACGTCGTCGCCCCCACCACTGGTGTCCGGCTCCAAAGGAGCCTGCTGGGATGATACCTCCGTGGTATCCTTCGCGGCGCCCGGAGGAGAGGGGTGCGATGCGGTCCCGCCCTCCGCTAGCTCGGCGGGCGGGGTCTCCCCATCCGAGACTTGATCGGTGGGGAGAACACGTGGTGGGCTGCAAGTCAATAGGCTCTCACGTGTTAATAACATTCAAAACTTAGCACTAATAGCTCAGGAAGTCTTCAGATCTTTACCTTCGAGCTGGCGGCTTGATCCTGAGGTTCCTTCGTGGAACCTTCTCGAAGTTCTCGGACTCGGTATCCGAGTCCAAACTGTCGTCGGACAGAATTAGCTGTGTCCGACGCGCTTTGTTCGGGGCGGGAGGAGGTACATCCTCTGTGGCGTCCGATGACGCCGCCCTCTTTCTTGCGAGGGGGGAATCGCCTTCCCCCTCACCCTCGTGCTCCTCCTCTTGATTCGAGGAGGTATGAGTTTCCTCGGACACAGTCTCCAGCTGGTCCCTGATGCGCAGGCCTTCTCGGCCTGGTTTCTTCTTCTTCTCCTTCTTCTCTGGTGCCTTGTAAAGCGCCACGACAAGCATCTCCGACAGCAGCTGGGACCTAGGGTCTTCGGGCTGTGGAGCCGGGCATTTGATGCCCGAGGCCTTGCTCAACCATTCCTGCGGAAGTGATCGGAAAGTGCTTAGATTTTCTTCAGGAAAACGAAGCCGATCTAGCGAAACTATGTTATACCTGGGAAGGGGGTTTATCGGCGCGCAGGCCCCGGTCCTCCTTCTCGGCTGGCCAGTTCTCCTGCGCCTTGAACAACACCTTCCACAGCTTCTCCCGAGTGGTGCGGAAGAGCCGACGAATTGTAGGCTCATCGTCAAGCCGATAAGTCCACATAGGAGAGTCCCGGCGCTGGCAGGGGAGGATGCGCCGCCGGAGCATAATCTAGACCACGTTGGCCAGCTCTATTTTGTCCCTGATCATGTACGTGATGCGCCCCTGCAGGTCGTCCACCTCTGTATCCGACCCCTAGTCGAGGCCCTTTCGGACCCATGAGGTCAATCTGGTCGGGGGACCGGATCTGAATTCGGCAGGAACAGTTCCGCCCTCCTCCCTTGGCTCGGTGATGTAAAACCACTCTTTTTGCCAAGTCTTGATGGTGTCGATGAAGGTGCCGGATAGCCATCCTACGCGGGGAATCTTGCTGATGACCGCCCCGCCGCAGTCTACGTGTTCGCCTGCGACACACTTCGGCTTGATATTGAATATCTTGAGCCATAGTCCGAAGTGTGGTTCGACCCACAAGATGGCCTCGCAGACGATGATGAAGGCCGATATGTGCATGAAGGAGTTCGGCGGGAGGTCGTGGAAGTCGAGTCCGTAGAAGAACATGAGGCCCCTAACGAAGGGGTGGAGCGGGAAGCTCAGTCCTCGGATGAAGTGAGGAATGAAAACCACCCTCTCGCCTGGTTTGGGGGTGGGGATCACCTGGCCCACCTCCGGGGAGCGATGGCACATGTTTGCGGGGAGGTAGCCGGCGTCCTTGAGGTCCCAGATGTCCTGGTCTGTGACCGTGGAAGCCTCCCACTTGCCGTTGGAGCCTGAGCCGGCCATGGCTGAGCTCGGAGGAGGGAGGATGGAAAACCTAGATCTGAGCTCTGGAGGCTCAGGAGATTGGGGAAGCGGGGACGCGAATGGGAAATGCAGTTAAGCCTTGGGGTTTTCTTTCCCTTTTAGTGGGCTTGTCGCCGGTTGGCCTCCCTTCACTGCGCCGTGAATCCCTCCGCTTCCCCAGACGTGTGTGCCGTTATACGCGCATGATTAAACATATCCCATGTGAAACGGAGCACGATCTGCGCATTGATGGATCGTGCTGATGAAAACGGCCTCGAACCGCGAATCGAGTTTTTTGCGACTGGTTCAGCGGTCGTGGTGGGTCGTGACCTTTCATCAGAAAGGTTGTCAGGCAGCACTATTTAGTCCTTGACGTTTCGCCTTCAGGGCCGAGCTATTCATGGTGTTCGGACGATCCATGATCGGGAAAACTACACGTTGTCGGAGGCCGAACTAAACTCGGCCGATCACTATTTGGAGAAAGGAACTCGCCTCGCAAGCCGAAGACTCTGATCATATGAAGCAGCTGGAGCTAGGACACTTGGCGTTGGAGACTAGTTCGGGGGCTACTGAGGGAGTCCTGGTTTAAGGGGTCCTCGGGAGGCCAACCTATTTCTTATGGGCAGGACTATATGGGCCGCTTGCCGAGCACTGGATTGATCGAAGACCCTGTCTCCAGGAAGGAAGCTTCGGGAATCGTTGCGTTTCATCCACGCTTGGAGTAGTGAATTGGCATGTTTATCCGTTCGACGTGTAACCGACCATGTGTAAACCCTAGGTACCCTCGGCGTCAATATAAGCCGGAGGGTTTTAGGTTGTAGAGGGGAGAGAGAACTCATCTAGGGTTTTAGCTATTCGATCTCGAGGTAGATCAACTCTGTAACCCTTATGCCATCAATATAATCAAGCAGGACGTAGGGTATTACCTCCATAGGAGGGCCCGAACCTGGGTAAACATCGTCTCCCTCGTCTCCTGTTACCATCGATTCTAGTCTCACAGCTCGGGACCCCCTACCCGAGATCCGCCGGTTTTGACACCGACACAATGTAAATCACATAGTGATGTGAGCTAGATTATTGACTCTAGTGCAAGTGGGAGACTCTTGGAAATATGCCCTAGAGGCAATAATAAAGTGATTATTATTATATTTCCTTGTTCATGATAATCGTTTATTATCCATGCTATAATTGTATTGATTGGAAACTCAATTGCATGTGTGGATACATAGACAACACTGTGTCCCTAGTATGCCTCTAGTAGACTAGCTTGTTGATCAAAGATGGTCAAGGTTTCCTAGCCATAGACATGAGATGTCATTTGATAATGGGATCACATCTTTGGGAGAATGATGTGATGGACAAGACCCAAACTATGAACGTAGCATATGATCGTGTCAGTTTATTGCTATTGTTTTCTGCATGTCAAGTATCTGTTCCTATGACCATGAGATCATGCAACTCACTGATACCGAAGGAATACCTTGTGTGTATCAAACGTCACAACGTAAATGGGTGACTATAAAGATGCTCTACAGGTATCTCCGAAGGTGTCTTTTGAGCTGGCATGGATCGAGACTGGGATTTGTTACTCCGTATGACGGAGAGGTATCTCAGGGCCCACTCGGTAATACAACATCACAATAAGCCTTGCAAGCAATGTGACTAAAGTGTTAGCCACAGGATCTTGTATTACGGAACGAGTAAAGAGACTTGCCGGTAACGAGATTGAACTAGGTATACAGATACCGCCGATCGAATCTCGGGCAAGTAACATACCGAAGAACAAAGGGAACAACATACGGGATTAACTGAATCCTTGACATAGAGGTTCAACCGATAAAGATCTTCGTAGAATATGTAGGAACCAATATGGGCATCCAGGTCTCACTATTGGTTATTGACCGTAGAGGTGTCTCGGTCATGTCTACATAGTTCTCGAACCCGTAGGGTCTGCACACTTAACGTTCGGTGACGTTTCAGTAGTATTGAGTTATGTATGGTGGTGACCAAAGGTTGTTCGGAGTCCTGGATGAGATCCCGGACGTCACGAGGAGCTCCGGAATGGTCCGGAGGTAAAGATTGATATATAGGAAGTCCCGTTTTGGCCACCGGAAAAGTTTTGGGTATTCCCGGTAGTGTACCGGGAGTGCCGGAGGGCCATCGGGAGGGGCCACCAACGCTGGGAGGCCACATGGTCCTGAAGGGGGGGGGTGCACCAGCCCTTAGTGGGCTGAGCAAACCAGCCCCACAAGGCCCATGCGGCTAGGAAGGTGGGAAAGGAAAAAAACCCAAGTGGGGAAGGTAAACTCCAAGTAGGAAAGGAATCCTACTAGGAGTAGGATTGGAGGTGGAATCCTCCACCTCCTCCTGGTTCGGCCGAACCCCTAGGGGAAACCCTAGGAAGGCTGCCTCCTCCCCCTCCCTCCTATATATACTAGAGGAATAGAGGCCCCAAAGACACAAGTCCACGTGCTAGTTCTCTATTCCCTAGTTTCTCCACCAAATAGATTCCGGCGGTGCTTAGGCGAAGCCCTGCCGGAATAGTTCCACCACCACCGCCGCCGCGCCGTCGCACTGCCGGAGAACTCATCTACCTCTCTGATCCCTCTTGCTAGATCAAGAAGGCAGAGATCGTCATCGAGCTGTACATGTGCTGAACCCGGAGGTGCCGTCCGTTCGGCGCTAGATCGTGATTGGATCGCAGGACGGCTAGCGATTTGGATCGCGAAGAGGTTCGACTACATCAACCGCGTTTCTTAACGCTTCCCGCTTAGCGATCTACAAGGGTATGTAGATCCACTCTTCCTCTCGTAGATTCTCATCACCATGGATACATCTTGCGTGTGCGTAGGAAATTTTTTGTTTCCCATGCAACGTTCTCCAACACCAGCTTTATGCCAAGTTCAGCAAGTGCGAATTCTGGCCGCACGAAGTTGGATTCTTGGGTCATGTATTGACTACAGAAGGATTGTCAGTAGCTCCCGCCAAGATTGAAGCCGTGACTAAGTGGCAACCCCCAAGCAATGTGAAGGAAGTCAGAAGCTTCCTCGGACTCGCTAGATATTACCGCAAGCCCGTCGAAGGATTCTCGGGCATTGCTAGACCCATGACTCAGCTTTTGAAGAAGGACAAGAAGTTCTAATGGACGCCGAAGTGCGAGGAAAGCTTCCAAAAGCTCAAGAAGAGATTGACAACATCCCGAGTTGTGGCCACTCCTGATATTCACAAGGAGTTTGTGATATATTGTGATGCATCAAGAACCGGTCTTGGAAGTGTTCTGATGTAAGAAGGCAGAGTCATAGCATATCTGTCTAGATAGCTAAGCCCTCATGAAGCGAACTACGCTACTCATGATCTTGAGTTGGCAGCAGTAGTTCATGCCTTGAAGACATGGCGACATCACCTTCTAGGGAAGCGATGTGAGATATACACGGACCACAAGAGTTTGAAGTATATTTTCACTCAAAAGGAATTGAACATGAGGCAGCGAAGATGGTTGGAGTTAATCAAGGATTATGATATCAGTGTTCAATACCACCCTGGAAAGGCTAACATGGTAGCAAATGCCTTAAGCAGAAAGGCGTGTTCCATGAATGTTATGATTAAGGAAAGGCTACCCGCCCTATATGAAGAGCTTGAAAGCTCTAGCTTGGAACTGGTTACACCAGGATTTCTGGCCAACCTCGAAGCAAAGCCTACCTTGATGTAGATATTAAGGAAGCTCAGAAGGGACACGAGAATATTGAAGGCATCAAGAGGAAGATCAAGGCAGGCAAGGCCCCAAGATTCTTAGTGGATGAGCAAGGAGTCGTATGGTTTGGGAATCGCATCTGCGTAGCCAACAAAGTTGAGCTCAAGAATCTGATCTTGCAAGAAGCCCATGACACTCCATACTCCATCCATCCTAGAGGAACCAAGATGTACCAAGACCTCAAAGCAAGGTTTGGTGCATGGCATGAAGAGACAAATAGCCACATTCGTCGCTGAGTGTGACAAATGCCAGAGAGTCAAAGCTGAGCATCAGCGACCCGCTGGACTGTTACAACCTCTCAAAGTGCCTGAATGGAAGTGGGACAAAGTTGGGATGGACTTCATCACCTGGTTTCCTAGTCAAGCAAGGGACATGATTCCATTTGGGTCATTCTCGATCGCCAGACCAAGGTAGCCCACTTCATTCCCGTCAAGACCACTTATGATGGAAGCCAGCTAGCGAACCTCTACATCAACCATATCGTGCGTCTTCACGGAGTTCCAAAGGAGATTGTGTTAGACCGAGGTACCCAGTTTACCTCAAGATTCTGGAAGAAGTTTTAAGAAGCCATGGGAACCAAGCTATCCTTCAGCACTTCTTTTCACCCCAGAGAGGCGGACAAACAGAGCGAGTGAATCAGATACTCGAAGTTATGCTTCGTGCTTGTGTTCTGGCGTATGGAGCCAAGTGGGAAGATTGCCTACCATTCGCCGAATTCTCCTACAACAACAGCTATCAGTCTAGTCTTCAGATGGCACCATTTGAGGTGTTGTATGGACGCAAGTGCCGTACTCCCCTCAACTGGTCAGAAACCGGAGAAGGACTAGTGTTTGGACCAGATATCCTCCGCGAAGCAGAAGAGCAAGTTGAACTCGTTGGAGTGCGTCCAGAGACCGCCAAGTCAAGACAGAAGACCTATGCCGACTCCCACCACTGAGAAGTGAACCTCAACGTTGGAGATCAAGTCTATCTCCGGGTCATGCCTCTAAAGGGAACCAAGCGCTTCCACATCAAGGGAAAGCTCGCACCAAGATATATCGGACCCTTAAAGATCACCGCAAGATGAGGAGAAGTTGTCTACCAGCTAGAGCTACCTTCAGATCTATCAGATGTGCACAACGTTTTCACGTGTCACAGCTCCGGAAGTGTCTCCAAATTCCCAACCGCCCCGACCTCTACAAGGACATCGATCATCAAGCCGTCAACCTTCAGCCAGACCTCACTTATCGTGAGAGGCCAGTCCGCATTCTGGATGAAGCCGAGCATTGCACCCGAAGCCGCACCATCAAGTACTTCAAGGTCCAATGGAGCAACCACACCGAAGCAGAAGCAACCTGGGAGCATGAAGACTATCTTAGATCCGAGTTCTCTTATATTTTTAGCGCCTAGCCTAGGAATCTTCGGGACAAGATTCTTGTAAGGGGGGTAGGTCTGTCACACCATATGTTTGTACCACTTTGCTATGCTATGAGTTTATAAAATTTGGACCCATTTAAAACTTTTTGAGTGCTTGTGATGATTGACTTGAGTGATATTTGCTTTAGTGCTTCCTTGGTTTTAATTCACAAAAGATTCTTCTTCTCTCAAAGCTCATCTACACTATCCAAACTCTCTGCCCAATGATCATGCCATGTGTATAGGACCTAAAACTATTTTCATAAAATATTATTTTGGCCAAAAGGCATTTATCCAAATTAGGTTTTCAAAAACCCCTGGGTTGAGGTTTGAACTACAAGTATTCTTCCCCAATTATTTTATTTGGAACCTACTGTATATAAGACTTCCCAAAACCACCTAATAATATTTTTAAAGATTATTTTCATATTTTATTTAAAGGATTTTTCTTAAGGCCAGAAATGGTCTTTTATAGGGAAAACTTATTTTTATGCTTTCAAAATATTTTAGAAAATTTAGGGAAACTTAGTAGACATATATTTTCCATATATAAGTTTCAACAGATGGTGATGTTCAAAATATTGGACAAAACCCTCCAAAACCCTTTCTGTATATTTCAAGCATTTGAAATATTTGTATAAGAAATATTCTCAAATAAATCCAGGAAAATTCTAGCAAGTCACATATGCCATATCTGATGATCGTGCTAGGTTTCATATCAATCTCACTTGTTTTGATTCATCAAACTATCCCCAAACAATCTCTGTCCAGATCCAAAATTGAGCAACTTTACATTGTCAAGTTTCTTCTTTTGCTCTCAAACTTTGTGGACATGCTATAATCCCCTAAGTGATGCCACTACACTAAGTGGTGCATCAAGGAGTATATATTTGCATGCCTAGATCTATCGAAACCTAATTCTGTTGATTTCTAGGGTTTATAAAGATTACATTGTCAAATTTCTTTAATCAGGCTAAAACCTTGTGATCAACCTTATTTTTACCTCCCATTTGATACTGTTAAATCTCACTGCAAGTGGGAAATTTTATCTTACCCAAACACACATCAAACACCTTCTGGTGGATTGGTAAAAACCATGTTTTGACCCCTTCTACTACTCCCCTTCACCCCAAGTTTTTACCACATCCTCTTGTAGTTTCCCTTCACCCCCACTAAAAATCCCATGGCACCAGGTCAATGATTGGGGGGGTGGAAACCCACTTTTACTTCTCTGGACAGCCCAAACCAGCACCATTTCCACCCCTCCTCTTACTTCTACCCCTTTCCTTAGCCCCCAAGTAACCCAAGGCATCTCCAGAACCCCCCAGACGCTAATGGACAAGGTGGCCGTGTCCAGAGCACGTGGAGGCATGGCCATGCCGGCCATTTGGGCGCTCTGGAGCGCGCTACAGTGTGCCAGGGCACTATAACCGCGTCCTGCCCGAGGCCCCGACAACATTGGGAGGCGGGGTCGTGTCCCCCGAGGCTGCCTTGGCGTCCGGGACATGCCACCGCGTCTTTCCCCTCCTCTCTCCCCCTCTGCAGACCTCCCTTCGCACGCGTGCGGTGCCGCTCGAGAGCTCCGGTGAGCGAGCCCACACGCGCGCCCCTCTGCCCCCTGGCTCCTTCCTCTCTCTTTGCCTGGTCGTAGACAATGTGCACGAGCATCCCTGACGCATCCTTGCCCCCTCCCGCGGCCTCCAGTGCCTCTCCAGCGCGCTCAGGCAGACCTCGTGCACGGGGCACCGACACGCCGATATACGAAGCCACCCCTACCTCTCTTCTCCCCCCAGACCCCTCTCTCCCACTCCCAATCGAGCGCCCTGACCACCTATTCCACCTCTCAAAGCCCCGGTGCTCAGGATCGAGCCGAGCTCCGCCGCATCGGCGCTATGGTGATCTCCGGCTATGGCCATCCTCCTGCCCCGTTTTCTTTCCCCTCGGTCCCCTCTCACCACCCTGACTCGATCCCCTCTCTCGTCTGAGGCACCTGCTAGTTCTTGAGCATGCGTTGGTTTTCGCTTGAAGAGGAAAGGGTGATGCAGCAAAGTAGATAAGTATTTCCCTCAGTTGTTGAGAACCAAGGTATCAATCCAGTAGGAGATACAAGCAAGTCCCCAATAGATGCACCTACACAAATAATCAAACACTTGCACCCAACGCAATAAAGGGGTTGTCAATCCCTTCACGGTTATTTGCAAGGATGAGATCTGATAGAGATAGATATGATAGATTGCTAGAACGGAAGGTAAAACAAAAGTAAAAATAATGTAGCAAGGTATTTTTGGTATTTTTGGTTTTAGATCTGAAAGTATAATATGGAAAATAGACCCGGGGGCCAGAGGTTTCACTAGAGGCTTCTCTCATGAAGGAAAATAATACGGTGGGTGAACAAATTACTGTCGAGCAATTGATAGAAAAGCGAATAATTATGAAGATATCCAAGGCAATGAGTATGCATATAGGCATCACGTCTGTGTCAAGTAGACCGAAACGATTTTGCATCTACTACTATTACTCCACACATCGACCGAATCCTGCCTGCATCTAGAGTATTAAGTTCATGAAGAACAGAGTAACGCATTAGGTAAGATGACATGATGTAGAGGGATAAACTCAAGCAATATGATGAAAACCCCATCTTTTTATCCTCGATGGCAACAATACAATACGTGCCTCGCTACCCCTACTTTGTCACTGGGTGAGGACACCGCAAGATTGAACCCAAAACTAAGCACTTCTCCCATTGCAAGAATTACCAATCTAGTTGGCCAAACCAAACCAATAACTCGAAGAGCTTGCAAAGATATGAAATCATGCATATAAGAATTCAGAAAAGACTCAAATAATATTCATAGATAATCTTAACATAAACCCACAATTCATCGGATCTCGACAAACACACCACAAAAGTGTATTACATCGGATAGATCTCCATGAAGATCATGAAGAACATGGTATTGAAGAGCAAAGAGAGGGAAGAAGCCATCTAGCTACTAGCTATGGACCCGAAGGTCTGTGGTAAACTACTCACGCATCATCGGAGGGGCAATGGAGTTGATGTAGATGCCCTCCGTGATCGAATCCCCCTTAGGCAGATTACCGGAAAAGGCTCCAAGATTGGATCTCACGGGAACAGAGGCTTCCGGCGGCGGGAAAGTATTTTCGTGGCTCTCTTTGGTATCCAGGGAATATTTGGGAATTTATAGGCCGAAGAATAGGGTTAGGAGGGCTGCCGTGGGGCCACAAACCAGGGGGGCGCCCCCCCTAGGGCGCGCCCCTGTGGCTTGTCGCCACACGGCGGCTCTCCTGCCTTCATCTCCAAGTCTTCTGGGTTGCTTCTGGTCCAAGAAAAATCATTCCGAAGATTTTATTCCGTTTGGACTCCGTTTAATATTCCTTATCTGCAATACTCAAAAACAAGGAAAAAACAGAAACTGGCACTAGGCTCTAGATTAATAGGTTAGTCCCAAAAATAATATAAAATAGCATATTAATGCATATAAAACATCCAAAACAGATAATATAATAGTATGGAACAATAAAAAATTATAGCTACGTTGGAGACGTATCAAGCATCCCCGAGCTTAATTCCTGCTCGTCCTCGAGTAGGTAAATGATAAAAACAGAATTATTGATGTGGAATGCTACCTAACATATTTATCCATGTAATATTCTTTATTGTGGCATGAATATTCAGATCCATAAGATTCAAAACAGAAGTCTAATATTGACATAAAAACAGTAATACTTCGAGCACACCAACGAGGCAATCGTGTCCTTTCGAAATAACATGGACTTAAAAAGTTATGCCTACAAAATCATATGGTCTGGCTATCCTCCATCTTCCCCACACAAAGTATCTAAATCATGCACAACCCCGATGACAAGCCAAGCAATTGTTCCACACTTTTAATGTTCTCAAACCTTTTCAACTCTCATGCAATACATGAGCGTGAGCCATGGATATAGCACTATGGGTGGAATAGAATATGGTGGAGGTTGCAAGGAAAAAGGAGAAGATAGTCTCACATCAACTAGGCGTATCAACGGGCTATGGAGATGCCCATCAATACATATCAATGTGAGCTATAAGTGTATGAAAGCTCAAAAAGAAAACTAAGTGGTTGTGCATATGATGAAAAATTCCAATAGCTATATGAAAGTGACAAAATAGGAGACTCTCTATCATGAAGATCATGGTGCTACTTTGAAGCACAAGTGTGGAAAAAGATAGTAACAATTGTCCCTTCTCTCTTTCTCTCATTTTTTTGGTGGGCATCTTTGTTCTCTTTTTTTTTATTTGGGCTTCGATGGCCTCTTTTATTATTTGTAAAGTCCGGAGACTCATCCCAACTTGTGAGGGATTCATAGCTTCCATCATCCTTTTCTCTCACGGGAACAATGCTCTAATAATGAAAATCATCACACTTTTATTTACTTACAACTCAAAAGGAAAATTACAACTCGATACCTAGAACAAAATATGACTCTATATGCAATATGAAAGTGATGGTGCATGTCATGAAAAACGGAACGGTGGAAGTTGCATGGCAATATATCTCGGAATGGCTATGGAAATGCCATAATAGGTAGGTATGGTGGCTGTTTTGAGGAAAATATATGGTGGCTGTTTTGAGGAAGGTGGGTTTGATGCACCAGCGAAAGTTGCGCGGTACTAGAGAGGCTAGCAAAGGTGGAAGGGTGAGAGTGCGTATAATCCATGGACTCAACATTAGTCATGAAGAACTCACATACTTATTGCAAAAGTCTATTAGTTATCAAACAAAGCATTAGACGCATGCTCCTAGGGGAGAGGTTGGTAGGAGTTAACCATCGCGCGCTCCCGACCCTCACACAAAGGGTGACAATCATTAAACAAATCATGCTCCGACTTCGTTAGATAATGGTTCACCATACGTGCATGCTACGGGAATCACAAACTTTAGCACAAGTATTTCTTCCAATTCACAACTACTCACTAGCATGACTCTCATATTACCATCTTCATATCTCAAAACTATATGCAAAGAATCAAACTTCTCATAGTATCCAATGCACTTAATATGAAAGTTTTTATTATATCCCTCTTGGATGCCCATTATATTAGGACCAAATTCATAACCTAAACCAATTACCATGCTGTTTTAAAGACTCTCAAAATAATATAAGTGAGGTATGAGAGTTCAATAATTTCTATAAAATAAAACACCACCGTGCTCTAAAAAGATATAAGTGAAGTACTAGAGCAACATTGCCTAGCTCAAAAGATATAAGTGAAGCACATAGAGTATTCTAATAAATTCACGATTCAGCGTGTCTCTCTCAAAAGATGTGTGCAGCAAGGATTATTGTGGCAAACTAAAAAGCGAAGACTCATATCATACAAGGCGCTCCAAGCAAAACACATATCATGTGGTGAATACAAATATAGCCTCAAGTAAATTTACCGATGGATTGAAGATGACAGAGGGGATGCCTTCCGGGGCATCCCCAAGCTTAGGCTTTTTGGTATCCTTGAATATGGCTTGTGGTGCCTTGTGCATCCCCAAGCTTAGGCTCTTGCCACTCCTTATTCCATAGTCCATCAAATCTTTACCCAAAACTTGAAAACTTCACAACACAAAACTCAACAGAAAACTCATGAGATCCGTTAGTATAAGAAAAATAAATCACCACTTTAGGTACTGTTGTGAACTCATTCTTTATTTATATTGGTGTAATATTTACTGTATTCTAACTTCTCCATGGTTCATACCCCCTGATACAACCCATAGATACAACAAAATAAGCAAACAACACAAAGAAAACAGAATCTGTCTAAAACAGAACAGTCTGTAATAATCTATAGACTTCGAATACTTCTGTAACTCCAAACATTCTGAAAAATTAGGAAAATAAGGGAAATTTGTATATCAATCTTGTGTAAAAATTTCAGATCAAAAGCACGTTCCAGTGAATTTAAAAAATTCCTGGACTCAGGGCAAAAGTTTCTGTTTTTCAGCAAAATCAAATCACAAACACCGTAGACCATCCCAAAGGTCTTACTTGGCTCAAACACTAATTTAAACAAGAAAACACAATTACTACAGAGGTAATAATGTGTGAAACACTCAAAAACAGAAGAAAAAACAAAAGCATAAAAATAAAATTGGGTTGCCTCCCAACAAGCGCTATTGTTTAACGCCCCTAGCTAGGCATAACGCAATAGATCTAGGTATTGTCATCTTTGGTATGTAATCCATAAGTAACTCTCATAATAGATTCATAAGGCAATTTTATCTTCTTTCTAGGAAAGTGCTCCATGCCTTTCCTTAATGGAAATTGGAATCTAATATTTCCTTCTTTCATATCAATAATTGCACCAATCGTTCTAAGGAAAGGTCTACCAAGAATAATAGGACATGTGGGATTGCAATCTATATCAAGAACAATGAAATCTACGGGGAAATAATTCCTATTTGCAACAATAAGAACATCATTAATACTTCCCATAGGTTTCTTAATGGTGGAATCCGCAAGATGCAAATTTAAAGAGCAATCATCAAATTCACGGAAACCTAGCACATCACATAAGGTTTTTGGAATCGTGGAAACGCTAGCACCCAAATCACACAAAGCATGGCACTCATAATCTTTAATTTTAATATTAATAGTAGTTTCCCACTCATCATAAATCTTTCTAGGTATAGAAACTTCCAACTCAAGTTTTTATTCAAAAGATTTCATCATAGCATCCACGATATGTTTAGTAAAAGCTTTATTTTGATTATAAGCATGAGGAGAATTCAACATGGATTGCAACAAAGAAACACAATCAATCAAAGAACAACTATCATAATTAAAGTCCTTGAAATCCAAAAGAGTGGGTTCATTGCTATTTAAAGTTTTGACCTCTTTAACACCACTTTTATCAATCTTAGCATTAAGATCTATAAACTCCGAATCATTGGGACGCCTTTTAACTAAAGTTGACTTATCTCCAGTCCCATCTTTATCAAGATTTACATTAGAAAACAAAGATTCAATAGGAGTCACATCAATCACTTTAAGATCTTCATCAATACTATCCCGAGAACACACTTTTTCTAGCCATTCACACTTAGCACGTATTCTAGCGGTTCTTTCCTTACACTCATCAACAGAAATTCTCATAGCTTTTAAAGACTCATTAATATCATGCTTGGGAGGAATAGATCTAATTTTCAAAGAATCAATCTCAAGAGAAATTCTATCAACGTTCCTAGCCAAATCATCAATCTTGAGCAATTTTTCTTCAATCATAGCATTAAAACCCTTTTGCGAGCTAATAAATTCTTTAATATTATTCTCAAGATCAGAGGGCATATTATTATAATTTCCATAAGAATTGCTGTAGGAATTACCATAATTATTAGAGCAATTACTAGGAAACGGCCTAGAATTGAAATTACCGCTATACGCGTTCTTACCAAAATTGTTCCTACCAACAAAATTCACATCCATAGATTCATTATTATTTCCAATCAAAGAAGACAAAGGCATATCATTAGGATCAATAGGAGCACTCTTACTAGCAAACAATTTCATCAATTCATCCATCTTTTCACTCAAAGTATTAATCTCTTCAATAGCATGCACTTTTTTACTAGTAGGAGATCTTTTGGTATGCCATTGAGAGTAATTTGCCATAATATTATCTAGGAGTTTAGTAGCTTCTCCTAATGTGATTTCCATAAAAGTACCACCCGCGGCGGAATCTAAGAGATTCCTAGAAGCAAAATTCAATCCCGCATAGAAAATTTGTATAATCATCCATAAACTCAAACCATGCGCGGGGCAATTTCTAATCATTAGTTTCATCCTCTCCCAAGATTGTGCAACATGCTCATGATCAAGTTGCTTAAAATTCATTATATCGTTCCTACGGGAGATGATCTTAGCGAGCGGAAAGTACTGGGAAATAAAAGCATCTTTACACTTATTCCATGAATCAATACTATTTTTAGGCAAAGATGAAAACCAAGTTTTAGCACGATCTCGTAGTGAGAACGGAAATAGCTTCAATTTAACAATATCATTATCCACATATTTCATCTTTTGCATATCACACAACTCAACGAAAGTATTTAGATGGGATGCGGCATCTTCACTAGGAAGGCCAGAAAATTGTTCTTTCATAACAAGATTAAGCAAAGCAGCATTAATTTCATAAGATTCCGCACTAGTGGCGGGAGCAATCGGAGTACTAACAAAATCATTATTATTAGTATTGGAAAAGTCACACAACTTGGTATTCTCTTGCGTCATCGTGACAAAGCAAGCAATTAGCACACAAGCAAACGAAAAGCAAACAGAAAGACGAGCGGAAGAAGGGCGAATAAAAAGGCAAATATTTTTGGTATTTTCTTAAAATCGTTTTAGAATTGGGGGAGAGGAAACCGAGAGGCAAATGGCAAATAAAGTAAATGCAAGAGATGAGTTTGTGATGGGTACTTGGTAGGCTTGATGTAGATCTCCCCGGCAACGTCGCCAGAAATCCTTCTTGCTACTTCTTGAGCATGCGTTGGTTTTCCCTTGAAGAGGAAAGGGTGATGCAGCAAAGTAGATTAGTATTTCCCTTAGTTGTTGAGAACCAAGGTATCAATCCAGTAGGAGATACAAGCAAGTCCCCAATAGATGTACCTACACAAATAATCAAACACTTGCACCCAACGCAATAAAGGGGTTGTCAATCCCTTCACGGTTATTTGCAAGGATGAGATCTGATAGAGATAGATATGATAGATTGCTAGAACGGAAAGTAAAACAAAAGTAAAAATAATGCAGCAAGGTATTTTTGGTATTTTTGGTTTTAGATCTAAAAGTATAATATGGAAAATTGACCCGGGGGCCATAGGTTTCACTAGAGGCTTCTCTCATGAAGGAAAATAAAACGGTGGGTGAACAAATTACTGTCGAGCAATTGATAGAAAAGCGAATAATTATGAAGATATCCAAGGCAATGATTATACATATAGGCATCACGTCCGTGTCAAGTAGACCGAAACGATTCTGCATCTACTACTATTACTCCACACATCGACCGACTCCTGCCTGCATCTAGAGTATTAAGTTCATGAAGAACAGAGTAACGCATTAGGTAAGATGACATGATGTAGAGGGATAAACTCAAGCAATATGATGAAAACCCCATCTTTTTATCCTCGATGGCAACAATACAATACGTGCCTCGCTACCCCTACTTTGTCACTGGGTGAGGACACCGCAAGATTGAACCCAAAACTAAGAACTTCTCCCATTGCAAGAATTACCAATATAGTTGGCCAAACCAAACCAATAACTCGAAGAGACTTGCAAAGATATGAAATCATGCATATAAGAATTCAGAAAAGACTCAAATAATATTCATAGATAATCTGAACATAAACCCACAATTCATCGGATCTCGACAAACACACCGCAAAAGAGTATTACATCGGATAGATCTCCATGAAGATCATGAAGAACATGGTATTGAAGAGCAAAGAGAGAGAAGAAGCCATCTAGCTACTAGCTATGGACCCGAAGGTCTGTGGTAAACTACTCACGCATCATCGAAGGGGCAATGGAGTTGATGTAGATGCCCTCCGTGATCGAATCCCCCTCCGGCAGATTACCGGAAAAGGCTCCAAGATTGGATCTCACGGAACAGAGGCTTCCGGCGGCGGAAAAGTATTTTCGTGGCTCTCTTTGGTATCTAGGGAATATTTGGGAATTTATAGGCCGAAGAATAGGGTTAGGAGGGCTGCCGTGGGGCCACAAGCCAGGGGGCGCCCCCCCCCCCCCTAGGGCGTGCCCCCGTGGCTTGTCGCCACACGGCGGCTCTCCTGCCTTCTTCTCCAAGTCTTCTGGGTTGCTTATGGTCCAAGAAAAATCATTCCGAAGGTTTTATTCCGTTTGGACTCCATTTAATATTCCTTATCTGCAATACTCAAAAACAAGGAAAAAATAGAAACTGGCACTAGGCTCTAGATTAATAGGTTAGTCCCAAAAATAATATAAAATAGCATATTAATGCATATAAAACATCCAAAACAGATAATATAATAGTATGGAACAATCAAAAATTATAGATACATTGGAGACGTATCAAGCATCCCCAAGCTTAATTCCTGCTCGTCCTCGAGTAGGTAAATGATAAAAACAGAATTTTTGATGTGGAATGCTACCTAACATATTTATCCATGTAATATTCTTTATTGTGGCATGAATATTCAGATCCATAAGATTCAAAACAAATGTCTAATATTGACATAAAAACAGTAATACTTCGAGCACACCAACAAGGCAATCGTGTCCTTTCGAAATAACATGGCCTTAGAAAGTTATCCCTACAAAATCATATGGTATGGCTATGCTCCATCTTCCCCACACAAAGTATCTAAATCATGCACAACCCCGATGACAAGCCAAGCAATTGTTTCACACTTTTAATGTTCTCAAACCTTTTCAACTCTCATGCAATACATGAGCGTGAGCCATGGATATAGCACTATGGGTGGAATAGAATATGGTGGAGGTTGCAAGGAAAAAGGAGAAGATAGTCTCACATCAACTAGGCGTATCAACGGGCTATGGAGATGCCCATCAATACATATCAATGTGAGCTATAAGTGTATGAAATCTCAAAAAGAAAACTAAGTGGTTGTGCATATGATGAAAAATTCCACTAGCTATATGAAAGTGACAAAATAGGAGACTCTCTATCATGAAGATCATGGTGCTACTTTGAAGCACAAGTGTGGAAAAAGATAGTAACAATTGTCCCTTCTCTCTTTCTCTCATTTTTTTGGTGGGCTTCTTTGTTCTCTTTTTTTTATTTGGGCTTCGCTGGCCTCTTTTATTATTTGTAAAGTCCGGAGACTCATCCCAACTTGTGAGGGATTCATAGCTTCCATCATCCTTTTCTCTCATGGGAACAATGCTCTAATAATGAAAATCATCACACTTTTATTTACTTACAACTCAAAAGGAAAATTACAACTCGATACCTAGAACAAAATATGACTCTATATGCAATATGAAAGTGATGGTGCATGTCATGAAAAACGGAACGGTGGAAGTTGCATGGCAATATATCTCGGAATGGCTATGGAAATGCCATAATAGGTAGGTATGGTGGCTGTTTTGAGGAAAATATATGGTGGCTGTTTTGAGGAAGGTGGGTTTGATGCACCGGCGAAAGTTGCGCGATACTAGAGAGGCTAGCAAAGGTCGTAGGGTGAGAGTGCGTATAATCAATGGACTCGGCATTAGTCATAAAGAACTCACATACTTATTGCAAAAGTCTATTAGTTATCAAACAAAGCATTAGACGCTTGCTCCTAGGGGAGAGGTTGGTAGGAGTTAACCATCGCGCGCTCCCGACCCTCACACAAAGGTTGACAATCATTAAACAAATCATGCTCCGACTTCGTTACATAATGGTTCACCATACGTGCATGCTACGGGAATCACAAACTTTAGCACAAGTATTTCTTCCAATTCACAACTACTCACTAGCATGACTCTCATATTACCATCTTCATATCTCAAAATTATATGCAAAGAATCAAACTTCTCATAGTATCCAATGCACTTAATATGAAAGTTTTTATTATATCCCTCTTGGATGCCCATTATATTAGGACCAAATTCATAACCTAAACCAATTACCATGCTGTTTTAAAGACTCTAAAAATAATATAAGTGAGGTACGAGAGTTCAATAATTTCTATAAAATAAAACACCACCGTGCTCTAAAAAGATATAAGTGAAGTACTAGAGCAACATTGCCTAGCTCAAAAGATATAAGTGAAGCACATAGAGTATTCTAATAAATTCACGATTCAGCGTGCCTCTCTCAAAATATGTGTGCAGCAAGGATGATTGTGGCAAACTAAAAAGCAAAGACTCATATCATACAAGACGCTCCAAGCAAAACACATATCATGTGGTGAATAAAAATATAGCCTCAAGTAAATTTACCGATGGATTGAAGACGAAAGAGGGGATGCCTTCCGGGGCATCCCCAAGCTTAGGCTTTTTGGTATCCTTGAATATGGCTTGGGGTGCCTTGTGCATCCCTAAGCTTAGGCTCTTGCCACTCCTTATTCCATAGTCCATCAAATCTTTACCCAAAACTTGAAAACTTCACAACACAAAACTCAACTGGAAACTCATGAGATCCGTTAGTATAAGAAAAATAAATCACCACTTTAGGTACAGTTGTGAACTCATTCTTTATTTATATTGGTGTAATATTTACTGTATTCTAACTTCTCTATGGTTCATACCCCCCGATACAACCCACAGATACATCAAAATAAGCAAACAACACAAAGAAAACAGAATCTGTCTAAAACAGAACAGTCTGTAGCAATCTATAGACTTCGAATATTTCTGTAACTCCAAAAATTCTGAAAATTTCGGAAAATCAGGGAAATTTGTATATAAATCTTGTGTAAAAATTTCAGATCAAAAGCACGTTCCAGTGAATTTAAAAAATTCCTGGACTGAGGGCAAAAGTTTCTGTTTTTCAGGAAAATCAAATCACAAACACCATAGACCATCCCAAAGGTCTTACTTGGCTCAAACACTAATTTAAACAATAAAACACAATTACTACAGAGGTAATAATGTGTGAAACACTCAAAAACAGAAGAAAAAACAAAAGCATAAAAATAAAATTGGGTTGCCTCCCAACAAGCGCTATTGTTTAACGCCCCTAGCTAGGCATAACACAATAGATCTAGGTATTGTCATCTTTGGTATGCAATCCATAAGTAACTCTCATAATAGATTCATAAGGCAATTTTATCTTATTTCTAGGAAAGTGCTCCATGCTTTTCCTTAATGGAAATTGGAATCTAATATTTCCTTCCTTCATATCAATAATTGCACCAATCGTTCTAAGGAAAGGTCTACCAAGAATAATAGGACATGCGGGATTGCAATCTATATCAAGAACAATGAAATCTATGGGCACATAATTCCTATTTGGAACAATAAGAACATCATTAATCCTTCCCATAGGTTTCTTAATGGTGGAATCCGCTAGATGCAAATTTAAAGAGCAATCATCAAATTCACGGAAACCTAGCACATCACATAAGGTTTTTGGAATCGGGGAAACGCTAGCACCGAAATAACACATAGCATGGCACTCATAATATTTAATTTTAATCTTAATAGTAGGTTCCCACTCATCATAAAGCTTTCTAGGTATAGAAACTTCCAACTCAAGTTTTTCTTCAAAAGATTTCATCATAGCATCCACGATATGTTTAGTAAAAGCTTTATTTTGATTATAAGCATGAGGAGAATTCAACATGGATTGCAACAAGGAAACACAATCAATCCAAGAACAACTATCATAATTAAAGTCCTTGAAATCCAAAAGAGTGGGTTCATTGCTATTTAAAGTTTTGACCTCTTCAATCCCACTTTTATCAATCTTAGCATTAAGATCTATAGACTCCGAATCATTGGGACGCGTTTTAACTAAAGTTGACTCATCTCGAGTCCCATCTTTATCAGGATTTACATTAGAAAACAAAGATTCAATAGGAGTCACATCAATCACTTTAAGATCTTCATCAATATTATCACGAGAACACACTTTTTCTAGCCATTCACGCTTAGCATGTATTCTAGCGGTTCTTTCCTTACACTCATCAATAGAAATTCTCATAGCTTTTAAAGACTCATTAATATCATGCTTGGGAGGAATAGATCTAATTTTCAAAGAATCAATATCAAGAGAAATTCTATCAACGTTCCTAGCCAAATCATCAATCTTGAGCAATTTTTCTTCAATCATAGCATTAAAACCCTTTTGCGAGCCAATAAATTCTTTAATATTATTCTCAAGATCAGAGGGCATCTTATTATAATTTCCATAAGAATTGCTGTAGGAATTACCATAATTATTAGAGGAATTACTAGGAAACGGCCTACAATTGAAATTACCTCTATACGCGTTATTACCAAAATTGTTCCTACCAACAAAATTCACATCCATAGATTCATTATTATTTCCAATCAAAGAATACAAAGGCATATCATTAGGATCAATAGGAGCACTCTTACTAGCAAACAATTTCATCAATTCATCCATCTTTTCACTCAAAGTATTAATCTCTTCAATAGCATGCACTTTTTTACTAGTAGGAGATCTTTCGGTATGCCATTGAGAGTAATTTTCCATAATATTATCTAGGAGTTTAGTAGCTTCTCCTAATGTGATTTCCATAAAAGTACCACCCGCGGCGGAATCTAAGAGATTCCTAGAAGCAAAATTCAATCCCGCATAGAGAATTTGTATAATCATCCATAAACTCAAACAATGCGCGGGACAATTTCTAATCA